>LR990930.1:3499492-4699492 GCA_905163415.1 Noctua fimbriata
GCTATTAGACTTATCTTGAATGCAGAACAGATAGATGGCTATGTATCTTTTAACGTAAGTTAACTTGAAGATAGGTAATCTGTCAATTAAATCGTGCGTTCTGGAATTACTAGGCTGAAGTAAAGATTCTAAGAAGGATTTGTAATATTTTCTGGTAAATCTATCATGTTTTAGTATACAAATACGTACTATGTTTTGTCTCTGGATCATTCTAAAAGGTAAACAAGAAGATACCCAAGGCATTAAGTCCACCTTTGTACGGTTATTTAAATTCTTGCAGTATTAACAAACACTTATTCAAAATGAATTTGCGGTTTTCCTGAAATCGTAATAGCGTGCAGGAAAATGAGCTGCTTTAGGAAGGTATTGCCCTGTATCTTTGTTTGTCTTTATAATTAGGTACCTACATGTGTTTAATTAATTGAATATTTCCCTGAAGTACTCAATTCATCTGAACTGTGTTAACAAACCAACGACACACAATGTAGCAATTATTGATGGCATGAATGTGCTTCACAATGCTTTAAACGATTCAATGCTGGGATATTTTGATGCCAACCTGACTCACCAACCAACGCGATAACCGGTAAGTAACAATATTTATGATAATGTTGAAATATTACAATAAATTGTTTTGTTATCCTTCTGAACGCCAAAGTATAAACGCACGCGCGTGCCCTCCACGCCATGCCACAATTTCGCCTACCATTTTGTCACATATATTTGTGTCGTTTGGCGTACAGGGCACGCGCTTGCTTGTTACGTATACATGTGTTAATGGCGTTCAAAAGGTTAATTAATATAAGTATTGACATTTTTGCATGTTTCAAGACTACACTACGTTTACATAGAGATTTAATGTAAAACAGATGTAAAAAGACCCTGAACGAAGTCAAAAGTCTTCAAAGTTCTTCCCGATATTCATTGTGATGGACAATGCCTAGGCACCTTTTGGTTACGGAGATATTGAAAATCAACGTTCCAGCTTTTCCTCATTTTTTACGAATACAAGTAAAAGTATTTAAATGTTATTTCTGAACTTTAAAAACCCCATGATCGCTGTATACATCCATAAGCGGGCTAAGCATTGTGCGCTGTCGTAAACATCGATTTTTCACGCCTAAAATAAATTGTACGTGTCCTAGCAAAAATTTTTGCTAGTTAGTTTGATGTACAGAATATTTAGATTACGGCTTTTGTGATGGGTATTTTTACACCCTGTACGTATGCACGATGGATCATTCATAAGATCAGTTAATAATATTGTACGTAGTAGTTAAGTACCTATATTATGTACTAGAGCGGTACATTTTTAAATACCTTTTCATTTTCCACAAACCTTTTTGATAAAGTTATGATAACAAACATGAATTGGACACATCGAACGTCTAGATACAACGACGATATAATATGTCGCGCAAAAAAACAACAGTGACTCATTTTAGTACTTATTTATAAATGAAATGAAACCAATAACATTTGCTTTCTAGAATTTATACACAAGTACAATGACTGCTATCGGTCAGTACTCGTCGGATTGCAGTCACTCAACAAGAATTCAGCGATAAGTAGGACCCTTACACATTGGTGAATTAGTAGGGCGATTTAATGAGGCTGACACATGCGAGGTAACGGTTCGTGAAAGAGAATTACTGTACATTTGTTTTGTGTGTATGCGTCTGTAAGGTACCTCATAAGTTGCTTCACTTCGTCGGCAATTCTTTTTTGGCAAGCAAACAGGGGAGGCTATGTTCCACTCCGACTCCCAGAATTATCCCAAGTAAAATTAGGACGGGTCGATATTCGATAGAGCTGCTAAATTTAGTCGTTAAAGGTAGTTTTTCCACAAACTATGTAGGAAAACTCTACGTTTTCCGAAGCATAGTTTATTTCCGAGCAGCCTTGCCAAGTTTTCTGTTTTTGACAGCTGGTCAGGTTCACAAAAGGTTATGTATGAGATTTAGTAATACAGGTCTAAGAAGAAATATAAGTCGATGGATTATTTGTTGATATTGTAGACATAATTGGACGATTTTGTTGACAATTGATTGAGTCTTGTTTGCCAATTAATCTTGTCTAGACGGAAACGATTTGTTCAACATCATTTTTGAGCTTGTTTTTGATTTAGCCGCCATAGAATGAAGTGAAGGGCACATCATAAGCAGTCGAATGACTTATGTATGTCTCGTCACTGTTGAGTGGTTTTTAGTTTGGTCCAAAAGTACCATGGTCCTTTAATGTTTTAAATTTAATACCAAGCTAGGTATTGTCAAATAGGACTTCTATCTACCGTTCAGACTTCTTAAAAAAAAAGAAACCGCCAAAAAAAATCTGTCGCCCCACACTACACATTTTTTGATGTAGGTGAACACAACGTGTACTAAACAGGTTATTATGTCATGATTTTAGAATTGGTCATCAGCAGTGATAGCCTAGTGATGTGAGGAAACCAAACCAGCATGCCTGAGAGACATTTCTCGACGGTATGTAAACCCAAAGCAAGGTCAGAGGCCCATGGGTGACTTAAAAACTTTCGACACCAGGTTAGGCACTAATCAAACGAAAAAGAAATAAAAAATTGGTCCCATAGTAACAGTTGTTCATAATGACGAGTATATAATCACCACTATTTCCAGTCACCCTACAAAAATAAGCAGCCCCGATAGAACAAAGACCTGCGCTAAATCGTCATCAGGCAAGCAATTTATTACCGCCAACAGTTCTTGTTTAATTGTGTTAATAAAAACGAACAGGAAATACCAAATGTCCGCTGCCGCGCTGTAAGCACGTTTAACTGTACTAGTGCTAATTACTTTATCTGAATATCACGTCCGTACATTGTTTTAATAGTTTTGATTAAAACGCTGATTTTTTTTCACAGTTATGTCGCGCTGACATTTTTATCGAAAATTCTGGCTATTTCCACTTTTACTTTTGTGTTTTGTATGTAATTTTGATGATCAAAATAGTACTAATCCTACTATTTGCTTATCAATATCTGACAATTTTGGCAAATACACATAGTTTTGGTTTTCCTTCTATTACCGACGAATTTCATTCCCTCACTATCAGTTCTGTTAATCCCGTTCGTGATGACTACAGGTCTACAGCAGTAATAGTCGATGTTTAGGAAAAACAACAGGAAGATAAGATAGCATCGAGGCTGCCAGCGTGTGTGCCAGCTCGTAGGTGACTCAACTGGATATAAACTGTGGCATTGTCAACATTCTAGACTTTTCAAACGCGTCCACTTAGCGCTGATGTGTGTGGACTTGTTAGCTCGTCATTGTGATTGTTAGACGAATGTTTTTATTCTCCTTCATTCATAGACGCTACGGTTCTTCTAAGACATAAAATACTTCTAAAATATTATAAAGTTTCAAACTATTTATGCGAAAGTAACTATCTGCTTACCTTATCCTCATATTTTAATGAAAGGCAAACAGGTAGACGCGGGTAGCATCGCGGTCAAAGGCTACTATTTTTGGGTAGTCCATGAAGCGAGGTATTTTTGGGAAGGAACGCTTCGCAACGGATAATGTGAATTAGCTTATCGCATAAGTTAACATCCGGTGGACGGAGCGTAAAACCGAGCCTAATCTCTCTCGAGATACTTCTACGAATCGACGGTCAAACGGATTGGCTGACGCAGTTGTTAGCCAGATTGGAAACATTAATGAGTGATTGGATTAAAGTAATTAAATGTAAATAAAGTAAATACCAACGCACTATGAATCAATAGATACAAATAGATGTTTTGCACATCATTAGGTCGCGACCTTTTGGACTCTTTCGTCTCCGCCTACGAAAACAAACGTCGTTTTATTCTCTCTACCCACTCTTGTCGAAAAATCTTAGTCTATTAGGAACGCAGCTATATAATAGTTGCTTTATAAGTTGAATAGGATGTGGCCATTTAACTGGATGAGACGACAGTTGCGTGTCAAAGGTCGCAGGTTGACTTCATCTGACTCAATTGACCGCAGGGCTGCACTCTGCAGTACTAATTTGTACTAGTGTTTGTTTATTTGGTCTTCAATTGCTTGGCATTTAGTTATACCTATTGAAATTGTGGCAAATATTTATAAGAGCTAAGCCGGATAAACATGCCTAAAGTAGCACTTAATTTGAGCTTTGGGTGGAATAATGCTTATGATATTTAAGAAGTTTAATTTCTCAGTGTTCATTCAATCGGTTCTCAGAAATACAATGATATTTTTTGTGCTCTTTGTATTTAGTTATTTAGGCTTCACCGACTGACGGAATGGGGGATTTTCCCTTAACGATAATGACGTACCAAACTAATATCTGTGACTAATCAAAAATAAACCGAAATAAACGTTATGTGCTTTGAGAGGAACACAAGTACGCCCACAATTTCAGGTAGATACCTACCATCTAAACCACGCAATCTGCTACACAGTCATGTGATGGCTACTAGTTATGCAATAAAACTGCAATTTGTATTACAATGTGTGCTAAACTAGCAAATGGTTCGTTAGCAGTGCTCGGGGCCAATATTGCACGTATAGATAGGCATGATAATTTGTATGAATGTATGGTTATACGAACTGAGTTGTTCGTAGTAAATACCTGCGACCTTAGTGAGTAATGCCTTGTTCAGAAGTTACGACAGTAATTGTACTATCTGAGATAAATTACTTTCCTGATAAACAAATTGATTGCTGTCTCCACTACAGCCACGGACAGTTTGAAAGACGAATTACGATGAGAAAAAGTCTAACAATGTTCTTTGACAACTTGATGAATGAATCGAACCACATCGAATCCGAGGAATATTTTAGATATAACAGTATTTCTATAGGAAACTGTCAGTCGTTTATTTTCTTCTACGGTTAAAAGTTAGCTGAAATCGGAAAAAATCTTGATTGAAGCCCGATATGTCAGTATCGGTTTGACTGAACGACAAAATACGATATTTTTAATCAAAGTTACTGTCCATCTTTGAGTGTGCGCTTTGTGGAATACTTTTCCTGCACGCGTAGCATAACTACCAGAAACGAGTTTTGTCGACGGAAGAATCGACAAAATGACAGATTGCTTTTGTTGATCTGTCATTTTGTCGATTATTCCGTCGATAAAACCAGTTTCTACGGTGGTCATGCTTCGCGTGCTGGTCTTAAAAGTGTGCAGTTATTTTATATGCTCTGGATGCAATACCTCTGCGCTTGCGCCTGGTTGACTAACCAATGACGTATCGCATTGCAGTTCTTAATTACTCATTGCACGTTTAACCTCGTGATTATTAATCAATAATGACTACTTATCAGTTATTGCTCCAATAACAGAGTAAATATTTGTGTTTTATTTTGGAATGCATATTTTTCTGCGCATTTGAAATTATCCATAATAATGTTATGAACGTGAAAGTAGCTCTGTCTGTAGCTTTTACAGGCCTGATCGGATTTTGAAGAATTTTGACACTCGGTCAGACCATGAACAGATGAACTGGGTAAGACATAGAATACTTTTAATCCCGGTATAATGGTCCCTTGGTATAAATTCTGACCTCCACGCGGAGGAAGCCGAGGGTTATAGAACGTAGATAAATAATATGGCATCAATTGGTATGTTGTACGTTACTTAGGCTACACGTGGTTTGATATAAGTTGCAAAAAATGCAGGTAACATAAATCAACGGATCTTATACTTGCAAAACGGATCCTTAGTGCTAATATATTCCGTAAAGAAATGCGGGCGTAGGCTGGTCCGAGTATCCTCAATCGTACATCAGACGCAGCACTTGCACTACGAAAATCACACTTTCTGCTACGACATAAGGCGCTGGTGGTGTGCGGTGACTGTACAACACTTGATTAACATACGAGTGACAACCACGGATCACGAGTTGAATGTTAAAGTAAATATTGGTGTAAAGGACTTAGCGAACAGCGAACTGTGAAGGACCTTTAATAAATTGCTTGCTAGCTAAATTAACTTTAATTATCTTTTCCTAAGAATTATAATGAGTTTACAGTCGACTGAAATACTAATAAAAACGTGAGAAACTCTTATTTTGTATTTCTTTTTAATTCAAGTTTCTTGAATGCGTACTTCGGATCATAGTCTGCCTAGCCTTTTCCTCCTCTATGTTGGGGTCGGCTACCAGTCTAACAGGATGAAGCTGAGTACTAGTATTTTACATGGAGCGACTGCCTGTCGGGCAGAAAAGCGGTCCCCATTACCTGGGTAATAAGTACGTTACCCCTTG
Organism: Noctua fimbriata; assembly: GCA_905163415.1. Lineage (NCBI taxonomy): Eukaryota > Metazoa > Arthropoda > Insecta > Lepidoptera > Noctuidae > Noctua > Noctua fimbriata. The sequence goes on from LR990930.1 coordinate 3,505,725, forward strand.
GTAAAATTGGTTGTCAGACTTTCGCGCATCTGGTTACCCGTAACGAATAACAAAATCTTTAAACATGATGATGTTTGAAGATTTTGTATTTCTGATGAGCGTTTATACAGAAAGTGGGCAACGTCGCAAATAGCTGTCAAATATTTCGCTGTTTTGATTAATTTGGCAATATTACTGTAAGGAAATAATAAATATGGCTAACTAGTGAACTAAAATATTGATTATGAAATGCAATAACTAATATCTAACACCGAATATTTAGTTTTTGATGTAAAAAAAAGTATTTGGAAACTTTCCAAATGCCTTTTTTACACCTAAAACGGTTATAACATCAAATTCAGTGTTTTAAGCGCAAATTCTTTATTAATATTCTAGTTCACTAGATAGCCATTAAAACAGGTAAATATTTGACAGTTATTTGCGAGGTTGCCAACTTTTTGGATGAACGCTCTTAATATTAAAAAGCCTGCCTCTCTAACATAGGTAATTTATTTTCTAGCAGTTCTAAGATCCAAGTGTTTATTGTAAAGCCCAAATTCCAGAACGATGAATCTTGATTTTTAAACAAGATTTCAATCTAATCTACGGTTTTAAATATAGATCCCTGTCTGAGCATCTATCTAGTCTCTATAAAACTGTGGCATAGTGCAAGGATGGTATCAATTTACAATAATCAATATCGAGACTCGTGTCGTAGAGAAACCGTTGTAAACACGTAATCCAGTTGCAAGTAGGAAGTACTTGCCACAAGTCCTTCACACCTTTCGTTCCGGTAATGAGAGTGGCAGAACAATAGGTGGGATGGTACCGCTCGTTCGATAATGTGTTGTCGTAACGTGTGACATGGCAGTTTTATAAAAAAGATGGGTTCGTTGGTGGATTAAGTGAGTCTTGTTTGATATCGATGTACCTAGAGTTGGATGTTGGAGTTTGACATTTAACGATCGTGGTTTGGATACATTATTATAGCTTCAATATTATTTAAAAAAAATTGAAGCGACAAATGACAATGTGGGTCAGATCAACACGAAAAATATTTTCTATTTTATTCAAAAGCAACGAGATTTATTGCTTTCGTACAAAAGTAGTTTTAAGAGGATTCTCTTGCAAACCTAGAATCGACGGCTTAACTTTTCCACTGGAGCAGCAAGTGGTTCTACGGAATCGTCCTAGTTACGCGTAATTTACTGTTTAACAAACTACGTGCACATAGGTAGCTAACTTGCTGGCAACTGCTATTTTAGCCAAACAGTATTTAGGTGGTAAGTCAGTAAATGCGCAAGCATAGCATAATCAGCCTATTATGTTCCTACTGCTGGTACATACGGCCTCCTCTCTATGAGAGGGAAAGGGCTATAATCCACCACGCGGGCCCAGTGCGGGTTGGTATATGTCACCGGTCTTCGAATTTTTGGTTCCAGGACATGCCGGTTTCCTGACGACGTTTTTCTTTCACCGTTTTGAGAGTAAAGTCATAAATTTATAAGATTTAATTACCCCTAGCTCTAAAACACAGTCTATTATTGGCATTCCGCATTGTGATTACGATTAGTGACGCAAATACTAGATGCTTCCTCCACACATCAAATAATAATTTTATTCAATAATATAAAATTAGAATATTATTTGATTTTAGTAAAGACCGAGACTCATCATAAAGGAAAACCTAGGTGTGCTGTGGTTGATTTGTTATTAAAACCGGCCAAGTGCGCATAGGAATCGCGCATGAAGGTTTCTGTACTATCGTAGAAGGGGCGCCCGCCCCCTTTAATTTATTTTTATTATGTCTTGTTATAATTGCAACAGAAATACACATTCTGTGCAAATTTCAACTGACTACCTATTACGGATCATGAGATACAGCCCGCTGACAGACAGACGGACGGATGACGAAGGCTTAGTAATAGGGTCCCGTTGGTTACCCTCGGGTACAGAACCCCAAAAATTAATTGATACGTAAAGGGTGATGGCCGCAAATATGAATATTTACGTTTACTTGCATCATCCTGATTGCAGTACGTAAATAGAACTAAAAACATGAATGTTCTTTCTTCTTTCACAATTGCAATTTTACGAAATAATACTACTGTCACATCTACAAAAGGATTATCAGAAAAGGTCAACCATGACAAATTGAGTCAACAGATTTGATACCTGGAAAATCAAATGAAAAGGAGATAAAAAGTCAGAAATAATTTATATTGCTTTTCACCTGCCCATTTTTCAAAAGGATTGAGCAAAATACTAATGTTGATGGCATATTCCTTGAGCATTTACATCAAAAACACTACCAACTTAAAGGCTTAACAATCTTTCTCAAGAGTATTAATTTATCCAACCTGCAAACAAAACATGAAAAATAAAACAAATATTTGTACTTATAATATAAATACTCACAGTGACTATCATACAGTGATTTTCCTTGACAGCACCGCAGCATCCGAAGAAAGCAACTATGAACACAATGATTCCAACGATGATCAGGACAATGGGTCCTGATGTGTAGAAGTTCTCATCGGTCAGGTCAATGTAGGGTGAGGAGTTGATCTCTGCTTTGATGCCCACGATCAGGATTATAAGACCCGTGATCTAGAATTAAGAAATGAGTTTAGATAAGGGGTAAATCAAATTTTGAAAATATTTTGTAACTAAATTTTATAACCATCCATTTAGTGTTTTAGTATTAATCAATTAATTTCTTAATATTACTAAGCATGTAGTTTAGGATTAGGCTGCATAAAAAATATATAAGTCTGGTGACCACATGGTTCATTTATTTTAAAATACTACAGATATTAAGTACAAAAAGCATGTTTTAAGTTGTGCAATCTTTCTCAACAAGTAATGAGTCATGTTCATAACATAACGGGTGTGATGTTACTGTGTGGTATTTTAAATTTTACACAATACCATAAAATCTCGCTAATTTAACAGCGCATTAAAATATTATCTCCATTCTATCAGACAATATTTATATGTAGAGTACTTTCAATAAGAAGTAAGACAGTGATTCAAGCGCATTGGTTGAAAAAATCGAAGGTGAACCACACAATGACACAACATACAGCCTTCAAGAAAAAATAATGCTTGCTTACCGCGAACAAAAGGTTGAAGCAAAACAGCAGATATTTCACACAAGACATTCCTGCGCCGATAGCCATGTTTAAATCTTGTCTTCTAATCTAATTACAAAAACTTAGATCTGGAACAAAAGACACCAATATTTTAATTCCTTTCTCTCCATAAGGTCGCGAAGGTAAACGAGGTAAACATCGATTGGAGTTTTTGCTTGACGGCACGGCAGGTGAATCACTTTTTTGTTACTATACGCACGTCTTATGGATTTTTAATAATAGCTATGCAATACCGCTTCCCGTTTATTTATATACCGACAATATCAAAACAAAGCTTACCGCCAAAATTTATCTTTTGCGCTAAAAACAATACGACACAAACGACGTCCGATTTACGCCGAAAATAGCGAATGTCTGTGTTGCCACAAAATATTTACAAAAATCAACTGTCTTGAGATGAATCAATGTTGCTAGTAATTGAACGTTGCAATTAGAAATGGTAGATTTTTGTTGATGGTCGCAGCACATCGATTTTATCTTTGTAATGCAGTTTGATACACAGTCCGTGCTTTATGAATTCATGATAAGCCTGACAAACATAAAACCGGGTACTTCTCATGCTAGGTTGGTTAGGTTAGGTTGGCTTGGTAGGGGCCAAAGACTGTGCATGTCATGTGTGTGTATTTGTATACCCTAGCAGTTCAAGCTCAACCTAATGCGTTGGCGATAAAGTTGAAAAACTATTAAAGAAAATTGACAGATTGTAGAACCTTGATGTGCTTGGCGTCTGAACCTACTTTGGTTGGTTGTATATATACAGAATTTGTTTTTATTTATTTATAGTTTTTATAATAATAATATAACAACGTGTGTCCTTCATCTAATCTGCTTGTCTAATAATTTATATTGAACCACGAATGTTAAGACTTACTGTTTCTATATTCGGAGATTAGATGGATATGTCGAGATAACGGAGATATTGGCCCAATGATTGATAATGCATCATCTTATTTTTCAGTCAACTTATAATTTTCGGTGGATATAGCTCTACATTTATTGTTTTAAGTTTCATTTGGAATTTATTATGTTTGATAAAATGGGGTTCGATTTTGATTTTAAAGTTCCTAAGGTTCTGAAGTCAGTGAGATACACGTTAGCAGCTGTAAATGGGGTGTTCTTGGTGAGTTTTGAAGTGTTGACCTCGAATTCGTTCATTGTCAATTTTGCCCGCGAACATGACAAGTTGTTTATCGATGCCTCTTGTGGTTTGGAGGACTGGCTTTTGACGGTCTCGTGATCACACTCTGCTATGTTTCCGTAGTTACTTTTTATTATAATATAAATTTAGTGAATGACGTGGACGAAGCGGTAAAGTGTGAAGAATCAGGGGTTCCTGGGTGCGGTCCTCAGGTCGGGCAAAATGTCTATGGGTTTTTCCGTTATCTATCTACCTTCGCACCAGCAGCCTGGGGTCTGTATTATTTGTAAATGATTGATTGGAATAAGTTCACCCTATTTGAGCAGAACTTGCAAATTGTGGGTAGTTACTCTTGGGTTACTGGCGTGATGTTCGACAAATAAAGGATGAATTTAAATCCGAAAATATTTAACAACGTAGGAGGGACTGATAAAAAGATGATGGCATGCAAAACCAGAGATTAGGAGTCCGGAATCTTATTCTAAGATTGTGTTTAGCTGTCCGGTAAACATGTTTACTGAAAAGTTTCAGCTCAAGTTTAACTATTGTAGATCCATTCACGTATTTCAAACTTGTCGTCGTCATTTAAATTAAAGCTTTATACACTTGACATAAGTGGTTTAATTCTAGCTAAGTCCTTTTTTAAGGTTTCGAACTGAAAAGGAGAATCGGAATCTTTTTAATCTATAACATTAGTTTTAGTATATGCGAAACCTGATACACGTGTCTAGTATTTATATGTAAAGAATCTATGTACAAAACTGTATCATGAAAAATCACAAAGGTATAAGCTTGTTCTGTTATATAGTTGTCCGAACAAAATCGTGGTCACCACGCAGCCCGCACCTCCAGCGTCGTCTTGAGTTCATTGATAATAATAATTTGGCAGTGGGTACCTAAATTATTGCGATAGGTACTTAAAGTCGCTCGGTGTCCAACTTTTAACTTTTTTAAATATTTTTGGGAAAAAATATAACATGGTTAAAAAATTATTGGAATCGATTCAGTTACTTATTCTGAACAAACTAAATTCAGGTTTCGCATATACTAAAAATAAAGTTGTACATGTCACTTGTTTAATAAAAAAATATTATACTTATGTCGTGTATCTACATAATGCATATGCAAGTATGTAGGCAGCACAAACGGTTACAACGTACCTATTCAGTACATCATTCTGTACCCCTCCACATATAAATTTTCTATCGGTTATTTAAAAGAACTGTTCCATTGAATACATTTTGATCGAGGAGCTATTGTAGGAAACAGCTGTTTTGTTCAGAATGAAGTACTGAATACGTGGTAACGCGTCGGTGTCCCTTCCACCCTATATTTCAAATCACCACTGGGTACCTAACTCTCCAGTCAGACAGAATTTGGTAAAATTATCTGTTGATCGACCATTTTACTGATCCGGGAAAATCAAAAGCTTTAAGAACCGGACTGCAGAGATTGGATGTACAGTCGCCCATGACTGACATGCCATTACAAAAGATAGCTCATCATCACCTAGCCTTTTCCCAACCATGTTGGGGTCGGCTTCCAGTCTAACCGGATGCAGCTGAATACCAGTATTTTACATGGATCGACTGCCTATCTGATCTCCTCCACAACCCTTGGCTTGTAATCCCCGAAGCGTTAGGCAGAGGTGTACCTAACAAGTACACCCACATTTCGTCACTTATGTTCAAGTCCAATGTAATAGGGGGCGAGCCTATTGTCGTCAACCGGGCACTAATCCAGACTCCGTGTCAGTAATTGATGAAATGCCTGATGGAAAAACCCAATAACACTTTGCCAGACCCGGAAATCGAAGTATTGAACTCAGGACCTCATGCTCAGCAGTCGCGCTTGCGACCACTAGACCAACGAGGCAGGTAGTACTTGGTAATACCAAACTTACCCCTTGGTAAGACTGTAATTACAAGATGTCTAATAAGATCTTTCTTTCCAGTTAACAGGCTTTCTACTCCTCATCGTGGGTATAACAGTTCTGGTACAGTACTCTGTGTACTCGCCCCTCATCACGAACCGGTTCTTCAATGTGTCTCGCTTCGTGCTGGCCACGGGCGTCATTATACTGGTGGGATCCGGGCTGGGTTTCTACAGCGCCATCTCGCAACAATTCTACTTTGTAGCTGGTGTAAGTATTATTATTTAGAAGATAGAAATAGGATGATGAGAGTTCGTGGCCGCAGGGGTGAATCTTCTAGGATAGACAACGCTTACTGAGAACTGTTCCTGGATCATCTATAAGATACATACCGAGACCACTCTGTAACCAAGGCCGTAGCGAGGAATTTGGCCCGGGCGGTTTTTACCTTGAATAAAAAAGCAGATATAGCAGTAATCCAATAGGTACAGCAACAATCAATAGAATAGATTATCAATTGAAAATGATTAGCATTCAAGAGCTTACATTTTTGCACACCCACCCTCGGATAGGTTGGTATATCTATAGTTACCTGAGATTTTGGGAGGAGGGGTGGGTGCTGAACCCCTCCCCTACCTACGGCTCTGGTCGTAACTTTTAGTCAGAAGCCCGAAAGGCTGCCAACCGGGGCCATGGGGATCGTTTTACCTAGTAAACCTGGATATCAGTTGCTTGTTGCTGTAAGCTATAAGAACTTGTGCAAAGAGAAGATATAGGTATTCTAAAGTATGACTACATTTCCACCAGAGACGTGCGAAGATATGCTGCAAGAGACGAGTGCGATACCCACCAAATAGTATCTTTTTGTTAGTTTTTTAGCCTTGTCCATAAGTAGCTCTGGTACATACGAAACCAGTGTAGAGAATTTAAGGGAAATTTCAATTAATCTACAAATAGTTATACTACATACTGCAATAACTTGAATACTTTGATTAGCACTTATGTTTTGTAAATATTTTTATAACCTTCCTTGTACAGGTCCTTCACGGAAAATTACCTATGCAAAATCAAAATCAATGCATTTATTTCAAGTAGGCCAGTTACAGGCACGTTTTGAATTGTCGAAATAAAGTCGACAACGAAATATAGCTATAGTCCCAGTCTAAGGCAACAAGGCATAAAAACTGTGAAAGTACTGTAGTTGCCCATTCCCTAACGTAGATGTCTATGGAGAAGAACGGGCAAGAAACTTCAACTCCACACTCTTTTAAATCAGAATACTTTTACAAAACCTTGGTACAGTTTTGGAATTAAAGTTATTTCCACAAAATTATTAATCCAGTCGCTTTTCCATACCTTCCCGTGGGTGTCGTAAGAGGCGACTAAGGGACTTACCAGTGAATGGGCAGCAGCGTTCTCTGTGATTTTTTATAACAAACATACTGCGATCGCCAACCCGCCTGCCAAGCGTGGCGATTATGGCAAAACCCCCCTCGGGGAGGCCTATGTCCAGCAGTGGACGTCTTTCGGCTGAAATGATGATGATGATGATGATGAGTCGCTTTTACAGTATGTGGTGCTCCTGCTGATAACGCTGATTTTCGAGATTGCGATAATCATAGCAGCCTTCTCTCTAAGCAACGATACAGCTAGCGAGATCAGGCTACCGATGCTGCAGACTCTGCAACAGTACGGAGCCAGGATGGATATCAACAAGTTATGGGATGATCTACAGATGGGAGTGAGTAGAATAAGCTTTTTGAAGAAGTCAGAATAGTTAATGGAGAATAACTTGAAGAAATAAGAGAAAAATAAGGCGTAACTTAACCTACTAGACTGCTTCAGGTTAGCGAGATGTTCAGTCAATGCTCTCCTAATCAGAAACTGAGAGCAATGTATCTATTAATCATGTTTTATTTAAAAGTTTAATCAAATAGCGACACGTCCAAAATAGCCACACAACAAAAAATGGTAACACTACAAAATGATTCTTCATAATAATGTATTGCTGAAGACAAATTCTATTTTTTTCTAATCATAGTATGATGGTAGGCATAAAATTCCTGTATGATGATGTACCGGCCAATATCTAATGCCTACCTTGCCTTTATATAAACAAACCTTCCAAATGGTTTGGGTCAAGCGCTGTATTTCATCTTCTGTATTCTCCATCGTCTCAATTCCCAATTTTTCGGACAAAGTGACAATGTACCGCTGAAATAATGTTTAATCGCTGACAGAGTGTCTAGGACTGTGGGCCTTCAAGTGTTGTGTAATAAGCCCTTCAAGAACCTTTTAATCTTCTCCAGTTCAGATGCTGCGGGGTAGCTGGTCGTAACGACTGGATAGGCAACCAGATCCCGGTCAGCTGCTGCTTCATCGACTACGGCACCATCTCTCCGTTTGAATGCACCGGTGCTAATGTGAATCCAGACGGCTGCGCCGCTGTCCTCGGCGAGTGGTTGTCCTACAATGCCTATGTTATTGCCGTCTGTGCCGTGGTTGCTACTTGTTTGCAGGTCAGTAATGTTAGTACCTGTTATTTATGTTTCTTTCTTCCTGTTTATGCGGTCGTCCTGACCAAACTATGTCCCTTATGTGGTGTCCAGTTTCGAAACTTTGGATACCATATTTACGAGGACGATAAAACGCCTCAGATGCCGCGATTGGAGTGGCTACCTATGGGCCCCAACTTATTTAAAAGATCAAGGCCGCTATTAACTTTACCTACCCTGGATCTTCTCTAGGGTCTAGCTAGAGAGTCTCGCCTTTTAGAGTCTAGAGTTTAGGAACCAACAGAACGAATTAAAGCAATGACGAATGGATCGGCTGATGTCTAGTCGTAGAATTGAGTAATGTTTTCCTGTAATAGTCCTTTGAAAATAGGCTCTCAAGATATTCTCGAACAAAATGGTCTCCTCCTATCCTATTCAAGCCTAGACGTAAAGTCTAAAAATGTTTAAGAGATGACGTAAATAAATGCTGTTCCTGCGTAGTCGACGTAATCTTCTACCATAGCTAAAATATCGCTGGATTCGCCGTGTCGCCTGTCGTGTCAATTGAATTAATTAAGATCATCTAAAATTGCTTGGCCTTGACCGTTCTCAATTACAAGTGCCTATCTACCTAGCTAAACAGCTATCTTACAAATCATGCAACGATTATAGAACCGACCAACATACCTATTAAAAAAAATGTTATAGAAATATTGTGATATGTTTATTATAAAAAAGGTGTTGTTAGTTTGGTTTTTAACAATATTAATTGGTTACAATATTGAAACTTAGATTCAAAGAAGTAAACCTTCCCATAGTTTATGAGCTGTAATAGATTAACATTATGTATCGTAAGTAAGGGTATTTATAATTCCCGATTTTTTAATAAAAACTTGGAGGAATTTTGACGAAATAATTCGTTTTGCTACAAGTTATTTTGTTTTGTGGGCTGATTGATACTTAATTATCTATGTCTAGTCTAGACTTCAGTTGCTTTAGAAAAAATGTCGTCGACGTAAATATGTTTTTCCATAGACCATTCTGCTCTTTCGAGTGTCGATGGTCATCTAAAATGAGTTCTTATAGGCCAGAGCTCAGTACGAGTTTGGCGCTAATACTAGCGTCCTTAAATTCCTTTAGTGTGGAGGTATCACGGCACCCACAGCATATCATGGATCCCATTGTTTGTGGAACAGCCAGCACCATATATTCACTCCACGAAACGTTGATAAATCTCCATATACGTCCGCCTTAAAAAAAAAGCATAGACACTGCTAATTTAAATATTTAATTTTATAATTCTTTTCAGGTTCTTCTCTCGCTGATGGGTGGCTACTTAGCTTATAGGGCAAAGTTTGAAGTCGTCGAGTTGGAGTCATAAATATGATTTAGGTTTTTGTTTTATTTTTTATTCATTAGTGTGTAAGAACAGTTTATTTTACTTATGTAAATAAAATAATTAGTAAATTAAGTTATTCAAAGTTAAATCCAACATGATAGTTTTAAGATTTTTGTAAACAATAATATTCCAAAATTTGAATGTTTTTTTAAAGACATGATTTCACTACAGTTACTAATATTGTGTAATACTATAAGTAGGTTGTATTTAATTCGATACATACATGTTAATGACAAATAATAAAAAAGCAAAGTAATGGTGAATTTGTTTAAGTACCTCCTTGATAACTTCTAAATCCTACCTATGTAGGTAAGAAAAACACAAGCTAAAAAGGCAAACTGCAGTAGCATGATGTGTCGGAAAATACAATACCTACCGGCGCAATTTTCCCTATTCATACATTCCACCCCGTTGTTCAGGAAAAAGACAGTTGACGTCATTTCCCGCCTACATTGTATGAATAAAAAGTTCAGATTAAAATTAAAATTAAAATGTAAAAACACCTATGTGTTTTTTCTTATCGCAACCTGTAAGTACTAAAGTCGCAGCCGTTACGAGCTCCACGAAGCGAGTTAAAATTAACACATTTTGTCATATCGTCTGCAAATTGCAAGCGAAGCTATTGTGTGCTATAATTCTCTCTGTTTCTAAAGATTTTTGTACTCATACATTATTTATTAGTGACGTTTCTATCAATAAATATCTGTTATTCCGAACACAATTCGGAATTCAAAATTTCATAAACCGTGTCACCTGCGTGGTTCAGTTTCAAACGTATCGTGCAAGAGTGAGCGACGTTCGCCTCCGATGAGATAAATCCGCTTGTTTTCCTTATCAAGATTAATATACCTACCTATAGTGATAAAAATATCTGTAGCCAGTTAAGACGACGACGCTGGAAGCTGTCACGCGAGCGTACACGTAGCAATTTGAATAAATTACAACAAAATGTGGTCGAAACTGTTTACTACTGTTAAGTACATATTAGTGACTGTCAATTTTCTGTTTTTGGTAAGTAGTGTCTGTGTGTTGTGCGCTGTTATTGTTACTACTGGAGGTAGTTCATTATTATTAGTGTCGCTTGTGATATTTACAGATCACCGGCATTGTTATTCTTGCGGTCGGCGGGTCCGTACAATCGGCGTACAATGGCTACCACCCGTTCCTTACGGACAGATTCTTCTCTTTGCCAGCGTTCTGCATCGCGACTGGTATCATCATATTCCTGATATCCTTCTTAGGCTTCTATGGAGCCTTCATGGAGAACTACATGGTCAGCATGGCGGTAAGTAGAACATTTGTTATCTCAACGTCAGTCGATGGCCGTGAAACCCTGTTATCTCATAGTCTGTGTTCTGTTCCGATTCGTGCAAACTGAGTGATTTTTTGTGATTCATTCTTGATAATTGAAGCCTATTAATTGATGGTCCATGGCATTGAAACTAATGAAATTGTTGTTTGTTAATGATACGGAAATGTATAGCCAGACATTTGAAATAACTGATAGCTAGCTTCAAAGTTACGCAGTAATTTAGGTCCTAATCACAGGTTGTAAATTGTCAGCTTGATCCCAATGTCAACAGAAACTTTTGTTCTATTCTAGAGGCACATTATCACTGTAATGCTAATATTCTGTAGGCAGCGTCACTGCTCGAAAGTAAACACAATTATCATGATCACGGCGATATTCACGAGATAATTACATCATTATTTGTCGGAACTTAACGTTTTTGACATAAAACGTCAGATGTTGACGCAAGGCTGGCCTGGGATGTACGGAATTAGATGTTAGTTTACTTTTTGTTCGAAGTACCGGCCGCGTGCCCTACTTAACGTTCTGATTCGAAGGAACGTCCCAAAGAAATGTCAGTAGTAATAAATTACCACGCATTTAATCTTCAGAGATAATGAAAGCAAATACTATAATTGTTTGTTTTAATTTTTAGATTTAAATTGTATGAAATAACGAGTCACCTTATACAAGTGATAAGATGGTGATGAGTAGGTGCTTTAGTCGTGACTCTTTAAGGTTACAATGACACAACAGATTGCACTTTAGCTACAAAGACACTACATATTTTGCACCTTTTTACTTTGCTAACAAAAATAAATGAAGGACTTAGAAAATGAACATGATCGAGAACTTCGAGGGTATTGGTAGGACAACAATATTACCTGCACTTTACAATTATTCATCAATCTACAGGGTGTTTGGTTAAACGTGGGCAATACTTTAAAGGAGTGAAGTACTCATAAATATGAGCAACTCTTACTATGGGGCTAACTATGAAATATGATTTAAAAAATCTGCTGTTGCCTACATTTTTTCGAGTTACGCGACCAGTAATGTGTGGGGCAGCTGATATTTTTTTCGCGATTTCATGGTCGGTTCCATAGTAAAAGTTGCTTATTGTCATGAGTACTACACGCCCCTAAAGTATTGCCCACGTTTAAAAAAACACCCTGTATACATACAAATAAATAAAATTGAAGTGTCTGTTTGTAATATCAAAATTACAGCTTTTTATTGAATGCATATGAAAATATGTACGGCAATTGACAAATTACACATTTTTTTAAATTTTTGTCTGTCTATCTGGATGTATGTTTGTTCCGGTTAATCTCCGAAATGGCTATACCGATTTTGACAGAACTTTTAATAGCAGACAGCTGATGTTATAAGGTCTAACTTAGGTTACTTTTGTTTTCGAAAAATAATTAGGGTTACGTTCAAAAAAATTAAAACCTTTGAAATTGTTAACAAAATCCGATTCAAAAAGGGCCCTGTAAGTAATATTTTTTATAATAATATCACGCGAATGAATGTCGTAGGCTACAGCTATCACACGTAACAGATTCGTTTAGGTACCTAAAATATCTTAACACCGAGTGTTGGTTACTATGGTGATGGTTGGCTATTGACCTAGCGCCAATTGACACTAAATTGGTCGTAGATTCTATGAATAATGATTTGGAAGCATATTGTGTGATTGTTGTTAATGTAGATCTACAATGAAATTTCTAGGTTCGATAACAGTGCTACACGGATTCCCTTTATTACATCTTCACGTCATTTGCGATAGAAAGATCGTATTAATTGTAAGCCTAAATGGGGTCCGCAGGGGCCGATGCCTGCCGGGGCTGCGGGATTGTTCGAAAGAGATACCGCGGCCCTGGTAAAGTTTTAGTCAGTACAAGTCTGACACTCCCTTCCGCTCCACCCAGAGCGGAGGGGGGGGGGGGGGAGGAGTCATTTGTTGATTTACCATCAGAAAAAAAATGCAATTTTTTTAAGAAATGAGTATACAGGGAAGAAGAGAAAGGGTCACCGACGCACAATCTTTTACCACGTATTACACGTATTTAATACTTCATTCATTCTAAACACAGACATTTTTAATCGATAACTTAAAAAAAAAAATTGCCTGTCCGTACATTTTGATCGAAATAGGTAATAGCTGTTTTTTTGTAATGGCTGTTGGAAAAGGGGAAGCCGATTATACCCAAGAATAGTCAAGGTTTTATTAAAAAATCGTATTTAAATTTTACGTAATTTTAAGTCTGCTATTCACAACGCTATAGAAGTTGAAAACATTTTTGAAAAAATATTGAAACATCGAAATTCTGTATCAGTACAAACTGAATAAAGTAGAATTACGTTTTTTTTATGCTAATAGGTAATCTCAGTTTCATTTAAATAGAATCCTAAATCCTAATAGCGAAAACTTAAGGATTTGTTGCAAAAAAATAAGCGTTTACACATATTTGTACTTTACTTATTATTTGTCCTTTTGTGTGAAGAAATTCCAATGCATTTTATGTATTAAATATACATTTAAAATCGACTTATATTATAGCTAGCCCACATTGTCACACTGCTGGGCAAAGGCCTCCCTCCACTCCTTCCAAAGCTCACGTTTCTGTGCTATCTCATTCCAATTCTTAAGGAAGACATCCAGTTCGTCCCGCCATCTCCTTCGTGGTCTGCCGCGACCCCGTGTCACTGTTCAAAAAACACTCCCTCACTCTCTTTTTTCTGTTGTTAAAATCGAATTACAATTCATAATATAATAAATTCAATGATCTACATAAAGCGCCGATCGAAAAAAAATCCCTATAATTTGAAAACTCTGAGTTTTTCAATAATTTATAATTGTATACTAATATTAGCATTCGGTCTCACATGTGGGCACTCAGGACCTAAATCAATATGGCGGCCTGGCGTTCTCCTTTTTATGTAGGGGGGATCAGAATGATGTACTGAAACCATGGTAATCGTTTCTGCGTCGATGTCGTTCCACCTTGTATAAGAGGAAGTCTGAAAGTGGCACTGGTGACTTAAAAGTTGTGTGGTAAACGGTTGTCATGGTATGGTCCAAGTTGAATAAGGACAAAGTGGTGATGAAAGTTTTGAGTATGAATGTGGATGGCTATAAGAGTAGAGGAAGACCAAAGAAACGATGGATGGACTGTGTGAAGGATGATATGGCTAGAAAGGAGGTGACTGATGAGATTACGAGTAATAGAGAATAAATGGAAGAAGAAGAAATGCTGCGCCGACGGCAAATAAATTAGGATAAGGACAGGAGAATGATGGTCATAATTGGTGTAGGCTTTGTATTTATGTAACTAAAACAATCCTTCATGGTCTCCAAGAAAAAATGGGCGAACAGCTGTCTATCTCACTTAAAACTGCTAACAACAAGAAAAAGTCGAAGTTAGGTAGGTTTTTTTACGGGGAATTATAAGTAAATAACGAAAGAAAGTGTATTGCGTTCTAAGAAACATAACTACGTACAATCGAAAATGATAAACAAGTTTCTGAAGATGTTCTGTTTACTGATAAAGGAAATTGGCACTTCAAGATACCTGCTGTACCTACCTTCCCACCTATATGAATCATCATGCAGTAAATGTATGTAAATGCAGTTATCTTTTTTTGTTTGATCCCAATACTTAGAGATAGATATCTCTATCTATGTACTTATTGATTTTGTGAAGAAAGTATTGAGTATAAATGAGATAGCAAGGTAAGGTCAGAGAAAAGATGGGAGGACTGTTTACAAAATCAGATGGCTAGAAGGGTGAATATTAAGATGACGGCTGATGAAAGAAGTACTTTGAAAGGACGGGAGAAAGATGACGGTCTGATTTGCACACCCAACATTTTTTTTGAGGAGTGGTATGTTATACAGGGTGTAAACGGACCCTTCACGAAGCCGTTAACCAAGCACTATCACAAGAAACTAAGTAACTTTACGCAAAAATTATTGCTTGGAAACAATTTTTTTTGGGGTGAAAAATCACTTTTTACGGTAGGACAAAACATTGTGCTGATGGATGTATTGATTGATTGTATGATTGTGGAGATATTTAAAGTAAAGTTATAACATTAAAAATTTGTATTTAAAAAAAAAACTTGTGTAAAAGACATAACTAGAAGACTACAGACATAACTAGAAGGTTCCCGGGTATGGTTCAGAACAAAAATGTGATCGCAATGACGGGGACAGCTTTATAGTTTGTTTGGATGTCTGGGTTTTATGTCATGGAAAAACTTCTCAGTATTTGTTTGTACTTCAGTTAATCAAACATTGACACAGCCTAAGGCTCCGTTTTCGATATAGATCTTAATCAGCTACGTCATGGTTAAAACATTATCATAGAACATTTCGTTACATTTCATTGTTTTCTTCTTGCATGACTGATTTTTATTAAATCTGTTGACTTATTCAGAGTTTAGTTAGATGTTGGCCATTCATTCAACTCATTCATTTACTTAGGTAGTGTAAAATGTTTGACTGCTTTGTGATGTAGGTAGTGGTGGCGCACACGACTGCGACAAGACGTTCTGGGTTTGATACCCAGGTCAGTGAAAGTGCTATTGATTATTTGGATTCCCACCAGGAATGTCACAATAGTAGCCACGAAGTCAGGATTTGGGCCCGATGACAAAACACTCGCCCACCCGCCCAGCTCGTACATCATGAGTGAACGATTAGGTGGGCACCTTATGGTTCACATATCTACCTAACCAGCCGGGGATTACAGGCGTGATGTTATATTAAAGAAAATTAATCATAGTTTTGTTTAACAGTCAACAAAAGGAATCTTTTCGTAGATTTACACACCCAATGCTATGAAAATATTTATATCTGCAAACAAAACGAACGGAAAGATAAGATAGACCACACTGGACTTACACCTGAATAAATATTTAGCTTAGGCATACATAATTCTTGAAAGAAAATGGATTACGGTTAAAAACACAAAAAGATCGTTGATTTAAAACTATCCTGTTTACAAAATAAGTAGTCTTAGCTGTATATTGCGTTATCATTATAATAATCAGCCCATATTGTTCCCACTACTGGGACACACGGCCTCCTTCCTATGAGAGAGAATGGGCTATAATCCACCACGCGGGCCCAGTGCGGGTTGGTAGATGTCACATGTCTTCGTATTTTTGGTTCTAGTGCACACCGGTTTCCTCACGATGTTTTCCTTCACCGTCTTTGAGAGCAGTGGTGATGAAATCAATTACATAATAACAAGTAATGCGCCTGCCTGGGTTCGAACCCACGACTTATTGTTCGTAAGTCGGGGCCGCCACCACTGGGCCACCGCTGCTCTCATTTATATTGTTTTTTTTGTCCTTTATCGCGTTATCATTAATTTTGTTTAATTACTTACAAAGTATTGTCTGATGATAAATTGATAACAATCTTTTGAACATGGTGATTTTTGTTTATCAACAATTAAATACACCAATTATCAGCTCATCGATATTTTTCCCAAGTAGAAAATCACGTCGGACATTAAAACTATCTTGGGCGAGCTTATTGATTTTTACCTAGCAGATATACAATGTGACACCAGACTTCCTCTGATTGACAATCTCTGAATGGAAAAACGGTAGGGACCCCATCACAAATGATAGTGTTAAACGGCTGACTACGGCAACCAGTCACGAGCGTCACGACAAACAAACGAAGACATTTATGTTGTCTTCAACGGCCCGAAGATCCACCAAATAATCCCCAATGAAACTGACCATCTTATCTTACCATTTCCAGTTTGCTGGCGCCATGGTTCTGATGTTCATCTTCCAACTGTCGGCTTGCATCGCTGGGTACGTGCTGAAGGGCAACACCGTCGCGCTGGTCCAGCATCAGCTCGTCTCCACCATGGAACTGTATGGCAATAAGAGCGTCGAAGTCACCAAGCTTTGGGACCAGGTTCAGGAGGATGTGAGTATTGAATCTATTAATTACGTTTTACGACATCAGGTAAGATGCCTTCAAAATAAGTGGAATTATTAGTAGAAGTTCCTATTTTGAAGGCGATTGAAGGAGATTGTAGCTCCGAGCTACAATCTTGGGGTTCAGGTTCACTGGTACCTTAGCTAATTGAGCCATTTGTGAAACCGATACCCAGAAGTGAATTGCTATAGGCTGAGCTGATAAAGACGAAGTGGTAATTATGTTTTTCCTACTCCTCCGCTATTCTTTTCTGATTAATTTCGTTGCGGGATCCAAGACAGTTTTCTTCGTCTGGGTCTTCGTCGAGCTTCATTGTCTCGGTGCTCTTCTGGTGGTCGCCATTGTTAATTCTGGCTTTCAGGATTTCCAGTCGGATTGGGAATAGTGTGGCGGGCTTGTCCCAAATTATTAAAGACGATTTCAAATTAATTAGTAGCGTTTACATTGTTATAATCTACTTAAATTGCCCGCATATTCAAATCATAACTTTTAATTCTTTAACAGTTGTATCAAGTAGCTAGCCACGGCCAATAGAGGTTGCGTCAATTTGAAAAAACAGTAATTTCTCAGTCTGTATAACACAACATAGATCACATGGATTAAGAAACAATTGCAGTTGATTAGTTCTAATCGTTCACATCTACTTGGTGGCTGGCGGCACCATGGATGAGTCAGAATTATTACATAAGATCATATAAAATCTTCGTGTAGGTACGTGAATATTGTAAGGTATTATTAAAACGGAAATCGTAGTACAGAATAAATACTTGGTGGAATGGTGGCTTTAGGAAGCGTCTATCCTCACGAAAGATGATTCAATTTTAACCCTAAAGTACCCCCAGCACCCTGGAAATGTGAACATTTCATAACATCACGCTCCAAAGGCTTCGGTATAACAATAAGAAATAGAAAGTAATAGGGGGCGAGCTTATTGCCATCAATCAGGTACAGATACAGACTTCTCGAACTGGGAAAATTCCTAAAGACAACACCCAATTACACGTTGTCAGTCCTGGCTAAAAATTCGCGCTTGAGATCAGTGGGAATCCAAACCAAAATCAACCAAAAGAACACTGGTCACTATCGTATGACCTTTTCAATTTTAAATGAAGGTTGGTGGGACCAAGCCTTAAAGTGAAGCCTTTAATTAAAAATTACGGGTTCTGCCACTATTATCTCATTCATGACCCTCAATTTGGACACGCAACACATGATATGCTTTCAGTAATCACGCCAACATATACACGGTTTAGGTACGGGACATCTTTGCACGAAACATCATTTTTTTGGGAACGGACAACGGAACTCTTACAGTTCGTCCGTCCGTCTATCTGTCTGTCCGTATGTGCCATTTTACTCCGAGACTGTTGGCACCTCACAGTTGAAATTTGGAGAACACGTGTCTTCTATGAACCGCTACGCAAAAATTGACCCCATTGAATATAATTTACCCATTCCATTATTTTTTATGACTCATTCTTGTTTATTTAATGCTAAGTTTTAATTACCGAACTTGTTAATAAATATGCCTTTGTAATTTTTAACTTACCAAAACTACACTACACATACAACTGCCGCTCTAATTACTGTTCGCAATTCAGGCGTTGATTGAATTTTTTTAATGGGCTTCTTTTGGGTTAGCTCGTTTCATCATGGACCTCATCTCTGGTTAGATATGTTTGGTATCCGGTTCGAAGGACCATATTTTTGGGTGTTAGGGTTGAAATTACTTTGATGTTGCTTTTGTCTGTGCAAAGTTGTATTTGAGCCTGACGTTATTCTACAACGGCGTTCAACAGCATTGACACAAGGTTTTCCGTACCATAAAAATCAATTACATATAAGTAGATTTTTTATTCAGAGACATTTTTGATTTTCCATCATCAGTATCGCTGCCCTCCTCAGGTCAGTATGGAGTCAGAGATGTAAAGTACTAATCTCATTCAGCCAGTTATTTTTGTTTCCAATTAAATAGGGAGTAATATTTTATTGATATTGCCAGGGCATTAATTTAGTCTCCAGACTGCTAATGAACCTTTTCTATCAATAATTTAAATTATTGCTTGAGCACGTCCTTAAAAGTCGTCCATCGAGGCAATTACAAAAGGTCAAGCTTCTATGGTTTCAACAAGAGAAAACTCATGTAAAAATAAACGAGTGTCTTGCCTGGACCTGGGGGTTATTATGACGTCTTAAAGCAGGAGCAATTCCAGTGTGGAAGAGACAGAGCTATACAGGTCGTCTAACGCCATATCTTTCGTCATGATAGGCCACCTGATTTCGTTCCCATTTGCACTCGGGTGTCTCGAGCCCTTTCGAGTTTATTTGATAAAATAGCGAAAATACACAAGGTACACACGGCGGCACATGAAGCTGTACATTTCCAGTATAACTTGGCCTCGCTTTGTATAGATTTTCTATACAATGAGGGATCCGCATAAACTGGTTTTGTATAGCTTGATTGGCCGTCGTGCGTACAAATATACAAGGTGGAAGGAATACCGACGCTAGCACGACGGTTAGCACGTATTCAGTACAGCATTTTTAACTCCTTCACATAGAATACATATTTCGTCGGTTATTAATCTTTTGAACGCCAGAGCATAAAGGAACGCGCGTGCTATCCACGCTAAGCCAAAATTTCACCTACCATTCTGTCACATATTTGTGTCGTTTGGCGTACAGGGCGCGCGCTTGCTTGTCACGTATATGTGACAATGGCGTTCAAAAGGTTAAAAAAACAGCTGTTTCCTACAAAACTGAAATACCTATACTCTCAAAATGTATGGAACAGCTGTTTTTTTTTTTAAATTACCGATGAAAAATTTCTATGTTGAGGTTGAGGTTTATGTACTGAATACATGATAACCGCTTTAACGTCGGTATCCGTACCACCCTGTATAAATCGGCACCCGAACAAGTCAACATTGGATTGGTACCAAATCATTATTCCCTTACCCATTTCCTCATTCTCAGTTCCAATGCTGCGGCGTAAACAACGCCAGCGACTGGTTCATACCCTTGGGCACGATAGAAACCCAGGGTCTACCCATCAGCTGCTGTAACCACGTCTACGGAACAGTGTCTACCTTCAACTGCACCTTGAGTGTGGCCCATGGCATTGGCTGTGCGACGTCCTTCGGCAATTGGGTGCAGTCTCATGCAGCTGGGATCGGCATAGCTGGGATCTTCTTAGTTTTAATGCAGGTGAGAGAATTGGAAGCAAGGATATGTCTTTGTTTTTATTTAAGGTGGAAGCGTCGGGATATCCCACGAAATTCTAATTTTCTTACGTTGTTTGTAATTTGCCGGTCAGTGTCAGGTTGTATTTTGAACGAAATATTATTCGCGACTGTAACATGTTTGTACTTACAGTATTATAATTATTCAAATCATCAGTCCCACTGAATGACTATTAAATAAAAAAATCATTGTATTGATTTTAATGATTATAGCTATGATGAAATGAAAAAACAATATAATAGGGTATACTTTAATGCGTGGCATTAAAACTATTTTAATAACCTAATCATTGCAATTATACCTATCGTTCCGTTACTTTAAT
Source organism: Noctua fimbriata (assembly GCA_905163415.1). Classification (NCBI taxonomy): domain Eukaryota; kingdom Metazoa; phylum Arthropoda; class Insecta; order Lepidoptera; family Noctuidae; genus Noctua; species Noctua fimbriata. The sequence goes on from LR990930.1 coordinate 3,526,591, forward strand.
TTTACGGCCGAATACTGAAACGCCACTCAAATATTTAAGGGCTGCTTAAACGTTTGAGCAGCTCCTAAACTTTAATTTCGTATACACAAACGTCTATTTTGAGCATCTGTTAAATATAAGTGCTTCTTAAACTAAATGGTGCTCAAACACCACTCAGTTTAAAAGTCGTATACAGGAACGCTACTCAACGTTATTTATCTGTCAAATGAACTGTCAAACTGATTTGAGCAGCCCCTAAATCTGAGAGTGGTCGCGAGGTCCCTCAAATCAAGTTTAATCTATTGAAACCAAATAAAATAAGTGATAAAAATGTCTTTATCGTCCTTGTCTTCACTTTCGGATCACGAAAGGCCAACTGTGAACCGCTGAAATGAAGAAAAGTTGAACGTTTTTGAAAAGTACAACGACAGGGAGTTTGTTTCACGGTTCCGCATCTCGAAAGAAACTGTATTATATTTGGACTCTGTATTTGGTAGCAGCATTAAACCCCTAACAAAAAGAAACCGAGCCATACAGCCAGTGGACCAAATTCTTATAGCTCTCCGGTACTATGCGACAGGCAGCTACCAACGCGTAATAGGCGATATTTTTGAGGTTGAACAACCCACGGTGCACCGAATAGTGCATAAAGTAACAGCCAAGATAGCCAGCTTGAAGTCAACATACATAAATACGCCAACACCAGAAGAATTTCCAGTTGTGGCAAATGAGTTCTTTGCAATAGCAGGATTTCCAAGAGTTGTGGGAGCTGTGGACTGCACTTATATTAAAATAAATTCTCCAGGTATGTACTTATCAAGTTCATTGTAATCATGTGCCCTAAAATGTCGATTTTGCTTACACAGTACAACAAACAACAATTAATAAGTCTTGTGTTACATTAACAATTAGAACCTTACTTGTAGAATTGTTTCTACAAAAATAGAATATTAGTAGGTACTTTAGTAAAGTTTGTTGTCCCACAATATAACTAGAATTTATTTTCAGGTGGTGCCCAATCTGAAGTCTATCGGAACTGAAAAGGCTATTTTTCACTAAATGTGCAAATGGTATGTGATGCAAGACTACGAATTAGGAATGTTATTGCAAGATGGCCAGGTTCTGTACATGATAGTACCATATTTAATGACTCACCACTGTGTGCTCAATTAGAGCGTGGGGACTTTGGCACAGGTATTATTCTTGGGGACAGTGGATATCCATGTCGGCCTTATCTGCTTACTCCATTATTAAATACAAGGACGGCTGCTGAAGAAGCTTATAACCGTTCACAAATAAGTACCAGGAATCCCGTGGAAAGGCTTTTCGGGGTCCTTAAAAGAAGATTTCCTTGTCTACAGAACGGGATGGGCCTAAATATAAAAAACATACCACTGGTCATTGTAGCATGTGCAGTGCTTCATAATATTGCCCTGTTGCGATCTGATGAACTGTCAGAGGAGGATTTTTCTTTACCCTATGTAGAGGAGGACTCCACAGAACAACCCATAGGACTTGGGTCAAATCAAAACTTTATTATAAGGACTAATTTAATAAATACACATTTTTCCACTTAAAATTAGTTTTATTTCAATGCTTTTATATGTTCCACCACCAGTGTGATTGATTTCTTTCTATGAAAATAAAAATTACAATCACAAGATATTCTGTAAGGTCTATGTTACTTTTCCAGAAATATTATATTTATGCATACCTTATCTATTGACGCCTTCTTTTGTACCTCTCTAGTGGTCTCGTAAAACTGAAGCCGCTAAAGAAATATTTGAAGACATAAGTAAATAAAGAAATATTATGATAAAATAGAAGAAAAAAAGTCTACATAAGAAAAATCAAGTCTACATTTGCTTTGGCTATGTTCTTTTTAGACCTCTGTTTGAGGTTTTCATAGAGGTGCCGGAGTTGCTGCCATGTCCTGAAGCCGCTCACAGCAACAGCATTGTACTGTTGGCACACTGTATCCCATGCATCTCTCTTCTTCAAAATTATGTTAGCATTCGTTTCTTTTTCTATAATATTTTGATATCTGAATATTTAACATATTATTTACAGCATGAAACAGTTCGAAATTAAAATTAATCTGTGAAATGTTCAAGAGAGTATGTTTCTAGTGCATTATCTGGCCGTGTCGATACTTGTAATAATAAAAAGTAATTGTACTTAGACAAAAATCATGTATTTATTCTGAGCCTTTCATATGGTAGGTGGTCACAAGTTTCAATAGGTAAGTAAGTGCTTGATACAGGCAACAGTTGCCCTGAGCCACTGACTATGTACGAAAATGTTAAAGGCATGTGTACTAACAAAATATTACATGCACCAGGCTCTGGCGGTAAAGTACAGTATTTCATTGTTTATTTATGTACTTACTTCTTTATCAATTCCAAAAGCATGTCTTTCTCAGCAGGTGTATAATTGCATCCACGTTTCTTCTTCTCCTCCATCGTGAATCAATTTAAAACTTTACTTAAACTTGATAATAATCGCGCGTAAAATGACAAGAAGTGTGCAATCTCGACAATTATCTCAAGAAATTTTATTTTCTTATGACGTCTTCTTTTGATATTCAGCTGATTTTTATGTATATAAATACATAATTTCAATCGTAATTAAAACCAAACTTATATCACGCTGTTATATTTCAACTAATTAATAATTATAGAAAATATTTGTTCAAAGAAGACTGCGTAAAACGAATACAAGACGTAAACTAAATTATTTTGTAACTGAGAACGTGCTGAGATCAACTTTTTAGCAGGATGTTGCCATGATGTAAACATTTGAGGACTGCTTGGCTAATCATGGTTTCAAATTGCTTGAGTGGCGTTTGTGTATACCATTTAAATTTGAGGGATGCTTATATTTAAGTAGCTTTTAGGTAACTGTGAGATTTGAGTGGCGTTTCAGTATTCGGCCGTAAGTAGGTAATCTTAATAGTCAAAGCAGAACAAAGGTTGCGATTTTCTTTTATCTTTTACTAGCGACCTCTGTAACTCAAACTTCAAGCATTTATTTCAATCAGACCATAACAGATACTTTTGAATGTCAATAAAACAACAAAAAAAAAACGAAGCTACAGTCACAGTCACAAGACATAATAACTTGTGAAGTACTGTAGTTGCCATTTCAAAGCGTAGATTTCTATGGAGAAGAATGAGCAAGAAACTCCATGGACATACTTTTAACTGACTACGTCTTGCCAAAACACCGCGATTCCTTTGATTTTAGTTTAAATTTAATATTTTAGACACATACACAACTTTCTGGAATAAATTATAAGAACAAGAGTGGCCTAAAAGTCTGACAACCAATCTTATCAAGGGGTATCGTATTACCCAGTACTGTGTTGTAGAGGTCAGATAGGCAGTCGCTCCATGTAAAATACTGGTATTCAGCTGCATCCGGTTAAACAGTAAGCCGACCTCAACACAGTAGGGAAAAGGCTAGGCAGATGATGATGATGAAGAATTCCACATCAAAATTCGTAGTTTTCAGGCGGTCACACAGGCAGACATAAAAAGTGACATTAATTTATGATATGTAAGTAGACACGACTGGACTGGCCACGTCTGCCGCATGCCCAATGAGCTGTGGGCCAAAATAACGACTTTCTGGAGCCCTGACAGAGCCAGAAGGCGTCGCGGCAGACCTCGCAGAGGATGGTGGGACGAACTTGACAAAACAAACGACCAGTGGCCCACATTAGCCCTGGATCGTAGCAACTAGAAGTCATAGGGAGAGGCCTTTGCCCAGCAGTGGGATGACGCAGGCTAGCAGTATCAGTATCAGTAAGTAGACATGAGTCGAGGCAAGAGATTGTAATATTTGTTTTATATTTTTCAGGCGTTGGCAGTAGCGGGAGCATTATGGATGGCAAAGATATCTAGAGAAGAGCGAGGGGCGTATCCTTAACTGCGGAGCTTACCCTTAACTTTGATATTAGTATATTTAGTATAGTTGTACAAGGATCAATTGGCGCGAGGCCATAGTCGGAACTAGCGCCGCCATCTTGTTTTATCAAAACAACTTCGCAAGTGTTTACCAATAGCGCCCTCCTGTCAATGTGATTAAGTTGACAAAAGATCCTTGCTGATCCAGTCAACATGTCGAAAAAAGGTGAGGTAGCTGGAAAGTATTACGAAGTTAATGGAAATTTAACAGGTTGTTTGGGGGTACACTAGGAAGACTATCCTAAGTTTTCGACCTCGAAATTGAATGTTTAATGATCTTCAACTTTGTTGTCCAATGTGGTACCTACACTAAACGTGCTTGGCTTAAGAGATATATACGAAAAACTGAAAAAAAAACAGAAAAAAATTAGGTTTTTTCCCCCCCCCCCCCGCCTCTCGAGGTCGAAAACTTAGGATAGTCTTCCTAGTGAACCCCCAATCAACCTGTTAACGTTCCATTCACTTTGGAATACTTTTCAGGTAAAAGTAAATAGCTGCTGGACTGTGCAGCAATATACATTACTTATTTTTGAGATAGAGAGTTGTTGATCACATTGTTAATACAGAACAAATCAATAATATCATATAAATACAAGAAAAACTTACCTACGTATGCATTTCTTAAACTTATAGTTAAGCATTTGTAAATTAACTACTTATTTATGTTATAGTTTAAAACAATAATAAATCTAACTTGTTTAAATGTGAATACGTCTTTCAAATTGCTTCCATAGTGGGAGGCAAGTCAAAAAAACGAATGATAACAAAATCGGGGGATACAGTTTGGTGTTGCAGCTTCATAATCTATCATCTCCATCCTAAATTCAATTACACCATTGGATAGCTAAAGGATTAAAGAATTCTTTTCGCGAAGTGGGGACTGTGACGCATCGCACGGGCGCGCATGAAGCGCCACCATTTTGAGGTAATTTGCTGCGTATCAAGATAACCACTTGTATAACTTTGACTCGGAAAAGCTACGAAGTTTGTTTAAGTTTCAATCGTCAGCTCTCGTCTAAATCTGTCGATTGCATATAATGTGTAAAGAAAAAAAAGAAAAATATATAATGTCGGCCTATACGCGTCAAAAAGCCAAATACACAGATCGTACCTAAAGGGTTCTCAAGAGCAATCGAATGGTACCAATAAAACCATTATGACCGAGTCAAGCAGTGCCGGGAACGTAAAAGAATGAATGCAGCCGAGCCAAAATATTAGGTAGGTACCCGTTACGTTAACGTATTCACGTGCAACACACGGCCGTGTCCATGACACAGCCACACCCCATTATTTTCCAACCTAAAGCCATAATTATGTAATAATAATAACTTACTTATACCTAAGATGTGAGTACAAATACTTGTTACAAGAGTAAATTATATTATACTGTCTTGTTACATGTACGAGCTATGCGATGTATTCAGGAGTATTAAAATGTTTTATTGTTGATTACTGGTTCTGGAGGTCAGATAGGCAGTCGCTCCATGTAAAATACTGGTAATCAGCTGCGTAGTTGGGAAAAGACTAAGCAGATGATGTTTAGATTTATGATTATTAATCAGTTTGAGTGCTACCTACTTAATTATTGATATGTATGCTTTAATTTAAATGTTCTAAAATTTTAGCATCACCCTAACTATTTTTTGTAAAATTGAAAGAATGGCAGCTACGAAACTTATTACATAAATTCTCTTGAAAAAATGTAGATTTTGATGAAATCATTAAAAATCAGTGAATTTACAATTGTATAATAGGTATATCATCACGCCTGTAAACTCCAAAGGAAATGAATTCAGTGTTTAATTGTTTTAGATGATAAAAGTAGGTACGTCTACATATTTGCTAAGGTCCATACTAACCATATACCCCCAGTTCGTCAGTTATGTTTAAGTACCATGTAATAGGGGGCGAGCCTATTGCCATCAACCGGGCACAAATCCAGACTCCGTGGCTGCTACAGAGCAATTCGTAATAGAAAAACCCAATAACAAGTACCCAGGACTCGCGCATGCGACCACTAGACCAACGACTGGTAATAAAGGTGTGGTTATATTTAAAGGGTATAACTAACTTTCTTCATGGAACCAACATGGTAATACATCATCATAAGCCTCCCTTTTTTTCAGCCTCACTTCCCGGTTCTTCGCGGGAAACAAATGGGTAAGGGACGCATCCCTTACCCAGGTGTTACCCACGACTTTGACGATATCGTCGACCCAACGAGCTTAAGGAAGGCCCTGGTTTCTTTAGCCTAATCTTGGGCACCACTCGGTCAAAGCCTTGCTCCATATTATCGGCCATCTCCGCGTCTAGCCAACCCCCGTAGCATGACCACCGTAGACAAAGATTTCTTTGATGGAAGAATCGACAAAATGACAGATAGTGCAAAGAAATCATCAATCATTGTGTCGACACAATCTGTCATTTTGTCGATTCTTCCGTCAAATAAATCCATGTCTACGGTGGTCATGCTACGGGGGCTGATGTCGATTACGCGTAGCATTACCACCGTAGAAACGGGTTTTGTCGACGGAAGAATCGACAAAATGACAGATTTCTTTTGTTGATCTGTCATTTTGTCCAATCGTCGATAAAACCCGTTTCTACGGTGGTGCGCACAGACCGGTCTCCGACGTGGTAGACTTTCGTTCGACGGCGGATTTCGGTGTTACGCATTCGCTCTCATTACATGGTAATTGCGAAAAGGTCAGCTACCTCGTACATTTAGGTCGGGCTAGTAAGTATCGAAGTTTTGCGTGGGACAGCTGATAATATTTTCGCGATTACGCGGATGTTGGTCCCATGAAGAAAGTTGATCAGTTTGAAGACATGCTGTATTTGTCTGACAGTCAGTCTATGTTAATTGATTTAATTTATTTTGTAGGTACCTACACTTGTTATTAATTATTTGTTATACCTAATGAGTACATACCTTATTGTAAATTAGTAATTATAACTGGTCCTAAACAGCGGCTATTTGCCTGTTGTGGTTAAGTTGCCCATAGTCCAAGTAGTCATATTAATTTTATTGTACATTTATTATTTTATGGATATTATTATTGAGTATGGTACCCATATATTATTTGTTGTTATAAATATTAAGTTTAAACACTGTTTTAAGCTTTCACGGTTTACAACTAAACTTGTACTGTGACTTACGGGATATCTTCCGTGTTATCGGGAGCTCAAAATAATGAACAATCACGGAAGATATCCCGTAAGTGACAGTACAAATTTAATATTATTTTGTTATTTTAGCTACTACTTTAATTACGGGAAACCATTGTTCTAAATCAACAAGTTACTTAAAATACGTTGTAAAAAAAAAATACCAGTAATTTTGACATCGGTGCCTCGGAAAGCACGTTAAGCCGTTGGTTTCGGCTGTCATTTGTAGATCTTTGACAGTCATTACAGGTAGTCAGTGGCCCGAAAGTCTGACAACCAGACTTACCAAGGGGTATCGTATTACCCAGTACTAACTTGGTTGTGGAGTTCAGATAGGCAGTCGCTCCATGTAAAATACTGGTATTCAGCTACATCTGGTTAGACTGGAAGCCGACCTCAATATAAAAGGCTATGCCAATGAGTTAATTAGTTGTAAATGCTTTTTAATGTATAGCTACTGAAACCTGTGTTCGTAGTTCAGCCAAATGATGTAGAAATTCTTGAAAATATCACAGTATTGGGCTCATTTTATCAGAAATTTGAAGTATAAGATAGTAAGCCCGACCCTTAGGAAATATACTGTTGTTTATTAATTTGTTATACAATTTATTTAATTTAATTGATATTAAAGTAAGTGTAGTGGTACGAAAATAAAAGTTTAAAAATCATAGTGTTTTTTTTTCTATCATTTCTTGTTGACAGGGATTGAACACTAATAAAGATAGAGGAAGACCAAAGAAACCAAGAACATCATAACATCACGCCTGTAATCTTCCAAGGGCTAGGCAAGGCAGAGGTGTACCTACTAGCACACCCACATTTCGCCAGTTATGTTTTAAGTCTCATATAATAGGGGGCGAGCCTATTGCCATCAACCGGGCATAAATCCAGACTCCTTGGCTGCTACTGAGAAATTCCTGATGGAAAACACAATAACACTTCCCGACTCGGGAATCGAACCCAGGACCTCATGTTCAGAAGTCGCGATTGCGACCACTCGACCAACGAGGCAGTCTACGATAAACCAAGGTCAGATTTCATAAAAGATGGTATGATTAAAAAAGGCAGTAACTGTTTAGATGTAGAGATGTTAGATGTCATCTAAACACCCTTCCCTTTTTACAAACTTTTATTTAAATTGCAATGTTTGTGTTAAGCATGTTTGTTAAGTTAAAATATGTTTGTTAAGTCAAATCTAGCAACTGAATTTTAAAACTGATGCCCCCAACCGATTGAGATGAAATTTTGCATACACCTAGTTTGAATGACAATGCATGGTTAGCTAAGTGACGTCATTTTAAATCCAATATGGCGGCCTCCCAAAGATGTTAGGAAGAGGAAAACATACCGGAATCCAAATAAATTAGGACGGGGGATTAGATAGGTAAAAATAGTACATTTAGCAGCCGACGCGGAATTCACGAGAACTGCATCACTGACAAATTCTCACGTGAATCAGGCGACGTTTTTCAATACACATACGAAGAAATTAAATAAGAGAACGAAAAGTATTTTTGCCATTAAGGTGATAGCGCCAGGGCAGCCCGCGAAATTCAAATTTTCTTACGTTTTTTGCTATTTTCAGGTCAGTGTCAGTTTGCATGTAGATTAAAATATGATTCGCGACCTTAACAAAAATGGCTTAAAATAGTTATCATCAATAAAATCGTCAATACAACCCTTTAAGTCAATTTAATCCCATTGAATGACTTTTTCATGAAATATTAATTGAATTGGGAATTATATTTTGTTTACAATGTAGTTCACACTCGTAGTTTTTTTTCATTAATTTTTACTAGTGTTTTTTCACAGAAATAAACAATTGTTTAATTCCTATAGTCGGCGGTGATTGTTTTTTTTTAATGTCAGCAAAGAGGCGCATGTTTTTAAGGCCTTAGTATTTTTTTTTTTTTTTTAATAAGCAGAATATCATAAATAAACATTACTATTTACAAAATAAAATACATTTCAACAAATTAAAAATATTTGTGTCATATATTCAAAGACATTTGAATTTTCTATTTTTAATATCGGGCTGTTTTGCGGCTTTTTAACTTTACTTCTTATTTAACCTGAAATGGAAAGTTTGGGGAAAAAAGCAAATTAAATCATAGTGATTAAGTTGAAAGCGCCAGGGTAGCCCGAAAATTCAAATTTTCTTACGTTTTTTGCAATTTTCAGGTCAGTGTCGGTTTGCATGTAGATTAAAATATGATTCGCGACCGTAAAAAATTGGCTTTACAGAGTTATAATCAATAAAATCGTCAACCTATAAGTTAATTTAATCCCATTGAATGACTTTTTCATGAAGTATTCATTGAATTGGGAATTATATGTTGTTTACACTAACCTGCGAATTGCAAAAAAAATAATAACATTTGAATTTCGCTGGCTATCCTGGTGCTTTCACCTTAATCACTATTATTTAATTTGCTTTTTCTCCCAAACTTCCCATTCCAGGTTGAATAAGAAGTAAAGTTAAAAACCCGCAAAACAGCCTGATATTAAAAATAGAAAATTCAAATGTTTTTGAACATATTACACAAATATTTTTAATTTGTTGAAATCAATATTATTCTGTAAATAGTAATGTTTATTTATGTTGCCTAGCGTAGACGTGCGTGGTAGCGTGGTGCTTTCGTAGCGTAAACGCAGCGACGGTATAACACTGCCGTACGCCGCCGTAGTACTGCTGTAGTGGTGGAGTGGCATTTGCGTATCGTAGATGTAGCCCTAGCTAACTTTAGTGGTCGGAAAGCCACCAACAAGCCAAAAAACTGGTGGTTATTGCTCTTTTGGCTATCCTATGAAGCAGGGCAGTTTCCATGCATGCAAGAACAGGCAAACAAACAACATTATTTTGAATTATTCACCACATAGTTCTATTATTGATCACCACTGACCTTGTTCCCCAAGTATTAAACCGCGGCGCTTCGATATAAACAAACTAATTGGAACATAAAATCTGTTATTCTGTAATACTAATGGTTATTTAACTACATTATGGTTGGACCATCTATTTTCCTTATCCTAAACCATTAACAAACTATTTATTATTAAATTAAAATTTACATAATACTTCAACGTTTAACTCATATAACATTTAGCGCCGGTCGACGCATAACGTAAGCTATTTGCTATTACATTAGCGCTCCACTCAAAAGCGAAGTAGCTAATTGGCTTGAAAGAAAAACGTCATATTTTCCTCGACTCCAAATGTCTACCACTAAACAGTCAGCGTTGGACGCAGCGCGCGAACGATACATTATCAACTTGATAAGAACCAGTGAAAATTTTCAGTACAGTTTCGATTACCGTGGTGGAAAGATTATCCGTACATTTTGTGCTACAAAAATGACGAGGAACAGTCTAGAAGTAGGAATGAAGTGCATTAAATATATGCTGTTGTGTATAACAGCTATATTTGTGGTGAGTTTTTAATTCCATGGTGTTTTTTTTCTGTAGTTATGTCGTTCTGTGTAATTGCGCCATATTATTTGCAAGGCCTTATCTATTTTTTATAGATGTGAATCAACTTTGTTAGATACGCGATAATACCTTTGTTTCCATACTTTTGAAGGGTTTAGTGTAGAGTTGTAATGTATTAAGTTATTTATATTAAACTGGCGACCCGCCCCGGCTTTGCACGGGTGCAATATTTATACATATTAACCTTCCTCTTGAATCACTCTATCTATTGCTGGAAAATCCGTTGCGTAGTTTAAAAGATCTAAGCGTACAGACAGCGGGAGCGACTTTGTTTTATTCTATGTAAAGATTGCTGTTGGTAAATAAAGTGTATGTAAATAATAGAGTCTACAATAAGAGATTATACACTCAAAACCAGTTTTATATTATAACTAGTTTTAGTTTGATATGCCAAAGTATGCATTGCAAATAGGTGTCAAATTAACTTCAATTAACATTATAACAGTTACAACAAAAGCAATTAAATGCAAATTAAAGTAATGTAACTTTATTATCAAAGTATTTAGCTGTTTCAAAGGAAACTGACATGATATTATTGCACTGGCATTTAACGCTTATGATAACGTTACAAAGTGGTGTAATTAACGCCAAATGATAACGTTGAAGGCTAATTAACGGTGAAGCTCGCCTCTTTTAGTCAATGATGAAATAAGGAGTATTTACTACACAAGATGTTGCCAGCGATACATATAAGCGGCTTAATCTACACGAGTTTGAAGGCTGGCAACATTTTTAAGGCATCATTCAGCTTTGAATTTCGAATATCGATCATGTTACGTGTTGGCGCGGATTGAAATGACCGTCGTTGGCCATTCTTCGTTCATAATTGATTTTAATGGCTTATTCGCCTTTCAAGAAGACCTTTTATGAGAATATAGCTTGGTTTCTTGAGTGATAAACTAATGGATCCCAAACTTACGTATAATAAAACTGTGCATGGCTAGGCTGAGAATTGTGAGAGCAGGTAGGAGGCATTTGCCCAGAAGTGGGATAGTAAGGGTAGATCATAATGCATAGCTGCGCAAAATACGAAGGAAAACAGTGGTCTGTATAGTGTACGATGCTATACAACATTAGTTTTAGTATATGCGAAACCTGATACACGTGTCTAGTATTTTTATTTAAAGAATCTATGTACAAAATTTCAAAACTGTATCATGAAAAATCTCAAAGTTATAAGCTTGTTCTGTTACCTAGTTGTCCGCTCAAAAACGCGGTCACCACGCAGCGCGCGCCTCCAGCTTCGTCTTGAGCTCATTGATAATAAAATTTTGGCAGTAGGTACCTAAAATATTGCGATAGGTCCTCAAAGTCGCTCGGTATCCAACTTTTAACTTATTAAATATTTTTGGGAAAAAATATAACATGGTTTAAAAATTATTGGAATCGATTCAGTTACTTATTCTGAACAAACTATATTCAGGTTTCGCAAATACTAAAAATAATGTTGTATATATTAAAGATAAAGAATACAGGACCAATCACCAATTCTAGGAAAAATAAACGTGTGTTAGAGTACTGCAGCTATATACTGCAGATATGTATATTTGAGGAGACGTAACGTTATCAAAAGGTATAATTTATAGTATAGAGATATCTTTTGATTGGCCAGTCTGCCACCCACATAGGTACATGCCTTTTTAGTACAATCCACGTCAACAGTGACTTCTGAGTATAATGTAAGTAATTATACCAGTATAAATTATGGATTTTATATGTATGGGAGTTAAAATACCGCGTCTGGATATGTGCCTGGTTGATGGCAATAGGTTCGCTCCCATTCATGGTACTTACACATAACTGTAGCTGTAACCTATAAAGGGTGTAATAATAATATAATAGACCTTTAACATAGCCGAAAAGCACTTGTTCTAGTCGTCTTTGTGATATTTTTTTTTGTTTTAGACCAGACCTGAGAACCTTCTATTTACGGAGATATTCGGGGTCAAAGTTTCAACTTTTTCAAGTTTGTTTTTAAATACATGTTTTTAATGTAAGATTTTTACTTTACACACCTCCACGACCCCCTTACTATTCAATCCATCCATCAGCTTAATGTTTTGAGTGCTTTCCATCGAGTCCTACCGTAAAACGTGATTTTTCACACCAAAAAAAAAAGTCGATTCCCAGCAATAATTTTTGCGTAAAGTTACTTAGTTTGATGTACAGAATGCTTGGTTGACGGCTAAGTGAAGGGTCTGTTTACACCATGTATATGTATATGTAGGATGTGCACCTCAATCTAACTCTTGGAAAATTAAAAGTGAGATGTTAAGTACATATGTATATATTTCAACCTTGAGTTAGATAAAGTCAAAACGTACACAATGTTTATTTACTTTGATGGTAACTGACGTAATAAGTTTACACATGCCTGAGATCGAACAAAAAAAAAAAAACAATTGTCTGTAGTTATTTCATAATACGCTCATCATTTCTGAACTTGGGCCTCTTAATCCTACATAGTTTTGACCTTGAACCGTAGCAAATACTGCTAATGATGATTTACTGATGTAAAGCAAAGATTCTTCATACGGCCCTGTTCTCATTTCATTCTTGAACATTTTGATAGTCTTTGAATTATCTCCAATATATTACTTTTACAGGGACACAGTTTCTTCATACAACTTTCAAAGATAGGGGCTCCTCATTTAGTTTTACCTAATACACTCATCAATTCTGAACTTGGGCCTTAATCATATACAGGGTGTAAACGGACCCTTCACGAAGCCGTCAACCAAGCATTCAGTACTTCAAACTAAGGAACTACGAAAAAATTATTGCTGGGAAACAACTTTTTTTTTTGAGGCGAAAAATCACGTTTTACGGTAGGACTCAATGTAACGCACTCACAACTTTGTGTTGATGGATGGATTGAATAGTATGGGGGTCGTAGAGGTGTTTAAAGTAAAGTTCTTACATTAAAAACATGTATTTAAAAAAATAACCTTACGAAAAAGTTTGACCCTCAATATCTCCGTAACTAGAAGGTTCCCAGGTATGATCTAGAGCAAACAAATGATCGTAATGACGAAGGGAACGAGTACCTTTCGGATCGATAAGGGTCTTTTTACACCCTTTATACATACTTTTGACCTTGAACCGTCACCAATACTGCTACCTACTTACAATGATGATTCAAAGATTTTCACGGGACCATGCATGTGCATGTAACTTACCATTTCCCTCCCGAAAATTGTGGTAGCCACTGAAAGACCCAGTCACCAATACTACATGATAGGGAAACTGCTTACGCAGTCACGTCATACAACTTCAAATAAAAGGTTCCTTATAGGACTCAAGGGAAACCTTGAATACGAGTCTTGAAATCGCTTCGGCATTCACAAGCTATAACTGTAAACCCCTAGAGCGTTTTGGCCTGGTTGTGAGGTTTAATCACGCCCTGGAGTTCGATAGAGTACAAAACAAAGCACAAGTAGTGGCCTAGGCTATCCTTGGGGAAGGCCCATGTCACAGTTGCCGCCATTTCGCCCACTGAGTTTTACAAAGGAAAGAAAAAAAATGGAATCAGTTTCGCTAGGTTAGTCTCTCTACGAGATAACAGCATGACGTCAACGGCAATAGAAACATACTTTGTATGTTTACGATCCACTTACCGGATTAAGTAAATCCCTTGTATAAAAAACCTGTAATACTTAGATATAGTATGTCGGCAGAGTCCTATCATAGCTATTGGTCAATTTGCTAAAGAGATTGTAGTACACCCAAAGTATTTTTGTTATATGATGATATTATTTTGCAAATAGAAGTTGTGTATTACCTTCATCATTATATTTAAATGTAGTTAATACTATATTTAAATTGTGGATTCTTTTCCCATTATAATTGTTTGATATTTTCGTTAGTAACTATCATATCAGACACTTGATACGGATGAGCAGCTACCGAATTTTTCAACACGCAAAAAAACAAAACACTGCGACAACCAGAACATGTGAAAAGCGAAGTGTTGAGATTCTTGAGATCCATAAAGCAGTAGCAAGCAAGCTTAGCAATGGATGTACGAGTAGGTATTAAGATGAGCTATTTAATACCCCATTACGTAAAGAAATGGATGCCAGTTAAACGTTTTCTAAAGAGTGTTAGCAGATCAATGAGAATTTCTAATCGTCATCTGCATAGCCTAGACTGGAAGCCTTACATAGTTGGCATAACCAACTATGTAAGGCTTCCAGTCTAACCGGATGCAGCTGATCTTTAATTTGGATAAAGGCAGAAGAATAATAATGAATCGTACACATAATATTCTGAGACACAATAGGAACGTGATCAGCAATTTATTTTCATATTATTCCCGTTAACGTTTCGCCATGTTTACCTATGTTTCAATGGCCGTGCCACAGAAACAATGAACAGTGTATTATATTGTTCTAGATCTACACGTGATCGGAATTTAGTCATAGTTTGCGGTTATAACATTTTATTGATCTTATATTATCTACAACGGGTTGGCTAACTAAGGTGTTCAATGTTTCCTTCTGGAATTCCCACAGTTCCTCGAGATCCTCTTTTTGATTACTCTCTCATCTACTTACCACCTTACCTCTCTCATCTTACCTCTTTTTTTATATTACCTACTAACTAAGGCGTTCTGCGTTTCCTTCTGAGTTCCTCGAGATGATCTTTTTGATTACCCTCTCTCTTACTTACCACCTTACCTCTCTCATGTTACCTTTTTTTAATATTACCTAATTATTAGAGGTTGGCTAACTAAGGGATTCCTTCTGAAATCCACGCAGTTCCACGAGCTCCTCTTTTTCTGCCAACTTATGTTTTTTGCCTAATTGTACAAATCAGAAAGGTGTTTGGTAGCATTGCAGCACTCCCTCTATCTTATCTGTTTCAGTTCCTTCTATCTTTCTTAGCCGATCGTTTTTGCAATGTCCTAAACCATACATTTGATTCGGGAGACCGCTTGAAAACTCGATTCCTTTTTGATCACGTTCCACGTCCACCGTATGTCCCTTTCACCTCTGTCCGCAATCATTTATTAATTGTTTTTGCTGTCGTGGAGTTGGTCTTGAACAGTATTGGAAAACAGGAGCATGCAGTCTTCTTTTTTATCGTGTGTAGCCTAACCTAGTGTCAGAGTTTTTATGCCGCCCATGGGCCTCTGAATTGGCTTTACATACCGTCGAGAAATATCTCTCAGGCATGCTGGTCTCCTCACAATGTATTCCTTTACAGAAGTAAGTGTATTTATACAAGACGCACATGAATCCGAAAAATCTGGGGTGCGTGTCTTGGGCTCGAACTTGAGACTTATGACTTGATGAGTATGCAGTGATCGACAAGCATAATGGTTTTAAAGAACTTTCTGTCACATTGGTTACAACCTAAGTGTGGAAGAACAAGCCTCTGTAACTTTATTTAATGTAATTGCGTTGCATAAAATAAACAATTCATAACTCGAGCGAGGCCAGTTGTCATTGTTTTCAGTCTTTTATCAGTAATATTGATTTCAGACTATTTATACCTATGTAAAGTTTATCTATCGCTGGCATTCCTTGTCATATCCAAGCCATTAACGCCTCTGTGTTAATACTTCTTAGGTCTGTTATAGCATAGCGTAATACTTTTCGAAGTAATGAGTACCTACTTGTAGGAATCTACACAATGGTTCAGAATATTGAAGTCGTTAGAAGAAAATACAATGGCTATTTACAAGGATATGGTCTTCGGTTGTTAGTTGTCACGTTTTTTATGTAAACTTTTGACACGCCTGTAATCCCCGAAGAGCCCAGATGTGACCCCATTAGTACACCCATATTTCGCCAGTTATGTTTAAGTCCCATGTAATAGGGGGCGACCCTATTGCCATCAACCGGGCTCAAATCCAGACTCCGTGGCTGCTACTGAAAAAAATCTGATAGAAAAATCCAATAACAAGTGACACCTGACACCTGACCCAAGTGACACCTGACCCAAGTGACACCTGACCCAAGTGACACCTGACCCAAGTGACACCTGACCCAAGTGACACCTGACCCAAGTGACGCCTGACCCAAGTGACACCTGAATAAAACGCACTGTTGTTTTTCACCGCTTGTCGGCATTCATTAAAATGTATCTTAATGTTAGTGTGAACATTAGGTGGCAAAATTAGGCATTAGGTAACCCTGTAAAGATAGTCGTAAGATAGAGAAGAAATAAAAATAAATAAAACACAACAGCCATAAGAAACTCGCGCTTACGGAGCGGGCTTGCGAGCCGCGCGGGTGCTCTGCCTACCCACTGTTGCACGGTACGCTAGTAATGAGACAGAACGGCGCCGGCGTCACGCGGCTAACAGCTGATAGGTCACAGGCGCGCGCGCGCATTTCTTACGGCTATTGTGTTAGTATACGTATGTATATAAAAAAAATATTTTTTGGGAAAGTTGTTTGTTATCACGAGTCCAATCACGTGTTTAAATATCGGTCACTAATTACCAGTCACCCTATATAACTATAAAATTGTAATATCCGTCGAGTTTTATATGTATTATTGAAAGTTAAGGAAAAGTTAATTTTCTTTTTTTTTCTTTTTTATTTCCTCCTATCACCAAAATATAATAGAAGAAAATATGTCGGTATATTGAGGTTACAGTAGTTCATTTGGTTCAGATTGTTTCACCAATCAGGAAAACTGTTAAAAATATTAATAGAACGTGGATTAAAAATTTGTTCACGTCGCTATCAACCGGAGAAGTGCCCAGGGGGGTTCGCGGGCAACAGTTCCAATACTTTCAATTATAAGCCATCCAACGTGGCAATGCAGAGTTCTCGGGAGATACTATTACCTCTTAAAGCAGGAGTAATTCCAGTGTGGGAAAGAGATAGCGCTAGACGACCTATATAGCTCTGTCTCTTAACTTTTTTTTTTGTGTGGTTGTACAATTCTGTGCAAACAAATTAAAAACAAATGTTTTTAAGTATCTAAGTAGTCTCGTAGTCGAACCGGAAGACGTTGCGTTGTAAGGCACTCCCCATAGGTGAACCGATGACCTGGTGTGAGTTGCGGGGATCCGCTGGATGCGAGACGAACGGGACCGGTCAATGTGGCGAGACTTGGGGGAGGCCTATGTCCAGTAGTGGACGTCTTTCGGCTGAAATGATGATGATCTGGCTGAAATATGACCTAAGTTGTTATGATATTTTCAGCTGCCTATATTGAACTAAACTGAAAGAAATTATTCGACCTCTGCAAATGACTTAAGCGGTTGGTCACGAGTGTATCGATTTTCAGCGTCCACTCAAATGTCAAGGCCTTGGCACGTTCGTGGCCACTTGGCTTTATTATGAACGAATCAATATTATGGAGTTTCATATGCATACCATCGTTCAGTATGATTTTTAAGAATTTAATACCCATGTAATATAACAGCCTCGTTGGTTTAGTGGTCGTAATGGCGACTGCTGAGCATGAGGTTCTCCGTTCAATTCCCGGGTTAGTCAAATTGTTATTGGGTTTTTCCATCAGGAATTTCTCAGTAGCAACCACGGAGGCTGGATTTGTGCCCGGTTGATGGCAATATAGACTCAGCCCCTTTTGTAGGGGATTTAAAATATTACAGGCGAAATCTGAGAGTACTATTAGGCACACCTCTGCCTAACTCTTTGGGGATTACAAGCGTGATGTTATGTGTTATATTATAATTTAACAATCAATACGGGTCACACGAAAGTCATACTGACTTATCAAAGGGTTTTGTATTATCAATTTACTTTCTTGTCGAAACAATATACTGCCGATATTGACTGGAAACAATGTACTGTTGATATTTGAGAAAGACTAGAATCATCTAATATAATCACTCTAGTTAGAGTAGCAACTTGAACTGCGAGAGTGACAATGATCGACTGTTCCATGGAGTCGAAGGAGGTTATAGGCATTAAATTAGTCGCAGTTTTGAACTCTAACCACACAAAACAGTAGAAAACTTGAACAAAAACATTCTTGACAGTTCTTCAAAGGTAGTTAGTTACGTGCCTCGTTATTTTAAATAACAAAACATATATCGGTATGATGGATCAGTATTTGTTTAAATCTTAACAATACCTAAGTTAGCGTTTGTCACTCGGTTGCCCTCTAAGAGTAGTTTAAAATTCCACAATATATCTAAATACGATTATGTAGTGTATTGTGGATGTTTTTGTGGTTTGAAACTGGGCCGAAATTTTGACAACCAGTCTTACCAAGGAATATCGTAGTATCCGTTACTAACTGGGTTCTGGAGGTCAAATAGGCAGTCGGCGCTCCATATACAATACTGGTATTCAGCTGCATCCGGTTAGACTGGAAGCCGACCCTAACATAGCTGGGAAAAACCTAGGCAGATGATGACTGTGGTCTGAGATCTTGGTTTTTGATGATTACACCCATTATTATTATTGCTTAATTGATCTCAATTTCCTTCTACGGCTATAAATGTGTCTCCTACATGTCACGTGTTTCTGGTATACAAAATAAGCATTACAACTATTAAAGTATTGTATACTTTCTGTAGATGCGCTAAGATAGACCGCAAAATTCAATTTTTTTTGACGTTTTTTATGTCATTCAACGGGATTAAATGAACTTAGAGGGTTGTATTGATGATTTTATTACTAGTTACGGTCGCGAGTCATATTTTGTTCAACATACTGCCTGACACTGACCTGAAAAGTTATCAGTACACTTGCGCGAAAGACACTTGCGCGCATAGACAGTTGCGCGATTGGACTTTGTGCGGTATAACGTCATGGGTGTCATTTTCGTGGTTATCGGGGTCGCTGATAACGAAAATGAGGTCTTAATGAAAATTCAAGATGGCAGCGAGGACATTTTCGGTTTTTCCATCATGGATAACGAAAAAAACGACACCCATGAAGGTCCAATCTTGCAAAAGTTCATGCGCCCATGTCTTTTAGCGCAAGTGGGTTGGCGCAGATGTCCTCCGCGCAAATGTCTTTCGCGTAAATGTCCCAGATCCACCTGCAAATTGCAAAAAATGTAAAAAAAAATGAATTACACGACCTATCCTAGCGCTTCCACCTTCACTAATTCTGAAAACTTACCAAGAACCGTAATCGTATACTTTACGTAATCTCTTCTAATCGTAGACTCTTATGCTAATCGTAGACCGCATCTCGGGCAAGCCAGCAGATATTGTTTAATAAATTCATCTTCTCTCATATCGACACGCTTCATGACTTATGAGAATCTTGCTGAGGTTTAGGAATATTAGTATGTCAGACAGCATTAGGTGGCAGTGGTGCTGATGGCTCTGTAAAGAGCACCAAAAATTCATTTTAAAACATAGTACCTAATTCTTGAAGGCGTCCTAATTGCAATGTGAGGTGGCAAGTGCTCACGGCCGGTTACATGTTACAAGTCGTGGGCCATCCAGCTAATCATTTCACTTGGTGTTATTTATGTATATCACCACTGCTCTCAAAACAAATGAAGGAATACATTGTGTGGTGGTCTAGAACCAAACATTCGAAGACATGCGACATCTACCAACTCGCACTGGAGCCGTGGTGTGGATTAAGGGCAACTGTTACAGACAAGAATACAAGATGCCTGTATCCAGTGGGAACGTTTAACGACGATTAAACACAAATATCCCTTCTTTGGTATTGTTCGTCGAGTCGTTGAGCTCTTTGAGTTATGAGTCGAGCTACACGATAACTGACAAATGCTTGCACTGACTGGACAGGTCCACTCAAATCTGTGTGGTTCTTTCTTCAAAAGACCATCTCAGACACCAATGCGAGTTGACCAAAATAATGTCTGGACCTTAAAAGAGACTATGACCTCTGAGTTTTTTTCGGCTGTTTCTTTTCAGAGTAATCAACGAAAAACCGGACTAATCTAGTTTAAAAAAAATACGTGTTTTTAAAAACCTATTTTCAAAATAACCATCACAAATCAAATACTTATGCTTATTACAACTATCTGTATTAATTAATCATTAATTTCTTTTCAGCTAACTTCAGCATTAATCATCTCCGTGGGCACAACGATCTACGCGATCTACCATGACGTGTCATTCTTCCTTGATGACAAGTTCTTCTCCCCGGCCACCTTCGTCATTGTCATCGGCGTCATCATGCTGTTCGTGTCCCTCTTCGGATGCGTGGGCGCACTGAAGGAGAGCACCTGCTTGGTTAACATTGTAAGTAGACTGTAGCTGTTAGTAGTATGGTGTGGGAAGACACACACATGTGCACTCTACATGTGTGTCCTCACAATATGTATAATCACAACATGAATGATGTAACAATACTTTGATTTAAAAGAGTGTCCAAGGAGTTTCTTAACCATTCTTCTCCATAGAGATCTACGCCTTGGGATGGGTAACTACAGTTCTTTCACAAGTTATTATGACTGGGACTGTAGCTTCGCTTTCTTTGTTTTTCTGACAATCAAAAGTGCCTGTAATGGTCTAATTGAAAGAAATGCTCTTAGTTTGAGTTTGTAAGCGCACACACTTGAGCACTAACATTTCTTGCGTTCTCTGCTTGCTATTCAGTAGGTGTGGCTCATGAAACTTTAGAAACAGACTGCCATACTGGCATGACTGATAGAGACGACGCTCTCCAATTTATCTGTATCTTACCTACTTACTCGATGCGCCATATTTACTTACAGATACTGTTCACTCAAGGACAAAGATATTGTAGCTCCATACATTTTGTTACAAGCCTGCTAACAAACAGTGTCAAACCTATTGCTCTTTTTGAAAGAACTTTCTAGCATTACAAGGATCTTTTGGCGCGTGTATAAAATCGAAACTAACGTCGCCATTTTTTTTTTAAATATGTTTTCACGAGTTTACCAACAATGCCATATGACAATTGACTTACTTTCAAACACAGCGCGTATTTCATTATCGACCTTCACCCTGCAACCTTCTAACAAACCATACTTTTCTAGTTCGCAGTCATCCTCAGTCTGGTCTTCATCTTGGAGATCGCAGCCGCCATCGCCGCCTACAGCCTCCGGTCGTCAGTCACCGGTATGTTGGATGAAAAGCTGAGGGTCACACTGCCGTACTACTACCAGAACGAAGAGGTCGAGGATGCGTTCGACTTCATTCAGAGCAGGGTAAGTTATTTTCTGAGGTTTTTAGTGTCTTTGGGGTATCCTGTGCTGCATTTTCGTATCGTTTCTCCATATTGCCTTTAGGTGTATTTTGGTGTTCCTGAGTAATGTTTAATCCATGTACGAGTATCCAGTAGGTCATACTTGATCGTGACCTTCGATTTCCCCTTGTTATACAGTTAGGTATCTGTGCTTCGATCTAACTCTTCTAAAATTTATTTTATTTGTATTCATATTTTCCTGATAATACAAAGTGTAAACGGACTCTTCACGAAGCTATCAACCAGGAATTCTGTACCTAAAATTAAGTAACCCTACGCAAAAATTATTGCTGGGAAACAAAAAAAAATTTTTGGGGTGAAAAATCACACCCTTAATGAAGCCGAAAGACACTTGTTCTCTTTGTTCTGAAGTCTAGATAGGTCTAGAATCTAAACCATACCTGGGACCTTCTAATTACGGAGATAATTCCAACTTTTTCACAAGTTTTTTGTTAAATGCAAGTTTTAAATGTTAGGTATAACTTCACTTTAAATACGTCCACGACCCCCCCCCCCCCCCTACTATTCAAAGAATTCATTAGCACAGTGTTTTGAGGGCGTTAAATGTAACGCCGTTTAAAAAAAAAACATTTTTACGGTTAAAACGTGTTTTTTCACCCCAAAAAAAAAAGTCCTCACTCAAATAGGTATCGCTGAAAAAGTGAAAACATAGTGCCAAATTACCTGAATTTTCTTCATTCAGTTTTAATTCACGAAAGTTTTAACGACCCTTCTTTACTTAGTTTTTGTTTTTAACAAATAACTGAATTGATTGCTGAAACAGGGACAGATTGAACCGCCCACAACTAACGCAAATGCGTGCTCATTGATCAAATTTTGTCTTGCCCAATGAACCAGAACATGCGTGCGCGGGGTGTGGAGTATTTGACAAGTGTCGTCGTGGCGTTTATTCAATGCTTGCAAGCCTACAGCAATTATCCTGTCTGAATTTTCTAGTTTTCCGGCCAAATTTTTCAAGTGTTCTTTTCCTAAGAAGTACTTAGAACCTTACACTATTTCGATCATTAGCAAAAAAAGTACGGAATCGAACGTACGTAAAAAAAAGTCCAGCCGTTTTCATGAGAAGCGCATGGCAACGAATAGCATTCAATTTATATTTATAGCTTGTTTTACAGAACATTTGTTTTCAAATAGTAGGTACCTTAAATTGTGAGTCAATTGTCCAATTAGACGCGGCCCACTCAGCCAAATTGTGTTTTTGTTTAATATCCTCAGAGGACATTTTACATAAAACTTTATTTAAGGAAAATATTAGTTTACAGTAAATAAAGATAAATATAATAGAGGAAAATCGCCTTTATTTATGACAATGACTTAAGTATGTAGGTTTGTATGGGTACATAAATAGGTACAATACACTAGTACATATTTGTATGTTTACGCGTTATTGTACAATTGGCTTTGTGTTACATACCGTTATTCTTCTATTATTGCTGTTGGTTTTCCTGTATTCAATAATATAATTTTTGAATGCGTTCAATTTGTTTGATTAGGTATGCGTCAGCTCAGCTGAGGTTTTTTCCTCAAAACAAAGAAATTACATAACGCTATAAGTTTAAGTGCCCGTAATAATTGTGTAAAGCCATTTTTATTCAGCTGTAAAATGTTAATTAGTCGGTATTTTCCAGTTTTAATAGTTTAGTATTGTATTCGGTCAACCGCAACGACTGAAGCAAGGAAATTATTTAAAGCGTTTATCTAACTCAACAACGAATGTTACTTTAGGCATATTGTAGCAAAACCATTTGGAACACTGCTTATCAGCATTTGTTGTACATACCTATATTATTTCAATAGCCAAGAGTTTTCGTTTTATTTTAAAAGACTTGTTTTCGAGAATAATATTGAAGTGACTCCTCCATAGTTCCTATTAAATAAATTTAAAAAAATTGAGAATTCGTGTATGTCTATTATGGTCTCTTTCAAGCCGAACTTTCCTGGCTTGTTATGATATCTACATATTTATTTAACACTTAAAGCACAGGGATACAGAGGCGGACCTATAATGCCAAAGACATTTTCTACCAGTCTTTTTTCTCTTTATTTTTAAGAACTAACCGTATTCTAATCAATTTCCAGCTGAACTGCTGCGGTGTGGACAGCTACATGGACTGGAGCGTCGTGCCACCTCCTCAAGGCGTCAGTGGCATCTCCATCAACAACATCACCGTTCCCAACTCGTGTTGCGCTGAATCCCGTTATGAAGTCATCGGGGACCTTGAAATCGACGAATGCACGAAGTTATACGCTAATGGATGCCTTCCCAGGGTATTCTACTTAGTATACCAGAGCGCTGGACTGTTGGGCGCTGGGGCAATGACTATTGCTTTCATTCAGGTTAATATGTTTTATTATTTTTATTTTTCTTATCAGCCTGCTCTAGTCCTCGATCTCGGCTGATGGAAAGCGATAGATGAGGTCTGTAATGACACGAGCGTGCTCAGAAGATGAGACACTCACACAAAATGAGTTTTCATACTGGCCTGTTTTTGGTTAAAGCTGTTGCAAATGAATAAAGGATTTACATGAACAATACTCGATATTGTGTTTCAAATGAGGAAAAGATAATGCTCAGCTGTGGGACTGTGATTGGCTGAATCGATATACTGATTTTCCTCATGCAAAACCATTTTGCCACAATCATGATGTGTCTAAAATACGTGTGACTTTGTAGCTTCATGATGTCATTCTTGATAAATCCTTGTAATAAAACAAAATCTGACATGGATATAAAAAATTACATCATTTGTGATGACGTGGCAGTGGCTTTGTCCAAAGTCATGAGAGCATTTGTTTTGATTATTATCAAGGAAACACATTTTTTTTAGAAAACATGCCAACTAAAACACGCTAAAATCGATTCTTTGGTTTTATCAGCACACCAAAAATCAAGTAGATACCTATCTACCCATTTCCCGTATCATAAGTGTTCACATTTATCTTATCGAATTTCAGATTATCGGCATTGTGTTCTCATTCTCGCTGGCCAGTTCGATCCGCAAGGCAAAATCAGAACGCGAACGCAGAAGGTGGGAGATCCAGGAACGAGTGATCAACGCCTACACTTCCCTCAACCCGAGCGATGAGAAAAAGGCACCAGTTGTCTATGTCCCGTTCCACGGACAAACTACCGCCTAAGAGGCTGTATGTCAAAAATGCCTTAGACCTGGTTCGACAAAAATAAAAAAATGATAGAACCAGATTATTGTGATAGCACTTGATTTAGATTTAATAAAGTACGCTATGAAGTCAATTTTAGGGTGTAACAAACTTAAATGATTTACAGAACCGGGGAATTCGTTTTTGTTTTTGGAAAAATCACACTAAATATATTTTCCAATAGCGGGGAAAACCTACTGTATTAAATATTGGTTTGATACAGGAATAGCTCTTATTACTAAGTACAGATGATTAAAGAAGTCATTTTTAATGAAATTATATTTTCACATGCAAACACATTCCACTTGTTCTCAGCTTTTATAATAAAGTAGCCATAAACTTAATTAATTACGACAAATTCTCTTATTTTCTTCTTGCCTATCTTTTTTGTCACTTCACCACTCGTTTCTTTTTAAAATAATAAATAGAAGATAGATATCTAAATTACTTAATATATAATGTCACTATTTTAATCAATAAGTAAGTACTTAGGTATTATGAACAGTATTGTAAAGAAAGAAATATTTTTATTTATAAATACAATATCTTGGTGTTTTTATTCACCCATCCAGCAAAATTAAACGCACTCGCGTGCCCTCCACGCCAAGCCGCAATTTCACTTACCATTTTGTCATATTTGTGTCGTTTGGAGTACAGGGCACGCGCTTGGCTCACGTATACGTGGCAATGGCGTTCACAAGGTTAATTGCCAAAATAGACAAAGAGGTATTACTAAAAAAGAGAGTATTAACTGATATATGTACATAATTATGTACTGAGATACTCGCAGCACCTTCAAGAAGTATCAGTAATGATGATTTTGATGGTTGACTTGACACTTCTGTTTGTCAAAAACTAAAAAGCATGGTGCAAAACATGATCTTTCTTCTAGAATCCTAGTTTGTAAGCCGGTTAATTCGAAACCCCACTGTGTTTATAAAACCATGTTAGTTACGTTATAGATCCTCAGTGGAAGTGACTATAAGATCCTGATCATTAAAAACTATTCACAGCAACGTAGACAATCAGACCTTGCTTGCATAATTAGCCTATAAAGGGTGTAACGAGACCCTTAACAAAGCCTAAAGGCATTTCTTCTCCCCGTCACTGCGATATATTTTTTGTTCTGGACCATATCTGGGAATCTTCTAATTATGGAGATAATGGGATTAAACGTCCCAACTTTTTCACAAGTTTTTTTTTTTTTCAAGTTTTTAATGTTGTAACTGTGGCGGCTTAGTAATCGCGATTTGCTGAGTTTACTTTAAATACCTCCACGACCCCTGTATGCTATTATTTATTCAATGCATCCATCAGCACAATGTTTTGAGTGCGTTACATAGAGTCCTACCGTAAAATATGATTTTTAACCCAAAAAAAAAGTAATTTCCCAGCAATAATTTTTGCGTAGAGTTACTTAGTTTGATGTACAGAATGCTTGGTTGACGGCTTCGTTAAGGGTCTGTTTAAACTTTACGTACAAGCATATTATGTTCCCGCATCTGGACCATATGCAGGAGTTCGTGGTTATAATAACAGCCACTCGAGGTCAATCTTCAAGGTTAAGCAGTGCTTGCCAAGGACGATCCGTGGATGGGTGACCATCCATTACACACCTGGTTTTCTCCGTGTCTCGCGGAAAGCACGTTAAGCAGGTCTTGGCTGTCATTTATAACGTTACAGGTAGATACAGTGGCTCGAAAGTCTGACAACCAGTCTTACCAACGGGTATCATATTATCCAGTACTAACTGGGTTGTGGAGGTTAGATAGGCAGTCGCTCTATGTAAATACTATTATTCAGCTAGATCGGGTTAAAATGGAAGTCGACCCCAACATAGTTTGTGAAGGCTAGCCGGATGATTAACTGGACCACATGCCGATTTCCTCACGATGTTTTCTTAGCCGTTGTGAAGGCAGTGGTGACGAAATAAATTACACAAAGGACCTGCTTGGGTTCAAACCCACGACCTAAAATTCCTAAGTCAATGAGCCACCTTGCTCGAAATCCAGCAATCCTTAAAAACAGGTAAGTACTTACTAGTGTGTTTTAAAGGGGCAAGTACACGGCAATTTCCCTCAGCCTATGTACCAAAAGCTAAGAAGTAAGCTAATCAAGAAAAACAAGAGAATTGAGGGTTAATGAAAAGTGTCAATTTATACAGCTACATTATACAAGGTGGAAGGGACACCGATGCACAGACGGTTACCACGTATTCAGTATTAGAAACATTCGGAAACTCCCCCACATCAAAATTTTGTATCGGTAATTTAAAAACAAACAGCTTTTCAACAAGAACATTAATATTAAGACTGCGGGACAGTGACAACAGTATTCTGAGGACAGTGACGGAGAACATCTACTCTCCTATTCCGAGACGTTTTGAGGGAGTGATGAACGAGTCAAGTATGCCCCTTTCGCTTGTGCGTCGTCCACATGAAGCGAACTCAAATAATAAGTCTTCAATAATACTTTGAACCAATATATTTAAGTACTAAAATGAATTATAAGAATTTATTAACACAGTGGATCTTACGTTGTCCGAAATAAAGAATTTTTTTATTTTATTTATTTCCCATACATTTTCGACGTGTAGGTGACACACGCCTTTAAACCCCGCCCCGCCCCGCTTTTTTGCCTTTACTAAAATTACTAATGATAAATTTCGATGAGGGGGTTTAGAATGGTGGTCACCGTTTGTGCGCCAGTGTCCCTTCCACTCGGTATAGAATACGTCATCAATAAATAATGATGACAAAAAAAACCTAATCCTTTTATTTATTTTCATACATTTCCGGATCTGAAAACAACAAAGAAATATGAAAAAAATATCAAAGTCTGTAGATAGATATCTCGTCGACTGTTCTATGAAAAATATACGATGATATCAGCGATAAACGATAGGGCTTAAGCGATAAGCGGATGGATGTTGTTATCGTCCTGAAATCCTTTTATATGAGTATGTAGATAGTTAGGTACATATTTACACGGCTCTTGTACCTGTGAGTTCGATATAATATCCTACTGTTAGATATCCTGTTGATTATTTTGTTTTAATCATTCATCAATCAATCATTTACTGGGTAACGTGGATTATGTGTCCCAGTGGGCAAGTTTTATACTATGCTTATGCTAATCTAAAAGGTGTAACAAGACCCTTAAACGAAACCGTCAACCAAGCATTCTGTACATCAAACTAAGTAACTTTACGATTGCAATCCCTTCGTCTAGTCAAAATTGTCAATCTAAAAGATCCCCATATTATATATTGATAGTTTTGCTAAACTTAGTTCTATGTAGATAGTAATGCAAAGAAGTGAAAAATCGATTTTTTATATTCATCGCATAAGCTGACTGAAAATTTCTACATGGAAAATTTCAGAGAAAATGTAGTGTTCACAAACTACAAATAGATCTAAAATAATAATAAAAATATGTATGTACAAGCAGTACTTGTACTGCTTGTACATCAAAGTGGGACAAAAATTAAAGGGCGTCAAAAAACTCGTCCACATCGCTGTGAATAGGAAAAGTGCCCAGGCTGACATCATTGCCACGTTGGATGGCAATGCTTAAACATTGGCAAAAAAAGGCCAGCGTTCTGGGCGGTTACTATGACGTCATAAAGCAGGAGTATTTCCAGTGTGGAAAAGAGTCAGAGCTATACAGGTCGTCTAGCGCCATCTCTTTCCCACAATGGAATGACTCCTGCTTTAAGACGTCATGGTAGACCCTTTGGTCACGTGAAGAGAAAATTGCTTGTTATAGAAAAAATCGAAACAATATGTTCATTTTGGCAATTTAGCTGTGTTTGAAGGCTTAATAATTTTGTTTGGCCGATATCTAATGATAAGCTCGTCTGTTATCAGAAAATAGAAACCATTATCGTCATTTGCTAACAATGTACCTACTGCAGTGAACCTTCCCTGCCTATACCATCCCAACCGGTCAATACGAACAACAATCGCGGCTTCTATAGTAAATATTTAATAAACTGAAAGACTGAAGGTCAAATATACCACGTAGGTAATCAATATTAACCATTACAGTTTGTGGATTTACAGCCAACAACTGTAGTCGTAAAACATAGGTCTGTGAAGTGAACATTTCAACATCGAAAACAAAGAAAATGCAGTAAAAATTGTGTTTGCATACAATATTGGTAGAAGATAATATTTCTAGATCGTACGAGTGCATTAATTACTAAAATTGAAAAGATAACATCCGATACTAATCTATTGAACGATTAAAAGCCTTAGCAAATGACAGAAAATGACGTTGTTTATAATTAGCTCCTTCGTCATTATCTACAGTAAACACGCTTCATTTGAGACCGAAATTGGACACGGATTAGTGAATTTTAAAGGGTCTACGTAGCCAGTGCTGTTGGTTGGAAAACACGCTGTGTTCGTTAGTGTGTAAAACAATCGTTATCATCAGATTCCATTTCAGTTATCACTAAGATACTGAGCTGTAACGTATCGGCTAAGGAATCCTTTAGTCGTGTTTTAAGTGGTTATTTAAAAATAAAAGAGAATGACGGGCGAGACTCAAGCTGCCCCCCCGCCCCCGGCTCCCTTACCGGTGGGTCCAGTGGTGACCAATAATTCAGGAATGCATTTCACTAAGACGGAAACGGAGTACAATATGAAGTCTATAAGATTTCTATTGTTGACCATCACGGCTATGTTTATTGTAAGTATATTTTTTACACTTAATTTACCTGCCCACAGTGCCAACTAGTCTCGTCAATATCTTTTTAATCGTTAGGAATATAATGTTTTTACTCAACTTAACAAAGTGGACTCCAATATTAGAATTCAGCAGTGAATTTGAAACTGCAAAAAGGCTCCGCGTAGGGCCCAATTTCACCATCATCATTATTCGGGAACCTTTCTAACTTTTGTTTCATGTTTTCCTGGTCTGTGCATTCTCAATCGTATTCAATTTACTGCACAATCAGTCTATAATGTTCCCACTGCTGGGACACCCGGCCTCTATGAGAGAGAATGGGCTATAATCCACCACGCAGGTCCAGTGCGGGTTGATAGATGCGCATGTCTTCGATTATTTTAGTTCTAGGACATGCTAGTTTCCTCACGATATTCACCGTTTTTGGGAAGCAGTGGTGATGAAATAAATTACTCAAAGTAATGCCCTGCCTGGGTTCGAACCCACGACTTACTGTTCTTAAGTCGTGGCCGCCACCACTGGGCCACCGCTGCTCTTACTGGGCCACAGCTGCTCTCCAATTTACTGGTCTCTGCCTAACCCTTGGGGAGTACAAGCGTGAAGTGTTTAAACGTGAAATTAGCACAAAGTGATTGATGGACTTCCTGAACCATACTTATTTAAACGGTACTGTACCAAATACGCAAAATGATTTCCCATTTACTGTTTATCGTACCAATTGCTGTAAACCTGTGGCTGTAACATATCTCAATGTTTGTTTACATAGTGCAAGACCAGTCTGCTCCGGACGGTCATCGAATTGCGCAGTTAATCTCACAGGGGACGTCCTGATAAGAGAGCAAATATTTGTAAACCCTTTCATACCATTCCTTTACGTTAGATACTTTTTGTTTATGGGTAGGTAGGTACTGATCGCATATTAATATTTATTATTATCTAAATTGGAAATTCGTGGCGTCATTAACGTTCGTTTTTGGGTAAGTACCCGTCAACTAAAATACGTCAGGTTTGATAAAAAAAGTGATTGATATAGCATATCAGTACCAAGTCTACAATATTAGGATATTAAACCTTTTTGCTATCCTAAGCATGTCTAAAATAGAATATCTACTATCGATTCACCGCCAAAGATGTGGCCTCTGTTATAAAGCGAATGGTTAGAGGTAAGTCTCCGGGTCACGATGGGCTCAGCATCGAGCATCTGAAGTACGCGGGTGTACATCTACCGAGAGTTCTCGCTTTGTTCTACAATTTATGTGTGGGTCACAGTTACTTGCCTGATGACTTAATGTACGCCGTAGTAGTTCCTTTTGTTAAAAATAAAACTGGTGATTCTTCTGACATTTCTAATTATAGACCCATCTCGCTAGCAACAGTCATAAGTAAGGTACTGGATAGTTTGCTTGACCAACAGTTGGAAAAGCACCTAGTTCTGAACGACGCCCAATTTGGCTTTAGGTCTGGCCTTTCAACTGAGAGTGCCATCCTCTGTCTCAAGCAAACTGTTCAGTACTACACAGACAGAAATACGCCTGTATATGCTTGCTTCTTGGATCTGTCAAAAGCATTCGATACAGTAAATTATGACAAGTTATGGCGTAAGTTGCGATGCGAGACGAAGTTGTCACATGACATTGTAGCACTATTTGAGTATTGGTATAGTCACCAGCAAAATAGTGTCAGATGGGCAGGGTCGCATTCGGACATGTACGGGTTGGACAGTGGGGTGAGGCAGGGGGGAATAACCTGCCCGCGTCTCTTCAACCTGTATATGAATCAATTGATCGAGGAGCTCAGCAGCAATAAGGTCGGTTGTTCCGTTGATGGGGTGTGTATAAACAACATAAGTTACGCGGATGACATGGTGTTGCTGAGCCCGTCTCTTTCTGCGATGCGCAGGCTTTTGAAAATTTGTGAGACCTACGCGGAGGCCCATGGGCTCAGATATAACCCAAAGAAGAGTGAATACATGATTTTCAAAGTTGGTACTAAAAGCTACTTAACTGGACCACCTGTCACTCTTTGCGGGTCACATTTGAACAGAGTAGATGGATTCAAGTATCTGGGTCACTGGGTCTCTGATGATCTGTCTGACAATGCGGACATCGAGAGGGAGCGAAGGGCGTTGTCTGTCCGGTGTAACATGCTGGCTCGCAGGTTTGCACGTTGTTCTTCACAGGTAAAAATAACCTTGTTAAAGGCATACTGCCAGACCTTTTACACGTGCAGCCTGTGGACCAACTTCACTCTGCGGGCGTACAACGCTCTTCGTGTCCAGTACAACAACGCGTTCAGGATTCTGTTGGGACGGCCCCGGTTTTGTAGCCCATCGGCGATGTTCGCGGATGCTGCTACCGATGACTTCTACGGAATAATCCGGAAGGAGGAGGAGTGCATCGCTTCTGCGTCGCTGTAGGGGTGGCTCGAATGGGATCCTGAGCGTGTTGTCCGAGCGGTGGGATTCTCCTTTCTTGCGGAGATGGCTGCAGTTGCATGCCAGCGCCTGCACATATATATATCTTTGACATTTTATTTTTCATTATTATTTTTGTCATTTTATTTTGATATTTTGTGTCATTTTTTAATTTATTTTTTGACATTATTAATATTTTGTTATTTGACTTATATTTTTAAATTCAATTTCATTTTCTGTAATTTATATATTTTTTATTTATTTTTTATTGCATGGCAATTTTAAGATCCTTTTTTTTTATGGTTTAAAGACCTGAAATAAATGATTTTAATTTAATTTTAATATTGAAGTTCATGGTAGATAGATATGGGAATAAACTGCGGGCTGACTTTGCCTGTACTTTTTAGCCATTTTATCATGTAATTCGATTTAATTTATCACTTCCTCAAATTTTATTGATATCGCCAAGGATGTTAGATAAGTTTGAAGACAATGAGAACTGGCAATTTTGAGTAAGTCTCAAGTCCCACCAGCGCTTGAATGCCACTACTATCCAGCGCTTAGCCAGCTCCTGCAACTGCATTATGGTATGAGTCTACCATCGCTTTGAGAGTTGCAGTTGTGGAGGTTACCATCAACCTATGTATATTTGGTTTCTTTGGTATTGTTCGTCGTGTCGTTGAGCTCCTTGAGTTATGAGTCGAGCTACACAATAACTGACAAATGCTTGCACTGACTGGAGAGGTCCACTCACATTCGTGTGGCTTTTTCTTCAAAAGATCTTCTCAGACACTAAAGTGCATGGTCCTCATATGACTTGACCAATGTCTGGACTTAAAAGAGAGAGTGACCTCTGAGTTTGTTTCGGCTGTTCAGAGTAGTCAGGTATGCGTACGATACACCGGCCCCATCTAGTTTTAAAACATGCCATGATGTGACGTGTAAAAGTGTGTTTTAAAACCAATTTACACAAATAAGAATGATTTTTGGTTGACCTACTAAGTGTTTTCGTAACGGATTATTATGTTTTAAACTGTCTGGTCATGTGTGATTCTTCAAAATGATGATGTGCGCCTATATTTTATGTGGTATTTAAAATAATCAACACTTCATCAACAATCCGCATCGGGCCCGCGTGATGGACTATGACCCACTCCCTCTGATTATGCTTATGCCTGGGTATATATGCATAAAACAAAAGAAGACAATGAGACAATGTGTGACATCGCTACATAATATTATCGGTTAATCAACGTTGACCCTATTTCTCCTAGTTGTAATTTCTCGCTACATTAAACAAATATTATCTACGAGAGGAGAAATGTATGATGAATTACTTGCCCTGCTTTTTGAACTTATATTAGTTACCTACTCAGTGGTAAAAAATCTACTTATTACATAAACATAGGTAGGTAGGTACATACGCTTTTTTCCATCTCAAGGCCTAACTATTTCACTGACAATTGACTCTGCCATGGCTCTAATAATACTTTAATTCGAGTGGTTTTTTGAGGGTTAAATATCTTATCAGTGAGTCATTTGGTAGTCATGGACCTCGTTATAGATCCTAACGAGGTCCATGACTACCAAATGTCATTACTAACTAGTTCTAAATAGGTACCTATTAGGTAGGTACTATCTTTTCTTAGAATACGTAAAATAGTTCTTGTGCAGTTTAGTTTTAAGTTTATCAATGTTTATTTTTTTCTTACTATTATTGTACACACTAAGGGTACCTATGTTGTAGAAATACTTTTAAATTTTTTTACGCCTTTATTTGTGACCCCACCCTGCAACAACAAAAAAATATTATTCTATTCTTCTTCTGGTACTAGTGGTCCACATTAGCCCTGGAAACAACTGGAAGTCATGGGAAGAGGCCTTTGCCCAGCAGTGGGATGACGCAGGCTAATAACAGTATCAGTATTTATTCGGTATTCTACTTCTTACGTTAGAAACGAAAAGTCAAGTTGATTGAAAGAAAGATAGATGACCTACGTGTTATTCGATTTCGTCAGGATTTTGATATTTTACCTACGTTTATCGTTATCAAATAAAGAGAAAAGTAAAGTTGATTGTTGAGTTTTCGATCGCAAAAACCATCTTATCTTTAATTTCAATAAAAATATATCATAATCTGGGACGGAATATTGTTTGAAAATGACTAATTTAAGATTGCGAATGACAACCATTGTTGTGGAAAAAAAAACCGGCGTGTCGGACTTGCGCACTACGGGTTATAAAGTTTTCGATCTGTTACCTAGAAACGAATTGTTAAAGTTCACAGAATAAGTGTCACTATTGGCCTCTGTCGTGTTCAAACGATGTTCGGTGTTCCTAGGGACAGATGGACCCCATTACCAGGCCTAGTCACTACGCTTCGTCTATTGAATAAAAATATAAATCTTACTTCGATTTACAATCTTTGTGGAACATCAAAACCACAAATCGAAAATCTTAAGATAGGTAGTCGAACAACAATCTAACTAGCCAAAATAAAATGTAACATAACATCACGCTCGTAAACACCAAAGGATTAGGTTGGTGGTAGATGTGTACTTAGTACTTATCTCACCCACATTTTGGATGGTTACTTTTAGTCCCATGTAATAGGGGAATTTATTTGGGGTCAGCCCTCCTAGTACTTCCGCGCCACACCGTTCGTTTGTGGGTTATCTCTTTTGTTGTGTTGCTCGCTATCATGTCATTTTTTATTGTTCGTAGACAGGCTAGATATAATATCTATCATCGTCTGCCTAGCCTTTTCCCAACTATATTGGGGTCGGCTTCCAGCCTAACCGAATACCAGCATTTTACATGAAGCAACTGCCTATCTGCCTACCTAGCTATAATATCTATATATAAACTTATTTACTATTCCAGGTTATTGGCTTCCTGATGGTAGTCCTGGGTATCTCAGTATACTCCCACTACCATGGCTACTCGTTCTTCTACGACGGCAAGGTCAGCGGGCTCATGACCCCGTCAGCGATGAGCGTCTTCATCGGGCTGGCGATGTTGATCGTCTCCATCTTCGGTTTCTTCGGCAGTTTGAAGCTTAGCACTTGCATGGTCAATGTGGTACGTATGAGGTTTATCTTTATTATTTGATAATTGTTTGTATGAAAAAGAAAATTTTCATTATTTTTAAGGGAGAGAGACCAAAATAATTTAAGTCTAACTCTTGATATTTTATATTTCATCAACTAAACGCTTATATTTCAGTAAATTTTTAGATATCCCTGAAGCTTAATCAGCCTAGTTTTATCCCAATTACTTACTACGATTTTATGCCTTAATATTGGTGCACTATTGGAATATAAAATTTCGGCGCCGAACCGACCGACGAAACCCAAAAGAGTAGGTACTCTTTTGCGAGATATTACCGGCCCCTCACTAAAACCACCCCGTGGTCACAATCCGTAAATGGGGGGAGGCACCGTTTCCTATAAAAATATGTTTTCGGAGCCCCCTTTGTGCAACGCCTGTAGTGATACCGAAAATGGGCATGAGTCTCATTTAGACTTATACCCATTTTCGGTAGCAGAACTACTGCCATTTAACTTCAAGAATCATTTATTTGATTAAAATACGGGGTGGAAGGGACACCGACGCGAAAACGGCTACCACGTATTCAGTAGGTAGGTACATCATTCCGAGCCCCCTACATAGAAATATTTCATCGGTTATTTAAAAAAAACAGCTGTTCCACACATTTTGACCGTGAAGGTATATTTATTTTCATTTTTTCTAACATAGCTGTAAGTATCTTTCTACTAACATAATATGGACTTGTATTAATTAATGTGGGCTTGGTCTGAAATAAATATTTTCAATTCAATTCAATTGCACTTTCGTAGGAAACAGCTGATTTTTTTTTGGCTCAGAATGATGTACTGAATACGTGGTAACCGTTTTCGCGTTGGTGTCCCTTCCACCACTAATAGGTGTAATACCAGGTGTACAATTGGTGGTTTAGGTAAAAACTATATTCTGCAACCTGTGGTCTGAAAATTTTGTTCGGATTGATGGCGACACCTTCCATTATATCACACTCAATTTCTTGAACTTAGGTTTAATCAAGGCTTTTCTTTTCAGTATGCTTGTGTCTTGATGACGGTGTTCATAATTAAGTTGACGGCAGTAATCCTTGCCTTTACGATGGACAGTGGTAAGATAATGCATTACATCAACGTGCCAGTGTGGGGCTACAACGATCCTGAGATTCAAGAGGAAATTGACGCTCTACAAAACACTGTAAGTACCTATTAATAGAGTTTATAATAATCAGCCTATAAGGTTCCCACAGCCTAAAGGGACACGAGATGTGAGAGGGAGAGGGCCTTATTACACCACGCGAGCCCAGTGCGGGTTGGTAATGGTCACATGCCTTCGAATTTTTGTTCCTAGGACATGCCGGTTTTCTCATGATGGGACGTTTACTTCACCGTTTTGAGGGCGGCCGTGATAAAATTAATTACACAAAGTAACGCGCCTGTCTTGGTTTTTAACTTCGAATCGACGAGCACAATCGACAGGCTTACAGCTCATAAGTCATGTACGTGGCCTCTGCGTCATGATAAGGTTTCTTAACAATTTCTTATTCGAAATGCCAAAAAGAATTTTGTTTTGTTTTTTTTAAACGGTGCCCCACGCTTAGATTTTCTCCTGTATCGTGCGTGCATTTACAAACAATTAAACTCAAATACACGAACAGTCAGACCCGGAACAACTACCTGTAGGTCATACAAATATTTGTTCCGTACGGAGATCGAACCCGCGACACCAAGCGTAGCAACCAATCGCTCAACCACTGCGTCAACCGTGTCGTCAATGTTGTAGTAGTAGTAGTGTGTAGTTTGAAAGAATCGGCGCGAGGTCAATGACGTAAGGTTTAGAATAGTAAATGTGCCTACCGACCTCTATAGCATATAAGGTAAATCCCTTCCTCATTGCACCGGAAGGGTGTTAGTTCGTCTTATCTTTGAGTGGTTTCGTTTTAGTTTTAAGGTAATGTCTCACAATAATCAACCTAAAATGCTATGTTATACCTACTTATTCTTAACTACCCACCTTCGCCAGCTTCACACGGGCGCAATGTACAAATGTAAAAGTGCTCATAGCTAAAACATGTTCCTGACAATTACTAAACACAACAAAAAGAAAATACTGCCAAATCGGCCGAACTATTTTAGAGTTTTTACGGCTAACGCATTTCTGTTGAATTTAAAATATACAGGGTGGCAGGGACCCTGAACAGTTACCACGCATTCAGTACACCATTTCCTACAAAAGTGCAATACCTACAAGGTCAAAATGTATGGACCAGTAAGGAACCGAAAAAAAAATCGATGTGGTTCAGAATGATGCACTGAATACGTGGTGTTCGAGCGTCGGTGTCCCTTCCACCCTGTAAAGCCTCGATAGTACCTATAGCAGACGAGTCAGAAACCAAGAAAAAATGTGTTTAATCCTCATTATTTTATTCCAGCTTAGTTGCTGCGGTAGTAACTCCTTTATGGATTACTTGGACTTTAACTTCACCGACAGAGACAGACTAGCTCAGGCTAATGTACAGGTCGACGGAGACATTGTGTCCATGATGGTTCCTCGCACTTGCTGCGAGGTAAGGTACAGCACGGAGGTATGCTACCGGATCTATGGCAGTGGTTGTAAAGACGCCTTGGTTAACGCGCTGATACAGAATTCCACTGTCATCGGTGTGCTCGGTGTTTCTGTGATGTTTATCAATGTGAGTATTCTTATTCTTTGTTTACTTACTCTTGTGTCTAATTCAACAGGTTTATTTAATTAGTTGGTTATCGATGAGAGCAATTATAATATTCAACTGAGCATACCTATAGATCGACTGCTTTAATGTGTGTTCCGCCTTGCCCCATCAAAGGCACATTAATCGTCCTCAAAGTTTTAACAATATCCCACAGGCTATTTGCTTTAAAATAACCATAATCCACGTAGGTATTACGTTACTACCTTTAGAATATTCTATTTAAATTGATACCTTCGCGATGACTCATTAAAGCGGTTGGTCTATAGAAAGTCGGTTAGAACTTAGAACCTACTGTAATTATGTACCTTTATTAAACGTACTTTCATTGTTAGTTTTCAACCACCAGTCTTGGTGTTTGCCTCAGGAATTCATTGGAAGTAGGTAGGTAATGTAGGTATGGATCAAGTAGTTCCGAATAAAGAACTTAAGTCCCGGAAAAAAACCAATGTCATCGTAGTACCTACCTACCTATAGTTAGTCTCTGAGCTACTCTAGTCTGTTAGGATGTCGGAATTACCTGCTTGTCAAAAGTTTTCAGACTGAAGATTAAAAAAAAACTTGAGTGCAGGTAGTTATTTACTTAGAGAAATCCGTAGGTTTATATGCAAGCTGTTTTCTTGCCCTAGATCGCTAGATCCTAGCTAGATTTCTAATGATAATTTAACTTTATTATTACAAAAAAGTTATTGGACAGAGAATGATGCCTAGCATTGTTTGCAAGGATACACACGTGCCCTAGTTACATCCGACTTTGAGGTTAATTGATAACACTGTGTACTTAATTTATGTTTTGTTTAAGCAACGAAGGTAGTTCATGAAACCAGTCTCCGATAAAATGAATGTAGAAAAACAAATGTTATTATTTGTTCGCTTTAAAAAATAACAATGTTGGTCAGCCAAGTATTCATGTTTAGGTGTTGTTACAAGTAAATATATGCATTGTTTCCAACAACTTGTTTCCCGCAACACATGTTGCTGAAACCTAAAATTATGTTGTACAACTTTTGAATCCACACTTTATGAAACATGGATTCTTACTAAATATTATAAATGCTAAAGAGACTCTGTCTTTTACCTTTTTACGCCTGAAAGCTTTATCAGCTGAAAAGATTTAAATGAAAATTTGCAAACAATAGAACATCATCTGGATTTGATTACTTTTGCTTACTGACATGTGATATTTTCGTTCTCGGTATATTATGATCCCGTGGTAGGTATAATGTCAGCCCTCCACGCGAACGAAAGCTAACTCGTAAAATATTAATTTTGCAGCTCCTCGGCATTATCTTCGCCCTGCTGCTGGCCCGTTGCATCAGGAAGATGAAGAGTGCAAGGGCTCTGATCACATGGAAACTCAGGGAGAACATGATCATGCAGAGAGAGGCTGAGGAAAAGCAGAAGGACGAGACCCAGGTCTACATTGAACAACAGGAGTCGAGTCAGGCGTAAACGTCCTGTCAAAAATAACGCTTAAAGTGCTGCATGCGTTCTTTTGGCGCCTGGCATTAATCGAAACTAAAGCCGCCATATTGTTTTTCTAAACAATTTCCAGAGACAATTTCACAAACCTTATCCAAGCGCCAAAAGAACCATCCAGCACTTTATCACTATTTTTAGGTACCTAAAATAATGTTGTTTTGCATTTGTATTAAAATAAAACACGAGTAGGTTTTTTGGACAAAACAAGGCAATGATTTACTGGCATAGTGTGACTTGCCGTGTTGAGTGACTCTTCAGCTAACTTATCTGTGCAAGCGGGAAAACACAGAACTAAAATAAATGTACCGAGTTTGACATATCGATGCATTTTTTCTTGACAAACAGCGCCACCTTGAACTGCACACTACATGGGTCATACTGTAAGATTTTAGACAAGGCTACATGAAACTTTTGGCGAGATACGATGAAACGCCGTTACACGGGGCGCTGTTGGTAAACATTTGTGCAAATTATTTTGTAAAATGTATTGAAAAACAATATGGCATTGGTTTTGATTTTAGTCATGCGCCGAGAGGTCGACGTACCTCGAACAGCTTTATCTAAAATATTGTTTTTACAGATAAGTGGATAAATTATGGGTAAAATCAATATTTACCTACATTGTAATTTTACATATCTATTGTTATATTTTCGAACATTTTGTAAATAAAACTGCTTCAATAAGTGTTTTATGTGATTCGTAGAAAGCTTATTGTTATCTAATTAATGACTCTTTTTTAATAAAATTATTTCAAACGCAGTTGTAACTTGTTAGATAATTAAAATTAAAATATTAAAAATGAGGTTTAACAACATAAATAAAAATATCAAGTTGGACTGCAATATTTGGCATTTATTTAAAAATCCGATATTACGAATTACCATGAAATAACTTAGCGTAGGAACATTGTAAGAAAAATATTTTCAAAAAAATTCACAGACATTCAATACAGAAATGAGTGTACAATACAATATTTTACAGGGTGAGCAAAAACAAGAGGTAACTGGAAGGGACCCACTTTTCGTGGTAGTTTCACCCTGTACTTATACAGTAAAATGTTCGTACATCAAAAGCTTGTGCTTGGAATTGCGGACATCAGCCAATACAATACAATCTTCATACAGACTACCGTAGAAAAAGGTTTTAAAGTAGCAATATCGGTGTGATTTATTTGAAATAAAATTTACCACCTTTTCTTGTGTACTGCGCTAATATGTATTCAGGCACAAACTTTTAAAAGTGATTTTCTCCTACTTTATTGATTAAAGTTTCACGTTTTCACGAACATAGTATTTTGAAAGCACAACTAGTTAAAAAAATAAGAACAAAACAAAAAAAAAAGCGCAAAATAGTTTTTAACTCAAAGTAGAAACCGTTATTTTAACGAGAAAACCGATTTTTAATTTTACTAAGTGTATATTATTGCTCATGACTGTACAGGGTGAACGAATATTTTGAAATTTAGCTTAATTACACACTTGTATACATATACAGTGTGAGCAATAAGCTATTAAAACAACAAGGTAATAATCATTACTTATCTGAAAATAATACAAATGATAACTATTTTATTGCTAGATTTCGACCTAATTACTTGATTATATAAAGGAAACAAAGATAAGCGATCATTGGAGGCAGACACTAAAATATAGTGTATGTTAATATTACTCGGCAAAGTCATTAAAATTAAAACACTGAGCTTTGATTTATTTACTAATACTGGGATGATTTAGGCTTTTAGAGGACACTATCTACGTCGAACATCATAAATATTGACGTTTTATCTGACATTTACATGTGTATGATTAACATTACTATTAATAAATAATATTGAATATATGTGACCTCAATGACAAGATATTGTAATAAATATATTGTACCTTTAAAAAAACAGACTCGATGAAGCATAAGGGCTGTACCTAACGCAGATCGTGTTGCCAATAAAATGCTTACAGCGACTTTGCATGGAGACCAATTCTCGTACTTAAACAAGTTCTAATTCATGTCAAATAACAACTCAGAAAAAAAATCAAATCCTGTCTGTTTTGTGTGACAGATTGAGATTTACAAAATACGGAAATTGACCCTCTGGCATTCTATTGCAACTGGCCATAGATTATGTTGGCACAGCAACCTGGGTGCCATTTTGTACTGGGTAATATGCAGTGAATAGAACAACAGGACTAAATCAAGACAAAACTATGAAAGGGCTCTTGACATTGAATTATATAATAAGTTACCAACAATTAAACTATTTTATTTACTTAATTAATCAAAGACCTTGTGTCCCTAACAAATAAATAAATCAGACCTTGTTGGTAACATGAACATATTAATTCAACATTAAAATCTCTTTCATGGTTTTTAACTTTTTACCACCACTGTAATAGCTCACAAGTATTAAAATTAACATGTTTTGATAAGTACATTCAAAGTAGGTACTTATATTTAAGCATATCTACAGACATAAGGTCAAAGCAATTAATAAAAGATAGCTAATTTGCGCTAAACAAATAACATCACAATTATTAGTTCAATGTTCAGCAATCACAATATGCATTATAAATTAAATTTATGAATACTTATAATTTAGTTTTCACTCATTTTGCCTGCAAAATATACATAAACACCATCCATCACCAAACTATAGTGCTAACTAGGAATATATGTATTTATCCAAAGAGGTGATCAATATGTATGGTACATAGCATATTGATTTGCATACATACCTTAAACCTACACATGTTCATTTGGATGAATAACTTGTTCACAGATCAATGTGAACATTCTTCCAACAAATACAGGTAAACTTAGGTATTTTTAAAGTGTATACCAACATCATCTATACTTTTTGGACTAAAAGCCTAACACATAAAGATCATCATATCAACTAGAAATCTACACATGGACTACAACACATTATTATAAAAAAAAGCTTGTAAATAGGACCAAACAAAATAAAAAGATAGTGATGTAATCTAAAAAATAATAATAATTACCAACTATCAATATTGCAATACTTTCAAAACTTCTTCAACACACAAATAATTGATTTTAAACAGCATACCCTCACACACAGCCTTGATATTAATCTTTACTCCTGTCAATAGTTTAAAGAAACAATGTCTTAAATCTTAGTTAAGAAAAACCTAATAGCCATATTATACAGTTGAATTAATGAGGCCAAGTCTAATAACAGTTTTTCTTTGACTCCAAAATTGAGCAGATAATTTCTATTTATACATTTATCTTGTCTTGTTTAGATTTAGCCACTCAAAAACGCAACCTGTATATTATTTAAAAAAAAAGTAATACTAGAATGAAAACGAATAATTTAAGACCGTATGAAGCAAGTCGCTTGATACTAAATTGTGAATAAACTACTTACTGATTTTAACCTATTTAAACACACATAAATAAACTCCTCCTTCCAAGGGACACAGAAACTAGAAAATACCACATGCTATCCTTTTATACCCTTTTACACAGTCATACATCTGGTCAAACACAAACACTGATTGCGACAATTATATACATCCTTTACTTTGTGAAGGTACCTTTACCAGTGATGTTAATCTACCCATCCTTGTAAGGTGTCACCTTGAGTGTTTCCACTGACATTCCTTTATTATGCATTCTTTTATCCTATCATACATGACTAAACCATCTAGGGGTGCCTATTCAAATACCAAATACAATAAATAAATAAAAATTAAAAATAAGTCTAGTTCCGTAATTTGTCTAGTGGTAACAAATACTAACTTTCACAAAGTTCTAATTCTAAGCTATTTGGTTTTCTACCTTTTTGTTTTGTCCGATTAAGGGTGATAGGCTCAACCCTGGAGATTTCATACCGTCATTAGGTAACCCCTCATGATCATTGATTATGTCCTTCTCATTCTTCTGTTTCACGTCTTCTACATTATCATATATTTTAGCTTTGTGATCCCAAAAGTTTTTCCCAATTTCTCTGATGTTGTTTCCTATCTCTTGTTGGTCACCGCACAGGTAGGGTGGGGTAAACTCTCGATATGCAATACAGACTCTTCTTGAAGTGATATCCTCACGTAGAACACAATGTTCCCACATGTATCTTGCTTCGCCATAAATGATTATTAGCGATCTCCTGGAATTGTTAAAAAGGTGATGTGAATATTATTATTTATTTACATACACAAGTTTAGTTTATTTATTCATAATTATCAGCTGAGAGCAGCTCTGTAAACAAGTATCTTCAACAATTGACCTTGCATAGTACTCAAAAGTATTTATTCATCAGTCATAGATATTGCACAATGTTTTGCTATTTTCATGAAACATTATCATTGTGTAATATTGCACCTTAGAATCTGTCTAGCCTTTTTTTACCTAAACTATTAAATAAATTATTAATTTCGCAATAAAAAAAGATGGATGGGTTGTGTGAATGATATGAATAATAAAAGAGTAAATATTGTTTTATGGTTGACAGGGGAGAGCGGAAGAAAACAATATAAAGCCTCAACACCAAGTAACAAAGGATAAGTGGACAAACATGATGATGTGGCTATTCATGTACAAAAATGTGACTAGAGCAAAGAGAACAGCTAATTAAAAGAATTAAAAATAAAACTCACCTTGGCATAGGTATTCTAATTATAACATCATCATCAATCACAGATTTGCAAGCCTCCAACATTGACTGTTCCATATTGTTGTCTGTTATAATACTACCATCATTAGCTACCACTGGGCCATACTGTTCA
The DNA here is from genome assembly GCA_905163415.1 of Noctua fimbriata. Classification (NCBI taxonomy): domain Eukaryota; kingdom Metazoa; phylum Arthropoda; class Insecta; order Lepidoptera; family Noctuidae; genus Noctua; species Noctua fimbriata. The sequence continues at coordinate 3,570,628 of LR990930.1, forward strand.
GCACAATACAGATTGTACTTCTTTATGTCACCCTTAAACTTAGTCATAGTAAGTACAGAGTCAGACAAACAGTTCACAGTGATTATTCTTTCACCCCAGATCCAACAATCATCTATATGAGGGTCAATAGAAGCTCCCTTACTAGGATCATACTCCAAAGAGCACTGTTCAATAACATAATAATTCTTCAACAAATCTATACTGCCAAACCTCTCCTGCAAATACTTAGAAAATGCCGGAAATCCTTCGAATTTGCCCACCACTACTTTTTTCTTTTTAAAATTGGTCTTGGGACCATAGTTTTGCTTCCTTCTGCCGCTCTGTGACACGTCCCATGGCACTTCATCGATGTTTTGCATCAAAAATCTTTCTTCCTCCTCTGATATGAAATTCATTTGTATGTACACGCCTGGGTAGTCTATCGAATCTCCTTCATGGTTAGGATGTTGTTTGTAGGAGTCTAGGTCCCAGCCTCGCCAGGCTTTGTTGCAAAACGGACAATAAACATAACCTTTGCCTTTGTCAAGTTCCAGCTGTAGTTTTAAGTTTTCGGCTCCATATTGTGTCTCACATATAAGACATGTTCTACAACCTTTGCAACCACATGGACGCGGCTTAGTCATTGTTTCACAATGAATAGTAATACGCTGTGGTTTTATGAAACCATTCAACTGATTTCGCGATACTCGGGCGCAAACCAAACTGTGACTGGTCGAAGCGACGTATGTTATTTTTATCTATGCCAATGTCAAACTGACATTTGCCATTTACCCATGGAAGGATCGTCATCGTTCCAGAACATTTTACTAGTTCTTGAGCATACAAGAACTAGTAAAATACCGGCTTTTGTCGAAAATCTAGAAACCGAAATTTATGTAGGTATATACGACTACGTAAGAACGTACAGTTCTTCTCTCACAGTTCTTTTAACTAAAATATTTTTACAACTCAGATCTTTATTGATGCTGCAATATTTAGCATTTAGGTATGGCGTAGTTTTAGTGAAAACGGACGTAAGTTTATGAACCCGATTACCCCGAAGCAACTGCCTAGGATAACTAATTAGCTTTGTAGTTCTAGTTTGAGACATTGACCACTGCCATTCAGGATGGCGACCTAACTTTTTGTTCCAACATATTTTATTCTAAGTATTTTAATAATATCTTTACTTATAGATTGTTTTCACTCTAATTATTCATATTTTCATATTTGTTAAAAACTTGCGCGACAAGTTTTGGAAAAGACATTGGTTTTAAAAGGCACATAATCGAATCTATATGCAAATAATAAATACATATACATACAATATTTATACTGTATAATCAAAATAACAGCTTTTTACTGAATGCATTATGAGAATATATACGGCACTTCTAACAAAAACACATTTTTGCAATTTTGTTTGTCTGTCTGTTCCGGCTAATCTCCGAAACGGCTGGACCAATTTTGACGGGACTTTTACTCGCAGATAGCTGATGTTATAAGAAGTAATTTGAAATCGGTAACAAAATCCGATTCAAAAAGGGAAGTAATATATTTTTTAATGATAATTTCACGCGAACGGAGGCAACAGCTAGTATGAAATAAAATCACATTGAATGATAACTGACATTAATTTATTGATTCATCAATTATTATGTATATAAAAACAGGTTTTTTTCCAAATGTTTTATATTCAATATTAAAATATTAAGTAAACATAGTAGATATTCATATAGTAGGTATGGAATAACTAAGCTTTATAATTTTTCTCGCAACTAATTTAGTTATTTCTATAATTTTATATCGCTTTACGCAATTTATATATATATATAATTTAAACAAAGTAAGAACATTATTTTCATTGCATTTACCACTTTTGGATACCATGACAAAAGTAGGGCTAAATAGATAAGGTACTTCGATAGGTGGTAACAAAATACGGTACATAAATGCCAAAACTATCTACCTAAAATCGCATTGATTGTAGTTATTCTTGGAACCATCAGATCAGAATATGACTTCAACAAAATATTTATGAAATGTAGATAATTTTTATATATTAATAACAGCTATATCTATATTATGAGTAGTTATGTTATTGTGATTGAGAAGCTTTTCTTTGTGAAATATGTTAGTATTCATTTTATAAGATCTTAGTTTTACTAGAAAGATAATCGAAATTTTAGGCTATATGAATAGTTATATAAAGCTACATTTCGTCCACACACGATTCAGTTCTTGACACTAAACAATCCCAATAACAGTTCCAAAAGTAAGTAAATACGACGCCAGCACATCAAGTTACTTTACTCTGTCAAATTTCTTTAATAGATTTTCAACTTTATCCCAAAAGCATTAGGCTTAAGTTCAAGGTTGATTGGGAAAATTTTACAGTTTCGGGTTGCTTGATGTGCTGGCGTGTTTGTTATAAATGAATGACTGCTATATGTTGTATCTTTTTACCAAACTTTTAACATATTCCCAGGTAACTTTTTTTAATAGGAGAAGCATTTTACAGCTGTGATCAATATTGTTTCATAATTTACATTTACATTTTATTAGGTTTAAATAGTGTCAATAACGGTTGCCTTTTTTACTCCATCATATCGACTGAATATGACAATATGATATTATAATATTACATTAAAATAAACAAATATATATTATTTTTGTTTAGGTACATCATATTTCAATAAATCTATGGATTATTTTGTACCAAGTTTAAGTAAATAATGTTTTTTTAGCAACACGAAATACAATAATTGGTACAATATTTGGTGTAAAAGTGACAAAAAAAAGAGGATAACATACAAAAATTTTGTCTGTGGCCAGCCACATTCCGGAAGTCCTCGTGTTATAATTTATTTTATTTATTATCTATTTTACCTAATACTAGAATGTAAATAGTGCTCTTGACTACAACGATTCAATATATTTTTATTAATCTATTCTAAATGATAAATATGCAGTGTCGCTAGGCTTAAATTAATATAAATAGTACATTTTTTAGTGAATCATAAACATGGAAATAAATTGCAAGTTGTATAGATAAAAATTTCCAATATTTCATAAAAATCGCTTAAAATATCAGCACCAGTGGTAACCAATTGTACATATTAAAATGCTTGCATTATTTCAGATAAAATGTTTCACATTTATACCTTAACTGCGCTATATTTTATAATAAATATTTACCAATATCATAATACTTAACACATCATAGCGTGATTAATAACTAACTATGCACCTATAATTATACGCAACTTTTGAATGGCAGTGTTATGTAAACCTACGTAACTAAGAAATTCTCTTATTATTATAACCACTGATATTTTACGTGATAAAAAGTAGTTAAAAGTGTCGGGTCCTATATCATGTCGGGAATATTTGGACAGAATTATATTTCCGTCACAGTATTTCAAAAACACGTATTCATATTCGTGTGAAAATTCGTCGGATTAACGCCAGACAACGTTATCCATGTCATCAGTTAAAACCTTCAGAACCTCAAAAACGGTTTCAATCAAGTTCATCAAAATCCAGCACTTTGAAAGTGGGATGGGAGACAAGCGCGAGGGGCGGCGGCGAGGGCGTTGGTGGAGCTACCACAACCGCCGGTGGCCGCAGTCCCGGCGCTACTGGATGCTAATCATCCACCAGGTCCCACAGCATGAGCGCGGCGTCGGTACCTCCAGCGCTGATCATGCAGCGGTCGTTGAATAAGAAGCGAGCGCTGTATATCGCTCCGCTGTACACTTTCATTTCATTGTATTCGGCTTTCGGACTTGCACAGGGGTACCTGAGAAAAAAAAACAGAAGAATATTATTCTGTGTCTGAGTTCAGTGGAATGTACAAGTCTGTCTTATGGATAAATGCCATTACCTGAATAAGCGGACGTATCCATCCAAGTCACCGCTAACCAGAAGGTCGTGAGCAGCCGAACGACTCGCCGTAGATATCAATGTCGTCATTGGGTAGAATCGGTTGTTCCAAATTCCTAAAAAAATACAAATTAAGTAGGTTGATACTTTAAAATGCTGTATATCAAGGGATATCAGAATAAGGTAAAGATACCCGTACCTGATACAAGGAATCCAACAGTAGAGTTATATGTGGACCATTTTACATCTTTCATAGCGATCGGACTCTTCTCTGGTGATAAAGATTTAATATCCCCTGCAAAAAAATTGTGCAGTGTAGAAACAGTTTATAAATAGATAATAAAATCTCCGGCAATATTAGTTTATAAAATATGAAAAACAATAGCACGTAATGGAAGTAAACTTACAAAAGGCCAGATCATAATCAGCAGTAACAGTCTGCAAGTAATTGCCGTCTAGACTCCAGTCTAACTGGACGAGAGGTTGTGCCCCTCGGATTTTGTTTGATTTTTTGTATGAGAATCCGTCTCGGGAGACACGGAATAAATAAATACTGCCGTTTTGTGATCCTATGGCTAAAGTATCTCCAGCTGAAATCAAGTGTGAGATTAATCAATTACCCGTTAGGAGACAAAACGAAGATAGCGTTTCGTATCCCATTCAGAATTTTTTAAATAATCAATCAATTCGCGATGTGTTAGTATAATATTAGGTCAGAACTTAAAGGGTGCTTTAAATAGTTTTCTTACCAGAGTTGTAAGCCAAGCAACTAAGGGGTGAGCCACAGACTCTTAGAGTGGCTACATGTGCCCCAGCATCAGCATTCAGAACTACTAGATGACCCTCAGTGCTACCAGCAGCCAGGGCTCCTCCGCTCGGATGCCACGCCAGAGATACACACTCATATCCAACCTGCAAAAAGTTGAACAGTATATTATGAGTACTATAGTAGTATAGTTGTACCGCCTTAGTTCCTAAACAACAATTTTAACACCGGTTTCAAATCGTTACCTGAGTGGCAAACACCAGTTTATGACCTTTCCATAAGGCAATATTTTTGTCGTGTCCAGCTGTGGCGAACATTTCATCGTCAGGATGAACAGCCAATCCCATCAATTGTTTGTGATGTCCAAACACGACCTGAGTAAAAGAACAAGTATTTGAAAACAATCTATTCGGAATTTTAAACTAATCCGTGGGCGTTGATCAGCACACTTAAATATAAAATGATCAGCATTGATTATCTAAATAAAAACAATGGTATACCTGATTAAATCTTCTTTGTAGAGAACCTTCCATGATATTGTTTCGAGTCGTACCAACGTAAATATTTCCATCGTTTCTGCCTGGCCTCTGAGGGTAAATACTGCGCACCCCTCCTACAGACTCAGGCAACTGAAAGCATATTTTTTAATATAAAAGAATAATTAATATTTACTTTGAAGGAGATAAAAAAGTAGTCAAACAAACCTTCGTCTCAGTAATTCTTTTATAGTTTTGTAAGGAATCCCAGGCAGCGATTTTTCTGTCTTTTTCTCCACCTGATATTAATGTGCCTTCGGAAAGCATAACTAGAGAGCTTATGCCTTTGATGTGAGCCTGAATAATATTATAAAAGATGCATCAATCAATAGTGTCTTATAATAAACAGAAAACTCTATTTACTTGTTTGTAAGAGTTGTACCTCAAATTCCATTCGCACGAAGTAAGCTCCATCGCTATCGACACTGTATATTGTGATGAAACCATCACTATCAGCCGTTACAACATCACCATCTTGCTCAAACTGTAACGCAGTTACGTGTGTACGAGACGGCTGTAAAAATAAAACAATGAATGTTACGAAAACCGACATTTACGGTTTTTTTTTAAATTGATTTAACTCCACTCTACAACTTACGCGGGAAACGATTCGCGCGTTCCTTATCTGCGTTGTAGGACATATTAAGCATAATTCAAATATCAAATAGTAGAACCTCATTTTGGAAATAATTGTAACAAATACAAAACTCACCGGCTTGATGATATCAGTGCGTTCAAAGAATCCATCTTTTCTACGATTCCAGAATGCCAAGTGTCCCTTTCCGTGTGTGATGAGCAAGTTATCATCAAGAGGATGGAAAGCAGCACCAGTGAGCTCTTCTTGCAAAGTCTGCAAGTCGTCAATGAAAAATAAGGTTATTTTCAAAATACATAGTCGGTTACTCGATAAAGAGAAGTGAAAACTCCAAAGACTACCTGTATAACGTTCAGCACCGACTATTGTGAATAATCAAGAAAACTCAAATCTCATTTCAGCGACAATCAATGGTAAAAACTTGTCAAAATATAAAAAAAAATCAGTGATTTTCAAGAAACAGACTGTTAATAAAATACAAACGTTCTAAGAAATAACTCTGGAATCAAGCTTTTATTTCGTCCCTAGTCTGTCTTTCAAATATCCATTCTAAATAGACCGATAACCGTAAATCAGTAAAAAGCGTTCTAAACAAAAGTTGAACGCGATACGCTTTTTTCCCTGCACGGTAATGTACCAACCATGTTCTGAAGTCGTCGCGTGACCCGATAAGATGTTACTTGACAATTATGAAGAATTATTACCTAAGTTACCGAGAAAAATAATATTTTCTAACTATAATATTTTCTAGTCATAAAATAGGTGTTACTTAAGATCAATCGCGGTTATTTAATAATGATTGAGTATTATTTAGCATGGTGTTTATTTCCATAAGGAAGCCATTTTGAAAAATTGCGTGGTTTTATGACGGGCTAACTAAAGGCTTAATTGCATTGGCCATTAATAAATTATATTTTCAGGATTGATTTTGTACTGTAATAGGAACATTGCCACACATGCCGCCGATTGGAAACGTGGTTGTAGGAAATTTACAATAAAAAAGAATAAAATATGTAAGTAGTTCATAGCTATTCGGAACTCGTAGCAAATCATTTTTTATCGAACTTAAGAAAAATATAAGATAAGTAAGTACCTCGGAAATCCTAATGTAGAAAATAGTAGACACAAATTTTTATTTATTTATCTATTACAGAAAAACATTCACAGTTTCACAGACATAAATCTAATATAACAATGTATTTAAATAATATTGGTTCCTAATTATATATGAATGCCTATATTTTAATTTCGTAGCACCGTTCGTAGCCGTATCGTAGCTCGTAGCCAGGGGGCGTGTCTATGTTCAGTCGTTCTAGTGTGTTGAACTTGCGAAGTTGCGACCAAACGCTACGAACTGATTTATGCTTTCGTAGAGCTTGCATTTGCACGCCTTATCGTAATCTATGGATGGAGTTTTTTAGTTTCTTTGCGATTGCGAAAAATGGGTTTCTTTGAGTTTATTGTTTCTTTGTTTACGTTGCACTTTATTTTTTAAACAAATGAAAAGCAAAGAGTATTTTCTTTATTTGTTAGTAGAGCTCATATTTTATTTTGACTACTCCTTTGGTGTAATTAAAAATACTGGTTTCATATTTTTAGACCTTAGTCAAGATCAAACTGTTGGCTAAAATTGTAATCGCTACTTGCGTAGCTACCTACCAATTTTCCTCATTTATTTTGATTGGTAAATGTGTTTTTCATACTTTGCATTAGCCATTAGCATAATGCACGGGCAAAGATATGTCATTTCAGAAACTAACAGTGGGTAAGCAAAACAACAGGGTAGATTAACTAACAGATTATAATGTGTAAATTTTCCCACTTAAAAATGTACACTGATGTAAAAAAGACATTATCTTTCAACAAAAACATTTAAAATCTTCCACGCCAGCGTTGACCACACCTAAAATAAATGCATTCTACAGCACCCATATCTCAGATCCTATCTCCTTTCTAAATTAAAAAGCGGGGACATTTTACGAACGTCACGAACGCTGGCAACCCCAGGTTGGGTGACAAAGTTTATGTGTTGCTATCGGTACCAACATGGTGACCACATCTTAATGTACTGCTCAACCTTGGGCTGGGGTGCACAAGGTTGCAGACAATACGTCATACACATATTATACATTCCGAGGTTTATCTAGATTTTATTAAATTTATCGTAATGTCATATTAGTTAGTTGAATACCTGAATGCAGATAGGTTTAAGTAGCTATTTATATCTGAGGTTAAATTTTTGGTATTCATGAAATATGCGTGTTATTCAATGGTTTCTTTAGATAGCAATTATCAGAAAAAAGAAAGAATCAGAGTGAGGTCAAAAAGTACAGACCATCAAACTTTCTTAGTAACAGCCACTGAGTCTGGATTTATGTCCGGTTGATGGCTGTAGGCTCGCCCCCTATGACATTGGACTTAAAAACATAACTGGCGAAATGTGGGTGTACTATTAGTTACCCCTCTACCTAACCTTTCGGGGATTACAGGCGTGATGTTACATTATGTATGTTCTTTTTACTACTATACTGAATGCGAAAGTTTGTGACAATGGGTGGGTGGATGTATGTTTGTTACTCTTTCACGCAAAAACTACTGAACGGATTGTGATGATTTGGTGCACATGTAGATTATAACCTGGATTAACACATTGGATACTTTTATCTCGGTAGTACCTGTCGATATGTGGGTGAACTATTAGGTATACCTCTGCTCAGCTCTTCGGGGATTACAGGCGTGATGTAATGTTATATACAGTAAACTTACAGCAACTTTGCCGAGCAGATGTCCCCACTGCCACTGCCACACCGAGAGTATACTCTCGCGGCCGGCGTCCACAGCCAACACGTAACTACCGCCGTTCTGTTAGAAAAATAAGCACCATTACACACAATCCTATAAATACTTAATTAACTATAGATTTATCAACTGTAGATAGACAGTGCAAAATAATGGTCAATAATCCTGGCGGATTGAAAAAATGTTTACTGTTTGTTTGTTTTCATTAATTGGTTATATTAAAAATACAGAATCTATTGGAGTCTAATGGGACTTGAGTTTCAATGTTTCTATTCTCGTTCCAAATGGATTTAGCCGTTATCTGCCGTTTTCAAACGAATACGAACTCATTTTAGTGCGATACCCAAGCTGCCAAGCGCAGTTTTGAATGTCAGAGTTTAACTTGTATCTGCAAAAGTTTGGTACTCACGAGCTGAGAGAAGGCGACAGCGGACACGCCCGCCTCGAACTCCGCCATGCCGAACACGTGCAGCGTCTGTAGTGTGTCGGTGCTCCAGATGCGCACGTGCGCCTGCGCTCGCCTGCCGCGTCCTGCGCGCTGCCCGCTTGCTACCAGCTCGCGGGATGGGTGTAGCTCCATACTGAGAAGAGGGAAACTCGTTAATAAGTGGTTTATGGCATTATGTAGGAGAATTCAGGAATTGAATCAATTGAAACTTCTACGTGTACTAAGTCACCAACGACCGCGGACGTTTACACGGCACGTTGAGTTATGATAGAGATTATCAGAAAATACTGAGCGAAAGAGATGACGCTCTACTACCTTCTTAATCATTTACTTCCAGATGAACAAGATTTCAGTCAAATATTCCGAGAATTTTGCCATCAAAACCATACCGCAATTTCATTCCTCAACATCACCTTCTAGCACATTGATCTATGATGAATCAAGCTTCACGTCTTACCACTGGATATCTTCTGTGTGGCCGATGTAGTGCCGCTGAGACTCCTCATCTCTGTCGTACATGATGGCGACGGCTGCGACATAGTACAGGAGCTCTCCTGTTGGTAGCACCCACAGGTTGCGCCGGGAGTCAGAGCCGCGATAGCCATAACTGCGGGGATTCAAATGAATAGCTTCAGTAAAGTAAGCAGATATTCCGTGCCTTGGAAAACCGTGCTACCAAGTTACTGGGTTGTGGAGGTTAGACAGACAGTCTACGTTAAATACTGATTACCGGTTAGACTGGAAGCCGCCCCCAATACAATTGGGAAAATGTTTGGCAGATGATATTGAAGATAAATGATATCACATCATGAGATAATATGACATTTTGGCTGTTTTCAGCGAAGGTAGACCTATATTCAATACCCACATTTCACAGGGTTGAAAACAAAATTATGAAAAAAGTTATGATTTTTGGTACTTACACCCAATCAAGTTGTAGTTTCTTCTCTGGTGGTGAGTTGTCGATGGGTGCGTGGTGTATGGGCGGGTAGAAGGTGCGCCGTAGACCTCGGATAGTCACCCGGATCGGCTCCTCTTTGAGGACCTCTAGTAGGGTGTAGTCTGTACAATGATTAATTAAGAGAGTTAAAATATTTCTTGGTTGCAATCGAATCTAACGATCAAAGATAATGCGAAATTTGGCGAACGCTTAGATCAGTGCATTTTCACAGATCTATCGAAGAGTAAGTATAAGCTTAGTTTCCTCTCTTAATCTGGGAAACATCTTTTGGGCAAATATCAAATGCACGAGGCAGTCGACTGGTAATTACATCACAATTAAAATATATTTTACTATTTATATAAGATTGGCAGACTACTTTGAAGGCATTGATCAATGTTGCAATGAATATAGCTCAATCAGAAAAAAACTAACAAAAAACTTTTTTTAGATGAAGGAGCTGTGGATTGACGTTTCTTAAGTTTATTATTGGTTGGCGGGTTACCTGAATTACGAACAATCTCTCCCTCTGGCGCATACAGTACTCGAGGTCGACTTTTGCTCCGCGCGCGTCTCCCTCGCATGTCCTCCGCCATCGGAGGCGCCGCCACGTTACCCCGAGATCGAGATCTACAACTCACGATATTATGATTCATGCTTGTTCGGTTTTAACTGTTTTCAAGGTTAGATATACAGGGTGTAACGAACATCATTTTTGTATACCCTGTGGGGTTCATGCAACGTGTAATCTGCTGAATATATGGTAACCGATGTCCCTTACACAGTGTACAAAGAAGCGATTAGAATCAGGTAATAGTACTAAACTGAGAGGAATTCAAAATCATGACCGCTCATCCCTCATAATGCTTTTATTCTTATTCCACACAAAATAAAAATATAGATACAAATAACAATAATATAGCTTATGTACAATGGCGAGTTTAACGCATAACTGAGTTTTTTCGATAGCGAGATTTGCAGTAGAAGATATACCTAAGTGCATTTACCCACTTTTGACAATAAACCGGTACCGTGGCAAGAAACTAACATCTGATAACTAACCGATAGAAAACACAAATACGTTGAAACAAATAACAAACCTTCTGATAGGTGACTCAATAGGTAACGGTGCACTGACTCCAGGGCTCAAAGCCGGGACCACCATCAGTGAGCCCAAGTAAAACGTCTCCACATCAGCGAACTCATTCCGAAGTTGAGAGAAACTTCTCACCTAAAATATAAACTTCATTAGTCACTAATTATTTTTTACCCGACTGCGGCGAAGCCCAAAAGCAGGATTATGTGTTTGACCTGTAGGTATGTGTAACTCCTATACGGATGAACAGATTTGGACAATATATAAGTCGTTAGATTGGTGCGAGTATCTACTGGCTACATTAAAATAAAGGCGGGGCCCATTCCATTTTCATAACTTTATATTCAAATAGGTCCCGCCCGCTTCCAGCTTTTGTTTAATTTAAAATGTGCTTGTTTTTTTTTTGTTTTTCAGTCGGGTTATTTAATTTTAATACGATCAATATTAAACCTAAACAAAAATAACTTCGTAGACTATGGAAGATGTTAAAAGTCGTCGTTCTCGTTGAGATTGGGAACATCCAATTGTTGGCCAAAAAATTACAGCTTGGAAAAAAATATTTAGTGATCCTCATAGAGACGTCTGCCTGCTTATTCTTTATCTTTACCTCTTGCCCAGTTATTGTGTACATCCTCTTAGCACCGCTCATCTTCAATACTTGTCCTAAATCCTCCAACACCTCCTCAAACGGCTGTGTTGTACGTAAATTTAATAAAACACGACACTGCAAAAAAAAAAATAATTTCATGAAAACGTTATGAAAACTTACCAACAAAGCAATTGATCAAAGTTATGTAAAGCTGCAAGTAGAAAACAAATTGTCTATAAGAATGAAAGCCAACTCGCGATCATGGCGCTTGCAACAGCGTTGAAATATCGGGAGCTCAAAATAACCAACAATCACGGAAGATATCCCGTAAGTGACAGTACCTATGGCTATAAGTTTAGTTTTAAAACGTGAAAGCTTAAAACAGTGTTTGAAGAATGAAAGGTTCGAATCTGTGGTTAATTTATTTTAAAATCGGACTTTTATGTCGAGTCTCGAGTCGAGACTAAAATTTTGTTTCCTTGTTAATAGACCGATACTATTACGGTAATTTTATATTTTAGCTGGACTTTACTTTAATAACGGTTTCAAACTGTGGTTAAATCATATTATTATAATAGAAAAACATTAAGGAACTCAATACTAAAATTTAAACGATACATAAAAATTACAAGTACTACCTACTTTTCAGTTTCTAGAACACCCTTTAATAATTTTTCCGAACCTAACATTATCAAACGACCCTAATAGTTCTCTAATACCAAATATGGCCACTTATGAGCCGACCTCGGCTTTCGCAAAGCTTCGGCAATCACCAGTGTTTACTGACCAAGGCCTTTGTACTGAAAGCTTATTATTACTACACTACAAATCGTTTTGGCGTGAAATCGCATTTAGCAGAACCTCACAATCTATGATGCTTTTCATTGTAGGTTTAAATACAGGGTTTTACATTCGTTTTAATTACACTTTTCCGCTTAGTTACTTGTAGATACGTGTGACGTTTGTTTTGAATATAATTACTAACTTTGAAGAACTTTATTGTGGTCGGTTTCGCGGAAGAAATGTCCGCTAAAATTCCTAATTGGCGTCCCAAAAGAAAACACGTTATATTTCAATTTTCCAGTGAAATTATGCATGATGATTCTCTTTTCTTTTATTAAAAGGCCTTGCAATGGGAATTGTCAACAAAAAAAAAAACTGTTGAAAGACTGATAAACAAGACAGATAGTAGAAAATAATGACAATGAATGGACGAAAAACACATCTTGGCCAGCATATCCAAATCCACATAAATTAAAATAAGGGCAAAAAGTTTGTGATGACTGGTACGTCAACCTGTGACGAGTTACCTGTATAGAATGATCCATATTATTGATGATCCTGATGACGCGACCACTGGCGGGTTTGCCGCCGCCCGGGGGAGGCGCATCGGACTCTGCGACCGATTGCTTGCGAGTGCCAGCTCGCGTCCAAGCACTGGTCGTGCCAGTTGCTGTGCCACCGTACCACATGCCGTTCTTCTTGCCGTAGCTTGCCGCCTGTTTGTGAAACAACAATGTTATTTTAAAGGTTGATATTGGTATCTTTAATGGTTAGGACGCGGAGAGAAGAGGCTGCTGAATTCAAAATTAAAATACCGAAGTCTTACGTTGATGAAATCTTCAAGCTTTGCAGACAGAATCCTTACTAGTTCCTTGAAACGTTGTATAGTTTACCTCACATCCTAAAATTCCTATAGATTTCAATTCCTCGCTGCAACTAAATGCCAAGCAAGTTAAAGTCTGGCAATAATATTAGTCAAAATGTTATAGAAAGTGCAAATTTCTACAGAAAAGTTAGATAGGTATAGCATAGACTATGCAAAGTGAATACTCACCAACAGCTGTAAGGAGCAGAACCTGCTACTATAAGAAAAACGCAGAGATAGGAAGAATGTTACGTAGCCAGTGCCTATATGACTAGTGCAACTTTTTATGGAGAAGAAGTAAAATGGCATAGAATCGGTGTCTTTCCTAGAATACACACTCGTGACATAGTTTAGATGAATTGCCTACAGCCTAATGAGACACATGCTTCAGCTTCATTAGTTACCTTATTCATTTGTTTCTTTTCGCTCGGTACCGACGCGACGGCAAGGTAAGAATTTTTCTGTTGTGAAAAAGAAATTTTATAAAGACAAAAGACAGGAAATATCGGTTGCTGGGTTATTAAAACTTGTTTTATAGGCTACGACCATTAATAGAATTATTAAAGTTAAATGAATGACTCATTAAAAACTATTAACTTTACGGTTCGACATACCTAACATACCATTGACGAACTAAATACCGAAGAAATATTAAAGTTATTTTTAGGTCAATGAGAGGCGGTGTTTCTTTCAACTGGTCGAAAGTTACAGCATTCCTCCGAATTTAGGCTTCAAGTGCTTTTATTAGGCTTTCGAATGACGTCAGGAGAAGTAAATGTTTTTAGTTATTTCGGCATATAGGCGGCCCGACCTAATACTATGGAGCTTTGTGCCCCTGACACGAATACGTTGTTTGATGAATGTGCAAACAAACTGCAAATTTCAGTAAATTTTCACTGACATGCATACGAAAAGAACCTGCATTAGCTATGATTTTTAGATAAATATGACTTTATCGTTGGTGGATCTTGACATGTGAGTTTAAATTAAATTCGTGGCTAGTCTGTCACTTCATGCGCTGTCATGTTAAAATGTTGTGCCAATTCGTAGTTTAGTTGACAGAAAAATGAAACTCAGTTGAAAAAGCTCACTTACAAAGGTTTAATCAAGAAATTATGTATGAAAGCTAAACAAGAACTTGAGTAAAACGATGAAACATGAAAACCACTGGACTATTTGATTTCTCCGATAAAACATAATGCATGGTAATGCAAGTTTATTCCAGCGGTAACATTTTAACGTTTTTTCAATGGCCGACGTGTGTGGTATGTAACGAGGAAAGTGGATTTATTCAGAATTTTATGGTTCTTTGGTAAATTCCCTCGCTTCCGTTCCGTTGCTGACCGTTCTTTTTAGTTTCCCGCGAATTCAGCTTTAAACCTAGTTTTTTTATGGGAGTCGAATGTTAATAATAGTTTCTTATAGAATATTGTGATTTTGTTTGAAAACTATCGGCAGATATTGAAATATTTTAATACTTCGACTGCTTTGTTTGGTTGTGGTATAAGGTATCATACTTAATGTTAAGATTAGGTTTTAATACGGCGCGGCTGTGCAAACGAAAGTTATCGATAACTAATACTAATAATATTCAGATGTCTATAATTTAAAATAAATGGTAAGTGAGGACTTTCCATTTATTTTAAATTAAATTTATTTTAAGATAACGATATAGTAGGTGGGGACCTACTTTATCGTTAACTTTACAGCGGCATAATTGCACAATAAAATAAAATTAAAAAAGCCAATTTTATTTGAATGTTTTCTTCTAACATTATGTTGAATCCAATCGAAATATGGTTGGCTAATAGTTAATCATTAAATTTATCCATTAAGAAGCTTTCCAAATGCAAAAAGAAAAAAACCAGAGCTCACCATAATAGAAACCCTGAAATCTTCGTCGCTGTTCGCGCAATACCGAATCTTTATCCGCGATATTTTGTCTTTGTTAGGACTTGGAACAGCCGAGGACAAGCACCACCGGCGTCCGACCGACCACTGACCGTGTAAACAAAAACCCTGCTTCATCCAAATTATTCCGAAGTCCTTGGCCCGTGGTACTGACCGTCCTCCAAGGACAGCCTTATCGCAAGTCTGTGCGTGCAATTAGAATAACGTACCAGCGGCCGAGATTGACCTCCCCGCCCCCTCGCGAAAGTTCTGCATTCACGCGAATCTTGGGTCCTTTAGTGATGGTTTGGGGGTCTATATAACTTGGTCTGTACACATCTATCGGCCACCACGTGTGGGCTACGCTTCGTCGAGGTCACGTCTCAAATTGCTGCATAACTAGTGGACTGCGGCGTTTGAAATTAATATGTCTGAAAATGTTAGTCATTTTGTCGTTTACGAGGTAAATTGTATTTCATGTCCATAAGGAAGTTGGATTAGAAAGGGCTCGCGAACATTTTATGGGTGTTTAAAGCGTATTTTGTTTTAATACTTGTGTAAACGCAAGGAAAACCGGATGTTTTCGAGATTGATTTCCAAGAAAATTAAATCAATGGCAATAGTAGAGAGGTTACACAATGGGTGACTCGTTTTGATAGCTCATTCAAACCTTGTCAGCAAAAAAAAAAGACACCAAGCTTGAAAGTTAGGTTTGAACCCCATTCGAATGTTAAGGTCTAATAAAAACCTTGCTACACCATTCTCAAAAAGCTCTAGTACCCATTACTTTTATCCTGAACTTAATAACTACCATTAGCAACAACAAACACTAGAAATTATTTAAATACTACGCATTCATTAAACCATTTGTGACATAACCTCACTTTTTGACGGGGCGTTTCGACGACCGGGGCCGAATCACGCAATTCATTTGAATACGCAAGGAAAACATTGGCTTATATAATTGATAAGAGAACATTAGCTATTCCATTTCCTTGTAAATGGATTTTGTTAGCCCTAGTAATGATCTTGGAAAAATATTCATGGATTTTTCCAACAACAAAACACAAATGGCTTGCAGTTAGGTGTTAAGACTGATTTTTAGTGTGAACTACATTGACCTATGCTGTTATTAAGTCAAATTGTAATGGCTGCAGTTATTACGAGTATGTATTTATGTAAAGTACATAATAATGCCGTACAAGTATACCTACCTGCACGCTAATGAGCTCCGATGGGCTAGGTAGTAAGTAGGTATAATAAATACTTTGTTATAAAATTGTGCGTTAACAAGACTTGGTTTCCCTCTTCAGTCTACATAACTAACATAATGTTTTTGTCTTCTGCTCCAAAATAAACGTTTTAGAAAAAAAGTGCTAATATTTTACTTAAAATAAATTGTTATTTGTGATTGCACGTTTACTCAAAATTCTACTTTATTACCTGGTATAGGCTGTATTCTTGAAGCACATCGCACGACGATTTCCAGTCGCCTGTACCAGAAAATACACACATACATACCTACATAAATTCACGCATATTTCCCATGCTTTGAGGCAGAGACTAGAGAACTTCAGCTGCTACGTTCCTTATACTCATTTATCCACACCTAGGGAATCTACATCAGTAAAGGCTACTCACGAAGGGCTCAGTGGAGTACACAGGTAAGGAGACGACGACGAACGGTGACTCCTCGTCGCTGTCCAGCATTGAGCTGTCAGCAGCCTGAAGCCACCGGTACCGGCTCGGTCGCCACACCTTCGTAGCTGTTGCTAACTCCAAGAGAACCCAACTACCCAAACTGCCGAGCTCACTCGCGAAACTTATGACGTCATAGGTTGGTTGAGGAATTTTTACGAGCTAATTGGCCTAATAAAACATTTCATGTTCTTAGTTTTAGCTTCGATTCATTCATTCACAGAAGAGTTGGTGAATATTGAGATGGCTAATCGAGATGTATGGAAGAAAAAGGCATGCTGCAGTGATCCCAAAATTAATTGAAGGCTTCACACGTAACATATGGCACTAGTCTTCGATTTCGTTGTTTCACAAAGGGTGTATTGCCTAAATTAAGACAGGAGAATGAGGAAACGTTCCATTTGTCCATGTGAGTGTGAAGATTCAAAGACTTTGATTGTAAAAGTACTTCGATCACACTTCGATCAATGTTTCGAATCAGGTTCGTGAGAAACATGTGAAGACAGCTAATAAAAGATGTTAGGATGAAGAAAATATGCTGCACCGACCCCCAAATAAACTGGTATAAGGGCAAGAAAAGTACGGGACGTCCCATTCATCCACGTGTGAGTGGAGAGTCAAAGACTTTGGACCGTAAATGTCACTTGCGTTCAACACCTCGAGTCAAGTTCAAGTACCTACAGCTAGTAACGCGTGTGTCTTCGTGTCAGCCCGTCGTTTTGCATTCAGTGATAGCCGTAACGTAAGGGGTGACGTCTGTCCGGTCGCTACGGTCATACATTTGCATATACTTACATTAAACTAGATATGAGAATTGCACGTTTGAAGTTATTCGTTGTGTGGAGGTTTTGGTTGGTAATGTCTTTTTTTTTAAATTTTATGTTATTAAAGAGAGTATCGATAACGAGTGGTCACCGAAACACACACTCGTACAACTTAATATCTCATGGGTTGATGGTTCCTCTCCGCCTGAGATAGCCAATTCAGATAGGATAAGGTGGTCTATACTAAAACTAGCTATGACAGGAAGATTACTTGCGTTAACACACTCACTGAAACCTAGTCAGTCGCAATAAAGTGCATGTCTGCATTAATCTACATAGAAATTCACTTGTCTACTTCTCCAGAGTTTTTATAATAATTGAATCGTTTTACCTGAACAATCACAGAATTGAGAACAAATAGAACTTGCACTGTTATTCCACACAACTTAATATTTCTTAAAAAATAATATTCAACTCCACCACGGCTGTTTCTGAGGCCCTTCGAATGCAAATGTGCGACCTATTAAACGCAATGGTCACGCTAATAAAAATATTGCACTTTTTTTTAATGGAGCAAAGCCGTTTACGTCATTCTCCCTTTGTCAACGAAGATCGAATCTCATACACGCGACTCCATGCGCTTTATACAGCCATAAAAAAAAGTCTTAAAGCGTTTATGTTACCGTGGCGTGATCTCAATAGTTAATAACCCCCCGCTGTAAGCAGCATTATTGTATTTATTTTATGATTACATAGAACTTTATTGTGCTGCTGTAAAGGTTTTATATGAGTTAATGCAAGAGTTGTTTTTTAGTTGGCCGTATATGGGGTTGTTATTCATATGCGGTTAACACATTACAACAGGCAATTGTTTGTATTTATTGTGATTAGATTAGGTTACAACTGTATTTGAAGGGCTAATCAATTCAATAATCAATTATATTTGTGTTTCTTTTTTTATGGAAGACCGCAGTCTTCTAATACAGGCATTGTTTTCTTAAAAGAAGGCTCCAATCACAAATTAATTGTTGTAATCTTGTTAAGATAAACAATTTTTTTTTAAAGATATTTAACTAATACGCTGTCAAACTCATGTGGACTGCTGTGATTAGATGTACAAGTACAGTCGGTCAATTCATGAGACCTGATATTTGACGTTAGAGTAATTTAAATTGTTTTGATAAAACTGGGGGGATTTAGGAATGACTGTGTGTGAGATCAATTTAGTTTCACTGGTGAGTCTGTGGTTTTAAAATTTTCATCAACTAATGTGTGAAGTGCACGTAAGAAGTAGTATACCTATCATCTGCATGTAACACAGTTAGTAAACTTTATTTACATACCTAAAAGATTATCAAAGATGCGCCAAACAGATACAAACTAGGTTATAAATTAATCGATATTACTTCGATAAACATGAAAACATGAAGTGTTTTATATAGGCCACTTCACTTTCGATGCACTCAAAATATTTGTAGATAACCGAAGGGACGTTCTCAGTTATACCAAGATGAAGAATTCCCGTATTATTGTCCAGATTCACAGAAAAAAACACGTCCTTATTCTCAGCCACCATATATGGTACTAGGCCCACTCGCAACAGCTGACTAACTAATTTGCAGTACCAACAAAACAAAAGCCCATCGCAACAACGGAACGACTCAAGACACGCGAAGGACACGCGAGATGATACCCTACATGCACGTAATAGAGTTCTATATTACACCGAATGCTGGAGGTACGATTACGACGGTTGGATGAAGTAGACTATTCGAAATTTTATTTGTCGGTAGAGGGTTAGGGCAGGGAGGGAGGGGGCCAAGGTCACTCTCAGTAGAATCCACGCAATGTAACTAAAGTACTGGTAGATATGCATCAGGCCAGACGTCGGTTTAAGCTCTTTTATGTTTCACGTGAAGCAATTATGAGCTGTTATGCCCACTGGTGGCCGATCAGGCGACCGAAGCACGCAACCGATAAGAATTTCAGCCCACTCATTAAAGGTAACGTAAACAAGAAGGGCCCCTTCACTTGCCAACCTTGATCCAATTTTTTTGGTACTTATTTTACGTAATAATTCTTGGAAGGCAAATTGTAATTAAATAACATGAAGCAAAATGAACGTTTCGCAAAGTGTGTCAAAGTCGGATTATGTTTTTTTTTTAATAGTTGCTATTGTTAGACCCTTTGCATGCTCGGGAAGAAAACGTTGTTTTTATGAGAATTATGCAAATATTTTATAGGACTTTCATTTCTTTAAATAATTTATTGTTTGAGGCATGCAACTGTGCTTTAATTGACATGTGAGGAAATTAAAACCATACTTATTACTACTACATTTAAGTGGTATTTTAGTCAAAACACCATCTACACTAAAAAAATTGACCCTATCTAAACTCGCCGATTGATTGATTTTAGATTATTAATTTTTGTTATGTGAATGTCTTGTTATTTATTTTGTATTTTGATTATATAGGATAATGATTAATAATTGTGTAATTCGTTATAATGGTATTGTAATTGTATTTTGATTTTTTATTATTTTTTTATTTAATTAATTATGAAAATTTATGCTATGGATAATTTATAATCTGAAATAAACGTTTAATAATAATGATAAACTACTACACTGCCTTTAAAAACAAAACAACAACACCAAAATCGTAATTATTCATAAATACTTTCACACGTGCTTAATTATTCTTCATGTCACCCAAAAAAAAAAAAACGAAAACAATGACAACGCTCTATTTTCAACGTAACGTAAACGCACAAATTCACGTTACGTTTAGCTATAAGGTAGCAACACACTGACCCACATCCCGGATTTGGTCAGCAGTTCAGCACTCAATAGCTAAGTTTACAATGTTTCGATACGCTACACTGAAATCACGAACGACGTACAGCGGAACAAAAGTGCAATTTAGAAATTTCCTGCTGAAAGTACAGGTGGGTCGAAAAATTGTTTAATAGGTACTGGTACTGCCCGCGGCTTCGGCTGATCCAAAATTATAGCGGGGAACGCATTACCGGGAAAAAAAATCAAGTTCTAAACTAGTCATTTATATCTAAGTAAGAAAGAAAAAAGTACTTAATAGAGTCGCGCAGGACGAAACACAATTAAATAAAAATAGGACAACGAAAAAAAATATATAAATAAGACATACATATCTCAGCATGGTGCTGTAACATTTAAAAATGTCACAGCACTGATATTCTGATAGGGCCCAAGTCTATCTGTGTGCTAAATGTTATCGAAATTACTTGCGATGTCGAGATCTATTACTCGACATAGCAATTTATGAAAGATTAAGACATGCTACACCAACCCCAAATAAATTGGGATGAGAGCAGAAGAGTCATTAATGAATCTCAGCAAAGATTCAATGTCGGGCTGTTCCACGAACGGTGGGGCAATTAATACCGTGTCATGCGTGTCCTGTTATTTGTTCACTACAGGTACTGCTGGACGCTACCGAAAGCGCCAAACTAGTTGCTCAGTTCTGGGCTGACACATCGACACGCTAAGAATAGAGAGCAGAAGAATGATGAAGCGATATCCAAAAACAATAATATAAACTAAACAAAAACGAAAACAAAAACAAAATAAAAAAAACAAACAAAAACAACAACAAAAAAACAAATAAAAACAAAACGTTTCGCTTTGTTTCATTTTCGTTTCGTTTCGTTTTCGTTACTCATCGGCGTTCGACGTTTTTTCTGAATAAAAACTGCATTAAACTTCAAACTAAAACAACGCAACAGCTTCATTTGCCCACCACTCGTACGTTTAATTTGACTTATAAATATTAATACAAAATAATGCATTTCTCATACAAATCCGAGTCACAGTAATTTACATCGTGACTGTACGAACCGCGCCCAAGTCGTTAGGGACTCCGCAGTATTGTATTAGCTGTATGAAACATTGTTCTTGAAACACTTGAGGTTATTAGATTTCTTCTTATCATCGCGTTTAATTTCATTATGCTTAATGGGTTTTTAAATTATCCCAGTACCAGATTCTCGCATTTTGGTTTAACTGTACACTTTCTGTGAGTTCACATAAAGGTGCTACGCCAGTGCTACGAACTGCTACGAAGTATGCTACGCAAGCTACGCGCTATCATCATTTTCTAAAATCAGATTGTTTGTGAAATAATAGTGTTTTATATTTACTTTATATTACTCACAGCTTCAAATAATCTCTCTGAAAGCCATTAGTAAAATTAGGTTATCGAAACCAAATCTAAATTAACGTAACCCTGCCAAAAAATCTACATATATTTTCGCCATTCGCGACCTCGTCTGCCAGTAAATCAGTGACCATAATCTCGCGTAATCAATGCTTGAATCAACGACAAATCTTTAATAAAACCTCTATAAATCAAGCTTACACAACACTGGCTAGTAAAGTATAATAAATTGAATTATTTACGCCACGTTTTGCGATAGTCATCGTTAAAAACACAAAGAAGTGGTTCTTAATCGCGTGATCACATATACTTCGGTAAAGGTTTTCTTACATACATTATATACGGTGGACGGTGACCGACTATTATTCTATTTACTTATTATTCATTTATTCACTCGTTATCGATAGTGTTGATGACAGTTTGTTTTTTAGGGTTCGGCGGGTGACATGTGAAATGTGCGCGAATATGGCGCGAATGTGGGTTGAATGTAATGTGTGATTTTGTGCAAAGGATTTTTGATTTTTTTAAATATTTTAAACAATGTTAGTTTGAGCGTATTTGTATCAAGACCACTATTTGAAATAGATAATTTAAATTCTTGAATAAATGTGTATGGCGTTTTTACAAAGATAGCCATTCATCTCGCAAAGCTGTCATTTTTAATATTATTTCAGTCAAAAGACGCAGAATACTGTTGGGTTATGCAAAGTGGTAAAAGAAGCGGTTAAAAGAAAGTTTGTCACTTTGTGGAAGCTACGACGGGCTTTTTTACCCGACTGAGGAGGGTAATGTGTTTTCAACTTGGCAATGCAAGTTAGCTCAACAATAATCATGGGGAAAATAAATATACAGAACCATTTTTCAAAATGACGTATACATTACAATTAACCTGTATGAGTAATAATACTTATTACAAAGGAAATTAACGACGCGGAAAATATTAAAACTGGGCCACTAAGATGAATTACTTTTATAATGCTTTTAGATTTTTCATTATGTCCTTCAAGCTTATCTTAATAACAGTTTACGCCTTTTTATGAGGAAATAAAATATAATTTGTATTTTTTTTAATGCCAATAAATTGTTTTACGCGATATGGCGTATTCATTTCCTTATTCAAATTATTGTAATCTTGTGATGGAAATTCTCACGCAGGTTTTCCGTAGACTTGGCGAAACAACTTTGAGGTCAAGGTATCGTGACGAATTTGAAATTGTGCCCATTGTTAAGCTGTTACAAAGGTTTGTGGGTGGATATGCATGGTCAATGAATAATTTAGTTTGACATGGAACTGCTGTCATCTTGTTATGTCCGTGTTTACATGAACAGTGACGAAGTGGGAGACTAATGAGCCATAAAACACCCAGTGCAAGAGTTGCTGGATTTTCCTAAATGCGCTTTTACTGGCACATTTGAAAACCTAAAGAATGCAACTGATGCTACAATCAAAGTGGCCATTCTACTGGGTTAAACCATCCGTGATTTTTGTTCGTGAATTATGTAATCTGTACGTGAAAAATCTAATCGAAAGTGATCAAAACAAAAAAGAAGAATCCGTAGATCCGCTTGACGTTCCTTTATAAAATAGATTAAATTTGCATTTAACTTCATTTATTTATTTAATTATGGCACTCTAACGACTTATTCACTAATACATTTAATTTTTTGGGGTAAACCATTAAATTTAAAATCTGGGGTGAATATGTCACTTACAGCCCCCGTCGCATGACCACCGTAGACAAGGATTTCTTTGACGGAAGAATCGACAAAATGACAGATTGTGTCGACACAAAGACAGATTTCTTTGCACTATCTGTCATTTTGTCGATTCTTTTTTTGTCGATTCGTGCACAGCACTTACAAAGGTATTTCAAGTTTTACAATTTTACATAGAGTGCATATAGGCTAAAAAGAAACGAAATTACATGAAAACAAAATTCAAAATTCTGAACCTATAAATAAACCTTTTTGCTTACGTAGAGCCTATACAATTTACGATACAACGACGTGTCCTTAGCATAACACCGCCTATCTACCATAACTTTGATTTTCCAGGTCAATATGTAAATCCAGCGATACGATATGAAAGGAAGACTGATTACGTGGAACGTCGTGGACGCACTGAATGCTAAGTAGTATGTAGCTCAGTGGTCTATTGCGAACGTCCTTCGAATTAGACAGGTATTAAATGCGAGGGTAATACTGTAACCGCTTGGCCACGAACTACATGTTCGAGCGACACTAGGTCGTGATTCGCTCAAGTTCGCTGTAACATGGCGAGTGCCCAGAAAACAAATGTTTTTTTTTTTGTTAAGACCCGATTTACGTTGGTCAAGGACAGTGGCGAGTGAGGAGCTCGTGGCTAAATAATAACAGCTGCTCGGATCGATTTTCAGGTTAAGCCGCACTTGACTAGGTTGGTCCGTGGATTGGACCCATTCCATACAGAGTTTCCTCCGTGCCTCGGAAAGCACGTTAAGCCATTGGTTATGGTTGTTATAGTAGATCTTTGACAGTCGTTACAGGCAGTCAGTGGCCTGAAAGTCTGGCAACCAGTCTACCCAGATACAGAATTACCTAGTACTAACTGGGTTGTGGAGGTCAGATAGGCAGTTGCTCCATGTAAAATACTGGTATTCTGCAGCATCCGGTTAGACTGGAAGTCGACCCCAACATAGGGGAAAGGCTACGCAGATGATGAAGGACAGTAGCCAGTGACGAAAACCTAGAAAGTGGCTATTCACTGGCTACTGTCCGATCGGTTTACACCACTGCCCTTACTCACTGTTCTTATCTACTTCGCTAAACACTTGACCAATGTAATTCTACGAATAACTAGACGGTACTCACGTGGAAGTAACAAGTGAAACACGCGCGTGTCGTTTGACGCAACTTGTGTCGCAAGTCAAATCACCAGCGGTCGTGTTCGGAGCATAATGTTATGTGTATATGCTAATATTGACCCTTTTGTACTGAAATTTTAACGAAACTGTAATGGTTGGGACGGTCAAAGAAGTGTTTCTCTTTGTTGCGCCGTTTAGGAACAAAAAGAAAATCTATTAAGTTAGCGCAGTGGAATTGAGGTCAACTTGTTGGAAACAGATTGAACCAAGCTTCGAGATGCTCTATGGAAACGAATGCGAAAAATATTCCAACACGCGTAGCATGACCACCGTATAAACGGGTTTTGTCGACGGATGAATCGACAAATTGACAGATCAACAAAAGAAAACTGCCATTTGGTCGATTCTTCTGTCGACAAAACCCATTTCTACGGTGGTCGTGCTACGCGTGCAAGTCGTCATAACAAACAAGTGCCAATCGCCTTAAAATGTCTTCGTATTCAAAGAATTTTCATCCAACACATTGTTAGTTTTTCCAACATTATCGCATATAGAAAAAACACTTTGTCTAGTCCCTTAGGATAAGAATACTTATGTTTATTTGCTAAAAGATTTAAAAAGTAAACGTCATTGTGTCTGTGTCATGTTCAAAGAATTGACGAGAACTATACAAGGCCTAGGTCTCTGTCTACGTAATCAAACAATTAAAAACAAAGATACTGCTTCGTAATAAAACGCACAGACAAACAACCCCTAATCCCAACAACAAACTAAACATATATGCACACTGAAAACGTCTTACTTCACGTCGGTCGTCGAGATAAGCGTCCAGTGCCGTCAACAGCCAGTCTCGAATGCTAATGGTAGGTAATCCACGCGTTGCCTTGGTGCATATTAAGTGCAAGGTGGTGCATTGCCCCGTAGATGTCGTTGTCGGCGGTCGTAGGCATTTGACACGGCGGCCATGATGAAAAATGTCGTCAGGTTTACGTACGGTGTCGATAATTGAGTGATTATGTTATTTGGGCTTTGGTTTTGTTTGAAAGATTGATTATTTTGGACTGATTTAAGGATAATTTTACGTTAATTTTTGTAAATTGTTTGATTGTCTCATGTTAGTCAAAGATGGTTATGATTGATGACCGATAAGTGTAGAATCGATTAAGGTAAACCTTTGACCATTCATTCAGCGAGTTTCATTTGGTTACGATACTCATTTCACGAATGCACCAAAATTGAAGGTCTTTTATAAGTAGGTAGGTAGATGTGTCTCAATACCATTGTCCGAAGTAAATAAGAGCAGGTACTACCTAGATTTGATAACAGCACGTATTTACATAACGATGATTAGATTTTAAAAACAATATCCCATAACCCCAAAGCAAATTCAATTGCAAAAGAAATTAGCAAACACGCAAATCTAAACTTACTTACTACTTCGGAAAAACCCTTTGAATTTTCGACCAATTTCCGTACCCAACGTTAAAACAGTGTTTAAGTCCTTTTTGTTGTGCCCAAACGTAATTTATTTGCAATTAATGTTATCGATGTTACAAAACAAAGTTGTATGTAATCAAAATGCAAATAAGAGGTAGATGGTGCGTGGCTCTTATCCTGTGACCCACATCTGCAAGGTTGGACTCCCACGACATTTTGGCGTTCACGAAACCAGCAATTGTTTTATAAATGAATGGTAGTAATTGAATATTTTTCGCGTTAAAAACTGGGGCAGGTGTTAATTGTATATTGCGGGGTTTGCTCGTCTAGACTCTATACTTATTTTGCAGCATAATTTTCATGTTAGGGTAATTAATTAAAGTTATTTAGAGTCAGGCAAGAGTAATCTTAATAATCTATCTCAAATGTGAGAAAAAATACGTAAACGATGTAGCGTTTAAAGATGGAGAATTTTGATATGAACTAGTAGATGAAGATCTAACATGTTATCTTCTATTTCGAGGCCACCGAAGGTTGAATGTTATTTCTTTCAACTAAATATCAACCTGAATATTCTTAATAACGTAGCACAAATAACCAAGAATTTGGCCCTTACGCGCTACGTGAAGCGATTCAACGATTACGCTTGAATAATTACAGACCAACGTTAATTAAGAGCTTGAGCAACGCACTTTGGTTTGAAGTTTCAAGAATCGTTAGATATCAATTAATGATCTTGGCGAAAGAAAGGCAATGCAATCGTATGCCCCTATTATTTGAATCAATTTTGGGAATGAAGAACATAATTGGGAGATTAGCAATTGAGAGATTGAATCTTACCTTAAAAGTTTTATATGAAGATACGACGTATGATGCTCCGTCTTCCAGCTCCTCAAGCCTATACTTTCTATCACCATCCATGCCGAAGATGAACCTCGCTCCTCTAGGCAGTTCCAGCCTCTCTGACAGCCGGTCGAGGAGCGCATCCATCGACGCCAGGTCTCGGCCCGGCTTGAAGCGAAACTCGACCCCAGGATGGAAAGGATCCCCATTTCTGTAGAAGGTGACTCTTCTAGCCTTCCAGTAGTTGAGATTAGCGTATCGGCTCGCTGGTTCTGCTCTGGTGGGTCTAGCAGTTGCTTCGGACCCTTCGGAGACGTCTTCGTTGCGCTGTGGTGGTGTGCCGGGGCGGGAGGGGCGCCAGTCGCCGGGCTCCCGCTCGTCGTCGGAGTGCGGCTCTGGGGGCTGCTGCGGCGGTGGTTCGGGCGCCGGTGCGGGCTCCGGAGCGGCCTGGCGACAGGGACGCGTCAGTAGGCGCGGCCGGGGGTGCGGGCGACGCGACATCCCTCGGTCCGGCCCGCCCGCGGACTGCCGCGCGCCCCACAGACCCACCCACTTCCAATCAACTGATACCACTGTCTATGTTCATTCATGAACTGACGATTCATGCCGCCACGTGGTTGATTGATTGGGAGTAGGCGTATGATCACTTAAACTAGGGATGCACTAACAAAACCAGTCATTGTAGCCAGAAATGTTATGTGTATTATATATTGAAGGGAAGACTTGAAGAAGCATCCTTTTTGCATATTTTATGTAGCTTTATCATCAACAATGAATTAATTATATTACACGCGGAATCTGGGCGTTCATCCACACGCTTAGTGCTGGCTTCGCTCGTTAATTACCGAAATATGTAAATTACTAGGCGTTTAGTATTCACTCGTTCATCCACTCACAGTGTCTACTTTTTAGAGAGACTGCTAAGAGATACTTCTTAGGAAGGGTTACTTATATATTGATTGTTATCGAGAGCATATCTTGTTTTGAAGCAGTAGAAGATTAATTTAATACTCGAATGTTTGTCAACTCACAAAAATGAAATAATTTGTTACATTTTGGTTAAGTTAGAACACATAGCATCATAACATCACGCCTGTAATCTCCGAAGGGTTAGGCAGAGGTACCTTATAGTACACCCACACGTCGCCAGTTTTGTTTAAGTCCCATGTAATAGAAGGCGAGCCTATTGCTATTAATCCGGCACAAACCCAGACTTCGTGGCTGCTATTGAGAAATTTCACTGAGATGTTCCACTTGACAATAGACGCGCTCCTTTATACATGTGGGTGTACTATTTGATACACCTCTGCCTAACCCTTCACAGATTAAAGATTGGATGTTATGTTATTCTTTCAAAGACACTAGAAGCTAAAATTCACTCACACAATAATCCAATACAACCGAAATCATCACAAAACCTTGACTCAACTCTTCGCAACTACTAATGATTTGTTAAAGTTTAAGCTAGGCTTAGAAAATCGTTAGATATTCTTCAAGATAACGGTTAACGAGTCAGCCCACTGCGTGACTAAGTAAGCCCAGTCACGACCACGACAATGGACGGGTAACTTAAACTTACAAGTTATAATATAAGCTGTAAAATGATTCAGCTTGGTAGGTAAAAGTAATAACTTAGTCACACGTAATTATGGAAGTTATGGCTCCAATCGTAAGTTGAGTGGGCTTATGATTAGGTATGATTGTGTGAGTCAAACTTCGGGGAATCAAAGGAAATTACAATTGATTTTTCTTTGTTTTCTTTTGAAATCTTTTCAGGCTTTTGTTGAATTTATGTACCTTTAATATAAAAATGGCGTTTTAGATAGATGGTGTACATACTACAAAAACAACAATTATCTAAAGATGATATAATGGGGAGCAATGCACTTTTAAGTTCAAAGTCAGTAAGCAGTTATTTTAACGTACAAAAGTTATTACTTATTATGTTTAATTTATCATTTATTACTTCAAACTCTAACTTATAAGCTTATGACTCTATCCTAATCTCTATATGCACTTTCGGAAAATATACAAAACAATACAAATTTATTAAAAAAAGTTAGTATAAATCAACAGGTAACATCATCAAATACATACAATTTTTTTTAAATTAAATATTTCATAATATCACCTTTTTTATGCCACAATCAATAATATAATAAAACAGAAATATAATCTTACCGTTGCGTTCGCTGGCATCGCTTCCTCCGTCGCCATTTTAATTCAAAAAACCAAAAAAACACTAATCACAAGCACTAAAATCCAGTTCGAATAAATTCAAATTCAGAGTTACAATTCGCGAGCTCGCCTCAGCGTACGTAACTTCCGGGTAAAAACATTCGATGTTTAAATTACGAAAAGGTTCGCGACGACAGATTTAAAAACGTTCACATTGTTTTTTTTTAATTTTGCATAAGTCAAGCACTGTGCATAAGGCTTGAGGAGGTTTTAAAATTTTAAATAATGTTTCATTAGAGTCCTTGGTTGTTTTTGTTGTGAATGTGGTAGTCGTCCGGTTATGTTTTGTTAACGGAACAGAGTGACGGCTGCTCGAATGGGCGGCAACGGGCGGCTAGCGGCCAGCGCACCCTGAGCGTTAGTGTGGCGGGGCTAGGCGAGAAATTAATCGATATAGGATCTAGGACACTGAAATACAGGATCGTAGTTAGTTTAATTTCGAGGCAGATTAATTTTTCTTATTCCAGTGGTACTCAGCAAATTACAAGACAAACAAACTTATAAAAATATACTTGGACGGTACTGGACATGCCTATGTATTTCAAAAAAACAAACACGTTCTAAATAAATAGACAGATATTCATAGACTATAGTGATTCCCAAAAAAATATTATGTTGGTCTACGCTACGCCGCAGCCGCGTGCTACGCCTTAGCCACGTGCTACGCCGTAGGCGGTTTCAAGAACAAGCATTAAGTCGTTCTTTAATTATTGTATTTATTTTTAATCGTTAATTAAACTATTTTGAAATGAAATGATATTTGTTTGTAAATTAGTTGTAAAAAAGAATATTTTTGATGCGTACATAGATTTTCTAATATCAAGAGGTGATTTCTGTTGTGTGAAGTACAGTTATAATTGATATTAATTATTTTTTATGTGCATAGCAATTGTGTGGCTACTTATTGAGATTTTTTATCTTTATTGAATTAATTATATTTGATTATTTTATTTTTATTATATTTTTTTTAACAAAACAGAGCTTGGATGCTTAGAAGTGGTCTTGCTACCCTGTCGCGCACCAGTTGCCCACCGGTCAACGAAGCATATCGTGGGCATCGTGGCAGCGTGTTTATGTAGGTTAAGACTATATTTTTTCACCTCTTACTTTGGGCAAAGTTTCGCGTTTTTATGAGACCCAATTACGTTTTCTAATTATTATTTATGTTTATACGTACATCGTAATGTTGTGTAATTCGAAAAATGGGTGCTCTACTTTTGAGGAACTTGTTGTAGTCCGGAAATTAAGTTTTCATTGATTTTTTCAGTACATTTTACATAACCTGTCACTAGAATTTAAATATTATACTTGTCATGTATGTGTGTCATGCATCTTTTCTTTTAGGGCAGCAAAGTAATATGACTGTAAGTAGTATTTTTTATAACAATGCCCTTTTTATATTATTACTTTACATTGCCTACTGTAAAACTATTATCCTCCGTGAAAACGGCAAACATCCAAACATGCATACCGTGCCAAAACATGAACAAGAGGTACTTCCATACCCACCTATTCATAAATTGCTCTATTGCAGCCAAGTTTAATTGTTGTAAGGATATAGTGCCAGGAGTAACTTGGACAAAAGCCAAGCTAAGGCACATAGGGATTTCAAGAATATACCTGCCTTAACGGGAATTATAAAATGTGAAAAACATAGGTATACAAGATGAAATGGACACCGACGCTAAAACGGTTACCACATATTCAGTACATTACTCTTAACATTTTCTGGAGGATCTCGTAGCTAAATAATAACAGCCCCACGAGCCGATCTTTAGGTTAAGCCGTGCTCGCCTAGGTTGATCTGTGGATGGGTGACCGCCCTTTACATACCGAGTTTCTTCCGTGCCTCGGAAAGCACGCCGTTGGTCCCGGCTGTCATTTGTAGATCTTTGACAGCCGTTAGGTAGTCAGAGGCCTGAAAAGTCTGACAACCAGTCTTACCAAGGGGTATCGTATTACCCAGTACTAACTGGGTTGTGGAGGTCAGTTAGGCAGTCGCTCCATGTAAAATACTGGTATTCAGCTGCATCCGGTTAGACTGGAAGCCGACCCCAATATAGTTGGGAAAAGGCTAGGCAGATGATGCAGATGATGACTCTGAACATTTTCCATGTGGGCGGGCCCACATAGAAAATTTTCATGAGTTATTAAAAAATCTACTGTTATACCTACAAGTCAAAATGTACGGAGCAGCAGATTTTTTTAATACGTG
This sequence comes from Noctua fimbriata, assembly GCA_905163415.1. Lineage (NCBI taxonomy): Eukaryota > Metazoa > Arthropoda > Insecta > Lepidoptera > Noctuidae > Noctua > Noctua fimbriata. The sequence continues at coordinate 3,602,033 of LR990930.1, forward strand.
GTAAACGTTTCTGCGGCGGTGTGCCTTCCACCCTGTAAAGGATTTTTTTTCCTAGATGCAAAGGGCATCCTTAGCAAAATTTAACAGCCTATAACTTTCCCTCTGCTGCATCACAAGTCCTCTCTCATCAGAGGACGTGGGCTATGCACTACCACCTGGAACCAGCGCGTGTTAGTAAATAATATACCTTTAGCCTTTAATTTCTTGAAAACGTCATATTCACTGGAATTTACCCAAGGAGTGTCCGCAACTTCGCACGCGTGGAATTCAGTAATTATCCTTCGGGATTGTTTTACCGGGATAAAAGATATCCTATGCGTTAATCCAGGTTATAAATTATTTGTGTGACAAATTTTATCACATTCCTTTCAGTGGTTTTTGCGTGAACAACATCCATACATACATCCACCCATCTTCACAAGCTTTGCATTCAGAATAGTAGTAAAAAGAAGTAGGATTTACAATAGTAACAAGATGAGATAATTATAGTATTTTTCACCTGGGGTTCTTTCAGGATCTTTCTAATAAAACGTGAGATTTTCGGGCTTCCGTCGACCTCAATCATCATCGACCTCATCAAAATTGAAGTCAAGAGTAGGCCCATTTAATGTAAAAAAAATGTCGCTTAAAAGTTTGCTCCAGAGACAGACCCGCGGGCACAACTTGTGCTTAACAAAGAAATTAATTAACTAGGTTATTCTTCTAGTTAGTTTTATTAGCCTAGGAAAGTAATTACTGGCTTACTTTAATAGTAGTGTGAATAATAAGTGGTGACGAATTCCTAGGATTTTGTTGAACACGTAAATATGCATGTGATTCGGAATATTGTGTTACACTGGCCCCGATTCTGTGGGGAACCAGCGAAGGTAATTAAAAATGTCTAGGTACCATTTACTTGCTAATGTATGTACAACGAAGGATATAAAACTAGTATTATTTAAGAGCTTAATATTATTTTTATTCCGCGAAAAAGATCCTGGGTGCAGCACTCAGCGCTTTCACACTTTTGCCGCTGTTTCGCGGAATTGAACTATATTTTTATTTTTTAATCAGCCTGCTCTATTCCACTGCTGCGCAAAGGCCTCCCCCATGGCTTTCCAATCTTGTTTAAAATTTGCCTTCTCTGACCAATCCGTTAAGAATGAGTCCAGATCGTCACGCCAGCATTTCTTGGGCCTGCCTCGGTTACGACGGCCGTCTTCAGGCACCCACTGTGTGACTATCTTCACCCATCTGTCCGGGTTCATCCTAGAAACGTGACCCGACCAGTGAAATATTTAAATAAAAATATGTAAATATTTTACATAACATTTAATGTCACGGATTTCCGAAGTAACGCCTGATTCTACAACTTACTTAAGAGCTTTACATTTTAATTTTCATTTTAATTTAATTTTAATCTTATGACTAATCTAATGCAATTGAAGGACTTTAACATAAGGGTAAGATTAACCAAATTTTGCATGCTTATATATAGGCTGAGTATGGTGAAACAACAAACAATGTAACATCTCCTGAAAAACCCATATTATGCAAATAAAATGATTTGATTTGATTTAAAATTAACTTTTTCTAAATGCTGGAAAAATATATCGTTTTGGTTGCAAGCGTTCAATTTCACCGCATATCATGGAAGTTCTAATACCCCAGATACACAAAAGAACTGTAGCATATTTCTATAATACGGTATAATATCTACTATGCTACAGGAACAATCATTTCGTCTGACCATACCTGTTCGTTTGAGTAGAATCATAAAATCCATAATATCTTATGCTTAAAACCGAATATCGAGTTTTTAAGCTCCATTAACCATAATTTGGTATAAAAATATAGTAATTACAGTAAATATGCTATAATGCATATGACATTTGCAAGCTCAGTGGATTAGCATAAACTACAGGACGTTAAATATTGTGTTCTCGCGTGATTCGATGCTTATGTATGTTTTGCAAATAAAGCCAGTTATAATTTATTATAGGCGTGAGATTATAATGATTAATGAATGGCATTAATAAAACATCGCTGTCCAGGTCAAGCATGGCGATCTCTGTTGACGAGGCAAACATGACCAGAGATCGCACTGTATAGAGAAGTTTGGAAGAACAAAGGGGAGGCATTTCCCCAGGAGTGAGACTCCAATTTGATTAAAATTAAAAAAAAAAACAAAATCGAAAAAAATATTCGGTTGGTTTACAACTATAGTATGTATCATAGAAAAACACAGAAACTAAGAAAAATCATGTAGATATCTACAGGACGTAAACAGACCCTTCACGAAGCCGTATACACCAAGCATTCTGTACATCAAACTATGTAACTTTACGCAAAAAATGTTGCTGGGAAACTTCTTTTTTTGGGGTGCAAAATGTCGTTTTACGGTAGGACTCACTCACATCATTGTGATGATGGATGGATTGAATAGTACGGGGGTCGTGGAGGTATTTAAAGTATAAATCTTACATTGAAAACATGTATTTAAAAAAAACTTGTCAATTAGTTGGAGGTTTTGACCTCCAATATCTCCGTAACTAGAAGGTTCCCAGGAATGGTCTAGAAAAAAAAACAATGGCAATGACGGGGAGAACAAGTGCCTTTCGGCTTCGTTAAGGGTCTTTTTACGCCCTTTATATAGACCAACATAGCGAAAAGCATGGCATTAAAAATGATTACGGTATTTCCACATATAAAGATAGACCAACGCCAGATGTCGTAGAAGTTCCCAACCAATAAGTCATTATACAAATACGTGTACCTCAGCAAGGACATCCGCAAGAGAACCAAGGTAACCGACGTAGCCCGAAGTATAGCCAAACTTAAGTGGTAGTGGGCAGAGCACATTGCTCGCAGAACGGATGGCCGATGGGGCCGAAAAGTTCTGGAGTGGCGACCGCGATCCGGAAGACGAGGGGAGGCCTATGTCCAGCAGTGGACGTCTTTCGGCTGAAATGATGGTGATGATGTGTACCTCAGACAAGCAAAAAATTATGTTTGTTTATAATAACCATTAATTTTCGTTTAAGTGTCACTTTGAACCAGCTACGAATATTCCGTAGCACTTTCGTAGCGCTACGCGTACCGTAGCTATCAAAACTTAGAACCTTTTTACACTTCGTCAAAAAATCGCATGATAGTCTTTCGGCTTTCATAATATTTGTCTGCAGTTAGTACTGAAGCTTAATAATATATGGTAAGTAGTGTCGTGTCGGCACCTCAGAAATGCTTATTTTTTTCCTCATTGCTCAGCCGTTTGAGGAACAAACAAGCGCTTGTTACCTCCAATTACGATTAAAATGCCCGTTTCGTACTTGACCCGATTCTAGCTGTATGGTGGTTTGTCATAAAAAGCTCAAATCTTGGGTATTTCCTTTGCCTTATTGTAGCTGGTGCTACGACTCGTAGCCCCGCTACGGCGTAGCAGTGTTGCGTAGCGGAGATGCATACGTAAGTATAAGTTGATAACTATTTATTTAAAAATACAATTTGATTTTTTATCGTCTTCTAAAAAAAGGAGGAGGTTATGTATTCCACCAGCATCGTTTTTTTTCTTATATTTAGACCGGTTACTCCGTGATTGCTGGGTTGATATACATGATATTTTTTTTATTTGGTAGAAGAAGCCCACGCGGTGATCCCATTTTATTAAGTTAGGGTAGTTTATGAGTTAGCTCCCTTTACTATGTACTTAGCCTATGATGATGACATGATGGTCCCTTAACAACTCTAGTTGCAATGTAAAATTAAATCATGACAAGAATTATTGTGGGATACAACTGAAAAGGGTAAAAATAAATTGGTTAGATTTGCAAAGGAGGTTCTAATCGACTTTAAATATGTCTTGTTTCGTATAAGGCGCATTTTAAAATACATATTTTTGTATGTAATGTTTGATGCTGGCGGTGACGTCAGACATTTCCATAGCCACTTGCGTTATTATAATATTATTATTAAATAATAAATACTAGCTACAAAGTGTCGCAATTTTTGGCAGGTATATTTTTCTTTAACCCTGTAACGTTAATAATAATACAGTGAGACGTGTTTATTATAATAACAATGTACGTTAATAAATAACGTATCGCGCAGATTGTTTAACGATAACTACTTTATGGAGGGCAACACGCACTGACACGCGGCCATGTTTTACTTCCTTGTTACCGAAAAGAAAATTATTTTAATAAGACGTAATTTTCTTTTAATGAAGGTGTAGTTTTGATATTCTTTATCATTAACACGAAAACGGGATATTTAGGTACCATGTTTATAATTGTTTTTGAATCCAGTGGTTCAATATTGTAAAAAGTGCCGAAAAAAGTTCACGGGCGGACACAGTGAGTTTCGTGTGTCGGGAACAGAATCGAGTTGAGTGACAGTGGTAGCGGTACCGAGGGTGTAAAATGTACAAGAAAGAGGGTAGAACGATTTGTCTGCTCATAAACACCCATCCGCATTCGCAATAACTTCAGTTTATCCGTGATCATGGTGTGTGCAACACCGCCGAAATATCAGGAACTTAAATCAATCAGTAAACGTGCAATAAATATCACGTTTTCAGTGTTAATGATAGTGTTAGTGATCATGACAGTTTAAAATTTTTGTTATTCTTACCTAAGTTTAAACTGATATTTCTCGTTTTCCATAATACTAACAGAATCAGAGGGAGCTCGTGGCTAAACAATAACAGCCGCTCAGGCCGATCTTTGGGGTAAGCCGCGCTTGCCTAGGTTGTTCTGTGGATGGGTGACCACTCATTACTTACCGAGATTTCTCCGTGCCTCGAAAGCACGTTAAGCGGTTAGTCCCGGCTGTCATTCGTAATCTTTGACAGTCGTAACAGATAGTCAGTGACCTAAAAGTCTGACTTATAAGTATCGCATTACCCAGTAACTGGGTTGTGGAGTACTATTTAGGTACACCTCTGCCTAATCGTTCGGGGAGCACCGGCGTGACGTTATGTAAAAAACGACTTCATAACCACTAAATACCTAATAAAAATCAATAAAACCTTTTTACGAACAAAATAAATAGGCTTCAATGCCTCATGAGGTGGTACCATAAATATCAACAGCCAATAACGGAAGCTCATTTACTTTTCACCCTCCAATCCAATTTCAACTCCATTGACTTTGCGTAAAGTTGTTTTTAGTTTACAGGATCTTTGAGTGACAGACACTGAGTGACACCACTGTCATAATAATCGGGCATCCGGCCGCTGATTGGTTGGATATCGGGCAGATGTAGGCCCGCCCGCCCGAACTACGCCCGCCCAGTTGGAGGATAAAACTCAAGTTGCTAGGCAACGGCGGTTGTTATTAGGTGTGAACCGTTGTTACTGGTTCGACGAATGAAGAGGATTTTTTTTATTGGTTTTATTAACAACATGCCGAGGGTCTGATGTAATTTTCAGTCGGTAACAATGACGAACTGCTCCACAAACTTTTATCCTTAATTTCAACAGTACAGACGTCAATTATCAAAAATCCCTCCTTAGTAGTGAAGGGAACACAGAAAATTCCTCTTCTTTGCATCTTCGTTTATTACAAGTTATTCCTACATTTACAAGTTTTATTTATTCTTGACACGCGTATGTGTTGTGCCTCGTCGCTTGCAGCTAATAATGGCGGGCGGCGCGCAGTGTTGACTGTCACCCCCGCAGATAGTGATGTGCCGCGTCGACGTCACACGCAGTACGGTTTTTAGTATTAGTGCGGATGCAAACTGTGGCGTGCACAGTAGTATGTAGTCGTATCTAGCTCATCTTCACTAGACCTATAAGAAACTCTTGGGTAATTCTTCTCATTTCGACAAAGGAACGTAATATCACGTCTTTATTCCGTGGCAGGTCAGGTAGAAGTATCATATTTCGTCAGTATTAAGTTCAAGTCCCATGATTTATGTTTTTTTTTTTACTATAAAATCTACGTCTGAATAACCAAAAACCAAGCCACAACAATCAATAACGATAATGATTATTTATTTCATAAGATTTTAGACCTTAAAACTGTAACTAGGTAATCACCTAACCTAAACCTATTTGCCCAATTTCGGGAAAGAAAACACTCAAATCATTATGTTTAATCAATTCATCTAAGCACGCTTCTGGTGGCCAACATTATAACTTAGTTGTTTTACCTATTAGCTCAAGGCTAAGCAAGGCGATAAGGAAACATTACTTACCTACCTGCCTACCCCTTAATGACCCAAAGAGCTTGACCCACTAAACGTTTCGAAATTTTTAATCCAAGGATTATGAAAGCATACTGCGTAAGGGACTATTGACCTTTATAGTCCTACATAACATATTGGTTTTTATTAATGGTATATAGAGGCCTTTATAGAGGAATTTTCAGCAAGCATATTCAGCATGATAGGTGAGTAGGTACTTGATAGCTGAGTGGGTAGCGCGTGATTAGAGACTGCTTAAATTATACTACTGTAGGCACTACAAAAAGTACTATGGCAACATAGTCCAAAAAGTAGTACAGCGCCATCATAAACCGTAAAGAAAACCCCGACAATAACTGTCGAGCAGTAGGGGCACTAGACACAACACCCATCTGGTCGGAGGATCCTCCCTTTTCTATGGGGGATGAAGAACTTTACACCCTGTTCTTCCTACCCCTAAACTACGTTTACGAGTTTCGGACAGGAGCCTTTCGGACAGGAGCCCTTCGGACAGAGGCCTACTTCCGGTTTTCAAAAAGGGCCAAAAACTAAATACGGGCTTCAGCAACGTTGATTTTCATCTCATCGTACGGAGCCTGAATCAAAACGACTTAGAATAGTAAAACTTCTCCAAAATACTGTTTTATTTAGTGAAAGACCACAGTATCTTGGAGGAGAAGTTTTGAATATTTAAGTCGTTTCTCGGCGACTCCCCTACCATCGTTTTAAAATGACAGTAAGAAGCTTTTTTTGTAATAGATCAATTCAGATCGATATTCTTGGGTTGTCGAGGTCAGATAGGCAGTCGCTCCGTGTAAATTAGCTTCATCCTGTTAGACTGGAAGCCAGCTAGTTGGGAAAAGGCTAGGCAAATGAAATGATCTTGCAGAAATAAAGACATTTACATGATGGAAACAGCTTAAAACGCAACGCCGCGGGCCGGTAGTACCAAAGTAGCCGACGACGTTTTTTTCCGAGTATGACTGATAGGAGTCGCTAACACAGATAAATTCAAATCATGAAAACAGAGAGACACATGTGAAATCAACCTTTTATGAGTGTAACGATGTAGGGATTGGCCTATCCATCGTATAAATCTAGCTATTTTATCAGTCAGTGTCCATGAATCAAACGTTTTTAACGACCTGACACGTATGGCGTTATCTATTCTTTCTCGAGAAGCAGTCGAAGGGATTCGGAAGTTTGGAAGGGGTCTCTAATCATATTTTAATCAACGGTCCAGTGGTCAGCGCGACTAAAACATGAGGTCCTGGGTTCGATTCCCAGGTCGGGCAAAGTTATATTTGAGTTTTTCCGTCAGGAATTTCTCAGTAGCAGCCACGGAGTCTAAATTTGCGCCCGGTTGATGGCAATAGGCTCGCCCCCTATTACATGGGACTTAAACGTAACTGGCGAAATATGGGTGTACTATTACACCTCTGCCTAAACCTTCGGGGATTACAGGCGTTATGTTATATATAACCCGACACTGACCTGCAAATTGCAAAAACCTTTCGAAAATTTGAATTTTGCTGGCTACCCTGTCGCTCCATAACTCGCAAAGGCTCTTTACTGTAGACTCTGCCATGTTCCCTTTATCTTTAACCCTTTTTGCCTTATTCTTATTCCTTATGTTTCAACTGTCGTCAGTACCTAAGTATGTACTATACCTAACCTACTTATCATCATCATGATCATCTGCTTATCCTTTTCACAACTATATTGGGGTCGGCTTCCAGTCTAACCAGATGCAGCTGAATACCAGTATTTTACATGCATCGACTGCCTATCTGAGCTCCACAACCCAGTTAGTACTGGGTAATACGATACCCGCTGGTAAGACTGGTTGTCAGACTTTTTGGGCCACTGACTAACTAACGACTGTCAAAGATCTACAAATGACACCCGGGACGAACGGCTTAACGTGCTTTCCTAGGCACGGTTGAAACTCGGGATGTAATGGGCGGTCACCCATCCACAGACCAACCTAGGCAAGCACGGCTTAACTTCAAGATCGACCCGAGCGGCTGTTAACCTAACCTACCTTATCAATCACCGCTATTTTAGTACGGTAACTAATTTTGGTCGGTGTCGTGCTAAGAGAATACTTACCTAAGGTAGTTAAGTTCTTAACGTGGTGAATATTGGTCATGTTTATGTAATAGAACGTTAGATTTACTCGTAGATTAAAACTAATAGGAGTTAAGTACCTCTAAAAATTTGTTTTTAAAAGGTTAACTTTGATCCTATCTTTAGATTTTTAGCTGAAACGAACAAGATTTTCAAGACTTTTTTTGTGGTAACTAGTTACTACATCAACTTGGGCTGACACTAAAATTATTTTATAGGTACCTATTCACGTCGTTGCTGATCGTGCCCTCTAAGCAGTTGTTACAACAGTACCTGACATTTAACCAACAACATCATCATCTATCAGAATACCAGCGCTGTGACTTTTTTTTTTAAATGTTGCAGCACCATGCTGAGATATACCTTTTGGCCTCGTACAGGACCAATTTCATTTGTTTTATCTTTTTCTTGTTTACTTTTTTATATAATTTTTGTTTTATTGTGAATTCAACCATTTTTTTTTGTTTTGTCCTGTGTGAGTAATAAATAGGTACTTTTTTTTCTTTCTAATAGTGTTCCTGGCTAAATTGATGGCGGCCAATCTCTTCGGACCCTAGCCATCGACGCGGGAGATATTGTAAAGCATGAGTGAGTGCGCAGAAAGACGCAGGTGCACTCTCTCCCCTCACTGTCATAGACGGACTATGTAGACGTCAATCCGCAGGACTAACGGCTCAACATGCTCTCCGAAGTACGGGGTTATCACACACCGCTTAGTTCCAAATACCAGGTTGATAAATGAGAAATTCTTGATGGATAATCCCATTAATAGGTCCCAGGTTCAGCAGACAGCCAATGAGGCAGTGGTACCTAGTAGTCAGAATCTATCCAATCGTCCCTTACTTTAAAGTAGAACATTATTACAGTACGTTTGAACGGAAATTTACAAATAATTCTGTCTTTATACGTATCAGTATATCGTAACCTACTATAACAATCGTAATTTCATACGACCCGCCAAATATGCAAAGCAAATAAGGGCGCACGACACATTCGTGACACCATAACGGCATAGCGTGTAATTCATCTGAATATTTATATTACAAATCTAACATTTAACGCTTTACAAATACGGTTTAAAATGCAATAGGGGCTAAAACACAAAGAGTTGTGGTGTACTTGTATTTCGTAGAAACGATGGCTAGACGAAATAAACGTCGCTTATGACGTTTGACCCACTTATGTCCAAGATTTATCGAGAATGAGGAGTGAGTGATTTTTTTTTAGTATTTACTTGGTAATTGCAAGTCTAGACGATACAATCTTTTTAATTTGTGCAATTTTATACGTACCTATACGAATATATGTATTTCTTATAGTACTAAGATACCTATAAGGCTTATACGTAACTACACATAAGCATTGTACCTAGACAGGTCTAGCTAATATCTAAAGTAAGGCTAAAGAGCCAATTTTAAAGCCAAAAAACAGGCATCATGAGGCTGTTTTTACTCGTTTAAGATGCCGAGTAGGGTGGGAGTGTAGCTGTGTATATCAGGCAGGATAATATATTATGATACAAGTGGGGAACTTTTTCATTGCAGCCGAGGCAGAATTGACACCCTAGCCGAAGGCGAGGATGTTATGGAGCCGAGAACTGCAGTTACAAATGCACATGTGTATCAAAAGACGTTTTCAATACACTTACGAACAAATAAAATAATAGAACAAAACATAATTAATAATCCTGTAACCTACGTACCGACTGCATGAACACGGACGAGCCTCCCCTCTGCGAGAAGAAGTGAGCCATAATCCTACTATGCCCTGTGCAAGATCGTGATCTACCAGTCTCGAACATTCCCAGAATAGTCTTTAAAAAAAAATACATGGTAATTTTAAGCAATTCGTTGTCGTACTGAAAACCTGATGGAAAAAAAAATACTGAAGAAGGTCAACAAATTAAGAAGATCCATGTGAATTCATGATTGTTTATTAGTAAAAAATAAAAAGTTACAAAAAAAATTACATATCAAGAATCTTTATTTTTTTTCTTTTTCTTTTTAGGTAAACTCTGTAGAATGCCATCATCGGATATGTCCACAGATACATGTGTTATCTGAGTTTCCTTATCTTCTATTTCATCTGAATCAACTTTCCGTTTCTTTTTCTTTTTTGATTTCTTTTCAACATCATGATCTATATCACCAGTCTCCTCTGCGTTGGTATTTTCTTCATCTGCTTGTATTTCTTTATGTTTATCTTTCTTTTTCTTTTTTTTAGGAACCTCATCGGGGTTCGATTCCACTACTAAATCGCTTAGTTGTTCTATAATGTTCTCTACTGGTTGATTATTTTCGTCATTTTTAAGCTTCTTTTTTTTCTTTTTGCGAGGTTCATCTGTGTCTTCCGTTGTTAATGAGTCATTTGGATCGGGTTCTGCATTTTCAATGATTACCGTATCTTTATGTTTCTTCTTTTTCGACTTAGGCTTTACTTCGACATCCTCTTGATTGATCTCAGTATTATCCTCGACCTCTTCGTTTTCATTCAAAACATTTTTTGATTTCTTTTTCTCACCGGTGTCTTCACCTTCTTTATTTTTCGATTTAGGTTTATTTACGTTTTTCCACTCTTTCTCGATTTTCTTTTCCGCATTTAAACTCTTCTCCATGTCTTTTTGATCTCTATCGAGGACGGCCAGGAAGAATCCTGTGGTGAAGTCAGATTCAGGTCTGGAGTACAAGCATCTTGTGCCCATACTACCGTACATACCCGAGCCGAAGTTGTTCCATTGTCCTTTCAGCAACTCCTTGACATCTTGAACCCTCCACTTAGCTCGTGAGGTTTTCACTACGTTAGTGATAACTCTTTCGTTCTCTTCAGGGAATATAGAGCAAGTGCTGTAAACTATTCGTTTAGCTTTGGGAAAAGCGTTCATAGCGTGCTTCAAGAATTTCTCCTGCAGTGATGTTAATTTAGCAAGTCTTGTACTTTCAATGTATTTGTGAACGCAGAAGTCCATACCTGAGGAAAAAGAACAACTTGGTTAAAATCGACTTTTGAAAATTGAACTGTAACATCTGCAACTTAAAACTGCTTTTTACCTGATCCCGAACAGCTCGGATCAAGAAGAATATACTCGACGTCATCCATATCACCCTTCTTGATTTCCAAGGCATCTTTATGCATGGTTTCCACGCAAGTGGAGCTAGTCTTTGCAACGAAATCACGCAGTACTTGGTATCTCTGCTCATTTCTTTCAACTGCAAATATACGACCCTGGAAATGAAATACATATTCAGTTTGTTAACTCTATGATGAAAAGCCTTTCTTAGAATGTAGGTATCTCCATTATAAAAAGAATGGACGGATGGATGTTTGTTATTCTTTGACGCAAAAACTACTGAACGGATTTGGATGACATTTAGCACACAGATAGTTTATAACGTGGATTAACACATAGGGTAGTATGATCCTGTGGGACAATTATCAAACACCACGCGGGCGAAGCCGCGGGCATATGCTAGTAGACTATTAATTCAGGGTAGCAAGGCATTTTGCCTTCCATAAAATAAATATTTTGTATGTGATGCTTTTACTATTCTTTAATGATGTTAGGCAAATAAGGTTCTATTGTTCTACTAAAAGAGTTTTCTTTAAACTTTTTATGTATTCATTGTTTTATTACCTCATACATTTGCCTTTATAGTTATTTTATTATTTAATGTTAATAGCTTGGCGTCAACTGTGTTTGTGCCTAGAGTCGTAGAGGTAGTATGCTTGGGCAGACTACGTAATTTTGGTCCTCGCTAAACATGCATTATGACCAGTTAGAACTTAGCTGATAACTGAGAGTTTACTATTGATACGTCATTGTTGTCTTGTAAGTATTTGTCATCGGCTTTCCAACTTTGCTAGCGACAATCGAGTCGGCATAAGGCACCGCATTGCCGACAGAAACAGCACTTACAATATTCGTACTCTCGGAGTTGAACGCAAATTCGAATTCACAAATGTATGAGTAAATGGTACTGGTAACGGACCTGCTTTGTTTGTATAAAAAGTGTTATCAACGCTGCCTTTAATAGCGGTCGCCAAAGCGTATCCAGTCTGTCTGGAGGTCGATATTCAACGACGTGACTTTACAAGGTGAAATTTTATCATCAAATTTCATTTCTTTTTGTTTTATCGTGTTTGGGTTTCGTTGCAGGTTATGTTTTTCAAGTTTCGCTAACAAATTCAATTTGAACTTGTATAAAAGCGAAGAGATACAAGACTAGATTACAGATCATCACATTGTTACTACATACAGTGTTTCTGATGTAGGCCGCCAGCTGGGTCGTCTTCATGCCAGGGGCTGCGCACATGTCCAGCGCCACGCTACCAGGTGGCGGAGCCAGTAGATGTACCGCCATTGCAGTAGCCTGGAAAATGGAGAAGTCTACAGGGTAAAGGATTTGTATGGAAGATCTGATGAACCTAGAACATTCAATATTGGGACCCAGGCTATTCTCTGAGAGGGACTTCTCTGTCAGGACATAATCCATCCATGAAAAAGTAAATGTAAAATTCCGCTTTCACAAACATGAACATTTTCACTAAAGCGGCACTTAATTATGGAGCATTGATATCCAACAGAATGCATTATTTTTTTAAAGGTTAATTTAAGTTGAAAGATAAAAAGTCGCAGTATGAACTTGCTAGACAAATATCATTTTAGTTTTTGAATTTATACATGCATGCCAATTACCTACTTAAAACATATTACCAACCTTATCTTGCAAAATAATCTTATTCTCCAAATACAACTCATGTTCATGCAACTTTGTCCCAGATGAGAACACAAACACGGTCTTCACGTGATAGTCCTGAGTGAAGTCATCCTCCGTTAAATTCTGTATCTGTTCCAAGTAGTCAGCGTAGGATCCTGAGGTGCACCGGATGAAGCGGTACCCTTCATCTTGGAATGCTCTGATGGCATCCGAAGTTGTGAGCAGGTTGGTGTTGATGCGGACATATCTTGGTCTGGGAGCAACTAGGTAAGCAGAAATATATAGAGATGATTATTTTATCAGTGAGAGATTTCACTTGATCAATAATAGACAAAAATATGTATAGATGTGAGAATTCTCATAAGTGAGTTATGTTAAATTACATTGATGTAAATGAATACATATAATGGCTGTTACAAAACAGAATTTAGGAAAATATAGTGTTTGTCACTAAGGAATTAAATAATAGTGTTTTTTATTATAGGCTTTTTTTCATCAGCTAAGCAGAAGTGGGACTGAACTGTGGCCAGTCATTTGCCGCATGCCCAAATAGCCACTTTGTCGACGTTGCAGCAGACCTCGTAGAATGTGGCAGGATGAGCAGGACAGAACCAACAACCACATTAGCCGAGGATCAAAACAACTGGAGGTCATGGGGGAGGCTTTGCCCAGCAGTGGGATGGCGCAGGTTACCAATATCAGTATTAGTGAATTATCTATTATAGGATGACATGACAGAAGTGGATCAGATTGTCTTGCGTCATCTTGTTTATCTTGCTTAAAAGATAAGTAAAAGCACACTTGCACAGCTGCTAGGTTTTTTTTAGATAGAGGCTATTTCATTGTTTCTAGCTTGACAGGATTGTTGTTTTAAGTAGTCAGAATAGGTAAAATAAAAACAAGGAATGTAATATTATCTTCTATATTTAATAATAACTAAGAAATTTTGGTATCATATAATAACCATTACACACCATCAAAACACTTCGTTTTTATTCAGTACTTGTTCAGACATGTATTTTTAATAGTATTATTAATAGCAGAAAAGCAGTAAACATTGTAATACTGTATTTGAAAGGAATGTTTCTAAATGCATTAATCATTTTTCAAGTTCAAAGTGGCCTTCTTCTCAGCGTTAGCTAAAGATGGCAAGGGTGTATATACGTGCTGGTCTAACTCATTACCATGTTCATCATATTCTTTCTCATGGTATGCTATATAGGCATAAAGACCTATTATAATGTTCACTACCAGTACTGCCCCACCTACAGACCAACAAGTTATCAAAAATTTATTTTCCTGAAAGTATGTAGTAAGTACAGATTGTACACCGAAAAACGCAATAAATGGAAGAGTAAACATTGCAATACTGAACAGGAATAGAGTTCCCAACACATGCACAATTTGTTTTGATTGTCGGGATTGAAAACGAAAAATAGAACTGATGCTATCGCTTGAGTCTGCCATTGTGCTTAGTAAATGTCGGAATTAGATCTGAAAAAGAACAAAAATATCAATTAATAATTACCTTCTGTCTTCAAGTCGTCTTGATGGTCAGATGTGTATTTCTCAAACTGGTCTTTGTACGAGAGGACTGTTTGCTCCGGCTTGCTTTGGCCAGGTAGAGCCTTTTTGCCGAACAGGAGTTCTGCTGTGAGAATTTTGGCAAGCCATGGATCTAAACGTGATTCTTTTTCTAATATATTACAATTCTCAAAAATTTTGTCTATATCACTCGCATGTTTGATCGTTTCTGTTATCAGTGCGAAGAGCACATTCGTCCTCTGTAAATATGACAAACTAATGGTAGTAAAGGTATAAAGTTTGAAGAAAATATTATGTATTGGTGAAATACTTACAAAATGCCGAAGTTTATCGTCGTACAATAAAGTTTTGACGCTGCCGCCTTCAGTAGAAACTTGTTTAAAAATATTTGCAGCAATTTTATAATGTCTTGGTACCTTGACTGAATGTTGAAACATTTTATTTAGGACAATACATGTACAAGAAAGTTTTCATTCCTAATAATATTGCCCAATATTTGTCACGAGACAAACGTCAAATTGTTCATTGATATGATAGTAGTCTATGATTCATTGATTGTTTGAGGTTAAAATTCGTTCATCCTTTTATATAAAGGATGAACGAATTTTAACCTCATACAAGTTTCAAACGTTTTTTTTTTATTATTTCCTATATAGATTTCATTATTGATTATTTTGAAAATGTTTGATTCTGCTTTCTTGACTGTTCTATTAAAAAAGTATATTTTTATCCGTCTACTACTTTTTTTTAATATACGAAACTATTGTCAATAAATCTGAACGTACCCAAAATTCCATGCAAAACAGCTTGCTGCCCTGCCATAGATAATATCGCGTTCCGTATTCGTTCCGTTATCCAACTTTTATTTGGACATTTTATTTTGAGTAAAAGTATTTACTGTCCATAAATAAATATTTCGTAATTTGCTAAACTATCACAATACTGTGAAAATTCTTACTAAAAATGCTAAATATAAAATGCCACAAAATTTTTTATTTCCATCTTATTTTTTCAACTCCCCGAAAATATATTACCCCGCATTGAGTAAAAAAAAAAAATTTAAAACTTTACCATAAACAATTTACTTTGCTCATAGTTTGTTGCACGTAATCTTTATTTACAATTTCACAAAAACATATTTTAATAATTTAAGTTCGCACATTTTACAAATCGTATGAATTATGTAAATATTTTATGAAGAGGTAATTAATTAAATAAGACTTCCACGCTTGTTGTGATGTTGTTTGTGTAATATTATCGTTGACAGTTTCGTTTCGAATGGCGATATGCTCGTCGTAAAATACCAGGAAATGCTATGATTCAACATCGCTGCGGTTTCAACAACAGTGACTGATGTGTTGTGTGCATTATTTTCAGTTGGGAACAGCGACCAGGTCGCTGTAGACGCAAGTTATCAGTGAAAGTTTGTAAAATGTCGCGGGGGTAATTCGAGTAACCAGGGAAAATAATACCAAAACAATGGTTCCTGCACCGAGCTGTCCGTTTACATTTGACTACTGGAACACCTCGGCATCGGACGTGGTGGAACTCACGTGTCTGCTGCCGAACTCTGTTTACATTCCCCTGAGGATAAGCTGGGATGCCACTCTTCAGGATGTCAAAGAGGTTAGTGTGAGAGAGGAACACCCTGGCGTGACTCACACCTCTCGCCGACGATATTTTGATTGCATTTTTGGAAAGTGGGTCAAACTATTGAGTAACATGTTTACAGATATGTTTGTTAGGTACATTTAGAAAGTAGTTTACATCGTTTACAATAGCCTGCACTATTTTTCGTCATGTAGGTGGATTTATACATGTTCTAGAATTTTTGATAAGCAGTTTTCTGTCATAGAATTTTGGAGAAACATGTGTAACCTACAATCATGTATTTTATTGTTTAATCATCAAACTGTGGTGCCAAATTAAGTAACTTTCGGGATAAGAATTTGGAATTGATTCTTACACCAGAAATATTAATATATAATTTCATGTTTACGGTTTTGCTCACATATTATGTATTTATAATAGGCTTATTTGGGTTTTTGTTTGGTTGCATATGAGTATGTCTCTCCAAATTTATAATATAAAAACCCTTTTTCGTAAAATAATTCCTTGTGTAGCCGTAATATGTGTATACAAATAACCTTTTTAGAAAATTCTGGTTATCATTCTCAATATATAACATTTCCTGTCATTGTTTTCATTATTATATTTTTATACTCACACTATGTATAGGGAAAACAACATTTACAAAATATCTGCTAATTATAGAGAATGGGATGATGTAGGTATTCATCCCATTTATTTACATCAGTATGCATTGAATAACAACATGAGGTAACTAAACTATTACTGATATGATTATGAATCATCATTATTTACTAGATATTTCATATTACTATTTAAAAAAAGTATTGAGTTTTAGAATAATACTCTTCATTATTGACCAATTTTGAACAAAACTCATTTACAAAACCATTATAGACACATACATAACATCACACCTGTAATCCCCAAAGGTTTAGGCAGAGGTATACCTAATATAGTCTATCCACATTTCACCAGTTATGTTCAGTCAGTCTAGTCCCATATAATAGGGGGCGAGCCCATTGCCATCAACCGGGCACAAATCCAGTCTCCCTGGCTGCTACTGAGAAATTCCTGTTAGAAAAACCCTATAACACTTTGCGCGACCTGAGAATTGAACCCAGGACCTCATGCTCAACAGCCGCGCTTGTGACCACTAGACCAAGGCAGCAGTCAAACCATTATAGAAACATTACAATAACTTACTAAAAAGCCAAAACCAACTGGCAATTTAGCTCTGAATGTACACCTCCAGATGTCATGCAGGCCAAGTAAACAACATCTAAAGAATAACAACAATTAAACGCCAAGAAACCTTCCATAGTCTAGTCATTACAATCAAAATTCACACAAAGACCCCATCTGATTATGGCTAGAAAGCTGCTAGACAGTTGTCATTTGTGGTCTGAAATATGGACCTGTCTGACAACCAGTCTTACCAAGGGTATCATATGATCCAGGAATTGTGTTGTGGTGGTCATATAGGCAGATGCAACTGCCTAAAATACAATTGATATCCATCCAGCTAGAGTCGAAGCCAACCAAAATAGATGGGAAAGGCTAGGAAGATGATGATGATGACCAATATTTCTTTCTTTGCAGGACATATGGGACCGGGCCGTCAACTATCCCCTCTTCGGGATGTTGCACGAGATGTCCAGCTATGTGTTCCAATTTGTCAATTCCCTTGCGGTGCCGGAGGAGGTTGATGATGAGAACAAGCGCATCCGTGACATAAAACCAGTATGTGGTGTGCTTATGATAGTAAAAAAGTCAATTGAAGGACCAGGAGAACAGTTACTGGATACACATATTAGTCATTTGATTGGAAAACGTAAGTATTTTGTGTTATATAATTTTACCTGAGTCATCGGAAACATTAATAGCCTTTCTTAAGGATTAAGAAAGTCTATTCCTTCCTACCCGTAACGCAAAATACGCGTTGCGATGCGGAAAGTGGTTGGTGACTAAAGACCTCAAGAGCCATATCATACCTACTACTCAACAATAACAAAAGCTCTTAATACTTTAAGGAAGCCTTTATTTATAATTATTATTATCAAAAAGTGGGTGCTCATTTTTGTTGTCTTGGTTCTCAACAATTTCCATCCTTAAGTAGGTACAATTTTCTACAACTTCAACCAAACACATTTCTTAAAATTTATGTTGATTTCTTAGTTTTACCTGGCATATGACATAGGCCATTAATGTCTTCCTATATGTGTAGGAATAAACAAGATCTAAATATAGACACATCTAAATGTTATGTTTAAGGATGCATAATTTATTATATAAAAATATAATTATACAAGATGTTACATAATAAACATAATTTATTATATAAAAATATAATTATACAAGGTGTAACAAAATAAACATACAATTTCTTGTTTTTTTCTAAGAGATCTAGAAATTCGCAAAAAAAAAGGACTTTTTACAGGAATTGACGTGATCAGCTGATCAAATGTATGGTAAAACTAAAAAAAAGTTATGAATTTCCAAAAATCATATAGAACAAAACTCGTTCAGTATCATGGTCTGAGTTACCACACGAGAAGTTGTTTGATTATTGTAGGACATGAAAAATATGCATGTGTTGGTTCATTGATTTTGGCCGAATGAAATACATCTCCTGAATTTGATTTTATAGAGCCAGCTTTGACAGAAGTATACAACAACAAATTGATACAGAATCAAAACACAATAAATCCATTCTAATGAGATTTACAAATACTTATCGTTCCTTAATTACATAACTTTTTTATGAATGAAAGATGAACCTTCCACAAAGGTTGTCGACCTCTTACATGTTCGATTGTGTACATTAATGTGTATCTAATTTCCGTCGTAACGTTTGAGCGACACCCTAAACTACTGATTATACAATTGTTTATCGAACATTGAATTGATAAGGCCTTGTTACATCAGTATTTTATTTGTTTAGTTCATAAAAATAAATGTTGTTAAACCGAAAGTTATCACTAAGCGCATCTTTGATGTCAAACAACATTGTTGTGAGGATGGTGAGGGCCCCGTATTAACATGTGACATATACCTGCACAGGGCCCACATGGTGGATCATGGGCCACTCCCTCGCACAGCCGCCCCCCTAGCATAACCACCGTAGTCAAGGATTTCTTTGTCGGAAGAATCGAAAAAATGACAGATTGTGTCGACACAATGACAAATTTCTTTGCACTATCTGTCATTTTGTCGATTCTTCCGTCTAAGAAATCCTTGTATACGGTGTTCAAGCTACGGGGGCTAGAGGCCAGTATCCAGCTCTGGGATTGTGCTAATTATGGATATTGTCTTGGGCCTTTTAAAGCTTATTTTCATTTGGAGTTAACTCTGTCGATACGCATCCAGTGGTGGTCCGCAGACGGAAAACAACAAGTAAAATTAACGGATTGAAAATTCGGGAACTCCCCTACATCGACAGGAAAACAACTAGTGAAACAAACTGGTTTGTTACCCGATGCATACAATCTGTGGGCTAGTTTCCTTCTTCACGCAATGTCAATGCAAAAAGTCAACGCATATGTGTTTTAATCTTTCAGAAAAACGAGCTATCAAAGACACATTGAGGGTCCACAAAATCCTAACAATATCCCACAGGTTATTTGCTTTACCATAATCCACGTAGGTATTACGATACTAATTGAACTAATACGTGATCAATCTTCAGAATTTTCCATTTAAATTGATACCTTCGCGAGGACTCATTAAAGCGCTCGGTCTATAGAAGTTCGCAAGATCTTACAAAATTACCATTCGTTCCAAATCGACCAATCAAAAAGCTACCATATCTATGTGATGCGTTTTACGCACCCCGAATCCGCTTCCGCGTCCTATCGACAAATATAAATTGTTGCGGAAACAATAATAATAGTCTCTGTATTCCATGTTCTATAAAGTTCAAAATCCTAAAACCATATACTTCTTCCACAGGCCTCAAAGAATTCGACAACATTCGAAGTTCAGAGGTGAATGACTTTCGGATGCGGATGCGTTACCTAGCGGAGGAGAGTCTTATCAGGCGAGCACAAAGCACTCGGCTGGAGAGGCTGCGTTACCAGTGCCCTCCAAGACTGGCAGACCACCCGGACACACCGACGACCCTGAAAACCAACCTGAACCAACACTGCTTTCTACTTGTCACACGTGTCCCGAATTCAGAGGTAGGGAGGGAGATTTGAACTGTTTATCTACAGAGATGATGAGTAATAGAGAAGTATGGGAGAAGAAGAAGTCATGCTGCGCCGGTCCTAAATGGATTGGGATAAGAGCAGGAGATTAATGATGATGATGATGACGATGTTTATTATTTACTAGCTGTTGCCGCGACTTTCGTTCGCGTGAAATTATTATAAAAAATATTATTTATTTAATATAATAAAAGTAGCCTTTGTTAGACGTTACAACATCAGCTATCTGCCAATAAAAGTCTCGTCAAAATCGGACCAGCCCTTTCGGAGGTTAGCCGGAACTAAAAAAATACACAAAAATTGAAAAAAATGTGTTTTTGTTATAAGTGTCGTAATTATTTTCTGCTATTTTGACTTTTACTGTTATTTTGATATTACAAACATACACTTCAATTTTATTTATTTGTTTAAACATAGAATGAAAGTTGCGTTAAACAAAAAACACTTTTCAACTATGAAAAACATGCTTGTGCCAAAAGGCCTCAGCTCAGCATAAAAGTAGGTGATACCAGTTTTACATCTCCATATTTCAGTTAGGGCTGAATGCTAAATTCGCATTGCAAAATAGCTTTGCAATCTGCTTTTTTTAAATAGGGATTTTCTGTCAATAGAATATGTCTTCTTCTTCTTTCGTGGCACTGGTACGACTTGATTACATTTCTTGAGCCAAGTATGTCGCCACCTTAACTGTGTGTTGTAGACTTTCCTAAGGAATATGACATCAGTTTTTTTTTTTTAAGTTGCTCCACTCTAGGAACTTTTTTTCGGTATTGTGGGTGCGTTTACAGACATTTAAACTGACATACACAAACAGCCAGACCCGGAACAACTATCTGTAGGTCATACAAATATTTGTTTTGTGCGGGGATCAAACTCGGGACACGCAGCAGTCAACCGCTCAGCCACTCCGCCAACCGTACTGTCAATATGACATGTAACATACATGTCACTTTGTGTGAGAGATGTTCGTCTACAAGTGTCTGCACACATACTATTGCAAAGTCCTAAGTCCACCAGACTGTTGATACTACTGCGATTAACGAGAATCTCATATTTTTTCCCCTTGTTTATTTAATTTGAGCATGCAATTTGAGAGCCAATCTGCTACATGTTTACGATACTTTGAACACAGACTGTACTTTGACTTGAGCACTTGTTACTGTATAATTAGAGCTAGAAAAACAATAAAATCATTCTTATTGCGAAGATTGCGCTAGATTTTGAAGTTGGTTAAGTGGTGGTGAAGCCTATTTGGGGAGTGATGAGCAGTGTTGGCCCACTCACTGGCGAAGTCTGCGACTTAACAGCTGTTCATTTTTCTTCGTGTAGATTATTTTAACCACTCTTAAAGAGGAAACTGGTATAGCCCATAACTAAAAAATCGAAGACCAAGTAGCATCTGTACGAGGCCCGTGTGGTGGACTGGCCCACTCCCGGTCTATGATTCAGTTCCGGCGGGCGTCCCATCATTGGGAACGTTATAAACTGATTATGATAAAGCCCAGTTAGGGTTGAACCACGGATTTTCCATGCCCCTATTCCTTTCTGTCGTTTAGAACCGTCATTAGCTAGAGCGAGGAACAGAACAGGAGTGCTATAGCACGAAGCAGCATGGATGATGCGCTCGGCAGCACGCATGAAAAAATGCTATTCCGCGCTGATAGATATTCATATTCATTTTATTTTGCGTTCCATAAGTTTAAAAAGGTTTTACAAAAGGCTAAGAACAATTATGGACCCTGTTAGGGCACAGCAATAATTATACAATATTAAAATTAAGTTTTAAGTAGTTAATAATAAACAATCATTTCCACCTATTATTTACAAATGGAGGGTAACACATATAACAGAGTAAGGCATTTGCATGTGGCGGAGGTGAGAATGCTAAGGGGAATGTGTGGTGTTACGCGAATGGATAAAATAAGAAATGAGTATATAAGAGGAAGTCTTAAAGTGGCGCCGGTGATTGAAAAGTTGCGTGGTAATCGGTTGTCCTGGTATGGGCATGTGATGCAGAGGAATGAGGAAAATGTCTTGAGGAAGGGTTTGAGTATGAATTTGGATCGGTATACAAGTAGAGAAAGACCAAAGAAACGATAGATAGACTGTGTAAAGAATGATATGGCAAGAAGTGTCTGATGAGATGACGAGTAATGGAGAAGTATGGAAAAAGAAGACATGCTGCGCCTACCCCAAATGAATTGGGATAAGGGCTAGAGATTGATAATGATGAAACATAACTGAGTAACATACTTAGTAGAACTACACGGTAACAATTATAGATAGACATAAACCAACATCATCTTGTTCAACCCTTATGCTTATAAATCATCCCTTATTAGATAAGAAGATATAATACCTAACAGCTATTTCTCTCTCACAGAGAGGACGCTTTCCCCAACAATGGGAACATTCATAGGCTCATTTAATGCTTACCAGTGGCGAAGGTACCATACAACTCGATTCCTACCCTTCCCTTTGAAAACTGGCACAGTCAGTATTTTATAGACAAATAATAAAATCACATTAAAGATATCTAGATTATATTATACTCCGGCAAGAGGTAACTCTTACAAAAATTGACCCTTCGCTACTGATGCTTACTTACTGTGTTTCATCATCATCATCATCATTAGCCGAACTTTTTCCCAACCATATTGGGGTCGGCTTCCAGTCTAACCGGATGCAGCTGGATACCAGTATTTTACATGGAGCGACTGCCTATCTGACCTCCACAACCCAGTTAGTACTGGGTAATACGATACCCCTTGGTAAGACTTACTTACTGTGTTTATTATAGATATTTGGGCGAGCTTGCATTTCACTATGACTCACTAGTTGCTTTCAATATAAAATAATACTCGACAATATCGTTTAATTATTAAATAATGACGATAATTTCATGTAATAAGGAAAACTGTAAAATTAAGCCATCGTTAATGGTGGTACTTCCTGAAATATAATTTTGTGGTTTTACAAATGGAAAGTCAACCAAAATGTACATAAAAATGTGAACCATACATTTTCGTCATTAAAATTGGTTTACCCTATTAAATACATACATGAAATAAGTGTACGACCATATATGAACGCAGCAGGTGGCATTCTGTGGTCTCTGCCTACCCATTCGCTTGTTTATGTTTATATGAAATTAATAAAACAAAATCTAATATAAATTGAGTTTATTCATAAAAATACGTAAATTTACACATTGACCCCAATAAAAGTAGGTCTGACCGAAAATTGTGCCATAATCTAGATTCCTTGCAAGAAATTGATCAGCTGTTGTTGATATAAAATATATAAATATACCAGACTTGTCTAGACATGATAACTGTCGGCGCCTCTCGTTGGCAATGACAATGAAAATCGCCAATGTTTTTATAAAAGCAGGCATCTGCCTTACCGGCGGCGACTAGCGAGTAGACCGAGAGAGCTAGCAACACGTGTATTTTGTTTCACGGAGTTCTCGCTGGCGACGGCGGTCTGTAAATTCACCGATTAACATCTTGTTATGTATTATTATACATAACAAGATGTAAACAGACCCCCCTTCACGAAGCTAAGCATTCTGTACACCTCAAACTAAGTAACTCTACGAAAAAATATTGCTGGGAAAATACCTACTGTTACTACTACTGGTTTTAAGATAAGACTCCATGTAACGCATTCAAAACATTGTACTGATTGCATTGAATAGTACAGGGGTCATGGAGGTATTAAAAACTTTCAGTAACAAGAAGGTTCTCAGGTATCGTTCGGTACAAAAAAGTATCGCAATGATGACGGAGAGAACAAGTGCCTTTCAGCATCTTTAAAGGTCTTTTTACACCTTTTGTGTGTTTCCTTTACTCTTACGGGACCTACGCAATCTTTTGTACGTTTTGAGCTAGAAAATCGTCGATAGCATCTCGTCGCTTCCTCGCTTGCGGTGAGGCAGATGCCTTATACCTCAACCAAACAAACTCACTTAATAAATCGAATGGCCCAGTAGCTCATTTGACAGTTTTATTGAAACAAATCGCGGCTTTCCTATTCATAATTCCTTTTCATAGCAATTTGTATAGCTTTTAATTTATCCGAGGAATGTTTTGGAACGTTTTTTGAATTACAGCAATTCTTTATGTCGTTTTAAATGTTTGCGGTAAACAATGTTTTTGATACTAATTTAAAAACTAAAGCATCCTCGAATTAAAGATAAATGCTAACTTAAATATACTGGTGTTTTCTTTTTGGTAGAATCACCGAACCAAAGGCTGCTACTGATAGAAAAACCCAATAACACTGCCCGACCCGGGGATCGAACCCAGGACCTCTTGCTCAGCAGTCGTGCTAGCGACCCCTTCAAAGAGGCAGTTATATAATATAATTATTAAGTCCGTAAACTTGCCTGACCAATCATAAACGAGAAATGAGAACGATGTTTCTTTTAATCTCAGTTAAATCTTCCCCGTTACGCGGAGTGCTACGGACTATTGGAATATGAATAGTTTAAAACTTATAGTTCATCGTCTTTAATAACTTGTTCTTCTTCCTCTGCTTCTATTTCCTCTTCATCAAGTTCGCCTTCTTCGGCCCACTGCTTCATCAGATTTTTGCATTCCTCTCTGAAATGTTAAACATAACTGTCATAATGGAACTATAAAATATGGTGCAAAGTTTGACTTGAATGGATTGCGACTGTTTCTTTCGTGTAGTGGCCGCAAGAGCGACTGTTAAGCATAGGTCCTGATGGGTTCGATTAGGAATTTCTCAATAGTGGTTGGGGGTCTGGATATGTGCCCGGCTGATGGCAATAGGCTCGACTTCCGACATACATAACTTGAGAAACATGAGTGTAGGTAATATAAGACCCGCCGTGAAAATACAGGTGTGATCATCATCTATATCATATCTTGCTAGCCTTTTCCCAACTATATTGGGGTCGGCTTCCAGTCTAACCAGATGCAGCTAAATACCAGTATTTTACATGGAGCGATTACCTATCTGATCTCCACAACCCAGTTAGTACTAGGTAATACGATACCCCTTGGTAAGACTGGTTGTCAGACGTTTTGGGCCACTGACTACCTAACGACTGTCAAAGATCTACAAATGACAGCCGGGACCAACGGCTTAACGTGCTTTCCGACGCACGGAGGAAACTCGGTATGTAATGGGCGGTCACCCATCCACAGACCAACCTAGCAAGCATGGCTTAACCTAAAGATCGACCCGAGCGGCTGTTATTATTTAGCCACAAACTCCTCAAAATACAGGTGTGATGTTATGTGAATATCATTACATTTCCTCTTCGGTAACTTCGTTTTTGTTAAGCTTCTTGAGTCTTGGCAGTGCTGCTAGGACCTCTATCCTCAGTTGAGGGTCATCCTCGTCCCCTGGCACTTCTGTTTCCGCCTCGCCCGTCCCTCCCATGAATGGACAATTTTTTAATATGAGTGTCTCTAGTCCTTTTAGTACCTAAAAAATAATTACATGTCATTATAATCTTAAACATATTTGGCGAAATGTGGGTGTACTACGACGTCACAACTGCATATCGCTTTGTGGACTGTCGTGATGTTATGTTAGATTTCATATTAATATGACCACCTAACCATGAAGGCATTTAAAGATTAAACAAGGAGCAAATTAAAGCTGGGGAAATTCGGAGATGTAAAACTGGGTCTAATTTCTGCCAGCTTTGGTAAGTCAACATCTAGGAATGCAACGTGTGGCATGCATAATAATACTGCATAACCTGAATAAATACATCAAAAAGACAATTGTTCATTGCAATAATTACTTATAACAAGGTTATAGTAAAAATAAATCATTTTTAAAAACAATTCAAAGGTGTAACGTAATTTTTCCCATATCTTGAGTATGCATAAAAAAAACTAGTCCGCCATAATTGACTGGTCAACCATACATTGTCATCCAAACTAAACGCGTATGCAAAATTTAAGCTCAAATCAGTTGGGGATAACTGTTTTAAATTTGACCTAAACAAACAAAGACATACAATCTTACAAGTTTAATAAAAGTTTGTAGAAAGACAGAATTATGTTTACCCGCAGCTTCTTGACTTGTATCAATGTTCCAACTTTACAACTCCTCAGATTAATGTAGCTAAGTTTGGTGAGAGCTTCGTTGAATCCGTTCAACAGCTTTATAGGATTATTACGTACATGAAGAACCCTTAAATTCACCAGTTTCTCCAGACCAACTAGAGTCTTCAACTTATTTCCTGCTAAATACAAGCTGTCTAAAAGAGGAAAGTCAAAATTCGAGATGTCATTGATGATATTATTTCTGAAATCCAAAACTTTTAAGTTATGCATCCTGTTCTTGAAGGCTACCGTTTCAATTTGGTTGCCGCCAACTTCTAAAGTTGCCAGTTCCTTTTGGTACACGTCGTTCACCGATTTGAGTGAGTTGTTGTTCATGATGATGCATTGCAGGTATTTCATTGGTTTTATTGCTGCCGAACGTAATTTGTTATCATCTGCGTGAATAAGAACCAAGTACGGTAGTTCTGTAATGATTTGTAACGCGTCTAATTCTAAGAAGTTCTGGGAAACGTCGAGGAACATTAGGTTTTTGTAGCGCTTTATTGCTTTAATGGATGTCAACTGCATTCCTTTCAGGGTGCATTTCAAGTATGTGTATCTGTTGACAAAATGTAACTTCAAATATGCTGTTTTCGTCGTGGCAAAGGACAAATCATGACATGGAAATAAAAAGTTATAAGAAGTTTTTTTGGGCTGGAAATCGTATTCAGCGGTAGGACTCAAACACTCAATGTAACGCACTCAAAACATTGTACTGATGGATGCATTGAATACTACGGGGGTCGTCGGGCACTTTCCATCCATTTTTCACTTTTACTTTAGATTTCACTTGTTCCACCAAAAAGTTGCCTTAAAAACTGTTTTCTTCGTTTAGCATAAGATACTTAGAAGTTAAACTGGATACACATCTACTAATATTATAAATGCGAAAGTTTGTGAGGATGGGAGGATGGATGGACGTTTGTTACTCTTCCACGCAAAAACTGCTGGACGGATTTGGATGAAATTTAACATACAGATAGTTTATAACCTGGATTAACACAGGATAGGTTTTTTTATCTCGGTATAATGATCTCGTGGGACAGTTATTCTCCACACGGGCGAAGCCGCGGGTATAGTCTAGTATTATTATAGTCATCTTACCCGTCCCCT
Organism: Noctua fimbriata; assembly: GCA_905163415.1. NCBI lineage: Eukaryota > Metazoa > Arthropoda > Insecta > Lepidoptera > Noctuidae > Noctua > Noctua fimbriata. The sequence goes on from LR990930.1 coordinate 3,629,591, forward strand.
TCAGCGGTCTTGCCAAGCATGCTCAATCTTTGGCAGATTTCTGATGCGTTAAGCCCTCTATAAGGGTAGACTTCTTTTGTCGGAGCCTCAACAATCTCTTCATCCAGTTCCTCTTCACCACTTTCATCTTAATAGAAAGGCGATTACAAAATTTTTCAACTCATAATTTGAAGCTGTCAAAGATACGTGATCCTATCTGGTTGGCCCACTGAGCTACACCAATAAAATCCATCGAATCCTACAAATGTTCTATGGACTTTCCCACAAAGACAGAAATTGCGTTAAATAACCTTTATTCAATTGCTCCAAGAACGGGATAATTATAAGAGCTAATCCTAATAAGCTAGCCTGGTTTTGAACAGGTTTTGGGTATAATTGTTATTTGTTAGGTTTGGAATAATATTAATTATACCTTTCAAATTATGCATTAAATTCTCTAAAACTTGATAGTATAACACTAATTATTCCATTCGGTCAGAGGTCGTATTGTAGTTTAGCCACGGCAATAATATCTACAGTAGTGTATCTTCATAAAACGGTCGGAACGCGAGTCATACCTACACGCCTCGAGTTCGGTATACACTCGGTACGCAACCAGTCACGAATGCTCCGCACTGACGAACGAACGTTGTGATGGTTTTGTAAGCAGTAAGCGTGCGATTTGAGAATATTTGATTGAAATAAGTACAAGTATTTACTAAATATGGCAAAGTGTTATAATAGACTATATTGTGCTGTCTTTGGTTGCTTAAATTCTTCAATAACGCATCCAGAGATAACATTTTTTAAATTACCTGCAAACTCCGTAAGGCAAGACTTATTTTATTAAATTATATACAACATTTTTTTTAGTATATGCGAAACCTGAATATAGTTTGTTCAGAATAAGTAACTGAATCGATTCCAATAATTTTTAAACCATGTTATATTCTTTTCCCAAAAATATTTAAGAACGTTAAAAGTTGGACACCGAGCGACTTTAAGTACCTATAACAATAATTTAGATACCTACTGTCAAATTATTATTATCAATGAGCTCAAGACGACGCTGCGCGCTGGAGGCGCGCGCTGCGTGGTGATCACGATTTAGTTCGGACAACTAGATAACAGAACAAGCTTATAACTTTGTGATTTTTCATGATACAGTTTTGATATTTTGTACATAGATTCTTTACATAAAAATACTAGACACGTGTATCAGGTTTCGCATATATTAAAACTAATGTTGTATGTCTACTAGTAGATAAGTACCTAATTTGTTTATTTTTTAATAGATAGGTATTTCGCTTTTTTAACCGAGTAAAATACCTGGATTAATTAGTAAATAAGTGGATTGGGGGAAAAACTGACACACGAGTCACTTAGGTACATACGCTTGCGTTAAAAAAAAACTAATAGGTAGTTTCCTAGGCTAGGCTATCTACTTACTCATGTACTTAACTACTTACATATAATATGATTAAAGTAGACGAAATATCATTATGAAATAATTATGAGAGTAATAAATGGTAGGTATCCTAGTAAGATTTATATTATAATTCTCTCAGTCTCAAATTTATATTTTTTATTAAATCTACTAATCAAAAGACCTAACTTGTATTTATATTGAACACTTCCTATTTCATTCACAACAAATTTCATGTTTTTAAATAAAAATATAATATTTAGAATCAAAAAATTAGAAAGAAACTCAACTAAGTAGATGAAATTAAAATACTGTAGGCGCGGTAGCCCTGTCGCTTGCGAACGTACCGCCCGGCTTTAGGTAATTATGTGAAGGACGGGGCCGAGTCACAATACTATATAAATTTATACTGTGTCATTACGGTAGTCTACAGTGCGCTCTAAACACGGGTAGTGAAAATGATTCTAAGCAATCTTATGCAAGTAGAAAATGAATGTGTACCCATTCATATTTTAATAATAATAGGAAAAATGCTACTGCAGGGTATTATTCGAAAGGGATAAATTTGCGTGGGGCAAGACAAGCGTGTGTAGGTACCGCCCGGCTGTAGGTAATTATTTCAAGGACAGGGCCGAGTCACAATACTGTAATATATTTATACTGTGGTTTAGCCTACCTAGCGAAGGTCATTGTGCCCCTTAATTTAATAACAAAATATTGTAAAGGAGCAATGTAACAATTTTGATGTACATAAAGTATTATATAAATAAGATCCCATTAAAATAGATGGATAAATTTTAACACAGCGTTCAGTACGTCTGACTGATTTCTAAAAGTTTGTCCGTCTATTTTAATGGGATCTTATACAAGATGTTTTGTTAAACGTGGGCAATAGTTTAAGGGACTAAAGTACTCATAAATATGAGCAACTCTTACTATGGGGCTAACTATGAAATATGATTTAGAAATCTTCTGTTGCCTACATTTTTTCGAGTTACGCGACCAATAATGTTTGGATCAGCTGATATTTTTTTCGCGATTTCATGGTCGGTTCCATAGTAAAAGTTGCTTATTTTCATGAGTACTACACGCCCCTAAAGTATTGCCTACGTTTAAATAAACACCCAGTATTCTGTCTATCGTCTAGCATTCTAGCTCTTAACTCGCCTTTTTTGCGCGGCCCCCGCTTCTTGACAACTTCTTTGGGTGGAACGTCGACTTCTTCCTCTTGTTCTTGTTCATCATCGAACTGTATTTTGAAATGTGATTTCAACATTTTTGAAATTTGTCTGATTGAAAATGCTTTGGAAACACGTTTGAAGTTGTCAAGGAAAATTGACTGACATGTTTTGACGCATCAGTGTGACAATTTCGAATTAAAACAATATTTTAAGAATGAGGTTTTGTTTTGACTCGTTATTGGTACTCGTTTTTTTCATTGGTTTTTCTTAGTCATTTACAGTTGCCTAGTTTACACACTGAAGCCGAATAAGCGAAAAAGAATCTAAAGTGTATGAATAATTATGGCGTTTCGCAGTAAAACCGCATTAGTGCGAAGACAGGGTTTTATTTATACTTACCAAAAACAACGATAATCAAATAAATTATTAAAAAAACAACTTGAGAACTACAAAACATCAGCCTGTAATCCCCGAAGGGGTAGGCAGAGTTGTACGTATGTATAGTTCACCAACATTTCGCTTGCTATGTTGAACCTCCTCCTCTTTCTTTCTTATTTTAAAATGCAAGGTGTAAACGGACCCTACACGAAACCGGGAACCAAGCATTTTGTACATCAAACTAAGGAACTGTACGCAAAAATTATTGCTGAGAAACGACTTTTTTTTGGGTGAAAAATCAATTCAATCAAGTTTTTCGCTAGGACTAATGTAACGCCCTCAAAACACTGTACTGATGGATGCATTGCATAGTATGGGGATCGTGGAGGTATTTGAAGTAAAGTAAACTTATAACATTAATAACTTGTATTTTTTAAACTTGCGAAACTTAGTTACTTGGAACTTTGACCCCCAATATATCAGTCATTAGTAGGTTCTCAGGTATTGTCTAGAACAAAAAAAATATTGCAATGACGGGGAGAACAAGTACCTTTCGCCTTAAGGGTATTGTTACACCCAATATACACTTAGTAACACCACACTTTACCATCCTCAGGTATCATTCTCGTCAAGCGTCCCCGCTACGCGCACTCCCCAACAGCACATTGAGGTAATCCTGCGCAAGCTAGCGAACTCCCTCAACATGCGGGGGGAACACCCCCAGAACTACGTACTCAAGGTGTGCGGGCGTGAAGAGTACCTGTTCGGAGACTACCCCCTCATCCAGTTCCTGTACATCCAGGAGATGCTGGCTACTGATGGCGTGCCGCAAGTCATGACTGTTAGCATGGACAGGCTGCCGCTTACGCGTGAGTTGGTGATCTGTGTTGTTTTAGGGAATGACCGGATTTATAGACGTGGTATGGGCTTGAGCCGATCACGACTGTCGCCGTCTTTTCCTTATCGGCTCAAACTGTTTTCATGTCTATACGTGTGGTCATTGCCTTATACTTATCAATTATATTGTCCACGTGAAAAAGTGTTCTCAAGTTCACTTCTAATCATCTAATAATACAGGGTGTAAACAGACCCTTCACATAGCCGTCAACCAATCATTTTGTACATCAAACTAAGTAAGTTTATGCAAAATTATTGCTGGGAATCGACTTTTTTTTTGGTGTGAAAAATTACGTTTTACGGTAGGACTCGATGAAAAGCACTCAAAGCATTGTGCTGATGGAGGGATTAAATAGTACGGGGGTCATGGAGGTGTGTAAAGTAAAAATCTTACATTCAAAACATGTATTTAAAAAAAACTTGTGAAAAAGTTGGAACTTTGACCCCCAATATCTCCGTAACTAGAAGGTTCACATGTATGGTCTAGAACAAAAAAATGATTGCAAAGACAGGGAGAACAAGTGCCTTTCGGATATGTTAAGGGTCTATTTACACCCTTTATAGAATTCTTGTGAGTAAGCTTTATCATTATAATTTAACAGTAGATGATGATGTAATCATGGTTATAAGATCTCTTCTTTAGCGTGTGGTAAGTGCCTAACCTGGTGTCAGAGTTTTTATGCCGCTTATGGGTCTCTGACTTGACTTACATGCCGTCGAGAAATATCTCTCAGGCATGCTGGTTTCCTCACGATGTTTTCCTTCACCGAAGCAAGTGATAATTATACAATACGCACATGAATCTGAAAAAATCAGAGGTGCGTGTCTTGGGTGCGAACTCGGACGGTCACACCACTAGGCTATGACTGCTAGTGGTTAAGATAAAAAATACTAACACAAACACACCCCACAGTAAACCGCGACCTGCCATACTACCCTTACTGCCTGCCGGAGCGGAGAAGACTGACGTCGGAGCACTCGAACACTATGCGTCGGAAGAAGAACGAGTCGGCGTGGAACATTCAGAAAGACTACTCCTGTGTCGTGCAGAGTGTCAGCAAACTTAACGTGGACCCCGGGAATGGTGCTTCGGTGAGTTTATGAGTGAATGGATGGATTGAATATTGAATTTGATAAAACATTTCGTTTGATGATTTTGTGACGCCGACAACCACCGGCTACTACACCCGTACCATCGGAGGATACTCACTGTTCAATGGAGAATGAGGGACTATACTCCCCGTTCCTCATGCCTCTATATGTAATGGGCGATTTTCTTGTTTTCATGAACCTTTGTGTGGTGTTCTCTCCCGATTCTGAATTCATGAAAGTTTATTTGTCTTTTGCTGTCCTTTGAGGCCTTTCTCTCATGGTGTTTGTTACTGAATTAAAGGCCTATTCAAGCGCTTAGCCTTGAATAGGCCTTAACTTTACATTGTAGGTACCTATTACAAATCAAGTTTATGGCACTTAACAGTTTCATATCACGGGTAGAAGGAATTCATAAAAAGAGACCTAGTTAAGAGCAAAAACAGCATTGCACGAGCAAACCTCAGACTGGATGCACAAGACAGCCGGCCCTACATCCAGCCGTGTACTACGATAGGCAGAGTTGATTTGATTGATTGATATTCACAGGTAATATGCCAAGCCGGCATCTTCCACGGCGGCAAGCCTCTCTGCGAGACGCAGAAGACAAGCGCAGCCGTCATGGCGGACGGAATAGCCGTGTGGGACCAGGAGCTTACCTTCCCCATCCAGGTGTGCAACCTGCCGCGCATGGCCAGGGTCTGCTTCGGAGTGTATGAAGTCACCAAGAGTAAAAGCAAGAGGAGAGGGAAAGACTCAAATAAGGTATGAAGCTGTTGGACTTTGGTTTTTTATCTGATAGGTTTTCAAGTAGGTATTTTAAACTAAGGTTTTATTATATGTGATAGCCAAATATTCTCGATCAATGTTCTATACCAAACAAGTCCAAAACTGTGCCACTTGTACGGTGTTGCCAGTAACATCGCAACAATATCTTACCTACCTTGAACTACTTGTACGAAGTTAAGTTTTCTCTGATGTTTATAATATTACCGAGGCAATTCAATAACAAAATTGGCAATACTTTTTAGTGGCAGCCATGACAGGAATAAGTACAGATTAAGTGAAGAAACATATTTTAGACACATTTTTGCATGATCGTTCACATAATAAATGTTATGCTATTTACGACATTATTCAATGAGAGACAGTTGTATCTTTGTTTTATTTTAACTGCAATCTACAACCTTCTTTTCCAGGAGGGTGTAAATAGACTGACGTGGGCGAATACAATGATATTCGACTACAAAGAACAACTGCGCACCGACGGTGTCACGCTGTCGATGTGGACGCACGTGGCCGACGACACGCAGGGCGATGACCTCGTGCTGCATCCCTTAGGAACCGTCGTGTCCAACCCTAACACCGACTCCTGCGCAGCCTTGCAGGTTAAGTTCTCCAAGTAAGTGTAGTGAAACAAGTCCAACTAACATCAGCTGTCGGTGTGGACGCACGCAGATCGATGACCTCGTGCTGCACCCGCTTGGCACTGTGGCTAACCCTGACACCGACTCCTGCGCAGTCTTGCAGGTTAAGTTCTCCAAGTAATACTTACTTTAAAGGCAAAAAAATGTTTGATTAAAAATGCAAGCTATGAACAATTAAAAAAAAATTGCCGAAAATCTCTGAAAAGATGAAGTGGCGGTCTAGATTGGAATTACAGCTTAAAAAAATAACGATATTGCAGTTAAAGGTTAGGTTAGCAGTTACGAGAACAAAATTTAATTGTTCTCGTAACTGCTCATCTCGTTTACAATGCATTGCTATGGTCACCTGAAAATGGCCTAAAACACCTCAACGCTTCTCAAATGACCCGAACACGGAAGGAATCCTGAAAACGTACGTTTGTTTCAATTCAGTTTACAATTTCTAATCATAACATAATAATTTGATTTTTCAGCTACGACTGCCATTTCCCCGTACTATTTCCTAAAGAAGAGACCGTGAAGGATTACTCTGAACACATCGAGACCGTGTCCCCGGATGCGATGGAAAGGCTAAGCAGGGACTATGAGAGGCTACGAGCCTTCGCAGAGAAGGATCCGATGTATGAAATGCACGAACAGGACAAGAAAGACATCTGGGCTTCAAGGTAAAGATTTAAGTCTTTTCTTTATTCAGTATTCCTAGTTTGCCATACTAAATTCTAACCACTGCGACTCCTATAAGTTTAAACTTGAGGAGTGAACAATACAAGCGCTTACATCTCGAGAAGTGACCAAGTCGAGATCCACAAGAATGACGGACCACCAACAACAATAGCTCCAGAATAATGAATCGAAGTTTTAGAATTTGTAAGAAATTCATCAGAAATTTAAATTATAGATGTTGTTATATAATAATAATTTAATCATTACGACTTCATAATTAGAAGACTAAAAAAAATATGAGTTATGGACTAACCACACTTATTCAGCTCTGTTCAGCTATTGTCCATAAAAAAACAATGATTTTGTATGGAGATGTGTACGCATCTGAATAGACTTCATACAAAATCGTTGTTTGTTATGGACAAAAGCTGAACAGAGCTGAATAAGTGTGGTTAGTCCCTTATAGACACGTTTAGAATTGAAATATGCCAAGTTGGCTAATAGAGTAGATAAAAAAAACTGGAAGTAAAGCTCAACTCTTTTGTCTGTGCTGACGAAAGACTTTGTTTATTATTTTAATCAACCTGTGTTGTCCCGCTATAGCGCAAGGCCATTCCTTTTTCTATTCCAAGGTCGTCCCGCAATCTACGGTCTAGGTATCTAGTCTTCCGCGATGTCAAAGCACGTTTTTATGTACCCATCTTATGGTGGTATTAGCTTTAACGTTCCAGAAAAACTATCAACAACACAAAATAACCTCTATTTACCTCTCTTCCAGAGAGCGTTTCCGCAAAGAAGCGCCCGAGCTCCTCCCCAAGCTGCTGTCGTGCGTGGAGTGGGGCGAGCGCGGCGAGGCGGCGGGCGTGCGGCGCATGCTGGCGGACTGGCCCATGCTGCGCGTGGAGTCCGCGCTCGAGCTGCTGGACTACGCCTACGCCGACTGCGCCGTCAGGAGCTTCGCCGTCAAGTGCCTCGGCAAGATTAGGTATGCGGCGGGCCCGAAGGCACCTAAGAAGCCGATTCCTGCCGGCTTTCTTTCGGGAACAAGGCACTCTACGTAGTGTCTAGGTGTCACTGTAGTCAAATAGTATATTACACATCTTTGCGTAAGACATCACGTTACGACAGGGGCAGAAATAGGAAGTATGTAGGGGAGAACGATATAGAATGAATAATGGTCGATATCGTATTTGGTACCAACTAGATTTTTTTTTAATTTTGTTGACTTATTTACATAGATAAAATCACTCTTTTTTATAGTTCATGAGCATTTTATTCTTTACTTTTTTCGGTTTTTTCGTCATGGGGTCATGTTCATGGTTTTCGGGGTCGCTGAAAAAGAGATCAAAATGTAAATTCAAGATGGAACCGACGATAATTTTTGGTTTTTTTTTCGTCATGAGTGTCATTTTCATGGTATTCGGGGTCGCTGATAACGAAAATGAGGTCAGAATGAAAATTCAAAATGGCGCCGACGAAAATTACCGGTTTTTTCGTCATGGGTGTCATTTTCATGGTTTTCAGGTTCGCTAGTAACGAAAATAGAATACGGGTTTGACGAAAAAATAAATTACAATTCTCATTTTCTTCTTCGGCTTCCCCTTACAAATTTCACCATTCGCCTATGATGCAGTTCAATATAAAATATTGTTATTTTCCAGTGACAACGACCTCCTACTCTACCTGCTGCAACTCGTGCAGGCGCTAAAGCACGAGTCGTACCTCATGTGCGACCTCTCCGTGTTCCTACTCAAGCGGGCCTTCAAGAACATGACCATCGGACACTACCTCTTTTGGCATTTAAGGTAATATCATGTTGATTACTACTCTAAGCTTTATGCAATTTGCAGCTATACACTATGTTGCTATTGAACTGCGAAAACCACCTTTACCGTTACGGAATAAAGGCGCTATCAATATCATTGATATCATGGTCGTTTAAATAACCTACGTACGTAATTAACTACACAATCCTAGGAACGGCGAGGTCGAAGCCTCTGTGCTTCTGAGCTAGGCATGCAGCAAAACGGACTGAATGAGTTTCTAAATGCCGTCTTTGTTCTTAATGGAGTCCACATACATCATTAGTGTAACATCCCCGTGGGTGCCCGCAGGTCGGAGATGCACGTGCCGGCCGTGGCGGTGCGGTTCGGGCTGCTGCTGGAGGCGTACTGCCGCGGCTGCCAGGACCACATCAACAGTCTCACCCGGCAGATCACTTGTCTCGACAAACTTAAATGTAAGTATACTTTCTATTGACTTTTTGGGTGAACTTGGTCATTAAGCTGGGAACTTGTTTCGTTGAGATTTGTGTAAAGCTTTGTGAAAATAAAACCTCCTTCGCATTACGATACAAGTTGCGATAAATGTAATACCGAGTTCACTAACGGTCTACCAAGCTTCTTTCGTGCCTCGGAAAGCACGTTAAGCCGTTGGTCCCGGCTCTCTTTTGTGTTTTTACAGTCGTCACAGATAGTCAGTGGCCCGAAAGTCTGGCAATCTTTCTTACCCAGAGGTATCGTATTACTCAGTACTAACTGGGTTGTGGTGGTCAGACAGTCAGTCGCTCCATGTAAAATACCGGTATTCAGCTGAATCCGGTTAGACTGGAAGCCGACCCCAACATAGTTGAGAAAAGGCTAGGCAAATGATGATTTTTATGGAACTGAAACTAAATATTTTTCTTGTATTGACTTACTTACTTATGATGACTAACGGTCGACCAAATTTCAATATTATCACTCAGAGCATAAGGGTGAAAAGTGGTAGACCGTCAGTGAATTTGGTAGTATCTTGCGCTGAATACACACACAATAAGTAAAAACATAAACAATTTGAAAAACGGATCCACTATTATAGTAACAAAGACTCTTGACTGTCGCGTTATATGTTGGAACTGTGTCAAATAATCTTGTATCAATTTTAATGTTATCTGGAAATGAAAGTTCTCAACTGAAATAATGTTAGTCAACCTAAGGAAAATATAAATAAAAAAGCCAATACTACTATCTCTTCTTGATGACTTACTTCTAGTTCTGAGAATCGTGACTTTGTTTCAATTTCGATTGAGAAGTATCTCGACACATTCAATATACTCACGCCTTTTTCCCATGGGGGTAGGCAGAAACTACAGAGCGCATAAACTGAAAATTTCCCATCACTCACCTCGTGATCGTTTCCATAAATCAACCTGTAATACAGTTGTCTGAGCATACTCTTGGCTGTGCTAGGGGCGAGTCAATGCGTGCGCAAGAAGAAGGAGATCAAGCAAGCCCGCGCCGCGCTCATCCAGCATCTGCAGGAGCAGCACTGTGTGGAGACACTGTGTGACTTTGTGTCGCCGCTTAACCCTAGCTTTGTGTGCAAGAGGATCAAGTAAGTAGAAATGAAATACATAGCTGGCACTGAAGTTATGCTGGGAAGAAACTCTTTTTGTTTACAAGTTTCAAAGTCAAGTGAATTATAGACAGTAATATTACTCTGCGTTCGCACTGGCCAAACATTTACTTAAAATATGTTGTCTGATGATGAGATAAAATGTTTTAACTAAAAGAAGACAGATAAATTGAGATTACATTAATATGTTTCATGTGAATGCTTCGCCATTGCGAGCACAGTTAGTTTGCGTCAAAACAAGTTGTTTTTCTTTGGTTACCGATGCACTGAAATTTTTGTCATCATTATTTAGACACCTTAAAAGCTTATTTTAACCTGTATAATTATGCTAAATGCATTGTCAGAAATACGAAAACTAATAGGGAATATGCAAGGAATACAAAACTTTTTTTATTTCTTAAAAATGCCATGTATTGGTCCATAAAAACATTGTGGTACACTTGTTTAATTTTCTAATACAACACTTATTTTACAATTTAATATTTTGTGTAACGTGTTTTTGTTGAAACGGAACGCAAATTCAAAACGCATCGTTGCTCGATAGCACTGGTAGTGACGTCAAAGTCTATGTGTCAAAGAAACACTTTTATTTTAAAAGTACTTAAAGTTTCACTAAGATTTTATTATAACATTGTAATTGCAATGTTTGCTTGAATAAAGCACATACAATTAGTAAAATTAATAAATTTTGGGTAAAAAATTATATGTAAACAAGGCAGATAGAGGTAAATGACGTCACATAACATGACATGAATGGCCGCGACAGTCACGGATTCCCTGTTGACGAAACAGTGTAATGTATGCAGTGATGTATCTTCTTAAAAAACAATGTCAACAGCCACCAGCGATCCACTATACACAGCTATCTAATGTAAAAAAACACGCTTTTCTCACCTTCATACTCTCCATTACCTTATTGTTACTAAAGTTTCATATCTTAGGCCGGATGACTGCCGAGTCATGGACAGCAAGATGCGGCCTCTACAGCTTCGCTTCGAGAACGCGGACCCCTCAGGGGCCGACATTAGCATCATACTGAAGATCGGTGACGATCTGCGACAGGATATGTTCACACTGCAGATGTTACGTATCATGGACAGGCTGTGGAAGAACCATGGATATGACTTTAGGTGAGTTTGCTTCTATTAGCTAAGCTACATAGAACGCGAACCACAAACGAGTCTAAAAACTTTTTGAAAATATTAAATCAACACGTTTGTGATCTCTGATGGGTGAGGTAGACTTGTATCTATACAGGGTGTAAACGGACCCTTCACGAAGCCGTCAACCAAGCATTATGTACATGGCTGCGGGACTGTTCGAAAGAGATACCGCGGCCCTGGAACACAAAGGGCAAAGAAGGAACATGGATGGGTTTTAGTCAGTAGAAGTCTGACACTCCCTTCCGCTTATGTACATCAAACTAAGTAACTTTACGCAAAAATTATTGCAGAGAAACGACTTATTTTTTTAGTGATAATCACGTTTTTCGATAGGACTCAATGTAACGCACTCAAAACATTTTGCTAATGGATGGATTGAATAGCACGGGGCTCGTGGAAGTGTTTACAGTAAAAATCTTACGTTAAAAACATGTACTTATTTTTAAAAAAAACTTGCGAATAGGTTGGAACTTTGACCCAATATCTCCTTAACTAGAAGGTTCCCAGGTATGATCTAAAACATAAAAATTATCGCAATGACGGAGAAAACAAGAACCTTTCGGCTTCGTTAAGGGTCTTGTTACACCCTTAAGATCCGCACGCAAAATACGCGCTTTGAACGTGGGGTTGCGGACACCAGCCCGTTCTACAATACAATACACCTTTTAGATAGTAGACCCACGTTTTGCCAGTTATTTTTAAGTCCCATGTAATAGCTGGGGCTAGGGCAAGTCTTCGGGACTGCTACTGAAAAATTCCTCATGGAAAAACCGAATTACATTTAGCTCGATCGGAAAATGGAACCCAGGAGACACACGGACGGCAGAAAAAATACAAAAAAGTCGGGATATTGTTATTGACTCAAACTGATGTCCGAAACAAAGATTGATTTATTTATGTAATCTCATCTATCGTCAGAATGAACCCATACAACTGCATCTCGATGGAGTACGCCGTGGGTATGATCGAGGTGGTAGAGGACGCGCAGACGGTGGCCTACATACAGAAGCAGAGCGCGCTCTTCAACGCCGCCTCCACTATCTATAAGTCCACGTTATTACGTGAGTATTGTATTAGTTCCTTGCTTTTTTATTTATTTTGAATATTTTTGTTTGTTCTACATGATTTTTATAGGGGCATATAAACAGTCTATCTCTATTGTAAAAACAGTTTCTTGGCTGTTGCAAAGTACTGCCTGAAACACTGAATCGAGGAACATTAACCCCGTGAAGTGAAATGCAATGTAGGCTGTTTTACGAAAACACATTTCGCTTGTTTGCGACCATAATAATATAACTAACGAATAATAAAAAATACAGGACAGCGTTTTTTAAGTAAGAGTAAAAATACTTTCATTGTATTGGCAAGATTTTTGTGCACAGAAACCTTTTATCAAAAGATGAAAGGTTTTTTTTTTCACGTATTTCGTTATTTAATTTAATACTTACATACTACAAACAACATCGACAATATTAATTTTTTGAGTTATATCGTCCTTGTCGAAAACGAGTGATTTATTCTACGTGTTATTTTTAAACTTTGTATAAATACACTTTAGAAAAAAAAGATTAATCGTAACTTTTGGGCACAACATAAATACTTTAATCCCAAACACAGAATGGCTGCGAAGAAACACAGAGAACAACGAATCTGCATTCAATAAAGCAGTGGACGAGTTCACAATGAGCTGCGCCGGCTACTGCGTCGCGACCTACGTGCTGGGTATCGCGGACAGGCACCCAGACAACATCATGGTCAAGACTAGTGGCCAGGTGAGATAGTCCTAGAATAGACCCACATTTTCCAGGCCATAACAAGGAGTGAGCTTTTATAATTAACCTGGAAGATTAATATTTGTACCTTATCATAATGTAACCCTAAAATTGACGGGTAGATAATGCCTTGTAGCATTAAGTTCGCATATCAACATCTGCCTAGTCATTTCGCAACTATGTTTTGGTCGACTTCCAGTCTAACCGCATGCAGCTGAATACCAGTGTTTTACATGAAGCGTCTGCCTATCTGACCTCCACAACCCAGTTATAGACCGACCGTTTTAATGAGTCCGCCTTGCCCCATCAAAGGCACATTAAGCGTTCACAAAGTTCTAACAATAGCCCACAGGTTATTTGCTTTATAATAACCATAATCCACGTAGGTATTACGATACTAAATAAACCAATACGTAATCAACCTTCAGAATATTCCATTTAAATTGATATCTTCGCGAGGACTCATCAAAGCGGTCGGTCTATAGTACTCGGTTTTACGATACCTCTTGGTAAGACTGGTTGTCTTTTTGGGAAACTATATGGGAATAATATATTTTGGGCCGGACTGAAGAGTAAAACATGGCGGTTAGATACTCTTCAAAAAGAGTGTCGTTTTGACACCTTTTGCACTCAAGTTTCTATTTCCAGAAAAAGGGTCATCAAGAGATTAAAAACTCTGCCCTTGAGAGATTAGGGTTTCCAGTTTTTTATTTCTTTTTGGGTCTCTGAGTTTAGTTTAGTTAGTACTGGCAATACGATACCCCTTGGTAAGACTGGTTGTCAGACTTTCGAGTCACTAACTACCTGTAACGACTGTCAAAGATCTTCAACTGACAGCGGGGACCAACAGCTTAACGTGTTTTCCGAGGCACGGAGTAATCTCGATATGGTGGTCTGTGGATGGGTGACCGTCAATTGGCGGTCACCCATCCACAGACCACCATAGGCAAGCGCGGCTTTACTTGAAAATCGACCCGAGCGGCTGTTATTTTTGATCTACGAGTTCTTCCTTCATTATGTTATCCCTAGTTTACATTAACATCAAGTCACTGCCCAGGGATCAAACCCTAAATGCCACTCATGCATACGGATGTATGGCTATGCTGAGTGGATACTCAGCATAGCCATACGGGGTGGAAGGGACACAGACGCGAGAACGGTTACCACGTATTCAGTACATCATTCTGAACCCCCTACCTAGAAATTTTTCATCGATTATTAAAAAAAAAACTGTTTCTTACAAAAGTGCAATACACGGTAAAAATGTATGGAACAGCTGCTAAATTACCGATAAAAATTACTATGTGAGGGAGGGATCTCAGAATGATCTTCTGGATACGATACGTGATAACCGTTTTTTAGTCGGTGTCCTATCCACCCCGTATAATAAGACCCATTTCACTCAAATTACTTCAACCTGAGCACAACGTACGAGCCAAGTTATTCACTATTTATGGCTAACTAACATCCTTATTTCCCTACAGCTATTCCACATAGACTTCGGTCACTTCCTGGGCCACTTCAAGCAGTGGTACGGCTTCAAGCGAGAGCGGGCGCCCTTCGTGTTGACTCACGACTTCATACACGTCATCAACAAGGGCCAGAAAGGCTCGGGTGACAACCTGCCCATAGACTTCAAGATATTTAGGGAGCATTGTGAGACGGTGAGTGAAATATTGCTTTTTTTTTTCGGTATGGGAAATCTTCAAATGACCCCTCCCGCTCTGGGCGGAGTGCAAGGCAGTGTCAGACTTGTACTGACTAAAACCCAACCATGTTCCTTCTTTGCCCTTTGTGTTCCAGGGCCGCGGTATCTCTTTCGAACAGTCCCGCAGCCCCGGCAGGAATGTTATGATTGAGTTACTGTTTTGCTCCCCAAGTTGTGTGAGCTTGATCCCTAATGAAGTAAGTTTGACGGCACGGTTGGCGCAGTGGCTGAGTGATTGCCTGCTGCGCTGCGTGTCGCGGGTTCGATCCCCGCACGGAACAAATATTTGTATGGTCTACAGGTAGTTGGCCCAAGTCTGGCTGTTTGTGTATGTGAGTTCAAATGTTTGTACGCGCACCCACTATACAGGAGAAATTCCTGTGGCATTATTGCAAGTCACTGTTGTACAAGTCTAAAACTACCTTACCAGTGCAAGATAGAAACGGGAACATGTCTAAATCAAAGCAGGAGCTAAGAAACGTATCTAGATCTCGGCCTAAGGACGCTGAACTACCGTTGTTACTTTACCTTTTTTTGGATCATATCCCATTCCTCGCTTAGCATTATTGCTACAACCCATCTTTCCCAGTTTTGCAATAGCAACAATGACTAACAATTTGTATTTTCCGCAGGCATTCAAAATTCTCCGTAAGCATGGGCACCTAATTCTGTCACTATTCTCAATGATGATCTCGACGGGTCTGCCCGAGTTGAGCTCTGAGAAGGATCTGCAATATCTACGTGAAACTTTGGTAAGCATTTTATTATATTCTGCCTGGATTACGTCAAATACACGAATCGGATATGAGTTTAATAGGGAAAGTTGTTCAATTTTTTTTTTTTATGTGGCATCTCGCAGTTCAGCCTATGACGCTGGCCTTTGCTTAACCGGACTATGTGGATGCTTTGAGTGTAAGGCCTCCAGTCAGGGTCTTAAAAACTGCTTATAAAACTAAGCGACTATACGCTCGCGGGCACCCCCTGTGGGGTACTCACCTCGGCTTAGGGCGGCGCTGGGGAGGGCAACAAGGGGACAGGCTGGATCTGATTTTGAAAGTTGTTTAATATGACGGTTACATTCATATCCAAGACAACGGCAGTTGCCTTAAAAGCCTCCTAGATAATATTTACATAATTATATGAAACTAGCTGTTGGCTATTATAAAAATATTACTTCCCGATTTAAATCTGATTTTGTTAACAGTTCATGGGTTTTTAATTTTTTTGCACGGAACCTAATCTTTTTCTAAAATAAAAATAGCCTGAGTTACCCCTTATAACATCGGCTATCTGCCAGCTCCGTCAAAATCGGTCCACCCATTTCGGAGATTAGCCGGAACAAGCAAACAGACAAACATTTATAAAAAATTTTTGTCCGACCGAGCGGATATACTTTCGTATGCATTCAGTAAAAAGCTGTTATTTTGAAATTACAAACAGACATTTCAATTTTACCTATTTGAATAGATGTTGTGTGCGCTTACATCCCTCAATCAATGAACTCAGCTTCGGCTTATGTTACTAATCTGAACAATTCATCAGGTAATGGACCTATCAGAGGAAAAAGCAATGGAGCACTTCAGACAGAAGTTCAACGAAGCAATGAAGAATAGATGGACGACATCGTTCAACTGGGCCATCCACAACATCGACAAGAACAACTGACAGTGACCCGCGAGCCGACGGCTCCCGCCATCACACACCACACTCTAACAAACATGGCCGACCTACCGGGAAAAGAGGTTTTAATTATATAAACACACACTTTTACCACACATTATTATTCCACCGTACATGTAAAGTTACTACTCGCCTAATTGTATATAAAATACGGTGAAATTAATTTCAAAGTGGTAAAAATGTGTGAAGGAAATATGTCGCTGATTAATATTAAGCGGTATTAACATCATATAAGGTCCAGTTTACGGTGGACGTAAGTTGCAATGCTTATAATTGCTTCGTCATAAAACTGCGATAAAATACGAGGTAATTGAAAACTAATCATTTTGGCATTTTATTCATTAGTATACATTTTTCGAGGTTTTTAATGGACAGATTGTGCTATCAATTTTAAATGTGTAATAAATAATAGTGCAACAGTTTTTAATTACTATAGCAGTTAGACGAGAATTAGTCATGCCTTATAAATGAAGTAATAATTGAAATTGTTGTACAACTTTTACACCAAGAAACAATAGTAGATAATTTAGCGATGAATTAGTTTATCAAATTAGTGAAATAATTTTACAGCGCTGTGACAAATAAAATGTTGGTCAATTATTACGAACATTGTTGTTGTGACGAAACGATAGAAATTAATTATATTAATAGCCATTTGACATAGCAGAATATCTATAGAAGTTCCATGGCCCTTTTCGTCTTTATTCGATTCTGATACGAGTATTATAGTTCTGTTCAAACTTAATGGCGGCTCCGAAGTTAGCTGCGAGTGGCGGTCTGCGCATTATTCAGTCAAGACGATGCGTCCTCTGTGCCCCGCTGATACCTAAAATGGGATTCTGCGAAGCTTTACGTTAGATGTTCCCAGCCGCCATAGTTTGATCCGTTATACCTGCGCAGACCGTCACTCGCAGCTAACTTCCGAGCCGCCATAAAGTTTGAACTGAACTTTAAACTATTTAAAATCGAGACTGTAGAGAAAACTTTTCGTAAGTTGAAAGATAGTGGTCATCACTCGCCCCCACTACATTTTTACTTGAATGAACTTACACTAACGGATTAATCCCGTTCACATAGATTAAAGTTACGTATTTATACAAGGATAGAGCTAGGTATTTGATATTTTGTCCAGATAAGTGAAAACATTTCAAATTAATTAGATCGCTAGACCGGAAATTTGTATAACAAGTAAAACGGTTGTAAGAAGAAAATGGAAATGTTTGACAAAAATATGTCAGCTCTTTATCTACTTAAAAAGTTACCATGAATAAACAAATGTGTTTTATATCCAGAACTTAAGAGAGTCCGGCTCAAAAATACAATCCATGCCACAGAATTTAAATCTAGTAAAGATAAAGAAGAATTTACTACATAAAACAGTCGCTCGGCATTTATCTACTAAATGAATCCTGTTAGACAAGTCAATCTTGTCTATAATTGTAACATTATTCGTCGCCATTTTGTTTTTATTCAAAATAATGGAATGGATTGTATTGATAAAAGGTTATCGAAGAAAATGTCTGTATTTTCGAGCATTTGTTATTTTGTAACTAAATTCTCTTAAAACTTGTGAACGGGATGAGGTTGTTCAAGACTGAAAAATGTTAATGAAAAGTTGTGTGCAATCAAATGACGCAAAATACTATGTTGGATATTAGCTAATATACTTACCATATAAGACACTATGTTGTAGTGTCAAGATGAAACCTATTAATGTTAATACCACATAAGGCGCGAATTACACAGAAACGGCGTAAGGTTACGGAGCGGCGCAGGCGCAGCGCAGGCGTGGAATTTGTAAGGAAACGAAAGAACGGCGCAGGCACCGCCGCGCCACTTGAGTGTAATTCACGACACGTCGCCTACGTACATTATTACTACTACGTATTACAAAACGTTTTGAAGCGGCATCATGCCTGCGCCGCGCCTTCACCTTAAGCCGTTTCTGTGTAATCGCTAGCTAAATTGAAATGTGAAAAGGCACTAATTTGCTGTCGACCAATCAAACGTTTTGTCTCGATATATTCGACCTCAGCGCTCTAAGTATATAAAATTCACGATTTAAATTAGTAGTTTCGAAAAAAATTATAAACTTCTAAAATGTATCGCTATGTCGTTTAGTTGCGGCCCAGACATTCCGATGTCGCGCATTAGTTCGGATCACTTATAGTTTTTTAATGATCATTACCCACGATTTCTTAAATAATAAATTTTCGAAATGTCAAAATTATTGCAGTTTTAGTGACGTCACGTCTAGGGCCTTCGGACGGTAGTAAGGCGTGCGGCGGCAGATTTGGCTGTGATATCGCGCTGCGTGTGCGCATTTAGTTGAAGGACTTGCTTATAAGATGTTTAGTTCGGACTTGAGGTTAATTATAGTCGTCACTGATCACTTATTTATCAAACAACTGATTATGTTTGATAAAATAAGTCTAAAGTTTATCATAACTTATTATTTGAATAGTAAAGCAATTTGGTAGATGCAAATAGCTGCCTTATTTGGCAGTCATGATTTGTATTATAAATAATTCTTGGTTGGACTAGCATGATATCTTGTCTCCTTCAAGATGATAAAAAGACGGGTTTTACCTATCTATCTAAAATATACGGTATAGATGTTAAAATTGTATGGATTTGTATTTAGTTTTGTTAGGTGTTAGAGTTCGGATCAAAATTTTAATTTTACTGTTTAGATTAAGGATTGCGTATACTAGTTAATGGTAACAAGGGTGTTTGTTGAGAGGAGAAGGAGATGATGAGGAAGGCCGCCGCACTCCTGAAACCTGATGAAATATAGTAATACACACTTTTATAATGCACGAAAATGTAACGCTTCTTTGGAAGAGAAATAAGGGAGGATGAGGTATAAATAATACCAGTAACAAAAATATCAAGGCTCACCGGCTCATTTCATTTAGCGTTGCGTCTAACGGTTTTAGGGTAAAATATCGTGCATTTTAAAAGTGGACCTCCTTACATAATATTAGGCGAATTGCTCTCAATTTTAAGCGTAGTTGTAATTAGTAAAAACATAATTTTTGCACGTTTATTTCGAGTCCCTCGCGATTTTACAGCGACGACATTCTTTCATCGATTTATATATTCGATTATCAAAATTACGATCCGATTTATTCGAAAATGAATCTTGTCGCTACTGGGGTATAATTTAAATTTATAGGCTTAGCAGTATTATATTGTCATATGTTCGTAATCAAAATAAACACTTGCTTTTAAGTTTTTGTATAACTTCGCGCTACCTCAAGCTGTCGTGTATTCATCGAAAACGATTGATTTGATCTATTTTGAAAACGAAGTATCGAAAAATGCTAGTAATTTTCGGAACAAATACAAATTTGAATCGTTGAAAACGCCCGGGCAATGTTGGAAATCACGGTCAACTTTGCCCAGCAAAAAATACGTGAAATTACCGTAGCTCATAATAACCATAGAGAATAGAAAGTGCACTCGTTGAAACACTAGTGAAAATATACACGACCTAAGATCGATTGATATGAATTTTATTATAATAAAAATGCCTTATCATTAAAGTCTAGATTTAAGTTGTTGCTACACGGCAGTTGTGAACGATTTAGGTGAAATTGTATAGTGTTATATCGCCCAATATACGAGTAATACATAACCCAATCTTGAGATCAGAATCTTAGACATGGTTTTGTACAATAAACTCAATGTATCATACGAGAAAGTTCAAAATCCATCTAAAATTCATTTAAGATATTTTGAATACAAATGGTCACTCAAAAATCAACTAAGACTACATTACGCTAAAGCTGATAGTTGAGTAACTGCAAGTAAAGGATCTAAGATTCTGAATTCAAGTACACATAGCTTTTCATATTAGTCACACTGCAATTTAGACAATGGCCGGTCATTAATTGATAATTTTACTATCAAATTATATCGTTAATGCAAAGTATTTTGCACCGATCTCGTAATATTATTAATTATTATACAATTGTAACTTCGGCTAGGTCAAGTTCTAGATTGCAAGGCTAATATGAAGGTGATATGCATTGAATATTCGCTTAGGTAATCTGTATTTTTAAACTAAACTCAGAGACCCAACAAGAAATAAAAAACTGGAAACCCTAATCTCCCAAGGGCAGAGTTTTCAATCTCTGGATGACCTTTTTCTGGGAATAGAAACTTGAGTACAAAAGGTGTCAAAACGACACTCTTTTTATAGAGTATCTAACCGCCACGTTTTACTCTTCAATCCTGTCCAAAATAAATTATTCCAATATTGTTTCCCAAAAAGACAACCAGTTACCAAGGGGTATCGTAATACCGAGTACTATAGACCGACCGCTTTAATGAGTCCTCACGAAGGTATCAATTTAAATGGAATATTCTGAAGGTTGATTACGTATCGGTTTATTTAGTAGCGTAATACCTACGTGGATTGTGGTTATTTTAAAGCAAATAACCTGTTGGATATCCCACAGGTTATTTGTTAGAAATTTGTGAACGCTTAATGTGCCTTTGATGGGGCAAGGCGGAGGACTCATTAAAGCGGTCGGTCTCTAGCTGGGTTGTGGTGGTCAGATAGGTAGTCGTCCCGTGTGAAATACTGGTATTCAGCTGCATCCGGTTAGACTGAAAGCCGACTCCACACATTCTTGGGAAAGGGATGATAGTTCTCAAAAAAGACAGACGGCGATAGACAGACAATGTATTTCTTAAACCTCAACGATGTTGACGGAGTAACTTTGTCTCTCAATATGATGAAGATATAGTTGCACAAGGATATTTTGGCTTGTGACCAACATTGGAACTTACTCCGTCATCTTGACTGATCAACCAACAGCGTTTGCCATTCGAAGGCCTAAATATCCATGCAGCATTAATTATGATGATGAAATCCATACAATATGCTGTCATAAGCGAATATTCAATGTTTTTTTATTTACTGTCATACAATTAATGCATGTCATATATCTTCGATTACACATAGTTTTAACGGTTAGTCTACAGATAAGTCATTTATAAATAATAGGTTGCGGAGCAAGGATTATATGGCTCTCCCTAAACCATTGGTGCATTCAAAAAATCATTTCGTGTCATAAGAAAATGCTGGAATTCGAAATAATAGTTATATTTAACCTTTTGACCGCCATAGTCACATATACGTGACAAGCAAGCCCGTGCCCTAAACGTGTACGCTAAACGACACAAATATGTGACAAAATAGTAGGTGAAATTGTGGCTTTGTATGGCGGACACGCGCGTGCCTTTATGCTTTGGCAGTCAAAAGGTTAATAGCTAACGAAAAACGAAACTCGTCAGACGTATTAAACAAGATAAAACAAACAAAAATCATTTATTTACGCAGTATCCACCTTAGATCTATGGATATTTATTTTTCTAATGTTACTAAATTCCAATAGAAAAAACAATTGGGCATATTTAAACGCGTATTAGACCATACATCAACTTGGCAGATACAGAATATACACATACGAATATAGACTGTATACAGTCCACTACACGTTTCATTTTGCTCCACCACGGCCTATCGTCGCGATCACATGCTTAGATTCAAATACAGTCTATTAAAAAACTAGTCTTTGTCATAAAGTTCGTACTTAAAGCCACAAAAAACAGATCTAGCAAATTTGCCTTATCTCGAATAATATTAGACATATCACAAATTAAGCCATGCAATAGATAATGATAGATAGCCAAGAAATTAACATCTTTGTGCGGTCAAGTGTTTCTGTCACAGTTTTTCTTATACGACAGGTTTGTTCAAACAACCAATTATGTAATAAAAATGTGATTAATTTAGTTGTCAATGTGTATTAAATCAACTTGACCATTTGGTTTAATTTGTCTCAAAATGGGTGTCAGTAGCTGTCACTACATGTCTACTGTAATACTTGGACGGACTTTATCTTGATTTTGAGTGCGACAAAAATATTTTAACTAGCATTTTCTCGAGGCTTTGCCCCCGTTACGCACGGAAATTAACCCACGGGGACGTTTTAAATAACCTATGGCATTCGGGGATAATGTAGCTTCCTGTTAAAGAAGATTTTTTTAAATCAGATCAGTAGTTCCAAAGATCACCCCCTACATACAAACTTATAAACAAATTTTAATTCTTGATATATAGTATACATTTGTTGGACCTGGAAATTTGACACTGTAGACAAAAACATTCGACCGTCAAAGGTCGATAACACCAAAATTAAAGGTACCGTTGCAAGCAGAGTTACCATCTAGACAAATCTAGTTCGTTTGAAATGACGTGTGAAGTCACTTGAGCTGAACACCGCGGTTGACACACCGATCCTATGGTTTGCGTTATTAGGTCAATATTCCTGTCTGGTTGCAGTCACCACAAACTTTCTTAATTATTTCGTTATTATGGAATTTAATTTAAATAGAGTGGCATATTTCACTATACCACCAATTTCTGTTCATGGCGAAGGTTCCATAGAACTCGATTCCTACCGGCTTCCCTTTGAAAAATGGCACAGTCAGTATACTATACACAAATAATATAATCACATTATAGATATTATTCCAGCTTATATCTTACAAAAGTTGACCCTACGCTACTGGTTCATACTTTCATTTTTGATAATACATGGTGTAAAAACTTGTCACCAACTTAATAAGTATTCCTTCCTTGTCTAATGAAGAAGAAAACTTAAGTCGTAGATTTCCTATATCGATATTAGAATTTCCGTTTCCCATAACCAGTTTGTTGTAGCGAGGTTGCGGTTACCACAACAGATAGATAGTGTCACTATTATTATTCAGATCAAATATCTTGTGCTATGCGATATTTGATTTATTTCTGTGTCATAAATACAAATAATATTGGCGCCAATACAGATGAATGAATGCTGTGAACATTTTAATTTGTAGTTCCTTCATTTTAGATTTAGCTGCCTGCGTACTCGCTCAATTCTAAGGGGACAACTTCACGGATAATATGCTGTTTAGCCTTAGTTTATGCGAAATTACGTAACAAAAGTCTTTCACATTTATAATAAATACATAGGCGATTATTATAATATACGATTTTTCTAAAAATAGACGTTTTAACGTTTTTAATTTTAATTGCGGAAATTTACTAAATGTAACGGAATGACGCATGCAACTGATCACCGACGTCATTGCGTTGCAAATATAGGAACCTAATATAAGGTCGACATCTAAAATCATGCATGCATCAAGCATGATTGCAGGAAATCCAAAAATAAACATTTTTATAGAAGGTAAAAATCCACGTCATTGGTGGTAATCAGACAAAAAGCAAGTTTCAGACAGGGTTCTTTAGAGACTTCACGCGTCAGAACCTCATTCATGCACGTCAAAAATTATAACATCGCAGAATTCCAAAAATAAAGTAAGTTTTAAAATTCAATTTACTTATGTAAATGTTTAAAAAAATGTGTAGACCGAAATAGTTAAATTAACATACTAGATGGCTTAACTCTGATAATTATCTGCCTTGAAAAACTTCAGGTAAAAAAATTACCAGAGGCAAAAAAATCCAAGAACTTGAGAATCTGTACTATATTTGTGGCAACGGTACCTATCAAAATGAACCATATTACACTGCCAATAAGTGAAAAGTAGACTGATCACCTTCTCATGTTAGTTAGCAATAGATATATACAGTTATATACATAGATGGTACATATGTAGCTCAAGCTCAGTTAATATTAATCGCTAGATACGCAACGACGCGACGTGTTATTATTAAAATATATACAAGTTTGGACAGGGGAACTGTGTCAATGTATAGGGCAAAATTGCATGTATTGTTGAGTTGTTACAAAAAATCGTCTGTCAAGCATGGGACACGTTAGACAAAAAAACCTAAGGCTATGGACAGTCTCAACTATTCTGTCTTAAATGTGGCCAATCAAATACACAAGGATTTTTAGGGTTTGAATTAGCACTGGGCTATTTGTAACAAAATAGGAACGCGGTTATCTTCCCTTGGTCAAGCCTTTGAGGATAAAATTTATATATTTATACTGCATTATTAGCCTATAATGTTCCCACTACTGGGACACAGGCCTCTTTATGAGAGGGAGTAGGCTGTAATTCACCACGCGGGCCCAATGAGGGATGGCGATTTTAAACTGATTCGTGCTGATTTCATTTCGTTGCTCTTTTATTACTTGTGTAGCGACCCTATAAGAAAACAAAAACGTTGATACAGTTTTCTTCACAAAATATAGTTCCATAAGCCTCTCATTGCCATATACTTGCTTAAAATAAATACTTCCGTTAGAAATCGTAGCTTCACATAACGAGTGTATGAAACGTATAGTAATCGTATTTGATATGACAGATTGTTAGGTAAAATAGTCACAGTTAACTTTAGTAAGTCATCATTATAACTTAAATTTAGGGATGGGGACATATTGGTGATGAATATAGGTTTTACTAAAACCATTGTCAACGCCAAAGTCAAAAAGCGAATTGACTTTGGCTATGGTAGAAACACCGTAAAGCAAAGATGCGGAGATTATGCCTTACATGTGTGGCTTTAAAAAGCCTGTAAGGTAAGGTGTGTTTCGGGTTAATTCAATATTCATTCTTGGTGACATGTCTTGATATATGTGGGGTAGGTGATGCGTGCCAGGTCAACTGGATGTCCCCCTCATTAGAAAGTGTATGACCAGTCTCTTTACGCATGATTGGATATATTGGTTACCTTGGATATGTTGCATTATCTACATTTATGACAGGCATGTCTTTCAATTGCGGACAAGATTGAATAGGAAGAAATATACTAGAAAATCTCGCAGTAATAAGAACTGGAAGTTAATTTTGTTCTTAATCCTATGTGGCGTTTTTACGTAGTTTTATGTCCTCATCTCTACGTCATACATAATATATCTATCTGTATCGAATTTAGAGTTAACGAACAATAGACTTATCGTGAACGCAGCTGATTAAACATAAAAGAGATTTTTCCGATTGAAAATTAATTATAAATAAATAGATTTTTTGAACATTTCAGAGATAAAAAAAAATATACAATCGTAACCGAAAATGTTTTTATTTCTTGAAACAATATGCAAATGAAATAGAACTCTTAAGATGTACTCATTAAGGATTATTCTTGTTCCGTTTAAGTCACTCAGTGTATTGTGTTATGTTCACTTATATGCCGGATGTTATGTACGGCTCATGGAATACTGTGTAAGTTATATTGCTTCCTATGTAGTGCTAAATATCAATTAGTTTGTAACTGTAGCGTTGCGCGAGGGGAGCGGTTCTGATGTATCGATGTTACTTTTGTTTAGATAAACTTTGTATTTTTATAGTTTTTTAAGTGTTTATCAGAGAAGGACATTTGTAATTAAAAGATGCTTGGCTGAGACAATTTATCCTCAAGTTATAAATGAAATAAATACGTGCTATTTACTATTTATCTTAGGGTTTGGGTAATGTTGACTTATTGTAAAGTTGTCAGCCATATGTAAACAGCTCAGTCTTACATCGCGCAACGTCACAATACTTAGTTTTTTTTTTTTTAATTTACACAAGTTTCGTTTGTGCAATGTAAATATTACCGTCGTCTTATTTATGAGTAATAACGAGAACATTGTCAAGAACGTCTGCGAGTGCGTGTGGAGCGTACGTGAATGTTTGAAATGAATGAAGATATGAAGTTGGGTTATTGTGGTACTAAAGCAGTGAACTAGCTCGGGTATCACCAGTAAGTTGTCACCAAATATTATTGAAGGAATAAGTGTTAGAGGATTGTCATCGAGTTTAATATTAAATAATACAAACATTAATTAGCCATATTCCTAAATCATTATTATAGTAAGAATCACGATACATCTCAAGTCTACATTCAATAGTTCCTTTGTCATGTGTCATTTTGTAATCATACTACTAACGAGAATGTGTAATAGATTCGTTTAAATATTGTATAAAGTAATTTACTGAAAATATTTGCATCTATCTCAAATGTCATTTTATAGAATAAATTAAAATTATTATATTACGCTTACTTCTTTGTATTATTTTATAAACCTTTACTACACACTCTTAACACTATCTACCAAGTTATATTTGGAAGAAAAACCAAGGTCCTTCTACTTGTCTGTTCAGCGCAACGCGAAGAAAAAATATGTATTAGTAACTATTATGAACGCTTATCTACAACACATATAGTTCGACATACTTATTATATTATTTATAGACGTGAAAAAGTACACTATCCACTCATCGTCTTAGATGAGCGCAAAGATGGGTCAGTGGGTCGTCTTAGGGGCGGATTTGTAGGAGTTGGAGTATATTCTTAGGGGCACTATGAGCAGCAAAGAAAACAAAAACAAAAAATTTTGGGACTTAGAAAAAAATTCGGACAAATTTTTAGTTTTATTTCGTTTTAGAAGGCCCATAATTCGGAAACGGTGCTTCGGAGGACCATGCGTCTCGGAACCGAAATGGTTTCTAAGGTCTAGGTCAACCCGATACTGCAATAAAATTGGGAAAAGTCCGAATTTTATTTTAAGTCTTCGCTCATAACGCCCCTAAGGCTACACTCCAACCCAAAGATGGCCCATTAACACCGAGTGACGCCAAACAAGATGCAACTTTGACTTTCTCCTCACACATAATGCATATTGTTAAACAAATGCAGTTTTCTTGTATAAAAACAGCTGATAAATCCGTGAATTCAGTGGCAGTGCAGCCTTCGAGGGTTTGTGCGTCATCTCATCTGCTGCGGCTGTAGAAAACCGGTGACCGTTTTTCGCGCCATTCAGTGCGCTTCGAAAGGTGTTTAGTTACAGTCATGTTTGTGCATATTTATTCGAAAAAGGTGGAGTTTCTAGTGCCTTTCAATCAAGGTATGTTGATATCAATTTCTTAAAAATTAATAAAAAAAATATATTTAAAATCTTTAAATTTAGTTGCATTCGAGAACAAAAAGATTTTTCAAGGCAAAGTGCATTTTTTTTGTTAGATTGCGATTTGCGACATGTTGCTATTTTTGTTTTAGTTTAATATAGAAAAGACGCTGTAAGAAATGGCGTAGTTTCATCACATTAAAGGTTTTCTCCGTTGAAACAAGAAAAACTTGCTTTAAGTACTTGAGCATCTCACCCTTTGAAATAGTTTATAAACACTATAATATAAGTAGTAGGATCTCTTGGCTTAGCCAAGGTCTAAATTCAGGCAGCTTGGTAACTTTTTACTTAAAATCAATCAAACTTTTTAATGTTTTCGTTTTATGGGTTTGTCCTGAAACACCTATGTGTAAAATGCCTTAAAAATAAAACAAAACACACTATTTAATTGAATCCGTGTTAAATTAGGTATCTAGGCTTTGCTATAATTAGCTCATTTATGGCGTGCTACGTAGCCAAAATGGCGTCGATAAACAAAGAAATTAAAATGTCGCCGCCATTTTGAAAGTAGCTAGACAGAAAGTTAATTTTAGAAAACTTGATGTGTCTAAACGTGATTAACCACCCAATTTATCATACAAATATTACATAGCCCGTCTTATGAAAATAATTGTATATTTCTTCAGGTAGTATAAATATATCAGGACAGGTCGAAACCTTCGTTCCCTATTCAATAGTCATCAACCTAACATATGCAACAGAAAACTCCATGAAATCTGAGCAGTCTTGTAGCTGTAAGTGTCTAATAACGTAGTTTCGGACGGTTAGTCTATACCTGGGTACATACCTTAACGAAAATCTGGCTAATTAGGTAAATGGTGTATACCTACGGTAGGTACTGTAGCACTAAGCACTCACCATCTTCCTGCCTTTGTCCCATGTTACTTGGGGTCGGCGCAACACGTTTTTTTCTTCCATCCTCCTCTGTCACCGTCACGCTATCACTTACTCCTTATTCTTTCAAATCATTCCTCACACAAACCACCCATCGTTTCCTTGGTCTACCTGTAGCATTAAGCACTGATGAACAAAATCATGATCAGCGTTCCTTTGCTTAAGTGCCAAATTGTTTTATATCTTTGTGAGTGTTTTTTTTCACAACAAGGAGGAGCTCGTGGCTAAATAATAACAGCCGCTCGGGTCGATCTTTAGGTTAAGCCGTGATTCCCTAGGTTGGTCTCTGGATGGGTGACACCCATTACATACCGAGTTTTCTC
The DNA here is from genome assembly GCA_905163415.1 of Noctua fimbriata. Taxonomy (NCBI): domain Eukaryota; kingdom Metazoa; phylum Arthropoda; class Insecta; order Lepidoptera; family Noctuidae; genus Noctua; species Noctua fimbriata. The sequence goes on from LR990930.1 coordinate 3,658,486, forward strand.
CGTGCCTCGGAAAGCACGTTAAGCCGATGGTCCCGGGTGACATTTGTAGATCTTTGACAGTCGTTAGGTAGGTAGTCAGTGGCCCAAAAAGTCTGACTATCAGTCTTACCAAGGGGTATCGTAATATACAGTACGAACTGGATTGTGGAGGTCAGATAGGCCGTAGCTCCATGTAAAATACTGGTATTCAGCTGCATCCGGTTAGACTGAAAGCCGACCCCAACATAATTGGAAAAAGGCTAGGCAGATGATGATGATGATGTTTTTTTTTCACAACACGCAACATGGACATTTGGAAGAAAAGGAAGGGCATGATGGCCTAACGGCAGACAGGGAAGAATGGCAGAGAAAAACGTGTTGCACCGACCCCAAGTAACATGTGACAAGGGCAGGCAGATGATCTTAGCGTGTCGATGGCAATGTAAATTGAATACCTGAGGCGAAGATAAACCTCAATGGACCTAGACAAACATGCACGAAGTGCAAGAATAAAAATGCATAATCAAAACAATGGGAAGTCTATCGCCCATTCCTTCTACGCAGGTTGATACTTAGTTACTTACATAGAAGACAAGAATTGATGGAAAGCTATTGATTATTTTTGCAAGGAAGAGATACCTGTAAACTAAAAACAAAAAATCTAAATAGATCTATACTTTTAAAGACCAGTGCCCATGTCACCAGCATCATCTGAAGGCGCAAGAATCCTTGTTTTATTACCCGACTATAGTATAGCCAAAAGGAGAGGTATGATAACAATTGTCAATGCCGATGTCGTGCCAATCAACAAAGGTTATAAGTAGTACCTAGCAGATAGAGTTGGGCTCTAACTGACTGATGCATGCGTGCCAGACGGCGGCTGGGAAAATATTACACGACCTGTCTCTAGCACTTTCCTCAACAGGCCTATCCGGGTTCTTGCATGCAAAAGTAATTCCGATATCCTATTTACAGAATATACATACAAGGTGTCAACGGACCCTTTCTTCCACCAAGCAACCAAAGATTCTGTACATCAAACTAAGTACTACACGCAGAAATTATTGCTGGGAAACGACTTCTTTTTGAGGTGAAATATCACGTTCTAAACTTGGATTATTTTAAATCATGTGAAAAAGTTGGAACTTTGACCCCCAATGTTTCCGTAACTAGAAGGTTCCCAGGTATGGTCTGATGATCGCAATGACGGTGACAACAAGTCTCTTTAGGCTTCGCTAAGGGTACTTATACACCCATTATAATTTCATAGCAAGGCTTTTTGTTTGCGTAGGATGCGTCACAGGCTCTTCAAAGCGCCTTTAATTGCATCTTAGTGTGGTACATGAATAGGGTTCAAGCGGCCAGCGTTCTAGGCTAGGTGTAGGTGGTGGTGTAGTAGGTGTCTTCGTATGGTGGCCGGTTGCAGCTGGATGAGAATAGCAGGGGTACGACGTAACTGGCGTGTGATTAGAAAGGCGTATGTTCAACAGTGAACTGGTGAAAGCAGGAATACAGGGTGGAAGATACCTACGGTAGCAGAATGATGTACTGGATACGTGGTAACCGTTTTCGCGTCAGGGTCCCTTCCACCCCGTATATGTATAACCTTATTGTTATAACTTTCACTAAGAAGAGCTCAAGTATGAACGACTGAGTGACTGCCTATTTCAACAGACACACCGTAAGTATCTTTTCTAGTTATTATTTTAAAGACAATACACAACTCAAACATCTGAACACGAGATTTTTTTAAATCTCAGCCTTAGGGGAAGTGCGAATGGACTGTGGAAAAACTGTCAGTTTCTAGGGACTTGAAGCTGTCTAGTTGTGGAACAAAAATACCTAATGATTTTTTTCTAGTAAAGTTTTCTTTTGAAAAATCTTAAGTTAGCGAAACAGCTAGGTATGGAAAGGGTCATGGTCAAAATGGGTGTAAGACCAACAGAATTGAAATACCTATATCTTAAATTACCAATATTTGTATGTATGTGATGATGACCTACAAGTAGGTCATGATTAGTACTCTAATTCATACTATTGCTACAAGTACCAAGGTCGGCAGAGACCAGAGCTACGACCAATTGAAAATTTTGGAATTTCCTGTGTGTTTTTACATTCCCGTATTTCCCGTACTTTACAAATGTCACTTGTTTTTCAAGCAGATGTTGAAAACATTTTGCTAAAGTTAAGCACATAGTAATCAATCCAAACTAGGCCAGCCATGTAACGGAACCTCCTTGTTAAGCTAGGTTTATTATTAGTTTGAATATTAGATCAAATCTTTGGCAAAATACAGGAAAAGGTATATTTCAAGTGTCTCTATTACTATTATCCTGTGACTTATGTACTTATTGTTTTAGAATAAATTGAATTCCTCGTAATAAGCTACTAATTGTGATTTATTTCAAATCTTTTGGTCTTACGCCCAAGGTTCTCAGAAAAATGCCCATAGTCCTTTGAACTGAGAAGTTCACCTAATTAGAAAACACGCATATTTTTTTGCCAAAGGTCGTGCTATTGAAAGACAAGATAACGGGTTCAATAATCAATTCTGCCTCTTATTTGGGGGGGGGGGATTCATCACAATGCATTAAAAACTAAAGATTTATTCATGTGCGCGGCATTGTGAAAAAATATCTACAATGATTTGGTGCGCGAGCGCGTCATTCGTAACGTAAATGTATTCAAAATGTTTGAGATCAACCTCTCAGCGCGAGTTACGTACAATGGAACCTTGAATACGGTACGATCAGCCACTAATCCCTTATAATAAACCCTAAATAACATATGACCAGTAGGTATTTAGCTTCAGATTAACCATACATTTTTGAGGTTTGATGGCACAACTTTGCTCTGTGATTTTAACAAGGAGTTTCTATTTAGGTAGGCAGATGAGTTTAAATTGGAAATTGTGTTTTGGTAGGTGGTGCCTATACAGCCTTGTACAGCAAAAATGAAACAATGAATGTGGGACTAAAAACATTTGAATTTAAAACAATACAGCATAATGAAAATCTTTAAATATTTTTGATCGCGCTCTGTATTTGTAGTCCGACGCTACTAAAAAAAATTATGAAAAAAAAACCAATCGAAGTTCGATTTTCAAAATTATTCGAATAATTACGCTTTCTTTTTGTTAGACTGTGCAATTTGGTTATAATTAAAAATAACTTGTCTTTTAGAAAATCTAAGTCTGACTTAGGATTAACTGGCATCGGAAAAACAGGTAATAAAGGAAAAAAAAAGAAAATTGAACCACCTACTGAAAGAAATGCTAACTCTATTCATCTACTTCGCAGCTAGAATTTTATTCACAACAACAATACTGGAAAAAAACAGCATTATATTAGAAAAATAACGTTTTTATCTTGGTGCATAATCCGCTTTATCATTATTCTTTGCATACCTTTATTCATTTCATTTACTCTCACCACAAAGTCCACATACGAAAGCCTTTGTATTCAAAACGACCCAGAATTACAGTCAACGTTGAACCAACGTAGGTAATTATCATTAAGTTAATAAGACTGCACGTGTTCGTATAAATTCAAGAATGCTTAGTGGTCGAGATACACTGACAAAACTTAGTTTAATGTCCGCCAGACATTGATTAGTCAATAGCCAGCTTTAGTGTGTTCGTTCGAAGCGGCGCAGCCACACCACTGCGTAACCTGCCCAAGCGCGCTTCACTGTCTCCCGCCAAAAATTGTGACGTAACAATTTCAGTGATCTGTGTGAATATGACAGTGTTTTTTTTTTAATTTATTGAAATTGTGACACAAGGAACAAAATTAACATGACGGCTGGGAATGAGGAGCATGAACCCCTGATCACATCTTCTGTTGACAACCAGCGTGTTGCATACAATACGCCACCTGTAAGTAATTTAATTTAGAAAATACATTTTCATCAATACTTATTCTTGTAAAGAGAAAAAAAAAACCTAGGTTCCCGTGAAGGTTATTTGTTAAAATCTCAAAGACGCTAGTTATAAAATAAGAGTATTTTACTAAATTAAATACAGTTTAGCAGAGCAGATACTGTGGTGTTTTGATTACATAAATTACTAGGCTGGACATAACTAGAACTAGTTACTAAGTCCATTCAGTAATAGAGTTACTATGGGCCCAGATACATCTAGTCAGTCAATTTAAGTGTTCGGCTATATTAGAAGCGCATTCATTCAATTGAAACTGTCTTTCAGCTGGAGGTCGGTAGTTCTTAATAATGGCTAAAATTCGTATTTACAATGCTGTAAAAGAACTTCCACTGTACCTATATTTTTTACATAAAGAAAATGGAAAAATATCGTAATCTACGAAAATCAACAGGGTGTGGCGTAGCGCAGAAACGTAAACTTGATTTCCACATGGAATAAAATTAAATACATTTGGCTACAGTTTAACGCAATAACATAGGTAATGGTTTTATGAGATGTTGTGTTATCAAGACATATTTACAGGGTCAGGGAGCTTCCCGAAATTCTAAACAAGTCTTCTAAAAGGTTCTTTATAGGTTTGTAAAGGTCAGAAACCTGCTCTAACTTCCATTCTTTTACTTTTTTGTAGGCGGAAAATCGGAGAATGGAGTTGAGTCGTAGTTAGTTAATAGACCAATGGTATCTATGTTTCTCTAGTACCACACAAAGACTATTAATTTTTGATTTTAGTACATTTTAGTGCAAGTACCAGCACTACAATCGGGAAAACCAACCAATCACTTAAAATTATATTTATAAAACATTAGCAAGATGGCTACCTCAAATTCCATTCTGTGTTCAAACGACATGATTATAATATTAATGTTTCAAGCGAAAAGAAAAATAAACCGGACTCTATGCTCAATACCTACAAGAAAAATGTTATCAAGGCTGTATCGTCGATTCCGTGGGTTTAGACGAACTTATAAAAAAGATGGAACTGGTTTCCTAATGCACCGGTTTCTTTTAGTTCGAACTTCGTTCTAATTTGATTTAAATATCCCAATTAAGTTAAAGATTCTTGGCTCATTATTAAGTTAAGTAGCTCATACATTTAGAAGTCGGTATTGTAAGAGTTTCGACATCGTTTTGGTAAAAAAATCTTCATAATTAATGATAGAAGGGCCGTTCACGCCCTTCGCCGTCGAGTTGTCGACCTATCAACAGTTAGGTTGTGATGATGTCGCAACAGTTGTTTGTTGGAGGCACGAATGTGGTTTATAAGCAACTTAATTGATGTATTTTTATTTGAGAATGTCGTATGCGCAGCAAAGGTTTCTATGAAAACCTTAATTCGAATAGAAGTCGGTTATAGAAAGAATCCATCTTGAGCTTTGCGTAGTAACTAAAAATTATAGCTTTTTTTTTGCGTTTTCGGGATCTATTTTGAGCAGGGTTCGAATTTATCAAGATAATTATTTTCTTTGATAATTATCATGATAATAATCGAATATTTATCAGAAAATTATCAATGCTAATTTCGTTACTAAAATAATAATATATATGGAAAGAAAGGAGGTGTCTGATGAGATGACGAGTAATAGAGAAGTACGGAACAAGAAGACATGTTGCACCGACCCCAAATGAAGTGGGATAAGGGCAAGATAATGATGAATTTCGTTACTAAAATATTATGTAAAGAAAGACAATAATTATAGTTACTAATTTTAAACAATTTTTGTGGCCGCTCCTTTTTTATGTTGACACTTAACGCGTTTGAATACGCGCGGTAAATTGCGTTCGGATACTTGCTAACACAAAAACCAAATTTCACCATAAAAGCATATATGCAATGGCTCCAAAACTGTACAATAAATTACCAGATAAAGTTATTTTAGCCAACAACTTTAATAATTTTAAACTTCAGCTTTTTAAATTATTGAATGACAAGGCATATTACTCTGTCGATGAATAAGAGAGATAATGATGATGTTGTGATGTGATTTTGAGATGATAATTTTGTACAATTGAACTTAATTCTGATAATTTTGACTTTCGTGACATTCTATTATTGATTTGGTACGGTTATAATTAATTTAATTTTGAAAATTTTAATTTGATTGACAGTATTATTATTTTTATTTTTATTGTTTTTTCATGACATATTTAAATTAATTTAATTGTGACATCTGTTATATTTTATGAGATTTTGTAGTTTAATTTTGATTTTACAAGTGACATTATTTTTTATGCCTTTCTGCGGAACACAGGATGGACCAAACATTTTATAAAACATCACAGTACCCTGTATTCACAAAATTAATAGATGAATGAATGAATTTAATTTTGATAATTTTAAAATTGCTGACATTGTATTTTTTCATGACATTTTGTACTATATTTAAATTAATTTAATTTTGACAACTCTAATATTTCTGACATTGTATTTTGTGTGATTTTGTAGTTTTATAATTAATTTAATTTTAACCAGTGACAATATTTTGTATGCCTTTCGGCGGAACATAGAATGGATCAATATTTATTTATAAAACATCTGTAACAGATTTTTACCCTATGTTCACAAAAGGTATTTGAATTTGAAGTTTATTAATTATTGTTTTGTTTTTTTTTAATCTCAATGAACCGAATCATGATTTTATGCAAGTAGGATAAAAGTAGGTTACTATTCTTAAACTAAATACATACGCAAATATAATCGGTATTTGAATACTTACATCAATTTTCTATAACTTATTCTGTCGGCTCTAGGTAGGCCTACTCTCTGTCTCTATTGATCGCCTTCAATTTAGTACAATAGGCTACTTCCTATTGCACAAGAAAATGGACCCACCATAAAGGTCCTTCAAGTTTTCTGTTGCTATGAGCAATATCTAGTATCATCAAAAAATCTTAATAACAAATGAGATTTCCGTCGACTCAAAATATATATTATATTGTTATTACTACCTACAAGTTTCTATATTATTCAGACTTATTGAATGATGAAGAAGCCAATTTTATTTATATCTAATCAAACTTTATCTCGTCATCTCGTCGTCGTTTTTGTAGACTCATATCTATCTATGCAACTTTACATTGAATATATTTGAATAAAAAGAAAAGACATTGCTACTAACGTGTGTGAGAACGATTCTAACACTGAAAATATAATCTCAAATCAATCAGAAATACTGAATAAGAAGTTTAAAAAGAAACAGAAGAAATTATAAAAAAAAACATAGGTCCGGTGTACTTAAACCAAAGTTTTTAATAAAAACCTGGCATACGGTCAGGTTGGTTTTTTAAATGTATTTTGTCTTTGGCTGGCTTCCAGTGGCGAAGGATCCATAGAACTCGATTAATACCTTGGCTTCCCTTTGATTAATGGCACAGTCAGTATTCTATAGACAAATAATATAATCTCATTAAATATATGTACTGCAGCTTACCTCTTACAAATATTGACCCTTCGCTACTGCTGGCTTCGAAGACCTTTGAAAAGACATAATTGCAAAGCATAGCTTTTCCTCCCACCACTGACTACATGAAAACACATTTTGACACAGAACTTTCGTTCATCGTTTGCAGTCTGATGTCTATGCTTGAAACCTGTTATCAACCCACCTAATTTTATCTACATATTGTTGGTCGACTTCACGTGGAACAAAAACAAGTCACTGTGGACTTACTTTATAATGCCTTTGCCTTGGATAAAACAAATATTTTGAACAGGACTAAGATGATTTTAATTTGGTAGCGTCTAGAAGAAATATAAATAATACATAATGTTCGCATTTGTATATATCGCTGTCTATTCGTTTGTTTATGTATCCGATATGTTTATACATGTATTAGGTAAACATTTTAAATACATTAATAAAATCATATCAAAATAACTTCTTAGGTACCTCCGTCGTAGTAGTTGGCATAGAAAAGCTACGAAAAATGGTGACATTATAAATTGAGAGATAATCCGTTGATAATGTTCGATTTCAAAATGTTGCTATACTCTCATAAACTATCTAATAATCGCCATATTTATGCATCACCTATCTTAATATTACAAGCCCACATACCACAAGCCTACATTTTGGTTATGTCGCCGGCCCCCATGGCCGGCGACATAACCAAAACATCCTTAGCACTGGCATAGTATAAAGATTATAGGTAGTATTTTAAACTCCGTACTCCGACGGCGGTTGGTCTCGGCTGTCATTTGTAGATCTTTGACAGTCGTTACAGGTAGTCAGTGGCCCGAAAGTCTGACAACCAGTCTTACCAAGGGTATCGTATTACCCAGTACTGACTGGGTTGTGGAGGTCAGATAAGCATTCGCTCCATGCAAAATACTTTAATTTAGCTGCATCCGGGTAGACAGGAAGCCGACCCCAACATAGTTAGGAAAAGGCAGGGCATACATGATGAAACCGACATTGTTAACCTTCCTTAGTGTTAAGAAATATCATTCATTAATATTCTTAAAGTTAAGTAAATTTAGTTAATGATATTTTGATGAAAATAGTTATAAAAAAACAGAGAATGATGATATTGTCATAATTAAAAGCGTTATTTAATGAAGCCCATGACTTCAATGCCATGGTTTCAAAGATTTGATTGTGACCGTCACAGTAAAGACGTCACTAAAACGTTCGACGCATGCTTTGCGAGTGTATTTAACATATTTTTTAAGTTAAAATACTTAACAAATAACCATAATGAATTCATCAGATATGATTAGCAAGGAGCACATTCTTGGCAAACGATGGAGTTTCTTGCCGGTTCTTCTCCATAGAAAACGACAAACCCGAAGTGTGCACCTTTTCTCGGTGTTTTATAAGTGCCCATGTACGTCTATGTAAAATAAATTATTAGATTTTGAGAGGCAATACCAGCGCAATATTGTTTCTTGTTTTCCGTTTTAAATTTTTAGGCTGTAAATTATTTTGTAGATGCAAAGAAACTTGTGTTCTTTGAGTTTCTCTTGCTTTTCGTTTTTCTACAGATTTTTAAATCAGACGCAACAGGTTTTTGCCCTTTCCATTTTCTTATTAACGTTATATTTTCTCTGGCGGTATATCTTTCCATATTTTTAATATTTTCACGTAGCGACATACTTAACACCTAATCTTTGGCACCTGTCGGCTTATACAGGGTGTTACGTAACTCCCACGTGCTGGTAACCTGACACTAGTTCCGGATATCGGGCCACCCCTAATTCCGTCGTAATAAAACACCGAATTTACCGGCGGGTTTCTTAATTAGGAGTTCATTGTATTGTTAACTAATTTGTGGTATTGATCGTGGGGTAATATAAGGCGTAACTAGCGTTTGTCCGTGGCTTCATCCGCGTTGAGAATTGATTTAGATATTGGTTGAGAATTATCCCACGGAAACGTCATCATCTGCTAGGCTGCCAGTCTAACCGCATACAGCTGAAAAACGGTATTTTACATGGAGCGACTGCCTATCTGACCTCCACAACCCAGTTAGTACTGGGTAATACGATAACCCTTGGTAAGTCGTTTATCGTTTTTTTTTTTGCACGGAACCCTCATCTTTTTTCTATAATAAAAGTACCCTATAGTTATCTTTATAGCATCAGCTATCTGCCAGCAAAAGCCCCGTCAAATCGGTCCAGGCGTTTTTGAGATTAGCTGGAACAAATAAATAGAAAAAAAATCAAAATCGTTGTTGTACAAAGCTGTTTTTTTGAAATTACAAACAGATACTTCATGTTTATTTATTTGTAAATATTGGGTGTAAAAATATATATAATAAAATATAAATTAAAAATATATATAATATAATATATGTATAAAAAATAGTGTTGGTAGGGTGTTCTCCCCGTCATAAAAAAATATCGTAATGGTATTTTTTTGTTGTAGACCATACCTGGAAACCTTCTATTTACGAAGATATAAGGGGTCAAAGCTTCAACTTGCTCTCGAGTATTTTTTTAAATACAAGTTTTTAATGTTATAATTTAATTTTAAATACCTCCCCGTACTAAACGTAAAACGTAATTTTTCACCCCAAAAATATTTAAATGCAATCATTTTTGCGTAGAGATAAAGTTACTTAAGTTTCATGTTGTAGAATGCTTGGTTGACAGCTTCGTGAAGAGTCCGTTTACACCTTGTATAGATGTAAATATGAACAGTAGTGTACAGTTCGTTTCAACAGTTTTCCTGGCTATAACGTTTAACGCTAATCATGAAACTGATACTTCGGCAAGGGGACGGGTAACCCTATTGCTTACAGTAAATTGCTACGATTAACATTACAATGTCCGACTCAATTGCACGTTAAAGACAATACACTTTTAATCAAGGGAAATAATTTAAATTCTTAATTAACTACTCATTCATTCAGTAAGCCAAGTACCAAATCTATATTACATATTAAAGAGTCATATTATAATGCTTATCAATGCCTGCCAGAAGTCCCAAATTTATATTAACGACCATGTGTTTTATGTCATAAATTACATAATTACACCGTAAAAAAACAAAGGACGCTGTCTCGAATAACTCAGTACAAGGAACACGGAATGAGATATGTATCAGAAACTGAGTATCATATGTTATGTAAGAGGTTATCAAGAATTGCCTGTATGTACTACTGCATGTAATAACTAGGTATATATTACAAGACTGTCGTACAGAAATGTAATACATATATTGTTTTATGAATGGTATCACAGTTATTGATTATAAATAAACATGAGTACCTACCTATTTGTAAATCTGTTACTTGGATCCATAAACCGTACTCACACCATTACGTTGCACAGGTAATATAATTATTAATATGATCACCAGCCAGGTCTATTTAAAACGGGGCTTAAGTTAATAATCTTTGTTTTATTTATTAAAACTATGCCTAAGTAAAAATAACCATATAAGATGATGTTTCTATTTGTTATTAATACAATACTCGATCTTACTTGACTATCTTTTGAACTTGTACATAGTTTTTTTTTTCGTGAATTTTTATGCCACCCATGGGCCTCTGACTTGGCTTTACATGCCGTCGAGAAATTCTCACAGGCATACTAGTTTCCTCACGATGTTTTCCTTCACCGAAGCAAGTGATAATTATACAATACGCACATCAATCCGAAAAATCAGAGGTGCGTGTGTTGGGTTCGAACTCGAGACCTGTGACTTGGCAGTCCGACGGTCACACCACTAGGCTATCACTGCTATGCTAATGTATACTACTGTCACTGCTAAGCTTTTTTATATAATGAACCTGTCTGATATTTTTAGTGAAGATTGAGTTGAGGCAGGTGTAAAACCAGATTTTAATTATCACTAGGCAACAATCGTTTCTAAAAGTCAACTTTCGAATCTAGTAAAATATTAATAAAATGCTTTGTATGCGATATTAGCAAGTGTGAGATGAAGGTGACTAGCACAACGCAAGATTTGGTCCACAAATCAATTGTTTAAATGTTAATAAATGTATTTAGAATCTTTGATGCATAATTTTATTTTGCACTTAAAAAATTTGCATAAATTACAACTAACATAATTTTTGATTAATTCGTTTGTAAATGACCGACTGCCTCGTTGGTCTAGTGTTCGCAAGCGCGACTCCTGAGTTCCTGGGTTCGATTCCCGGGTCGGGCAAAGTGTTATTGGGTTTTTCTATCAGGAATTTCTCAGTAGCAGCCACGGAGTCTGGATTTGTGCCCGATTGATGGCAATGAGCTCGCGCCCTTTTACATGGGACTTAAAAAATAACTGGCGAAACGCCTGGCTGGGTGTACAATAGTACCTACACCTCTGCTTAACTCTTCGGGGCGTTACAGGCGTGATGTTATGTTATGTGAAGTTTGTAAATTTCACAAAGCTCAGATATGCACGGAGGTAAACATACTAACCAACGATTTTTTTTTTTTTTTTGTGATACTATCTGTCATACTAACCAACTTTCATGAAGCTCATATCAGATTCGTAAAAAGAAACTATTTTCAAGCAAAAGTCTGTTTTATATGAACTTGTTTTTATTTCTAGAATCGGAGATCAGCTCCATAGTGAAAGTGGTTGAGTATGACGAGAAGAACCACCCCTAAACGGGTTCTTGTGACTGAATCGTCACCCCGATATCCGTGATGCCTATGTCTTAAAACATCTGGATAACATGCCATGTTTTTTTTTCCTAATTTTAGTCTTAAACCACATATCTTACGAATTTTTTTTCTGAAAAGATACCATTAAATCATCTTCGTTCTTCCACAGGATGGTACCACACCAGAAGTGTCGCCTCGCGGCAGCGGCGGAGAAGTGACCTTAGCAATACCAGGCCATCGCAACTATGGAGCCATTGGAGGCAACGAGAAGGTTACCTACACCTGGGCAGACATCAATGCCTTTGCTACTGAGTCCAGGTCTAGGTCTAGAAGGATCTGGAACTTCTGGAAACCTAGCGCGAGTGGCATGTTCCAGCAAAGGAAGCAGCTGTTGAGAAATGGTAAGTTTAGTATTAACTATGCCTTGTTTTCTTGGGGCATTCTCCAGCCACCTTTCATTTGTTGTGGGTACTCCGCGTACTAACCATAGCGAGCGATAGCTGCGTGAATACGCGACCGTGATTTTGTACGCCAAACGAAAATGCGTAGTAGTACCGACAGAGAGCGCCTTCTGATTGATTGTCCGAACAAATGAGTGCATTAACGCGATGACCGCGAATTTTCGCGTCCGATCACTTTAGTTACGACGCGTAAGTCAGACTATTGTACAATTACGAAATTTTCAAGGTAACTCGTAACGGGTGGATGTGAATGACCCAGGATGTTATCAATACTGTAGTGATAGACGATATCTGGCACAAAAAGGCTTAATTCTTCAATGCCTTGTTGCCAAGTATCGTATGGTCATTTTAATATGTAGTAAAACCGGAATATTAATCTTGAGCTACTATCGAATGCCTTTACCTCCGTGTAATCTAGTCAGATATACAAGACTAGATGAATAAAATAATTAATTAAAAGATCAATCAAGATAACAGTCTCAGAATTGAATATTAATCAACAAATTGACAGAGTTCCTCACAGACTGTCTCGCTAATATCAAGTAACAAATTCAACTGTTTGATTCTTATCAGTTATAAGATCTTGGAATGCTATTTCGTATAGATAAACTTCGAAAAAGTCCGATAAGGCCGCTTCACTTGAAAGCCTTGCTTTATGTCAAGGGCATTCGTTTTTAGAGTTCGTTGGCCAAATGGAAAAAAAGGAAACTTATTATTTCGTCCTGTCCATCTTTGCGTCCATCCGAATGCAAAACAGCGCTTTTATACAGGCTTTTAACACGATCGAGTGATCTCCAAATCATGTTTGTTAAGCCTTATGTAATTGAATTTTTTATTTTATTTTGTTTAACTTTATTGATGAGGATGGTAGGTGTATTCAACCGGTAAACAATGAGAAGTGAAATTACGACAAAAATGATTTTTGTAATTAACTTTTAATAGCTTAACATATTTGATATTTTCGAATACAAACCCAAACTGCAGTCACTTTGAGAAATTCAATGAAATCTAAAAATCTATCTATACCTACTAATATTATAAAGCTGAAGAGTTTGTTTGTATGGTTGAACGCGCTAATCTCAGGAACTACTGGTTCGAATTGAAATATTCTTTTAGTTTTGGATAGACAATTTATCGAGGAAGGCTATAGGCTATACAACATTAGCTACGACCAATAGGAGTCCAGCAAAAATAAAACAAGTCAGAAGCGGAGGGTGAAACCGCGGGGCACACCTAGTATATAATTTTCTAACTATCGATAAAATAAATAATGGTGCGTGTCACCAATATACGGAATCCTTTACTGTATGAGGTCTGACACGTACTTGGCCGGTTTTTTGACGTTTCTGGACATAACGATGATATAAACTATTAGAAATTTAGAATATTTAGAAATACGATAAGAGTTAATGAACGCTACAAGATTTTGGAAGAGTGGTCGTACCGGTTTTGGTGGAAAATTTTCTGGCTTCCACGCAGTGCTTTGGTTTAAAGCAAGCCAAAGTATTAATTTCACTTTTACAAGGGGGCTAGTCGACTTGCGATTTCTGCGATCTGGGTCTGGAATGATATGGTAAAGGTTTTTCTGCGTCACCAATCCCAAATGATTATTCAGTAACTAGCCTGCGGTTTCGCCCTCGTGGAGTTTGGTTATTGTCCCAAGGGATCGTACTACCGAGATAGAAAGTATCTTATGTATTAATCCAGTTTATAAACTATCTGTATGCCAACTTTCATCTAAATCCGGTCAGTAGTTTTTGCGTGATAGAGTAACAAACCTCCAGACATCCATACATCTTCACAAACTTTTGCATTTATAATATTAGTAGGATTAGAAGCTCATTAATCATTTTGTACACACTAGTCTTGTCTCCATTATTGATTAAATTATTATCTTCTTCTACAGTAAATGGCGCCGCCTACCCCGGCGAGCTGTTGGCCATCATGGGGTCCTCAGGAGCCGGAAAGACCACACTCCTCAACTCGCTGACCTTCCGTACTCCTAGCGGAGTCCTGTCAAGTGGAACACGAGCGCTGAATGGACAGCCAGCTACCCCTGAAGCGCTTTCAGCACTTTCAGCGTATGTGCAGCAGCAGGATCTGTTCATTGGGACGCTGACGGTGAAGGAGCATTTGATCTTCCAGGTGAGTTATGGAGCTAGACTGAATTCGAGTAAATTCAAATGAAATATTCTTGTGGTGAATAATGAAGCTGTTTCTGATTCAGTTAGATAATATTGTTAACGGTTTTTTGTGGTATGCGATTGTCGTGGTATGAGCTTGTGATGCGGAGGAATGAGGAAAAGGTTGTGAAAGAACTTTTGAGTATGACTGTGGATCACTTGTGGATGGTATAATAGTAGAGGAAGACCAGAGAAACGATGGATGGACTGTGTGAAGGATGACATGGCACGAAAGGATTTGTCTGATGAGATGACGAGTAATAGAGAAGTATTGAAGAAGAAGACATGAACAACAAACACGGGAGAGAAGACAAGAGGAAATGATGATGGCAAATGTTAGGGTCGGCCTCGTTAGGCACAGCCGGGCTGCAAGAACGAACATCTTGAAACTTATGACATATAAATATTTTATATCAACATTTATGTCAGGCATGAAGTTGAATTCACACATTTATCATTCACTAACGATAGCTTCGAGTGTGCCTATTAGTTGAGCGTATCTTCTAAACATAAGTAACATTATCAAACCGGTTTCTTAAAAATAAAATTCATGGCAGCCCAAAACCGGTGGGGCCTTGACACCATGGACAAACAAAAAACTAGTGATATAGAAATAATTGCTTTATGGATACAAAACCGTGGAAAATGAACTCGAAATGTTTATGGGAAATTAGTTTTTTTTTACTTCCTTGGTATTAGTGGTCGCAATCGGTGCTGAGCGTGAAGGAGCTGGGTTCGATTCCTGGGGCGGCCAACGTGTTTTTGGGTTTTCCATAAGGGATTTTTCAGCTCGGAGACTGGATTTGTGCCAGGTTGATGGCCATGGGCTCGTCCAGTTTCAGAAATGTACTGTACAGTGATTGGAAAAGTGTGACGGGCTTGTAGGCTCGTCCCTTATTACATAGCACTTAGATATTTTAAGCTCGGGTGGCGAAAAGTGGGTGTAATAATTGTAAGTCACTCTGCCTAGCCCTTCGGGGATTATACAGGCGTGATGTTAAGACTTGTGAATTAATGATGTTAATTCTATTTGTTTTTTTCTCTAGGCTTTGGTGCGGATGGACCGACATATACCGTACGCACAGCGGATGCGACGAGTTCAAGAAGTCATTACTGAGGTGAGACACGAAATAGGGCTTTATAAGCACCGTAGGTACAAGTCTTTAGACAATATGTTGAATGATAGGATGGTAATGCCCGTAATTTAACGTTTGTGTGACAAAATTAGTGGTAAGATTAGAATCTTTGCAGAATCAAAACCTCGTACGCTATTGATTCAGGAAACTTGGAACTTATTTTACTTGGAATGGTGTAAAACCGTTTAAATATAAAAAAGGAAAGAAGGAAATTAGGCTTTATTTTAATTTAGTATTTATTTGACGCAACTTTACTAATAAGCTTTTAAAATAGCATTTAAAAAACTTACTTAGTTATTAAAACCTGCTTTAAAATGCAGTTTTCTTCCGTTATTCCTTAACCTTAGGAATCTTTTGGTTTTTATGGGAAAAATACCATAGAATAACTTACTTTATTGAACACCAAAATTAAAACACAAATTTTTACAATATTACTAATTCTATGGTTACCATGGCGGTCTTATCGCTGATAGCGATATCAAAATCAAAATCAAAGTATTTATTTCAAGTAGGCCAGTTACAGGCACTTTTGAACTGTTGAAACAAAGAGAACAATGAAATGTAGCTACAGTCCCAGTCACAAGGCATAAAAACTGTGAAATTGTTGTAGCTGCCCATTCCCTAACGTAGATCTCTATGGAGAAAAAACTCCATGGACACTCTTTTAAATTATAATATTGTTACAAAACCTTAGTTACATCATTAATGTTGAGATGGGGTCTCATTTATGTGAGAACGATGTAGCAAGATGTGCACGTTAAAAGTGTACAAAGTAAAATCAAAAAAGACAATTCTAAAATTAAATAAATTATTAAAATGGCCGTGGCAACTCTTCTATCATCTATACAACGGACTGTGCGAATATAAAAGATAAAAGGGGGGTAGTCAGTGGTGTACTGCTACCTACTTTTTTGGCTAAATAAGTGTGTGTTGTAAAAATACTGGATACTGGTTTCAAACTACATTATCTACACCAAACTGTCCCAGTTTAAAAGACAGTCAAAACACTTTTTTTGAAGACAGTCAACAGTTTTTTTGTTGATGTTTGTGTCATGCACATATGTATATCTTATTTGATTAAGATTGTCAAACTCGCAGGACATATTGTAGGTTGCTCTTTTATCTGTCAGAGACTTCTTTTCAAGATAAAATTAGGCACTTAATTACTTTATAAACCAGACACCAAATGTCATATCTACATGTATTATGCACCTGTATTTTTACTCGGTTCATTTGCATACAAGTGTTTTTGAACATCCGGTTAGGAGGGATCCTATTATTGAAAGATGATGTCCTTGAAACATCTTAAAAAATGGTTTTAGAGACTTTTCCTCAAAGCTCAATCACGATTTTTATAAAATAGATATAAACAAAAGTTTATATCCTACTCCTATCTAAGCATTTTTACAATATACCTATACATTATTTACTTATTATACAGAACTAAAATAATAGTAAAAATATGTACATGTATAAAAAGCAGAAAAAAATTAAAGCGCTTCAAAAAGTTCGTCTGTGACGCTTTCAACGGGGAAAGTGCCCAGAAGGCTGGCAGCATTGCCACGATGGATGGCAATGCTATAAATAAATGAAGATAATACAAGAACAGGCGTGTTTATAGCCTTTTCAAGATTTTTTATAAATATGTATTTTTTTCATATGATTCAGTCATTCTTTAATCATTATGCCACCATATCCTAGACGTCTATTGTTGAACAAGAATGGTCTATATCATGGCTTCTACCTGAAATGTTATCAGTTATCGCGATCGATTCTTCATAAATTGAAAACAGCTATAGCCTTTTATAGAATGCCGTAGACTTTCAACGCCCAGCATACAAAATGACAGATCAACAAATGAAATCTGTCATTTTGTCGATTCTTCCGTTGACTTCTTCGGTGGTCATGCTACGCGTGCTAACGTTAAAACATGTCTAACCTAACACTTTGTCCATAGTTGGCGCTCACAAAATGCCAGAATACCGTCATCGGCATCCCGGGTCGGCTGAAGGGTATCTCAGGAGGAGAGATGAAGAGACTGTCTTTCGCCAGTGAGGTCCTCACGGATCCTCCTCTCATGTTCTGCGACGAACCTACATCGGGACTGGACTCTTTTATGGCACAAAATGTTTTGCAGGTATGTTAAAAAATAAGAAGCTTGTCAGTATCTACTTACCACTCTCAGGCATATACTGAAGAATGACGAGAGAAAAAAATTGGCACAAAATAACTGTGTTATGGAGTAGGTGAAAGCAATTACCCTTTGGAGGCATAAAAATATCCATAACTGAGTTTCGTAGCATGCTACGAAATCAGTAATCCAAAAAAACACCCAATAAAATGAAGGTTTTTAGTCACTAACACACAAAAGTACTGCGTGATTTGGGGAATTGTCCCCAGTGTAGCCTATGTAGTCTACTACTCCACTCACTGAATCACATAAATACTCTGCGGCTCGAAATTCGTAAATCTCCTATCATATCGCCATGAACTGCTTAAGTAGACCGTACCGTCAGTGGTAATACTTGAACCCCGAGTTCACCTAGTGTGTGTGTGTGACTGCGTTCACTAATTTCATATAGAATAATCTTATATTGCTTTTTTAATTTTGTTACCACTGACGTTCCGCCGCTCATGACATACTTAGTCAAAATATAAGCCAGTCCCCAAAATTAATTATAATCTATCCATTCCAATCTCCAGGTACTGAAAGGTCTAGCTCAGAAGGGAAAGACGGTGGTGTGCACCATCCACCAGCCGTCGTCGGAGCTGTACGCCATGTTCGACAAGCTGCTCATCATGGCGGACGGGAAGGTCGCCTTCCTCGGCTCGCCGGACCAGGCTAACGACTTCTTTAAAGAGTAAGTAGATTATCATTTCGTTGAGGGTTGTTGAATGCATCCGGTTACACTAGAAGCTGACCCCACTATGATGAGGGTTGCTGGCTTTATATTCACTCATACGACTTTTTAGGTCTTTTTGAGGTCTCTGACCGGATCATACGAGAGTAGGTCCCTAATTAATTTCTAGTGGTGCGTAACACCATGATTTCCTCCCTCGTAGATGTCAGAAGCGCATT
Source organism: Noctua fimbriata (assembly GCA_905163415.1). NCBI lineage: Eukaryota > Metazoa > Arthropoda > Insecta > Lepidoptera > Noctuidae > Noctua > Noctua fimbriata. Next base: position 3,677,320 of record LR990930.1, read on the forward strand.
TTCGGATTATAATATGAAATTGCTACAGTACGCAGATACGTGGTAACTAAACCTGTTGAGATATCCAAAGAACACACACGATTCTTATAGTATTTCTTGTCACGGTGGTTTAACCTCTTAAGACACATATACGTAACATAATACCCATAATTGACTTAAATCCCTATTCCAGTTAAGCTGTAGTATCTACCTACTTTTGTCACGCGTTTTGTGGGCCTGATGTTTCTCAGTCAGCGATAATAATAACTAAATACGTGGGATTAGCTTTTTTTTTTCGCCAGATTTTCCAAATTTGAATTCCTGATCCTTCCGATCAGCCACAACCAAAGCATATTTGATACAAACCAAGAACTTAACCACAGTAGTCATAGTTATTGACAGATAATATCTGTAACTGAAACTGTCTTCTGAACTTATTATTGGAACCTAGATGGATTAATAAACCAGGGGACTACGTTTCATACACTTGGTATTTCGTAGTTTTAAAATTTTAACCATCTTTTTCTTCCTCCAGGCTGGGAGCAGCGTGTCCTCCCAACTACAACCCAGCGGACCACTTCATCCAGCTCCTGGCGGGAGTACCCGGCAGGGAGGAGACTACTAGAACAACCATCGACACAGTGTGCACGGCCTTCGCACGCTCTGAAGTTGGCTGCAAGATCGCCGCTGAAGCTGAGAATGCATTGTATTTGGAGGTATGGATGATTGAAATGTTTTAGATTGTGTTTCTTTATAGGTGTTCCAAGATTTGATATAGCACCTATTTTTATATACCGAGCTATATCCATGGTTTCATTTCATCTTTCATCAAAACCAAACGTTCTCTCGAAGTGGTATTGTGAATAAAATAAAAAAGTTTCAGAAATTTGGAACATTTTAAGCGGCACATCATGATTATTTCACAACAATTATATTTCATTATCAATTTTTTTTTGTCAAATGCTTTTCTAATCTCTTCTTTTCTCTCCAGCGCAAGGTCGCGTCAGGCTGGGCAGATCCCGCATGGTCGGAGGCTACAGCTAAACGGGCGCGTCGCTCGCCCTACAAGGCGTCGTGGTGTGCACAGTTCCGCGCAGTACTGTGGAGGTCCTGGCTCTCTGTCACCAAGGAGCCTATGCTCATCAAAGTGCGGTTCCTGCAGACTATTGTGAGTATTCTTTCACTTATAAAACTACTTCTTCGTAGCGTGTCAGCGTCAGTCGGAGCTACAAATGAAGCACTAATCAGTTATCATCTTCCTGCCCTTGTCCTATACTGCTTTGGGGTCGGCGCAGCACATTTTATTCTTCCATTCTTCAAATCAAAGTTATTGGTATTTTAGCCAATCAATACTGAACAACAAAAAAACATGACAGCAAAATTGCTAGTTTTTTTTTTAGTTTTAAGCCCAACCTTTTATAAATCGGGGTCGTCACTTTACAGTCTCCTTTTTTCCCCTAATTCGTGTGAAGTTTTAATAAGTTTGAAGTTTCCATACCACTTAAACTACATGGCAGTCAGTTGAATGGAATGTGGATACCATATCCTACATACTCGTACTTGGCTGCCATTAATTATTTTCGATACTTTACCGTTTCTTTTATTCTTCTGATGATTGCCTCTAACCTAACCTCTTGCATTGTTATAGATGGTGTCGATCCTGATCGGCGTGATTTACTTCGGGCAGCACTTGGACCAGGACGGCGTCATGAACATCAACGGGGCAATCTTCATGTTCCTCACCAACATGACCTTCCAGAACATCTTCGCTGTCATTAACGTAAGTATTCGTTCTATTCACTTATATTGCACTGTGCACGTAACTTCACTGCCGAGATAGGTTGAGAGGACTCCTTCGTATCCTCGCTTTAAAACAAAAACTCACTGTTAGTGAATCGGTATGGGATGGATGGATGAAGGACCTATTCATCAGCCGGTTCTTGTCCTACATCTACTACTAAACTTGTAGGTTTTAGACTCTGGGCTGCATTGCAAATAAGGATGTGATGTTTTTGCACACCCTAGCCAGTCATTCAGCCTGTTATCACCTAGCTGGTTGGCTGCTATTTTTATTGTTTCCATACAAATAAGCAAAAAAAAAGTGTTAATCCTAGCCTTTTTTATTCGATGTTTGTTTTTTGCGTGTTGCCACTTTTTGATTTTTTGAGTATCTGATGTTTATCTTGACTTATCACAATCCTAAACTCCTAATGGACGTTATTTGAGCAATCAGTTCATCTGCGAACTTTGCGATGACTATTGACCATTTAATCTTCTTTGTCAAAATTAAACCTCCTTTAAACCAACCTTTTTGTCCACAGGTATTCTGTTCAGAACTACCAATCTTCATACGAGAGCACCATTCAGGGATGTATCGAGCCGACGTCTACTTCTTATCGAAGACATTAGCAGAAGCACCGGTCTTCGCGACCATTCCTCTGGTCTTCACCACCATTGCGTACTACATGATAGGGCTCAACCCTGAGCCGAAGCGGTTCTTCATCGCTTCGGGACTAGCAGCCTTGATTACTAATGTTGCTACTTCGTTTGGTGAGTTTCATTTTTATTAGTTTTTGCTTTTACCGCTTGTCCTCGAGTTACCAGCTCAGTTGTGTAGTGTTGTGATAGCTACTGCGAAAACAATAAATTTGAGAAATTGCTAAGGACATGCTATGACTCATAGCGACATGAATTGTGACGCGCCGATACTAACGCGAAGGACACGCGCATGTTTCACACAACCAGAGAAACACACGCGTGTCGAGATAAATCACGTCTTAGGTCGTATCTTCTATGGTTGTGAAGGGTTCATTGGTAGGAAAGATGTTGATTAAATGCGAGGGCTGATCGCTGTCAACATTAAGTAAAACGATCAAACATATTCGCTGTTTTTTGAGATCAATATCAAGCTGAAGTAGCGTTCCTCCTTTCTTTAAATCAATGATTAATATTTGATCAAAAAAGAAAAACGTGAACGGGCATTTGCTTTCAAAATAGAGTACTGCAGTGCACGGCCGGAAGGCAGTGTTCTTTGGGGTTCACGAAATCGTAACGAGTTCTTTATCAGCTAGATCAAAACCAAACCTGTATTTCTATTACTAGAAGGACAGGTTTACTTACCTGACCTCTATAGGCCTCCCACGAGTTATACCGATGACCTTGCGAAGGTCGTAAGGATCCGCTGGATGCGAGAAACACAGAACCGATCGAAATGACGAGACTTGTTCGAGGTCTATGTTTATCTGAAATTCTGCTAGCTAGTCTTATCCAAATATTCATCAAGTCAACTTAAAACTCAAATTCTTCTTCTTATCGTATCGATGTTCCTTCCATATATGAAAAATATGATCATGAAATCTCAACTATGATCACGTCTCTTTTGTTAATTTTAAAAGAAGCTGAACAATACGTTGTCGTTTTTTACTCAGCCAAAATATGTCTACCTACAAACAACAATAAAAATGCACGCTAAAAAAACTACTAAAAAACAGTGCTGTCCAATTATAGTCAAAACCGGGTTACTAGCCACTCAATGTTTAAGTAATATTGCGCAACAGACCTGCTGTTTTACTATCAAAATTTTGTCACTAAACTAATAGTTTTACTAATTAATTTTAATAGAGAATACTAATTGCCAGTCAATAATTTGATAAAAGCCTATATTAAATGATAATTTCACAATGTACATAAGTAGTTGATTGAATGGGGGCGCTACTATGACATCTCGATAGTTGACTACTATTTCTCACTTTGAATTTAGAGCTATCGCGACTTTATTATGTCGGAGGCACCTATTGGCTTACATTAGTAACACAGTACCGACACGATAACTAAACTACGACAGCGTTAAAGATAGAAAAAGATTAGTACCTATGCATTGTTTTTCTGGGATAGGAGCAGAAAGTAGATGATGCATTCGAAAATGTACTGACACAACTATCAAAAACAATCCTTAAAAAAAGTCATAAAATGAAAATAATCATAATTTAGAAATTGATTTCAAGACAAAGTATTATTCTTCGCGAAGTAATAAGACTCTAGTACTTTACTTTTTACTTTACGTTTTACTTTTCGATTTGATTTGTAAATTACAAATCAACGCGAACGTCGAGCAATCATGGCTAAAAGTGGTACTGTAGTAGACCTCTATAAAACTATTAAACCTCCACATGGCCACAACTTTTTTAACGCTCCGAAACGTGTTTAACATTGCGCAACGATTATGGAATAGATGACTCCAAGAATGTAGCCTTATCTTGAACCTTTTTCATTAAGTTCAATATGCTAAGTTTGCCATAGATTATAAATGTAGGTAGTAGGACCGAAGTTTGAGGTCTCTTTATTTCGGTGAGACCTTGAACAGTCAGACGGTGTTAAATTATGAAGAATTCTGTTGTCTTATAATGAGTTCTGGAATGTAACGTAGGTTGAATTTTTTAATGCGCTAACGACGCGCGTAGTACGCAATCAGGACGCTCAGCAAATGCAAGACTGGAGTCACGTTGTTACCTTTGCACACGATCCTTGCGTTTGTATCGCTATAAACGCGCTGATACATCGCTACAAACTCGCGTTCGTAGCGATACGTGCGGAGAAAGCCGCCGCTATTTGGAACCACAGTATTACGATGCCGTCGCTCGAGACAACTCTGCTTACGCTAGCCTTCGTGCTAAGAATGAAACAGAAAAAAACAACGTAAATTTTGGGTACAGCCATTTACGAATGACTCTCCCGGCATGACCTCCTTCTCCGCACCACTAATGGCTCAAACGCGGTGTAAGCGAGCGTTTGAATCGATACAAAGGAGCGTTACATTTGCGTTTGTATCGTTACAAACGTGTAAAATCTGCTATAAATGTGTTGATAACGCGCAGAGTACGCGCTAATTAAAAACGCGCGTCGTCAGAGCATAAAAAAACGTGGTGTGCAAAGGCCCTTATAGCCGTATTCTTGTTGCTACATTTTTGTAATTTTTTTATGACACGGTCTTTAGCTCAGCATCCGAACTATAGGTACATAATATGTCCGTAAAGGTTATTAATAAAGTTTGGTCAGTGCTTTTACAACAACCGATTACCATTTCCGAACTCAAAGCAAAGACCTTGCTATTCGAGAACTATTTATAGAGATTTTATCTGGTAAAAAAAGCTTCGGTGTAACGCCTACGCATTTTGCCAATTAAAGCACTACAAGACGTCTATTACTTACGAAGCCGTATATGTACAAACCGCCAACATTGTACAACAGCTAATTTAATAATTTTCTCGCGATTTCTCCCGATCAATATGAGAAGTAACGGGAGACAAATTTCTCTGGACCGCAGCTTCTCGCGTGTCGTGCAATATAATACTACCACAACACAGTTAGGCGGTTTTCCACAATTCACATAAACAAGGTACACTACTATTGAGGTTAGAGCCCTACAACATACGTACGTCAATAGGAAAAGGAATTCATTTTCTAAACATCTTTGTTTTAATTAAAATCGAAATATGCACGTGGCAAAATAATAACAGCCGCTCGGATCATTCTTCAGGTTAAGGCGCGCTTGCGTTGGTGCGTCGATGGGTGACCACCTATTACATGCCGAGTTTCCTCCGTGCCTCGGAAAGCACGTTAAGCCGTTGGTCCCGGCTTTCATTTGTAGATTTTAAACAGTCGTTACAGGTAGTCAGTGGCCCGAAAGTCTGACTACCAGTCTTACCAAGGAGTATTGTATTACCCAGTAGTAACTGGGTTGTGGAGTTCAGATAGGCAGTCGCTCCGTGTAAAATATTAGTCTTCATCTGCATCCTCTTATACTGAAAGCCAACCCCAACATAGTTGGGAAAACGCTAGGCGAATGTTCACCATTATTAAATACTTGATTTTAGAATTTTTGTTACGTAAGCACAATCAGTATCATCCAGAGATATGAATAAATTTTTAAAATTATTCAAGTCGGTCTTTATCGCTGATAGACTTTCTAGGTCCTTTGGTGATCCTCATGATTTTCTGAATGTTTTCTACGCATGTGACGGTTGGTTTTCTAACGGCTCTCAACAACCATTCAGTATAATGTATGCAACCTACGTCTATGTAAAATCAACAGTTAATAGATTGATTGATGGTGTTCGAGCGGTCATAAAAACTTAATTATCCATGGAGTTATTAAATGAAATGTTGAATTATCCATGGAGTTATTAAATGAAATGTTGAATTATCCATGGAGTTATTAAATGAAATGTTGAATTAAACATTTCGTTATTTTTATTATTAAATCATTCCATTCTGGCAATTTCCTGAATGTTTATTTTACGATGGAATAATGTCGTGTCATAAATCGTTGTTTATATTTTAAGGGGTCATTTATAAAACGACTAACGTCTGATTAACCATTCATGTTTTGACGTATGAACGTTTCTTATTAGCTCTAAGCTGCGTGTACCAATAAAAACCCACTAGTTTATTAAATTGAAAGCTTCATCTTAGTCCGGACATAACACCTTAACGTTTTTTAAAATAGCTTCCTATTACGTCACGCCGAATTTTTATTCATTTAATATTTTCTCCCCCAGGTTACCTTATATCGTGTGCCAGCAACAGTGTCAGCATGGCAGCGTCAGTGGGCCCACCCATCATCATTCCCTTCATGTTGTTCGGAGGATTCTTTCTCAACACTGGGTAAGTAACTTCTAGAATATTCTAAAGCATAAATGAACCCTTCTGGGACCGCCCTAGGACCGTAGAGTACTACGTCACAAAGGGTCTACGGATTCTCTTCGTAATGCTAAGCGATTCACAAACAAAATTGGTCGTTGCTTTCGAGTAAAATCATCAAGTAAATTGGAGAGAGTTACACTGCATAACAGTGCCTAAAAATTAACACTCACATTTCGACAGTGATCTTTGTTTGTTTTATGTTATTCATAATCTCTTCACATAATATTCACCCTATGACCATAGGATACCTAACTTACTATTGAAGGACTAACAAAAAAGTTCCAGATATTTTATTGACAAAAGGAATATCACCTGACACTTATCTCCAACAGTTCCGTGCCCCCGTACCTGGGCTGGATATCCTACCTGTCCTGGTTCCACTACGGCAACGAGGCGCTGCTGGTCAACCAATGGGCAGGAGTGGAGACCATCGCCTGCACCCGGGAGAACTTTACCTGTCCTGCTTCTGGGCAGGTCGTGCTCGATACGCTTAGCTTTTCTGAGGTAAGAAAACGCATCTATAAAATTCCAAGTAGAAAATCTGCCTAAAAGGTACTTCTTTTTCTCGAGTCAATGCAGCTCAGCTCTGTCGTTTGCCTCATTCTGGAGAGTGCAATTAGTTGTGTGAAATGTTCTCATATATGTGATCATATGAGAACATTTTTGAAAGTAGTAGTAGGTAGTATAGAAGAATAACAAATAGAATTTCGACTTCAGCTTATCCAAAATTTGTTTTCCACAAGGCTCTAAGGAGCACTGCATCAGCTGTATCGCGAATGGAAAAAAATATAAGTAAAAACCATAATAAAAATATATTTAAAATATGGATATATTATAAAAATATATCGTTTATTTATTTTTTAAGAAAAAAAAAAACCGAAACACGCTACCAAAAAGCTATCAACGCGACTTTCAACAAGATCCACCTTTTAAAAATCTTCGTGGAAATACGAAACAATTTGAAGGTGTTTGCACGTCTGTGTCCCGGTGTCCCGAAATTTATTTTAATCAGGAAGGACACTCTTGATCCACGTGTCTACGATGTGACACGACAGTAAACTATAGTCAAACAGGATACCGATAATCTTCTTTGAAGGGAGAGGGCTATCAGCAAGCTCCTTATTATCGACGGCAAATGATAAAGAGCTACGCACTTATCTGTGTTAAAGGCCAGTCTATTTGTTTTTTTTTTCGGATCTAGTGTTTCTGTCATTTTTATTTATTTATTTATTTTTAAATAGAACGGCCGAAGCCAATTACACTATTTAACATTTAATTTTTAGAAAATCAAGCATTCTGATAGTATCACCTTCCATTCATCCGCAAACATATCAAGACTTGTGTTTGAGTCCAGGAGAGCGTTAATAGCGGCTACTGTCCGAGGAATATAAATATACGGCTACTTGGAACAGCCAATAGCTTTATGGTTTCATATTGATTTTTATAAACGGTCTACGGGATCGTTCTAGATCTCCAGCGTTGAAATTAGCCGGTTATAAAAGTGCAATAACTAGATGATCAATATTTATGGGCCAGCATTTACTTTTTAAATTACAATGAAAAATTTTATTGCTGGTTGATTTCGAATCATGTACAGATTCCATGGTTACCATTTTTAGACGTCCCTAACACGGTGTATATGATTTAGTAGCCAACAACTAACAAATGCTATTTTCTTTCCTAGGATGACTTCACAATGGACGTGGTCAGCATGGTGCTGCTGTTCATCGGCTTCCGATTCCTCGCATACCTCGCCCTTCTATACCGCGCGCGTAGGGGAAAGTGATCCTTATTCTCACTTCATAGACCATCTAATTCTTTGGCCATATAAAACTTGGGTAACTAGTATATAAGTATTTAAGGTATGTGTTAATTACAGAGGTCGGATTTTCAGTAAATTTGTGTCTGTCCACATTGAAACTATCATCAGTTTATAAAATTAAAGTTTCCATGTTATTTAAAAAAGTGAATTGAAATGTAATTCAGAATAGGTACCTTACTTGCTCACAAATCATTCTGGTATTTAAAATGTATGTGGGAATGTGGGCTCAGAGTAAAACAACTATCTGCTTTCGCTTTACCAACTATCTGAATTTATTTTAAAGGCAAGTCTAGCACACGTCTTCGTTCGTTTTAGTTTTACGCCATCTTAATTACGCATCCCTCTCTCTCACTCCTGATACATTCATCCCTCTCGCTTCTAGAGATGCGGGATTTAAAAGCTCACTCTGCTTGGTTTAAATATTTAACGCGCGAACTGAGTACGATGGGGGCTGAGGGCACATCTAGCGATTAAAATCTTTGAATATATTGGAATGATGTGAATTGAGCGTTTTCATACACAATACGCATGCATACGTATCTAGTTAATATGTATAAAGATACTGAGAGCACTGATCTGAACTTAACTTTATATCCAATCATGTAAATGTGGAATGAACGTATGGTATTTGACCAATAAAAATATGTTTTAAAATTGGCCAATTTACTCAATTAGTTTATTCAAAGTTTTGTAAGAATGAAAAATAAATGTTTTGTTGTTATGTCATTTTATACGTATATTTAAGTAGTTTAATTATGTATGGTAAGTTATATCTATGGGTATTTTAATACGTGTATTTTATGTGTTGTTTGTAAACATTGAATTGACTTCCCAATATTAAACTAACACTACCTCATGTAAAAGAGTTTTCTTTATTTGAAATGCCTTAAGTACAGAATATATTTAACGGACACTCAAATACGGGGCGGAGGGACACCAACGCGAAAACGGTTACCACGTATTCAGTACATCATTCTGAATACCCCACATAGATATTTTTCAACGGAAGTTTAAAAAAATCAGCTGTTCCGTATATTTTGACCGTTTAGATATTGCACTTCAATAACCGATGAAAAATTTCAATATAATACGTGGTAACCGTTTTAGCGTCGCGTCGGTGTCCCTTCGACCCCGTATAACGAAAAAAATAAAATATGATTGTTTATTTGGCACACAAGTACATAAAACTTATTCTTGCAAATTGTTTATTTCAATAAAAAAACGTGAAAAATTAATTGAATTATAGGAATCTGAAAGAATGAAGTGCCTTAATTTGAGTTCAATTTCCCAAGGAACGAATAAACACCTACTAAGGATTAAACTGAATGCACTCTAAGAAACTCGACAACCATTGTTAAAAAGAGTTAAAAAACTTTATTGTATAACTGTTTATTTAGTTCATAAAAGTGTATTAAAATAAACCTATTTCAAATATTTTGGTGTTTTCATTTTTATACCAAGCAATATACCACACAGCCCTCAAAAAAAAACGTTATAAAAAAAAAATGCTTTCTAAACTGGGATTAATAGGCAATCAAAAATACTATCACTACAGGAGTTTGTAGAAATCAGATGGAGATTCTTCTGGAGAGTGAAATGAATATAAGGAATAATTTGAGATTCCGAAATAACGAATCAAAATCTGGAACATATTTCGGTTGGGAGAGTGTGACATTATTGGTCCTTATAACCAAAATAGTCCTCCTGAAGTCTAACCATTTGCCATTGGCCAATCTTTACTAGCCATCGATGCAGGAAATATTACACTACACAAGTGTGTGCTCAAATACAGGAGCACCCTCTCTCTCTTCGGTCCTCTCGTACTATCATTGTCCGATGGGAAGGCATTTCGACACGACAGGGGAGAGAACAGGCAGAGGACCAAGGGCTTAGCCTGGTTTCAGAGGCACGGGGGTATCGTACCGCCACTTAGTAATTCCTGGATGCCACTAACAAACTAACGAAAAAATAAACAATGTTAACGGGTACGTCGTATTTTCTTAAAGCGTCTATATTACTTGACTGGCACATCGCTCGCGACTTCATCCGCAAAAATTGTGATAGTTCGGTTAATTTGCACGATATAAATATAATTTAGGTATAGCCTATAGCACCCACGAATAATGTAGCTTTCTGCCAGTGAAAGTATTTTGAGAATTGGGTCATTCGTTCTGGAGACCTCTTCATAATATTAGTATAGATTACATGACCAGCGTGCGTGTACGACCACGTGGACGAGATACAAGGAGTACGTAAGCATCGTATCAGGTGGCGATCTACAGTTTCTTCTGCCCACCCCCACGGGAAAAGGCATAAGTTTATGTATGAAGGCATTGTGTACATAAATACATTTATGTGTTTTTGATTTATTTATGAGCTGTAAAACGTTCGCAGATTAGCGGGTAACATCCATTGTGATGTCGCAAGCTATTGCTCGCCAAAGGAAGTGCTGATTGTCGTCAATTCGATAGGTCTATTTGGGTGTGATTTTAATAAATCGTTTGGTTCCTATGCCCTATGGTTAATGGTGGTTAATGGTTGTGAATTGGTAAATGGAAGATTACTATAATGAACTAGCTGTTGCCCGCGTTCGTCCGCCTGAAATTCTTCCAACTGCATGCTGCTGAATACCAGTATTTTTCATGGAGCATTTGCCTATCTGACCTCCACATCCCAGTTAGTACTGGGAAATACGATACTCCTTGATAAGGCTGGTTGTCAGACTTTCGGGCCACTGACTACCTGTAGCGACTGTCAAAGATCTACAATTGACAGCAAGGACCAACGGCTTAACGTATCGGTATGTAATGTGTGGTCAACCATCCATGGACCAACCTATACAAGCGTGGCTTAACCTAAAGATCGACCCGAGCGGCTGTTATTATTTAGTCTCGAGCTATATATTTAGGTAAAATAAATATTATCGTTGTTTTATAATCTACTCGCAAGTTGATAGATAAAACAAATCTTTATGAAAGGTTTGTCCACAAAGATGTGCCGTATTTTAATCTCCGTAAAAATATAACCCGGGACAAAGTTCTAAAATTCTCGGTATTTTGTCAACAGAGAACACATTGTCTTCTGTTTTTGATAGTCTGCTTCAATGGGGTGCATTGTTGATTTGATATTTTTGACCGATCGCAGATGAGACCATACTATCAATGCAGTTTCGTTTGCACCATTCTCAATGGTGCAGATGAGACCATACTATTAATTCAGTTTCACTTGCACCATTAATGGTCCAAACGAAACTAATTAGTCTCCTCTGCACCATTGATGGTGCAGGTCAATGGTGTAGTCGGTACAACGAGACATAATCATTTAAAGATGATGTTACTCTAAATTTTAAAATCATTTAACACAAACAAATCAATAGGAATCTTAAGAATCTTTTTTTTTTTAAATACATATTTTTAATGTAAGATTTTTACTTTACACACCTCCACGACCCCCATACTATTCAATCCATCCATCAGCACAATGCTTTGAGTGCTTACCATCGAGTCCTACCGTAAAACGTGATTTTTCACCCAAAAATAAAAGTCGATTCCCATCAATAATTTTTGCGTAAAGTTAATTACTTTGATGTACAAATGCTTGGTTGACGGCTATGTGAAGGGTCTGTTTACACCCCGCCCCAGGATGGAACGGACTCCGACTCTAAAACGTTTACCACGTATTCAGTACATCATTCTGAACCTCACAAAGAAATTTTTCGTTGGTTAATGAAAAAAAACATGTTTCCTACAAAACTGCAATACCTGCACGATCAAAATGTATGGAACATACATACGTTGATTTTTTTCAAATTACCGAAGAAAAATTTCTATGTGTTCTGAAATGATGTACTGAAACATACTGGTTGCTACTGAGACATTCTGAAACCCAAGAACACTTTGGCCGATCTGGGAATCGAACCCAGGACCTCATGCTTAACAGTCGCGCTTGCGACTACTGAACCAACGAGGCAGTCACTAAAAGGCGAGGCGGAGGTATTTCGGTGATAGAAAATTCAGTAGGTATAAGCTGGTCTCTTACTACCCGACTGCGCAACAGCAAAGATAGGAGTATGTTTGTCAGCCGTATCTATCTATACAACATTATTTTTAGTATATGCGAAACCTGAATATAGTTTGTTCAGAATAAGTAACTGAATCGATTCCAATAATTTTTAAACCATGTCATATTTTTTCCCAAAAATATTTAAAAAAGTTAAAAGTTGGATACCGAGCGACTTTGAGTACCTATCGCAATAATTTAGGTACCTACTGCCAAATTAATATTATCAATGAGCTCAAGACGATGCTGGAGGCGCGCGCTGCGTGGTGACCGCTTTTTGGTGCGGACAACTAGGTAACAGAACAAGCTTATAACTTTGTGATTTTTCATGATACAGTTTTGAAATTTTGTACATAGATTCTTTACATAAAAATACTAGACACGTGTATCAGGTTTCGCATATACTAAAACTAATGTTGTATATCTATTGAATCTGCGTACTAAAGGCTAGCTAAAGGCGAAATATTACTACTGGCATATGATAACTTGTACTTTATTCTGTTCCTGCTAACAATACGTGTAAGATATTTCAGATGTTGATCGATTTCTTTGTGTCCTAAAACCCAGCAACTAATCTCAGGTTTTGACCGCGACTTCACCCACGTGTAGTTCGAAAATTATCCCACGGGCACGTCCTACCTGGATAAAAACAATCCTATATCCTCCAATTCCGTTCAGCCGTTTAGGCGTGAAAAGGTAACAGATAGTCTGATAAACAGAGTATGACGTACGACTGGTATAGTAGTAATTATAATTAAAAAAAAAAGTCAAACATATACTGTTTTATGCTTTCACGGTTTACAACTAAACTTATACTGTCACTTACGGGATATGCAAGCGCCATGATCACGGGTTGATTCAACCCGCGATCATCGCCGAAATATCGGAAGCTCAAAATAATGAACCATCACGGAAGATATCCCGTAAGTGACAGTATAAGTTTTAAAGTCAAACAGGTGAACTATTTGTCGTAAAATGAATAAATTAGGCATTATTCGGTAGTACCGCGTACCTACGCCCCTGAGGGATGCCACAGTCACACACAGCCTAACTGAACATACAGTTGAACAATAAGTCGATATTTTATTATTAGAATACTGTATCTTCATTGTATGTCTCTTCATGTATAAAAGACAGGACTTGTGTGCTGGTTATTAGACTTTTGGGATTCTATCCATAACGGCTGAGCCTATCCAATCGATACTAGTATGATAACCCCTCTGTTTGTACAGACACCAGCACATCAAGCTACCCGAAACTGTCAATATTTCCCAATCAACCTTGAACCTTATGCTTTAGCGATAACGTTGAAAATATATTAAAGAAATTTGACTGATTCGATCGAAACTGGTAGCCTGATGACCAGTTTTACCAAAATGGTACCCTGTTATCCAGTAGCTAGGTTGTAGAGGTGGGTAGCTCCATGAAAAATACTGGTGTTCCGCTGCATTCGGTTAGACTGGAAGCCGACCCAACATATCGAAAAGGCTCGGCAGATGATGAATCGAGGGACTCAGTAACTCAGTAGCTGCTGGGATATTCAATATGCTGTTGATGATGTAAAATGAAATATCAACAATAATATATTTAACTTGAAGATAAAACTTTTGGGGGTATGGTGAACAGGGTGTAAAGTTCTTTATCCCCCATAGAAAAGGGAGGATCCTCCGACCAGACGGGTGTTATGTCTGGTGGGCTACTGTCCGACAGTTGTTGTCGGGTTCTTCTACATAGTCTTAAGACGCGAGTAACTTTACTTGCGCGGTGTAGATGCGTATCTCGATATTTAGTTCATCGTCTGTGTTATAGATGGCGCTGTAGTACTCTTTGTTCTATGTTGCTGTAGTACTCTTTGAAGTGCCGCTACAAACCTTACACGTGTTTCTAAACTAATGTCACTCATTTCCAATGCAAAGTTTGACCATGTGTTAACTTTGAAATGGTGAAAGTTACTTAGTGACAGGGACGTTTAAAACTCGTGTAGAATCTTTTGATACTGCAAATCTGCACCCTGACCCCGATAGTGCATTAGTCCTCAAGAGTAATGACCAGCACGAGTAAAATACAGCCTTACATTCTAATCAGAATGTGGGGGTCCTAGGCTATCAGGAAAAGTTGCTCAATTTAAAATTTCAAACCACGTTTTATAAATGTCAGGATGTCTTATCTTATCGGTATAGAGATATTTTTAACACGATCATTTGTTTAGAAAATGGGTACAGACAAATAAAGATGATTTCAAAAAGTAATTATTCATTGCTATGTAGGTTATATACAAACAACAAATAGATCTTAAATAATAATAAACAGTTAAGACTAAAAGTAAGTACCTACATATACGGGGTGGAAGGGACACCGACGCGAGATCGGCTACCACGTATTCAGTACATGATTCTGAACCCCACCCCCCCCCGCCCCCACATAAAACAATTTCGCCGGTTATTAATATATATACAACATTAGTTTTAGTATATGCGAAACCTGATACACGTGTCTAGTATTTTTATGTAAAGAATCTATGTACGAAATTTCAAAACTATTTCATGAAAAATCACAAAGTTATAAGCTTGTTCTGTTACCTAGTTGTCCGCACAAAAACGCGGTCACCACGCAGCGCTCGCCTCCAGCGTTGTCTTGAGCTCATTGATAATAATAATTTGGCAGTAGGTACCTAAATTATTGCGATAGGTACTCAAAGTCGCTCGGTGTCCAACTATTAACTTTTTTTTTTAAATTTGGGAAAAAATATAACATGGTTTAAAAATTATTGGAATCGATTCAGTTACTTATTCTGAACAAACTATATTCAGGTTTCGAATATACTTAAAATAATGTTGTATACAAACAACAAATAGATCATAAATAATAATAAACAATTTAGACTAAAAGTAAGTAGGTACCTACATATACGAGGTGGAAGGGAAACCGACGCTAAAACGGTTACCACGTATTCAGTACATCATTCAGAACCCCCCCCCCCCACACATAAAAAATTTTCGCTGGTTATTTAAAAAAAAACTTTTATAATTTTAATTTAAGTTTCTAGTCCTACTCCGGGGCTGGAGGCCCGAGTGACAGGTACTCGAAATGATCGGTTATCTTTTCCAAAGATCCTTAACCCCCTTGCATCCACGTGTAGCAGTTACCACAGAGTTTGGCCAGCTCGTGTAAGGTCAACGATTCGGTCAAGGCTAGCATTCGCGAACCTGACTGCATAAACCTACATATTTTGAATAACTGTGCCTAATTTATGTGAAACTGTTCAAAAATCATTTAATTAGTAACTTCTTAATTCACGCAGTTAAATTAATATTGATTCGTATGTCTTATCATTATGTTTTATCCAAATATTTAAATAAAAGACATTTATCATTTTATACAAATTTACCATCAAATTTAATGTGATCCTTATATAGTAGTGGACGGACGACGGACGTGTGCCGGTACTTATATGTATAGTAGTGGACTATTTAGCATTTTTATAAAAAAATGCTAAATAGTAAGCCTAAATCTAAAATAGCACTTTTAGTACTGGCTAGGAGATTTATTTTTTGTTTCACTACATAGTATAAAACAAAGTCGCTTCCCGTTATCTGTCTGTCCCTATGTATGCTTAGATCTTTAAAACTCCGCAACGGATTTTGATGCGGTTTTTTTTAATAGATAGAGTGACTCAAAAGGAAGGTTTATATGTATATTGCACCCGTGCAAAGCCGAGACGGGTCGTTAGTTATAAATAAATATTTTAACACATAAGGTGGGACGACGGAAAATACTGATATTCAGTTGCATCCGGTTAAATTGGAAGCCGAGCCGACCCTAACATAGTTGGGAAAATGATAAGCAGATGATGATGATGAAGGTGGGAAGCCGGGAATAAAATTGACAGCAAGACCAAACTGGTGGTAACTGGGGGCTAGTATCCAAACAGACAACAGTATAAATCATTGGAGGAGGTCTTGACATTTTGTATTTTCTAATGTTTGAGTGGAAAAATGTAGAATTCGGAACAAAGTGCTTTATTATACAGGGTGTAAACGAACCCTTCACGAAGCCATCAACCAAACATTAAGTACATCTAAGTAAGTAACTTTACGCAAAAATTTATTGCTGGGAAATGACTTTTTTTTTTGGGGTGAAAATCACGTTTTACGGTAGGACAATGTAACGCACTCAAAATATTGTGATGATGGATGTATTGAATAGTACGAGGGTCGTGGAGGTGTTTAAAGTAAAAATCTTACATTAAAAACATATATTTAAAAGAAAAAGTTGGAACTTTGACCCCCAATATCTCCGTAAAGAGAACGTTCCTAGGTATGGTCTAGAACAAAAAAATGATCTCAATGACGAGGAGAACAAGTGCCTTTCAGCTTCGTTAAGGATCTTGTTACACCCTTTATTATGATTAAATAAATAATTTATATTTAAAGGTATGTGTCATCGGAAACAGAAGGGTCATTGACAATTCTCTTATCTTATCTTGATCTGAACTTTATGTATGTCTAATTGATGACTCACATTAATAAATTATTCTAACGGTTAAAAGATTATAATCTTTACTATAGAGATATAAGATTTTATCTAATCTATTATCTCAAGTATTGGTGTAAAATGATGCGTAATTATGTAAATGTCGCAGTCAAAACTGTTAATCATTCAAAACTACTGTTGAACGGTGAAAACTATTTTAACAATAACTAACATTTACATAGAAACTTATTAGGTTGTTAAGTTTTATTTGTGACCTTTTGCAAAACATTACATTGTAGTAATTCTAGGACTAGGTAATGACAACGATCTGAAACAACATATTTTAAATAGAGAAAACGCATTTTAAAGTAATAAGGATTTTGACTGACACCAGTGAAAAGTGGTTTTGACCGATTAACAGTTTTGACTGTAACATTTTAATTTCATTCATCAGTTTCGCTTATTAATTCATAATATCATTCATAATAAAATGACAAACGCTCATTTTATTTGAATGCATCTTTTAATGAATATTGAGGTGGCAAGCGTTAACGATCGTCATTCGTCTAATTAAAGCGCAGGTCACACCGCCGGCCCGCTCTTTTCATACTTTGATTCACACCGCGAACTATCGAAACAACGACGCCCGCCAGCTGGCGGTGTGGCCTGCCTACACTTGTTTTTTAGATATTTTTGATAAGATAAAGTGGATCTCTATGAGGCCACATTTGGGCAGAAAGTATACTACAAATATTTGTACATCCTTATCCTTACTAATATAATAAATGCGAAAGTAAGTTTATTTGTTACCTTTTCACGAAATTTTGCATATACGTTTTCAGGTGTACCTTTCATCCCGAAAAAAAGTACTGTTCCTGAGTGTTTCTTATGATAAATATGGCGCCATGTGTCTTTCGAATCATGATTGAATTATAATAGAACAAGCAGAGTAGAACCCGAATTCATTGTCAAATCCTAAATGAACGAGAGCGAAGCCGCGGACAAAAGCTAGTAATTAATTTATATATTTGTGAACACGGTCTCGAAAACGGCTCTTTAGATTTCGTTACGGGTTTACGGGGGCGCAAAAACGATCTGGCTAGATCTCATATTTCGGAGAAGACCTCCCGTTGTCACCCGATGTGAAATGTTTTTATTTTATAAATATTACTTGTATGGTGTACATAATGTTCTCTGAACTTTTTAGACATATGTATCCCTTTTTTTTTTAGAATGGGAAATCATCAAATGACCCCCCTCCGCTCTGGGCGGAGCGGAAGCGAGTGTCAGACTTGTACTGACTAAAACCCATCCATGTTCCTTCTTTGCCCTTTGTGTTCCAGGGCCGCGGTATCTCTTTCGAACAGTCCCGCAGCCCTGGCAGGCATCGGCCCGAGCGGACCCCTACGTGGTTGCTGACATCTCTTTGAGGCGCGCGAGGAACACGAACGCGCCGTCGACACGGCCTGTCGTCATAAGACGGCCGGACGGCGAGCTAGCCCAAAACTCGCCGAGGCTCTTTCCCTCAGACATATGTATCCTGCCTTATTCCTCGAAATGGTTTTGCAATTAGCACAATTTATGAAAGCTGGACAATCTACTTTACTATCTCCGGTGAACGTTGCGCTCAAACTTGAACATATGGACCAGGATCCTATTCATTTAGTTTTATCGTACTCAACAGTGTTTGGGGTTAAAAATCACGTTTTACGGTAGGACTCGCTGGGAAGCACTCAAAGTATTGTGCTGATGGATGGATTGAATAGTACGGGAGTCGTGGTCATGTATTTAAAAAAAGTTGGAACTTTGATCTCCAATATCTCCGTAACTAGAAGGTTCCCAGGTATGGTCTAGAACAAAAAAATGATTGCAAAGATGGGGAGAACAAGTGCCTTTCGGTTATCCCATTTACGGCTTATTCCACAAATCCCCCCAGAAAGTCCCCCTTAGGGAGGAAAAGTGGAATCCAAAAAATAGTCTAGTATTCCCCCCTGATAATCCCCTTAGGGGGGAAAACTGGAATCGGTAAAAATAATTATTCCACTGATCCCCCCTGAAAGTGCCCCCGAGGGGGAAAACTGGATTGTAAATAAAAAAAGTCTGAAATTCCCCCCTTATGATCCCCCCTAAGGGGGAAAATTGGAACCTTAAAAAAAAACAACGTACAGTAATCTCCGCTGAGATCCTTAAAATTTAAGGAGTGCCTCTGCTAGCGGCGCTAGGTGCCGATTTGTTCGCCGGTGGATATTTTACTTAGATAACCTAGAATGCAGGAGCAAGCGAAGCGAGCTTGAGAATAATTTTGCCCAGCGGTTTCACCTGCATAATTCTCGATCCTATAGGAATCATGATCTACTGTTTGATCTGATTTGTCCTTTTTTTTATTTATTACATTGTATCTTATCACTGTTTTTTTAATTTATTTCAGGAGCTTAGCAATTAAAACTATTATAAGGAGGAAAAGTGGAATAATCCAAAAATAAAAGGGGAATTTTTAGTTTTTTTTTACATTAGGGTTCAGTTTTCCCACCTGAGAGAGATTCTCTCAGGGGGGAATAGTGAAATAACTCAAAATGAAAAGGGGAATTTCTGGAATTTTTTTACATTAGGGTCCAGTATTCCCCCCTGAGGGGGGCATCTCTCAGGGGGGAATGATGGAATAAGCCCCATTTACACCCTTTATACCTACTGATATTTTATCCTCTGACCGTACAATAATCAAAAGTAGACGTCAATTTTGCTGAAAAACATAAAACAAATTGAACTCGGAAAGTGGTAGCCATCGATTGTTCATTCGGGTGTTAGCATACTGATCTTCTTATCCTGTGGCTGACGCAGTGACCGGACTGTGGGGCGGTGTCACATGTCTCGGATACGTTACATGGAAACCGAAACCCTTCAAACTCGCCGTCACATCGTTTTCCGCCTGAACCAATCAGCGATCGCCATACAGCACAGTCTTGCGCGTTTTCACGACACCCAAACAAATGCACTGTAGGAATTTTAACTCTCATGGCTATGCTGAGGGTTGAAAATTGAACTGTTTGGTGTCATTCGTCTAGTTGTCGCTTACTGTAACTGTTGTACTGTATGTTAGGTTGAACCTAAAGAAAGTTCAGAGACAAGGTCTATCCAATTTGCGAGGGATTATGACGGGAGGTGAATGGACTCCACATTTGTATGGATGATTGGATGACTTGTTGGATTAGGTAGTCGCCCGATATCTAATAGCAATCAATATTATATCGCTTGAATCGCCTCGTTGGCCTAGTGGTCTCAAGAGCAACTGCTGAGTATGAGGTCCTGGGTTCGGTTCCCTGGCCGGGCAAAGTGTTATTTGGTTTTTCCATTAGGAATTTCTCAGTAGCAGTCTGGTTTTGTGCCCAGTTGATGGCATTAAGCACGCAACTGGCGAAATGTGGGTGTACACCTCTGAATTACGGGCGTGATGTTATGATGCTATGTTATAATATCGCTTCATAATCAGCCTATAATGTTCCCACTGCTGGGACACAGGCCTCCTCTCTATGAGAGGGAATGGGCTATAAATCCACCACGCGGGCCCAGTGCGGGTTGGTAGATGTCACATGTCTTCGAATTTTTGGTTCTAGGACATGCCGGTTTCCTCACGATGTTTTCCTTCACCGTTTTGAGAGCAGTGGTGATGAAATAAATTACACAAAGTAATGCGCCTGCCTGGGTTCGAACCCACGACTTACTACTCGCAAGTCGGGACCGCCACCACTGGGCCACCGCTGCTCTCTGATAATATCGCTTGTTAAATCTTAATTCAAAAAAACCACGTCTGTGTTTCGGCCCAAGCACAGTGAAGGGTTTTGCAATGGAGACTAATATTTACTCTTTGAAAGGACAGATCTTCTTCAAAGCAATTTTCGTTGGAGGTTTATTATATTCTAGAACTTGGGGACAATTTTTATACGACATTTCTTTGAAACCTTACAGATTCATTGAAATTTTTTGGTTATAATGGAGAAGTCGCTTTGGAAAGAGTAAAAAATACACTTCAGGAATTGATACCCAATAGTCCTATCGTAAACACTTGAAGGAAGCACTGACTCTATAGACTGCTTTTTTTTTGGATGAGAAACCATCAGATGACCCCCACCCCCCTCCGCTCTGGTCGGAGTGGAAGGGAGTGTCAGACTTCTACTGACTAAAACCCATCCTTGTTCCTTCTTTGCCTTCTGTGTTCCAGGGCCGCGGTATCTCTTTCGAACAGTCCCGCAGCCCCGGCAGGCACTTTGTGGACGCTTAATGTGCCTTTGATGGGGCAAGGCGGAGGACTCATTAAAGCGGTCGGTCTATAGTTGACTGACCTGACACGTGCTTCATTCGGTGACACTTTATATCAGAATTAAATGGTTGTCTGATAAGAAATGTAGGTCTGTAGGTGAATCTTATGTGAAGGAGATGAAATGCCTGTTGTACTTGTCGGGGGGTTAAAACAAGGGCCACTTTGGACCAGTTTTAAATTGACTTTAAAACGTTTAAAAAAATTTAAAGACCACCTAACCAAACGTTTACGTAGTTAACTTTTTTTTAAATCGTTTAACTTAAATGTCAAGGCATTTTGTTTCTGAATCTAAATACAACATTAGTTTTAGTATATGCGAAACCTGATACACGTGTCTAGTATTTTTATGTAAAGAATCTATGTACAAAATTTAAAAACTGTATCATGGAAAAATCACAAAGTTATAAGCTTGTTCTCTTACCTAGTTGTCCGCACAAAATCGTGGTCACCACGCAGCGCGCGCCTCCAGCGTCGTCTTGAGCTCATTGATAATAATAATTTGGCAGTAGGTACCTAAATTATTGCGATAGGTACTAAAAGTCGCTCGGTGTCAAACTTTTAACTTTTTTTAATATTTTTGGGAAAAAATATAACATTGCTTAAAAATTATTGGAATCGATTCAGTTACTTATTCTGAACAAACTATATTCAGGTTTCGTATATACTAAAAATAATGTTGTATAAATAAGCCGGACTACCTACAACTAAAGTCTAAACTAATGTGAACACCATTCCTTAGACAAATTAAAACTTTTGAATATATTTTCAATAGGCCAAACAGGTACCTAGATAGATTTCTAGATAAGCATCAGATAGCAGTGATTATCATTTTAAGCTAAACAGTCTCTATTATAAAAGGAGCTCGTGGCTAAATAATAACAGCCGCTCGGATCAATCTTCAAGGTTAAGCCGCGCTTGCCTAGGCTGGTATGTGAATGGGCGACCACCAATTACATACCGAGTTTCCTCCGTGCCTCGGAAAGCGTGTTAAGCCGTTGGTACCGGCTGTTCCTTGTAGATCTTTGACAGTCGTTACTTGCAGTCATTGACTCGAGTCTGACAACCAGTCTTACCAAGGGATATTACCTAGTACTAACTGGGTTGTGGAGGTCAGATAGGTAGTCGCTCCATGTAAAATACTGGTATTCAGCTGCATCCGGTTAGACTGGAAGCCGACCCCAACATAGTTGGGAAAAGGCTAGGCAGATGATGATAAAAATGGTTACTTTAATTACCTCTAGTTCTAATAGAGGGTGTTCTGTAAAGGGTGGTCACCTATCGACGGAACAACCCAGGCAATCGCGGCTTAACCTGAAAATCGACCCGAGCAGCTGTTATTGAGCCACGAGCTCCTCCTACTAGTAACTATTTAATTTTTCGAAAACTATAAGTTGCTCTGTTATTTCATAACAATATTTAATATTTGGCAAGTTTAGCGTGACGTGTTATTAGCTTTATTACACATAAAATCAATTAGGAGGAATTTCAACCTAAATTTATAATTGTAGCCAACAAACCATAAACCATAAAATTCTGTGTTCTATAATGATTTTAATGATTATAACTCTGATATGCCATATTGGTTACAGTCGCAAATCTTATTTTATTCAACATACAGTCTGACAATACCTACAAATTGCAAATAAACGCAAGAAAATTCAAATTCCGCGGGCCACACTGACGCCATCTTAATTTTATAAGAAGTTCTACTACATTTTTAAACCAGACATATACAAGAACTTACTAAATGAAGAGCCATAGTTTCATAAACTTATGTACGTATTACTTACATCACATAACCTTACAATTGGGTCAGAAAACAAAAACGCATTTACTATAATAATGACACAATTTTTTTATCAATGCAATTAGCGGCCTACCTATCCGGCCGACACATTTTACTTTTGTTTCCAAAAAGAGGCCTACCTTCATCCTTCTCTAATCTACCTCCGTCCCGTTCTAACAGCACTCGTTACGTCAAAGTATCAACGCTACACTCGGAGACAGACGCGCTATGTTCCGGCGCCAAAACTTCTCTGCAATCGGTAAAATGAACGCGCTGACATTACCGTCCAGAGCGCGCTCATTACAAGTTTAAAAAAAATAATTAATCGTTTTAATTTTTTAAATAATTATAATTAGTAAACGAAACTGCAATAAAAATGAGTGTGAGCCCAAAGTTGAATGGAGACAGATTGAGTTTCACAGCGGAACAAACCACCGAGGAGACATATGTATGTAGTGATAACATTTCACAATATTTACTAACTTTTTTTTTGTTATAAATTCTTTGGAAAGTGATAAAGTGTATTTTTAGTGCAAATTCAGGTGAATAAATAATAATAAATTTTTAGTTTTGAATATTTTTGTATTGAATGTGCCTATAATGAATTCTTATCGCGGCTATTTAATTAAATATTCATCGTACAAGACATAAAGCCTTAGCTTTAATAAAAAAATACTTTAGAGATGCTTCGTCATTCCGTGGGTCAGGCATTTTTGTAGATTTCCGTTTAAAATCAGTAAAAGGTATGCTTACAAAAGCTTTAATTAGTGTAAAAAAGCCAGTTTATTTTTGCTCTACTTCTTGTAACAAATTCAGTGGAAAATATACCCTTGATTAAAATTTAAATAGTAAAACGTGAACCGTATCTGAAACTTCAAAGTTTCTGTTTCGTGAGTGTTCCAATTTCAAACCATAATTTGTTTCACAGTGCAATTCTGAACAGCAAAATTTCATTTGTTTTATTTTGGTTATTAAATTGTTTTTTTTTTAATGGCGTTCAAATCTAGGCCCCTGTATAGACAGACCTACATGCCTGTACTTAAATATTGCTTGATTAATGTAATTATGGATGTATCAATAATCAGAATAGTTGTACCTAGCTACTAATTTCTTTAAAAAATTTTCTAATTGTTACTGAATAAATTACAACCAATAGATTCCCGGATATAATGAATTCAGAAGGAGCTTCTGTAGTAAGTTCGTATCATTATTTTTTCTTCCATTCTGAAATCAATATAATTAAGTGATTCAAAATAAATATTGTCAAAATGGGAAAATTATAAAAAATAGGAATATTGAATTATCATTGGCAATAATAATTGAATATTCTTATTCTGTTTCAATCTGCAAATTGGTGTTTTATTTATAAATTAGCTTTTATCTTATTCAGAATCTTGAGTGGCAAACGGCAATTAATTTCAAATCGTAGGTATACTTAAATCAATATCCATAGATGAATTATATTAAAATGTCAATTTTCCTGTTGAATACGGCTAGTAAAAATTCGACACTTAAAAAAGTTTTTCCGGTAAATTGTGACGCCAGTGAAAATACTACTCGAAAAATAAAATATCCGTTTTACTCTATAGGAAATGTTTCCTCACAATTCGAAGACAAAAAACACGAGGTCGAAGTATGACCTCTTGTTCCCCGAAATTGAAGAGGTGCTGGGTCCAACGCCGACCTTCAGACCTTGTACCCTGGTCTGGCGAGACGTGACAGTCCACACCAAACTCAAAGATGGGAAGCTGAAGAGACTAGTAAATAATGGTAAGTTATTTTTATTTTCTTTGTATCATAGTTAAAAATCGGACATTATTTTTGTCTAATCAGCCTGTCAGAAAGTGCGTATTACTTGAAGTATTAGGAAAAGTTTCAGTTTTAATAGTACTTCTTTAAGCATTTTCATAAAGTACTTGCTATCATTGTGTACAAAGAACTTGCTTAACACAATAACAAAACTTCATACTATTGATTCCTAATTCAATATTCAACGTCATAGGGCTTCATGTAATTTGAACTGTCGCTAGGGCCCGAATTTTAGTCTGCTCTTTCGATACAGCGCTCCACCAATGGGTACGTCAACGCCACGAGTTTTTTTAATGTTAGTTCTAATATAACTGTTTTTCGTTTCTTATCAAGTACTAAATTGAGCAATATTTGTATATTTGTAATCAAAAACTTGTTCTCGAAAACGGCTCAAACATCTAGGTATCATATATCTGGGAAAATTCCTTTTCTTTATTTTCACCAGCGCAGAGCTCGGTCGCTCAGGTACTAAGTATTAACCAAGTCCTAGTGTAACAACAATAAGCCCTGAAAATGACCACAGCTGGGACACCGTTTCTATCCATCCACGCCCAGTTTGGACTGGAGGTATAATCACATGTTGTATAATTTTAGATTCTATAAGATCCTCACGAGATGTTTTCCATTCGGTTCCATATTTGTTTTATTAATACGTAGTATATACTTTTATTTTATTATTTTTTTTTTTGTGTTAAATATCACATGTGCGTAGTCAGAGAGGTTAGTTTCCCGAATGTCGATGCATAGTTTCTGTTTTTCTAGATGCACGCTAATCAAATACCTCCATCTTAAATAGATTAATTTAGATAGTGTAAAAGTACCATAATATCCCAGATCCCGACCGCCAATGGTTTTGAGATTGATTCCTTTCGGCCACGTGGTTCCTCGTAGAATCAACGAATTTGAGAATCTGTCATACCAGTATTTACCATATAAACCAGTGACTCGTCATACGAGTATTTACCATATATACCAGTATTTGCGTTTATTTGTGTCTGCATCAATCGACACCTTTTGCGAAAAACTTGATATTTATTGGTCGTAATCTCTTTTATTGTTTTAAATCAGAGTTAGAATTTCTGTCCGATTACACCCGCAAAGGTTTGTTCTTATAACATGGAAATAAACATAACTGGTGAAATGTGGTGGTCCTGAAACACCACTCCCAAATCCTTCAGATAATACAGGAGTATTACGTGAATTTAAGTTTCTACCAACCTTTCATAGTACACAATACTTGGACGACCGAGCTCTGCTCTGGTGATAATAGAGAAAACGAATTTTCCCAGATATGAGAACCTGTACGCGTAGCATAACAACCGTAGAAACGGGTTTTGTCGACGGAAGAATCGACAAAATGACAGATAATCAAAAGAAATCTGTCATGTTGTCGATTCTTGCCTCGCCAAAACCCGTTTCTACGGTGATCATGCTACGCGTGGTAGCTACATCGATTTTTCGCCCCCGAAAAGCCTTTTTTCATTGCAACTTTCATCGAAATCGTAATAGCCGTTTTCGAGAACGTGATGACAAATATATATTTATACAATATTGCTCATTTAACAGTATAGGATAAGAAAGGATTTGCGCAAGGGCGACAATCAAACAAAATACCAAATCCACACATCACATATCAAATTGCGCCGTTTCTTTACATTCGTGAGAAACAAATCATAGATACATAATATGATATGGGTATAAATGGATACATTTTCTGCTGTATGGGATCAAGTTTTTTATCCAATCCAATATAGTCCTATGTATGAGTCTCACGGATCGATTACACGATCAATGGCGCCGACGCAACGATGCGTAATAATAATATTGCTTGCTGTATTACATTCCAATCCATTTCACACTTCAATTTTGTAACTGGTCTCATATTTTTTCTTTATTTGAATTTCTGTTGTTTTATGAAAGTAAAGATTTTATGTACTTGAAACGTTGTTTTCTCTGAATATTTATATAGCTCTGTCCGGCATCGTTCTCCGGCCCTTATCCCAATTTATCTGGAGTCAGCGAAGCATGTCTTCTTTTTCCATACTTCTCTATTACTCGATATCTTATCAGACACCTCCTTTCTTGCCATTATAGCTCTTAAAGCTCTGTTCGTATTTAAGGATAATCAGCATATTGCAGGGTCGCAGTCCTCGGCCTCCTCTCCGAGGAATTGGCTCATAGTCCACCATGTGGATTCAATTAGCATTGGTGTATGTCATATTTTTGTTCCAGGACATACCGGTTCCCTCATGATGTTTTCTTTCACCGTCTCTCTAGACAACATTAATTTTAGTATATGCGAAACCTGAAACACGTGTCTAGTATTTTTATGTAAAGAATCTATATACTTTCAAAACTGTATCATGAAAAATCACAAAGTTATGAGCTTGTTTTGTTACCTGGTTGTCCGCACAAAAACGTGATCACCACGCGGTGCGCCCGCGCACGCGCCTCAGCGTCGTCTCGAGCTCATTGATAATAATAATTTGGTAGTAGGTACCTAAATGATTGCGATACGTACTTAGCTAGCGCTCGGTGTCCAACTTGTAGCCTTTTTTAAATATTTTTGGGACAAAATATAGCATGGTTTAAAAATTATTAGAATTGATTCAGTTACTTATTACAGGTTTCGCATATACTAAAAATAATGTTGTATAGCTATAGCATTGAAGAGCTTAAAAGTAAGCTACCGTACGCAAACTATGCGCTTTAGAAGTGGAGTTACGGAAACCAGCTCGTTATACAAAACAAAAGAATACAAGTTTATCGTGTAGTTTATAGCTCGATTTGTATTTTATCATAATATGTAGGTATAATATTTACTTTAAAATGCATTTATTAAAGGTTAAAATGTATGTTAATGTGAAACATGAAATAAAAGCTTCTGCTTAGTGTTCTATATTTGTTTGTGGCATTTGATGATATTTAAATGTATTGTCTTAATATATTCTCTAAATCAATACAACCACATTTGTCATCTGATTAATTTAGGAATAACCTTGTAAGTAACGGGAACTTG
The DNA here is from genome assembly GCA_905163415.1 of Noctua fimbriata. NCBI lineage: Eukaryota > Metazoa > Arthropoda > Insecta > Lepidoptera > Noctuidae > Noctua > Noctua fimbriata. Next base: position 3,705,284 of record LR990930.1, read on the forward strand.
GCACTGGTAATTTGATATACAGGGTGTAACATAATAAACACAACACCTCTCGTATAGTGTCTCAGACCATGAAACTGAACAACTTTTGTTCAATGACTTTTGTATTTTTTTTTTTAGTTTTACCATACATGTTGATCAGCTGATCGTACCAGTTCCTATAGAGATTTCGTTTTTTTTTTGCGATTTTCTTGTAGAACAAAAGTTGTTCAGTTTCATGGTCCGAGATACAACACAAGAGGTCTTGCGTTTATTATGTTACACCTTGTATATATAAAAATAAGAAATACAGCTAAGAAGTAGTAGTAGCCTATTAAATCGCGAGTTAATAGGCTTCTTTTGGGTTAGCTCGTTCCATCGTCGACCTCATCTCTGTCCTCAGGACTAGATTGAGGCCAAGAGTAAGCCCATACAGAATAAAAAAAATAAAAAAATAAAAATGGCAATCCATGGTATCCCATCACCGCACTAAGAATGTGATGAACAAAACCCAGGAGTCTGTCCAATCAGCAAATTCCTACCTTTTTTATCCACAAAAATCCATGGACACTTATGAAAAGTCAGGAGCTTGGTACACACTTCAATTGGTCGAGATGAACAAGCAAAAAAAACTCCACGGTCACTTTTTTCACTATCAGAAACAATACTTGCTATTTGATATACCAGGTATTCATGATATTTGTTTGTTTTAGTGAGCGGAATCGCGAAGCCTGGTACAATGACAGCTTTAATGGGACCTAGGTGAGTCAAATTAGGTATTTTGTTGTTAATTATGGCCTATCCTATACGGCTGCACCTGGCAGGATAATATTCTGTCTTCTTAGTAGGTACATCCTTGCACCATCTGACCCCTCCTACATTTACTGCGGCAATGGAACGCCTGTTCTTTAACCATTATAAGTCTTACAAATGAGCTGATGATCTTCAAACCTGCCTGAACAGATCTTCATAAATTATAGCTAAGAACCATCTCGATCACGTTACCTTTCAAACGGAAAAAAACCGCATCAAAATCGGTCCATTCGTTTAGGAGCTACTCTACTATGCCAAACATAGATACAAACGTTAAACTTATAACACCACTCTTTTTTGTCGGGGTTTAAAAACTTTTTTCTTTTTTAATGAAGAGCTTTCTTATACTACCTAATCAATTATTTCTAGATATGCTGCCTCTTCATTTCACTTTTAGGATACATAAACCTTCCTTAAGAAAACCTTGATTGATTTATTTGCATAGAATCCAGTATTCAGTTCAAAACAAATCAGTGGAATATTACGGTCTCTTTATCTGTATGAACCAACATTATAAATACCTCTAGAACTTCAAAATCTTATCTTATCTTCTTACTTAATAATATAAACGTAAAAGTGTGGGGATGGATGGATGGAAGTTTGTTACTCTTTCATTCAAAAACTACTGTACGGATTTCGATAAAACTTTACATAGCAAAATATTAGCATTGTAATATAACAGGCTATACTGTATCTCATCAAGCTAGTGCTAAATATTTTTTAACAGAAATGGCGCTAAAATTGGCTACAAAGAATAATAAAAAAAATAGGTCACAGTATGTTAAGGACGCATTATTAAAATTTAATTCAAATGAAATCGGTTAAAAATAAAAGCTTTTATTCTTCAATTAATTAATAGTATTGGCATGGACATGATTTTTAAATTATTTAATATTGTCTGCGCCAGTTCTTGCATATTTCATTCATAAAACTAGATTTTTTATTTATTTTAATATACGACAATCTCGTCATGACGCCACACATCAATGAAATCATTAATTATTTCAAATATTTTAATTATGATACGATCTTGGACGTTATTTAAATAATTTATTATTATTATATATTTAAAAAATAATTTTATTCAAAAATATGCATCACGCATACGTATCTTAAAATGACTATGACAGATAATAGATCATGTAAATATTTTGATTGTTATTTTAGTTCAATAAATTGTTGTTTGCAAAATAATGCTACATAGTTATTTATTATATCACTAAACTATTGCTTAAAGAAAATTAAAAGTCTCATCACGATATTAGAACCCAAAAAAAATAATATTACTTTGTATTTACAAAACGGACGAACAGACGTATTGTACATACATTTTAGTCAAAAATGTTTAATTTTTCATATGTACATACATAATCTGACGTCTTTTTCCCATATGGGTAGGCAGAAACCACAGAACTAACACCCCTGTTAGTTCTGTGGTTTCTGCCTACCCCCGTAGGCAGGAACTACATAAACATAACGTTTCCTCATTACGGACAGTTATCGGTACAATTATCTAGACTGGAAAGTTATGATCTACATTCTCATGTTACTGCATCTGCGTCTAGACCCCGACTCTGACATAATTTTCTAATCTACAAATTGTCTTATTACCGTTTCCTCTAACATTAGGCGTCACCTAAAAGAGTGCCTAAATAAAAGTATTGTTCGATATTGGTCGTTATGTTCAACGCCGAGAGTTGAAATTCTGACTTTACAGTAATATTTGTTTATAGTTGTCTTACTGATAGCGAAAAAGGGACATAATCTTAACAACATAAAACGGTATGATAATAAGTATGTTTGTTTGTTCTGTGATACGGTTCTATGGAAATATATGAGTTTTTGGGTAACAAGTAGGTAGGTAAATAAATAGCATCAAAAAACAAACTTTTAGTTGTTAATTTACCCTAAAAGTGAGAAAATCAGAAAATTGAATCATTTTCTTGGACTGGGGAAAATGTGGCTGTAGTATATTTTCTAGGCACACCCTTGCCTTCGGGGTTACAGGAGGGATTGTAGATATAGATAGAGCAAGATCCTCCAAAGACTTTTTTCTAAATTATTTGGTTTTTGTTGCAGTGGAGCAGGCAAAACTACACTAATGACCGCATTGGCACATCGAAATCCTGGTGAGTTTTTATTCTTATAGTTTTTTTGAATTTCGAAGTTTCGAACAAAGTATTTGTTTTTCACAATTTACCTACCACACTTGTCAATCGATCAATTTCGTTTTTTTTTTAGCAAGGATCCAATTTCAAATATTATTATAGTGCTGACATTTTAATCAACTCATTCGGTTTTTAAAAAGTCTTTTCGAAATACGCTGCTGTCGCTGCTGAAACTTTATATGGATTGTTAATAGTAGTCTTAAACTAGTAACGTCAATAAATATGAGCCCTCGTAGACGTGTTGAGCGTAGTTCTTCCAAAATGTACCAGCCTATTTTTCTCCAATTTTCCGAAGTAATTGTAATATTGTAAGCGCTGTTTTTTTTTTTTAGTCTTGTCTAAAACCTTTTGGTTGTAGGTATATTAGACTGGTTTGATTGAATAATAATATTATACCACATTTAGAGTATTGGATTAGTTTGACGCATTTAACTGAATTCATAAGAGATTGGATAAAAATCCCTAGAAAGGACTAAGAGGAGGCCTTTGCCCTGCAATGAGACAGCACAGAGGATAAAAAAAAAAGATTGTGTGTTGGTTCATTATGGCAGAACTACGTCATAATTATATTAGTGGCGCTAAGATATAGTTCGTGTATATTTAAATAGATATTATGTAACATGCACTGTTCGCTTTATTACCGGTTATTATGCGAATAAATTCACATATTTTAAATAAGTAATCTATTTATAAACATACAAATATATTTTTGAGGTCAAATGTTTTAACATACGTCAAAAAATATTAACCTTTTTAAATGACGCACATTCATTCGTGATACTTTGTAGCAGTATTTGACCTCAAATTATTTCTTTTAAGACCCAAGTAAACGCATGCGGCTGAATTATGACGCAAATTGACCAGGAAGTTTTTAGACAACAACTTTGAAATTAAATCCTTAATATTTTAAATCTTAATTTATTAGGATGAGATTCTCGCTAGCTCTTTTTTTGTAAATCCACACTGGACCAGCTTAGTTCATTAAGGTGCAAGCACCAGGGTAACCCCCGAAATTCAAACTTAAGAGCGTTAACGTCTTACGGCATTTCATACAAACTTTGAAGTGTTTTTTTTTCGAAATGACGGAACCGATTTTAATTAAACTTCGAACGCATAAGCAGGTTATATAAATCTAAAAAACTGACAGAGAACATTTTCGAAAAATGGTGTTACAGCTAAATTAGACCGATTTTAGATTTTCCATCGAAACAGAAATTTCCAATCATCTTTTTTTATTGTTCGTCACATTTTATTGCCATTAAAAAAGTTTTGGCAATTAAAAACTTGTTTACGCCTAAATTACGAAGTATTTTGGTCGGTGAAGCCGTTTTTTTAATAATTAATGTCATTAAGATTTAAAAATTCAAAACAGTATAAATATTTTTTTTTGTCTAATGACAAAAACTACGTAATGGTAATTCAATTAGACCATTATTGCTGCAGTTTACGTTTAGCAATTAGGGACGGGAACAGAAATTAAAGTTGGTATCAACATTTTTTTTTTTGGATGGAGCCTACGGATCCTTAATTCTTTTTGCAAAATAAAAGTAGGTTAAGTTACTCCTTAAAACACCAGCTATCTGCTAATTTAAGTCCCGTCATAATAGGTCCAGCCGTTTCGGAGATTATCCGGAACAAACAGACACACAAAAAAACATGTTTTTTTTTGTTATAAGTACCGTATGCATTCAGTAAAATGCTGTTATTTGGAAATTACAAACAGACAATTGAATTTTATTTATTTGTATAGACTAGGTAAGATGAAATGTGGTCGTAAACCTTTTGCTAATAAATACACACTTTATGTATCTTGAAAGTTCATCTGTTCTATAACAAAAAAGAATTCGATGCAAGTAACATAAATTATGTTAATTATTTTAATGTGTTGCAAAAGAATTTGGAAAACAATTTAAACAACAAATTGGAATAATTTAACATATTAAATGTGTTTAAAGTACAAAAAGTAAGTGTGTGTGTGTGTGTTGTGTGTAGTGTGTGTTTGTAGTACTGAGTGATTATAGGTGATATGTTTAGATAAATTTATTTTGCTAACGTCATAATATAAAAAAATAATGTACTCACTTCCCTACTTTGTATACTACTGTCCGTTTTCTCCATCACTTATTGAATACTAAAATTAAAGCGTTGGATTTTCAACGCTCGCGATCGAGTTGAAAATTCAAAATAGTTATGTGTTAAAATACCTTTAACGAAGCCGAAAGGCACTTGTTCTTCCCGTCTTTGCGATACTTTTTTTTTGTTCTAGATCATAATTGGGAACCTTCTAGTTACGGAGATAATGAGGGGTCATAGTTTATCAAGTGTTTTTTTTCAAATAAAAGTTTTTAATGTTATAACTTAACTTGAAATACATCTATGCCTCCCGTACTATTCAATGCATCTATCAGCACAATGGTTTGAGTGCGTTAGTCCTAGTGTAAAACGTGATTTTACGTTCCAAAAAAGTGTCGTTTTTCAGCAATAATTTTTGCGATGGGTTACTTAGTTTGATGTACAGAATGCTTGGTTGGCGGCTGCGTGAAGGGTTCGTTTACACCCTGTTTAATATGTCATTCATTTAGATTTCACTTAGTGTAAGTGAAAAAGCTAGGTTTCTCTAGAAATATAATATTTTCTACAAAATAGGAATCGCTATAACTGGCTAAATAAAAATCCCATGACATAATTACTTAATTATATGGCGTGACAATTTTTAAAAAGTCAATGAATAATTTTCATTCATTGATTTATCCTAAGATGCATAATAGCATAGCATAATCAGCCTACCATGCTGGGACACAGGCCTCCTCAGTATGAGAGTGAATGGGCTATAATCCACCACGCGGGCCCAGTGCGGGTTGGTAGATGTCACATGTCTTCGAATCCTAAGATGGCGTTTAATTAATTTCTATTTCACCAGTGGGAACGTTAGTCGATGGAGAAATTGTCATGAACGGCACTCAGCTGGGCGAGTTCATGCACCAAGAGAGCGGCTATATGCACCAAGACGACCTGTTCGTCGACAACCTCACTGTTATCGAACATCTTACTATTATGGTAAGTACAAATAACTAGTTCACTAAAGCCTCGGTTAAAACTTTACGGACAGATTGTGGACCGGATTCCGGACTCCGAATTTTGCCAGATAATGTACTGAAATAACTTAACATCTCGCGTGTAATCCCCGAAGGGTTAGGAAGAAGTATACCCATTTATATTTAAGTCCCATGTAATAGGGGGCGAGCCTATTGCCAGCTACCGCGCAGAAATTCAGACTTCGTGACTGCTACTAAGAAATTCCTGATAGAAAAACCCAATAACACTTTGCCCGACCCAGGAATCGAACCCAGGACCTTAAGCTCAGCAGTCGCGCTTGCGACCACTAAACTAACGAGTTAGTCGAACGAGGCTTATTGAAGTATCTGTCAAATTTCGGAGTTCATAGCCTGTCCGCAAACTGTATGCCATGTATCGGTTTGACTGAACGCAGAGACATTTAAATATAGGTACATATTACCCAATTTATCTTTTTATTAGACCGCGTTCATTCATGAGTATTTTCGCTACAATAATTCTTTGTTCTCTAGATTTAATTAAAGTCATTCATATAATCTTAATTACTTCACATTAGCTGATACGAATGTCAAAATACATGCGACAACCATGATGGACCTATGCAACATGGGTACAACATCAATCAGAGAACAAGATTTAAAAAAACTATTTTTCCGAGATTACAAAATCATAACACACCAGTGGCGAAGGTTCCATACAACTAGATTCCTACCGGATTCCCTTTGAAAAATGGCACAGTCAGCATTCTATAGACAAATAATATAATCACATTAAAGATATGTACTCCGGCTTACCTCTTACAGAAGTTGACCCTTCGCTACTGTAACATCTTTTGGTAATTCAAAATTAATTTCAAAGAAACAAATTACGGGTTTGTTTTTCAGTATTTGATTAGTCCATTCCAAAACTTATTTTTCATGTAATTAACAACCTTGCTTCCCTTAGGCCCGATTACGCATGGACGGACGCACAACCTCCATAGCTCGCAAGAGACGAGTGAACCAACTCCTGCGCCAGCTCTCCCTGTATAGGTCCAGGTTCACGCTCATCGGAGGCCTGGATGGGAGGAAGACTTTGTCGGGAGGAGAGAGGAAGAGATTGGCGTTTGCGACAGAGGTAAGAAATATTTGCAGCTACTGATTCCTACCGTACATCTGCTTGTCGTGGGCTTGGCTATCCGAAGTGAGTTTGGCCAGAACTAAAACGGAAGGCACGGTTGGCGCAGCGTCTGAGCGATTAGCTGCTGCGCTTCGTGTCGCGGGATTAAGCTGAAACCAGTATTTTACATGGAACGACTGCCTATCTGACATCCACAACCCAGTTAGTACCGGGTAATACGATACACCTTGGTAAGTCTGGTTGTCAGACTTTCGGGGCACTGACTAGCTGTAATGACTGTCATAGATCTATAAATGACAGCCGGGACCAACGGCTTCGTGCTTTCCAAGGCACGGAGGTAACTCGGTATGTAATGGGTGGTTACCCATCCATGGCCCAACCGACGATCGACCCGACCGGCTGTTATTAGCCACGAGCAGACATGTTACAAGTCTCTGAGTAATATTAGTTAGAAGAAAGATTCTTGCCTTTGTGGTTTTCCGGTGTAATTAGTTCCTAATTGCACAAACAATCACATTAGCTTTCGTATTCATTAGCAGTTTATTGCGCCATTTGTTTTAATAATTCGTCTTTTTGATGTATCTGCTGATATTTTGGAACTGTCAACATGTGACGGAATCTGGTGCAATAATTATTATTCTAATTATGATGCGTTCAATTAGTTAATTAGACAAGTAGATCTAGTATTAAAATATTGAAATAGAATTACTTTACGTGATACAATAATGTGTCTCTTTCATATTCACCCATATCATTTATGTATGCGTCTGATATTTTTTTTTCTGGTTTAGTTAGACTTCTAAAGAATGTGAATACTGTAAAAGGTCAATATTTTTATTTATACATAAACATTTGAATATTTATTGTTTTTCAATAAATATTCAAATGTTTGTGTTGTGTATTTTTGTTGTATTTTATATTTTATCTAATATAAATAAAAACCTGATATAAATATCAGCAGTCAGCAGATAAAATAATGATGACTAGGTATATCTTGTTCTGTATTTTATTCCAGTTCCCGAAGTTAATCTCAAAATGTTAACAGGTTATGTTATTTTTTCATAGGTACACACGGCGGCACATCAAGCTATACATAACCAGTATAACCTGACTTCACTTTGTATGAGCTTCCCGTACGATGAGAGATCAGCTTAATTTGGTTTTTCATAGCTTGATTAGCCGCCGTGCGTACTACCGAGATCACTGAACGTCTGCCATTTTCACCCTTATGACCTGAGCTATAAGGTTGAAAAGTGGTTGAAGACCGTCAGTGAACTCAAGAGTTGTACTCTTGAGTTCACTGACGGTCTTGCTAGTTTAAGCTAAGATCTGGCAAAAAAGTATCATTCGAATGAAAAACATCGAATAATAAATTATTCGGTGTTTTTTGTTCGAATGACATTTTTTTACTAAGTAACACTTTTCCTATTCATTCTATTACTCCGTTTCTATTTTCTTAGACAACAAAGGTATTCAATTTTAGTAAGATACAATACAATTTTGAATAAATTCGCAATGTGTATACTCGTTTCAACACGTTATTGTACCTAAAAATATATAATTATACAAGTTTTTTTCCATCTCAATCATTGTATTAAATTAAAAAATTTAAAACGTGAGTAAATATAAATAGAAACCTATTTGAGTACTGATTTCCTTGCGCCATATAAGAGTCTTTTAGAGGATATTTTACATTTTATTATAGTTTTACTTGTCAAAAGACATGTTGTATTTTAATGAATTGACTATTATGAGATAAACGCATCAAGTTCTGATAAAAGTTTAAACAAATCAGCGAACATTCGAATGCAAAAAAAATATTTTCCAAATCAGTTGAATATAAATATCATCATCTACCTACCCTAATCACATATACGGTGAAGTCGGCTTCCAGTCTAACCGGATGCAGCGGAATACCTACCAATATTTTACATGGAGCGAAAAAGTTGAAAAGTGCTTTTTGAAACATCAACATTAAAGGCAGACTTTCAAAAGTTCAGTCCTTCATGGAATTATTGGCCGTCCATTAATCACGTGATGTTTTTAGCAACATTTTAACCGACCCCCCCCCCCCCTTCCCCATGGTGATACGTGGTGAGGTTTTAACTACCTCTCCCCCCTATCCAAAATCACGTGTTGTTTTTGGTACAAAGTATCTTAAGAAATTCTGAATATTATCTTTAAATACAGGTTAACAGTTATAATCTAATTTAATTCTGAAAAATTAAGCACCGTGATAAAAATGTCAAGGTCACGCACCGCTTTTCGGTTTAGAACACGCGTTCAAAAAAAAAATTACACGTGATATCTCACCGCCCCTCCTCCGTAGTGATATTTTGTGATTTTTCCGAACTCCCTCCCCCACTTTCAAGCCTCACGTGATTAATGGACGACCCCTTTCTTTCTTTTAAAATGTGTACACTTCACCACAGTGAGTGGCAGAACAAAGTCCCCATAAACACATCTGCAAATCACGTAAATTAAACTTTCATAAAAATAGGACTCTGGTAAAAAACTTTCTGCCAATAAAAGTACTGCCACATAAAAACGATTTAACAAAGAACATTTTTCCCAGCTCCTAACCGACCCTGGCCTCCTCTTCTGCGACGAGGCAACCACAGGCCTGGACTCCTCCTCAGCCCACCAGATGATGACCCTCCTCCGGGCCAGTGCAGCCCAGGGCAAGACGGTCATCTGCACCATCCACCAGCCCAACACGGAGCTGATGGCCCAGTTCGATAAGCTAGTACTCTTCGCTGAAGGGAGGGTTGCCTTTGCTGGTACTGCTACGCAAGCTTTAAGTTTTTTTAAGAGGTGAGTTTTGAACGATTTTTATGAGAGATATCTGGAATGTCTATAATGGGTGGTAAGGTAAATAGGTGTGAAAGTACCCTTAACGAAGCCGCAAGGCACTTATTCTCCCCGTAATTCCGATATTTTTTTTGTTGTACACCGATTATATGGGAACCTTCTAGTTACGGAAATAATGGATGCAGAGTTCCAAGTTTTACATTTTTTGTAACTTTACTTTAAACACCTCCACGACCCCCGTACATCAGCACAATGTTTTCAGTGCATTGAGTAAAATGTGATTTTTCATCCCATTTTTTTTGCGTTTGATGCAGAATGCTTGGTTGACAGCTTGGTGATGGGTCCATTTACACCTCGTATTATTTATCCTTATTCGTGTAGAAGTTGAAGCCGACTTTTGTTCGGTTTGACGGTCAGAACTTGTCGTCCTTATTTGTGTAGAAGTTGAAGCCAATTTTTGTTCGGTTTTGACGGTCACTTCTATGATGCTGAAGTGTTTAGTTTAACTAATCTAAGGTAGGTACTAATACTAAGTAGAACGCCCTCTGAATGCCAGCAAGTGACAATCGGTTTCAAGGTTTTCGCATATTTCTACAACGGCTTTTGACACAGGTTTTTCGATAGCTTAATTTTTTTACTTTTTCATCAGCGTTTTCGCTCTCCGGTTTCGGTTTGGCAAGCCACAAAAAATTGTCGTATGTTTTTGAAAAATGTTATGTTGTATTTTATACCTATCGACGTCATTTTACTATGCTGTAGGTAGGAAGCTGAGTTTAGCATAATTAATAAGGAGGTACCTAATAGTAAACCTTGAGCCTAAAATAAGACAAGGGACACCTGTAGTTATAAAACATAAATCTAAATTATTTTTTAAATAAATGCAGATATTTAAATCAGTGTGACGTGCGTCATTTAAAGGACATTTTAAAGGTAGACCTTCTGCAGATCTGTTCGTTACGTGGGTATTTCTAAAACTAGTTTTTAAAATCGGTATTTATTAACTTCCATGCTATAAATAGATATATTTACATTAAATAATTTTACATACGCACTAGGCCTAGGCTATCTATTTATTAAAAAATAAAGAAAAATTAAAATATAACAGTAGTTCGTAAGTCTTACCCAGTACTAACTGGGTTGTGGAGGTCAGATAGGCAGCATTTGGTTAGACTGGAAGCCGTCCCCAAAATATTGGGTAAAAGCTAAGCAGATCATCGAAATTATATTAATTTTCAAATTTATATTTTTAAATAACTAAAGCCACAGGTTTATTCAACAAACGAATTGACTAACAAAAAAAGAACACTAATCTCAAATACTAGTTTTTGTTAATGGCCCACTTTTTTTGATAGATTCTATTTAATACATAAATACACAACCAAATGGACAAAAGGATTTTTTTTATGTTCTTATTTGTTTCGTTACGTAATGAAGAAATGTCTAGATTCATTCAAATTGGTTGTTTGAAAAAGGTGAAGAAATATAAATTTTAAAATCACTGAAAACATCTACACGGTGTTAATCATAAACACAATGTAAAAATAAGTTGTACCTATACGTACTTAGGTAGTTTAATGCGTAAAACACACCTTTATATCAAAATATGAAGGACTTTGAGGGAAATTCGCATTGCTCGGCAAAGCAAATAACGCAATGTAATAATAACAAAAATATTATAAAGCTGAAGAGTTTGTTTGTTTGGTTGAACGCTCTAATCTCAGGAGCTACTGGTTCGAATTGAAAAATTCTTTTAGTGTTGGATAGACCATTTATCGAGGAAGGCTATAGGCTATATAACATCAGGCTACAACTAATAGGAGCTGAGCATTTGAGCTAAAACAATGCGAATTGCGAAGGTGTTTTTATAAACATGTTATTATATCCTTATCCAAAAAATACGTTATTCATCACAAGTATTTAATTTTGAACAAAATTGCCCATTTAATTTCAATGAATATCTTAGGATATATCACAGTTATAAAATAATTCCGCACTAAAATAATGATCAAGTACCGCACGCGAATCTTGATTATGCTCGCACTCTTTCTTATGTGAAGCAGACGAAGTTGCGCGGGTCAACTAGTAAGTACAGTATAATATCAGTCAAAAGTCAAAGTTGGGGTCATGTTTAAGGATGTGGTAGACATAACCATCAAACAGAATAACTTTTACAATGCATTTCTTCAAAAATGTGTCTTATCGCACAGTCGCACTACGATTAGGTTCAACATACAATGTATTTCACACTCGTGGATTTTTTCCATTTATCTCAACCAGTGTTTTATTTTTCCTTAGTCGGCGGTGATGTTTTTTTTTTAATCTTAGCAAAGTGGCGCATAAGGCCTTAATTGTGTTTATGAACAGACTATCATAAATTAACATGATTATTTAATAAAAATATATACTTTTAAGAACACATTAACACATACAGGTGTAGGCGTATTTTTCGCTATTCCTCATAGTTTCGGATTTGGCCATCTACACCCACTGGAAAAGTTCACCCTGTATTTGTGTTCTAAATTAAAAAATATATTTGAAATTGCTCTTTCGCGGCTTCATGCCTTTGCTTCTCCTCATTTCAGTACTTTTGCATCAATTAGGTATGATTTCGGTTTTCTGGGGCATGTTGTATTGACCTAAGAACAATGACAAAATGTTGGGCTGACAAGTGTACTATGCAATTGGGGTGCAGGTTTACTTACCTACGGACTTTACCAACATGCCCATCACCTCATCATGCTGCATGCATTCATGTGAGTGCCGGTCAAAGTACCATAATGCATGAGTAGCATTGAGCTGTCTTATCAAAGAGCATCTATGGCAAAATCGTTACTTTTTATTAACGTGCGATAAGCATATTTTACTGTTTTACCACAGATTAAAAGACTGAATTCAGTTTTATTGTTATTGCAATTTAACATTATTTATTTTTGTGAAGTAAAAATGAAATTATTGCCAATACCTATGTATAATCAGCATGGTAACTTCTTAATTACAAAAAAAAAAACATAAATCATTGATGATTTTTTTACTTTAAAAAGTCTTTAGATGAATACACTTTTTAAACAACAAAAAACGAAATAAAATACCACATGTCGTCGATGCAATTTTGATAGAAGTTCAATTAAAAAATAGGTCACTGTTATGTTTGGGTGCTTGTTAATCACCAAAAAAATGCCTAAATTAAAGATGCCGCCGCCATTAAGGTATCGTTAGAGAGTTGTTTACTCACTTTAATTTAATCACTCAAAAACGGAATGCAAAGCCGCAATTCAATGATGTTGCAATTTATCGAAAACATCGATTAAGAAGTAAAAAATGAAGTCACAACCATTATTATGTCATTAAATTCATTCACTATTTTATAATAAAAAAACTGACTCTAATTAATACTTACACATTTTTTATTGATGAAGATGGAAGTTGTACAACAACTTTGGTGAAGTTAAAAAATTTGCTCCCGTATGTTCGGTTTTTTTTTTCTTTTATTTTTTTTTATCCACTGGAACGTTTTAAATGTTGTCTATGACGATGGGGGATAATGTAACTTCCCGTTAGTGAAATAATTTTCTAAATAGCATCAGAAGTTCCGATTACCACACAAGCAAACTACCTCTTTAAACAGGGTGTAAGGGACAGCCCTCCACAAACTGCTGGGGTGAATTCAGTATATCATACTAAGTTAACCGGTACAAGAAATGATTTCAGGAATGTTATAGGAATCCAATAAATTTGATTTGTTTTATTTCCTTATACGCAATGTATCGTTACCGTGGCAACACGCATGTAGCGAACGGCAAGCGCGACGACGAGTTCTATGAACTCTGTAGCTAGGCAGGAAGTGAACAGCTGATTTCACGCGTCTTTTGTTAGAGTATTTCAACATCCATTGTTAGATTTTTGATTTCAGCCGTATTATTTACATAAATGGAGTGCTGCAACACACACAGCTCAGCTGTTGCTGTGTACAGGGAATGTAATTTTACTTTGAAATAAAGGAACAGTAACTGAAAATAATTGAAAAAATTAACTGAAAAAATTCCGGTAGAATATGATTCAAAATAAGGAGCTGTATGCACCCTGTCAGTTTGTGGAGGGCTGTCCCTTACACCCTGTATTATTAGTATAGATTATTAAGTTTTTGGTTTAGATTAATAACACTCTGCCTCGTAACCTTGGAATCGAAAACCTCATGAGCAGTAGCGCTGACGACCACCAATGCCACCAAAAACAAAAACAATGTAATGGCACCAAAATCTAGTCAGATGAACATGTTTTATTTGGCAAGCCATTCATAATTACTATTGATCCAATACAATTGCGTCCCATCGTTTAAATGGGCCAGTCTAGGCTGTGACCTTAATAGGACTTCCCGACTCCTTAGAAACGTTCCACAATTGCATTCTGTTGCAAATTAGCACAGTGCATTTGATTTTCTGCATCTTGTGCATTTAGTTGACGTCATAACTAGAACTTTAGATAAGGCTTGTGGCCGTTATAGGAAGATTTGCTTAGCGTATTTATTTCCCCACCTATCATTAAAAAAGAAAAATCGAGGAGCTCGTGACTTAATAATAACAGCCGCTCGGACCTACCTTCAGGTTAGGTTGGTCTGTGGATGGGTAACCACCCGGCTGTCATTTGTAGATCTTTGACAGTCGGTACAGGTAGTCGCAGTGACCCGAAAGTCTGAAAATCAGTCTCACCAAGGGGTATCGTTTTACCCAGTACTAACTGGGTCTTGGAGGTCAGATAGGCAGTCGCTCCATGTAAAATACTGGTATTCAGCTGCAGACTTGACCTGTTAGACTGGAAGCCGAACCCAAAAAAAAGGTTGGGAAAAGACTAGGTAGATGATTAAAATGAAAATTCGTGAGGACACCAGCATTCCCTAGACTCAAACTTTTAAAGACTATTGAGATCTACTAACCCGCACTGGGCTCTCTTCGTGGATTGGGTACAGTGCACTACCTGTTACTGAAAGGAGGCCTGACTATCAGCAACCGAAACATAATAAATTATGCTCTACGTATTCAAAAGGCGGCAGATTCGTATCAGATTTCTCGAGGGCATAATAATATTCATTTTTTCAAATCATTGACACACCAATCTTGTTTAAAACCTAGACTTCTAAAAATGCAGTGTTGCGCTAGCTGTTAGTTATGCGACGAAATACGTTCCAAGTGTGTCTATAACACCTATACTGTCATCGTTCCAAAATTTATTGACTAATAAAGCGGAAAATACCTAAATGCTTCTGAGAATTCTATCAATATTTGTTTTATTCAAATAAATTGCACCACAATAACAATTCAGCGTAAAACAAAGCTTACTTATACTTATTTTCTGAGGGGGCAAAGACCTAGACTACCGATCTAGACCCAGTTATACTAGTTTTCATCACATTAATTGTATCATAAAAGTTATCATCAAAGAATTAAAAAAATGCATCAAACATACCTACAGATAGAAGATTTTATGATTAATGAATACCGACGCATATGAAAAAAAAATAATTGATTTGGCAATCGTAACAAATTGATACTAAAATATTTTTTTGCAATTATGTAAATTCATATTAAAATTGACGACGACCTTTAATTGATTTAAATCCCAAAATGTACCTAATTCCGCCTATTTTGTAACCAATTTTGTCTAGATACTAATAACGGTCGTATACTTCCAGTAGTCAATTGTCGCTATAGCTTACCCAAATTCAAATATGGGCCTTAGAAACAAGAACTAGTCTAACCAGCCTTCCGAATCACGCATCACTATGATGAAATTCGGCATCTCCTCTTCAATCAATTCCTATTCTAATCTTGCTTCATTTGTTTCAGCCTGGGCTACCAATGCCCCCTCATGTACAACCCCACAGACTACTTCATCAAGGTGCTCTCCCTGACTCCTGGCTCCGAGTCAGCCTCACGACAGGCCATCAAGAATGTCTGCGATAGATTCGCAGTTAGCGACGCTGCCAAAGAACTTGACATGGAAATACATTTCGAATTCCATTTAATGGATAATGAGGATTCTTCAAGATCAGTAAGTTTACAAGTTGAACCAGTATTTAATTAACTAAAAATTATATGAACCATAAATAATAATTGTATCTTCAAAATTAATATTTTAACGGTCATCGTAAATATTAAGAATCTCAGGGTCAGGGGGGAATTCAGTATTCAAATGAACATTCTGTCAAAAATATTGGTCAATAAGCGAGAGTAAATTGTCGAATCTTCTAATAGATGTCAACTAGATCTAAAAGGATGATTCATTCTCTAGACCGTGCCGCTTTCTAGCCTAGCATGTGTAGTGCTACGATTTATTACATGTCCGATGACATAAATTGTCATCAGGAGCTGTAAAAATTAGGGGGTATCACAAGGCTTGGTACTAGGCCCATTTATGATCCGAGTATCAACTTCGTTTTCAAAACTAACTAAAATATTGTTTAATTTCCCAGATGAATGAAACACATGATACCTTCGAACCTCCATTCTTCCTGACGAAGCTGTGGTGGTTAATATACAGATATTTACTTATAGTAATCAGGGATCCACGGGTTCAATTCGTAAGGATATTTCAGAAATTGGTGAGTCGAATAAAATAGAAATACCTATGGTAGTTATATGAAAATTTCTAGTTATGTTTCGAATTATGTTTCGTTATAAAGCCGGCGGGTGGTGCCACCTGTTTCAAATCGTTACATCGATATCTGATTTATTATTGCATTTAGGAATTCATCTTCTAGAAAACAAAAGTTACGGATGGCTACCTTATAGTTACAACTAATTGGAATGTCTTCTTCCCGAAACCGTTTCGTATCGTATTTTTAAGTCTAGTAGCTCTGACAGTTTTCATAACATACTACTTTTTCTGTTCTAGGCCATAGCTCTCGCAGCTGGGTTATGCTTCATGGGAACTGCCCGGCTCACTCAGTCAGGTATCCAAGACGTCCAAGGTGCCTTGTTCATCATCATCGCAGAGAATACCTTCAGCCCCATGTATTCTGTTCTTCATATGTTTCCTGAAGAATTTCCGTTGCTGAATAGAGAGCTAAAAGCAGGATTGTACACAGCGCCCATTTATTATACTGCAAGGATGGTTGCTCTGGTGAGTTGTGGCTTTGTGGAAATTACATCGATAACCATAATCCATATCTATAAGAGTTTCTTTTTCAAAAAACAACTCAGATCTTGTCTGTAGTCTGATGATTATGGCGTCTTACCGTTTTGGCCACAGCGACTGCATTCGATGGCTTTCTAGGGTGGTTGTCGAGAGCTTTAGTTGCTCTCAAGTGGCTATAGCATATCCAACTTTGGCCGAAAAACTTCGAGCACAAAGAGGACATGTCAGAACACCATTGACGAAATTGTAGGATATAGGTGTAGCTGTAGCTACACCTATATCCTACAATTGGTGGCCTAGCTCTAAGGTCATCAGTCTAGCTGCGACCTTCTTCTCTCTTCTACTTCATCTGTAGTCTAGAGCTATGTTAACTCGGGAACTCAAAGCAAAAGTTCTTGCACAATTACCTTGTTGCTTAGAACCCTGTTGCTTAGAACCGTGACTAAAAATCTATCCCAGCCAAGAAGTGCAAAAACTTTAGATTTTAGGTGTCTTTTTTTCATTTCGTTATGAATCTTTAACGGCCTCTAAAATTTTTGAAGGAAAGGAAAAAGAAACCGTTGACTCGAGAATTAAGCCCGCTGACTGTAATGCCTATAGATTTTTTCCAACATATCAACTCGTTTTTGGTTAATGTTGTGCAATCTTTTTGAAAAGAAGTATTTGGTGAGGTGATGTTAGTTGGAAACTTAGTAGAACAGTCCACGTGCCATTACATACCTATACCTACTAATAGTGCCCTCATTTAATTTGTTTCATTAGCATTTAAATAGTTATTGTCACACTAAAGGGCATCAGATTACATATTACCCTTTAATTAACTTAAAAAAAACACATAAATTACAATGAAATATAAACTCGCCTACCGGTTTTTAAAAATCAATTTACAATACGAAGATTCTCTAAACTAGTAACCACCAGCTGAGTTCCGTTCGTAGTCGCGAGTCAAAACATGTAACTATTATGAGCAATATATTATAAACTTGTTTCATTAACATACCTATAACTTATATTTAAGGCATGTGGTGAGAACCTCAAAGATGGACCGGTAAATCCAAAAGGCCAACTCTGTGTTGATAAACTAATTTAGGGCACAATCACAGAATACAACGGTCGGATATCGCTTAGCCGTCGAGTAAAATTGACATGCGTCAGTTTTTTTATTGAAAATCTGACAAAAATGCAAAATTATTCCTCTTATAAAAATATCTGGCGTAGTTAAATTCAGTCCTGAAAGAGCCGATCGTGTCCTCATGCTTTATTCCACATAATTAACGATTTTTTTTTCATTCATAGCTAATAAGCTAATCTAGATCAGTCTTATGTTTTAATAGAACTTACTGTACCTTCTGTTTTAATTTTGTTAGTAAGAATATCCACGTGCTTTTAAAATACTGCTTGGCAACACATGTCAAGATTACGGAAAATATTTCGAGCAGTTACCGGTTTTGCATTGGTGTTAGTTAAAAAGTTGTCTATAAATTCCTTGATACCTCTGATAACTGTCATATTTTTGTTTCCAGCTGCCAGGCTTGCTTGTAGAGCCCACACTCTTCACCCTGGTGGTGTACTGGATCGCAGGTCTACGTGCTTCCTTGTACGCGTTCACCTTCACAGTCTTCTTGGCTATCCTGGTGCTTAATGTGGCTATTGCTTGTGGTAAGTCAATTGATGCCATCATTTCAGTCCCCACACGCTCCCTTTTGTTAAGTGTTCAAATTCGGAAACTCCACAATCAAAACAATTACAGGCAGTGTCAAAAATCTTAAAAATAGTACCTTAGTCTATAAAACAACGAAACTTCTTAGATTTCGTCCATTTGGGACTAATCTTGCTCTATGTGCTCTTGTTTTGCAATGATAAGATTATCTATGGAGAACGTTGACAATTATTATAAATCTTAACTTCTTTGTGAATCTGGGAATGTTCGTAGCAATTTCCCGAAAAATCTGTATCGCTATGATCTCTTTTGTAGGATTTGTATCTGTATTTTGTGTTTCCCTTTGTTTGTTAAAATCTTCATTATGTTCATCAGCTTGCTGTTGTTTGTTTCCAGGCTCGTTCTTCTCGTGTGCGTTTGGCTCAATGCCAGTAGCCATTGCGTACCTCGTGCCCTTTGACTACGCTCTCATGATGACCTCGGGTCTTTTCATTAAGTTAAGGTAATGAATTCACATTAACTACAGATTTTATAGCTGTTGTTTCTTTGTCACGACACGTGTAACAGTTATGATCTGATTATGCTGGAAATTCTTTGAAAATAATGAAATCGTTCACATAAAAATGTCAATAATCGTTTATCGCTCTATATATTTCACGGTGTTGCCCATTAATTAGATTATTAATAGTGACCTTATTAGTAAACAATACCATAAACATCGGTTATGGACGTTTATGGGGCAAACCGTGAATCGTTTATTCAGCTATTTAATTATTTAAACATTTATTCCAATGTACCAACATGTAAACCACCATCGTTAAAGATGTCAACAAGTTCAAGAACATGTCGAATCCAATGATAGGTAATAATCATTTAATTTACAAACGACTTGAGAGAGGCATATGATTAAGAAAACTATAGTCGATTATTTGTAGTCTTAGATGCCTCGTTTGTTTTGCTAGTGGTCGCAATCACGCATGCTGAGCATGAGGTCCCGGGGTCGATTCCGGGGTCGGGCAAATTGTTATTGGGTTTTCCATCTCAAACTCAGAAACAGCCACGCAGTCTGGATTTGTGCCCGGTTAATGGCAATAGGCTCTCCCCCTATTACGTGCGACTTAAACATAACTGGCGCAATGTGGGTGTACAGCTACCTTTGCCTAACCCTTCGGGGTTTACAGGCGTGATGTTATGTTATGTATGTCTTAGATACCATGATTTTAACATTATCCACTACTTTGGTAGATCGGGTAAAACAAGTTTTTTTTATAGTCTAACTAGATACCTTATAAAAGCCTAAAACTCAAAATGCGTGTGTGTATATTAGGAAGATTTGTGTTTAACTGGTTTTTGTCGAAGGTAATAAAACAAATCATACTTTATTGACCTGTTTTAACGTCTATTTTCAGTTCAATGCCAAAATATGTGTCCTGGATCCGACATTTATCCTGGCTGATGTACTCGAACGAAGCCATGAGCATCTTGCAGTGGGATGGAGTCCAGAATATAAGTAAGTTTTAGAGTTTTCTTCATCATCATTTCAGCCGAAAGACGTCCACTGCTGGACATATGCCTCCCCTAAGTGCCGCCACACTGACCGGTCTCTTGCGACTCGCATACAGCGGATCCCCGCAACCTTCACCAGGTCACCGGTCCACCTGGTGGGAGGCCTTCCAACGCAACGTCTTCAGAGTTTTACTACCTAAGTTATGTAACAGGCGTTACTTTATGGATATTCAAGTCAGAAAAATATTTAGTTTTAATTCCATTAAAATCATCATTAGCCTAGCCTTTTCCCAACTATGTTGGGGTCAGCTTCAGTCTTACCGGATGCAGCTGAATACCAGTATTTTACATGGAGCGACTGCCTATCTGACCTCCACAACCCAGTTAGTACTGGATAATATGATACCCCTTGGTAAGACTAAGGTAAGGGCCACTGACTACCTGTAACGACTGTCAAAGATCTACAACTGACAGCCGGGACCAACGGGTTAACGTGCTTTCTGAGGCACGGTGGAACCTCGGTATGTAATGGGTGATTACCCATCCACGGACCAACTTAGGCATGCGTGGGTTAACCTAAAGGTCGACCCGAGCGGCTGTTATTATTAAGCCACGAGCACCTCTTAATTCCATAAAATTAAAACTGATTTTAGTTTTACAATGATTACAATGCAACCAAATCTATACTCTAGATTTGCTGCGGGACTGTTCGAAAGAGATACCGCGGCCCTGGAACACAAAGGGCAAAGAAGGAACATGGATGGGTTTTCGTCAGTACAAGTCGTCTGTATATTCTATATACATACATATATATATTCATAAAAATACTTATTGTGTAATAAATCTATACATACTTATATACATACATATATATATTCATAAAAATACTTATTGTGTAATAAATCTATACATACTTATATACATACACACACACACACACACACACACATACATATACACACCAATTTCGCAATGCTTTCTACGTTGACAATAACTCTATGATGTAATGGGGGGCCTGGAGTTCTGAAATACAGGCCTAGGCTTAGTTTAGACTCCAGATCTCCCACAAATTACAACTTTTTCCCTACTACCTGTCAACTATATCTGAAATAACTATGTAATTTGTGGAGATAAATAAACGTTTTTATTATTATTATTTATTATTAAGTCTGACACTCCCTTCCGCTCCGCCCAGAGCGGGGGGGGGGGGGTCATTTGATGATTTCCCATGCGAAAAAAAAATCTATACTCTAGATTTGGTTGCATTGTTTCGTTATAATTATCGCACCTTCTGCAACCACATTACGCAATAAGTAATACCTCCCCAGCTTTATTTCGGAACTTAAAACGTGTTGCGGCGATCCCAAGTAACATGGGACAAGGGCAGGCAAATAATTTGGGAACTTAAAAATAATTCCCGAATTTTATAAGGAAGTATTTTTCCCATGTACTTAATTCGCTTGACGCTTAGGCGCTAGACGACCTGTTTAGCTCTGTCTCTTTCCCACACTGGAATTACTCCTGCTTTAAGACGTCATGTTAGGCCCCCTGTTCCAATATCCGGTTTCTCTTTAGAAGTAGACAGCAAGACTTAATAATTGTTATGCAATATTGTACCATGTAGGTACCTTCCGATAGTGTGCGGTATTAATGACCTTGGAAACCTGTCATTTGGCATGCGTGGCGTCACGGGGCAGCCCAACCGCCTTTGATTGGTTGGCTTGGTCTCCGAAATTTTTTGAGTATTGATTCAACAGTGCTGTTTTATTTAGGCATCCGTTTAGGTGACGCCTTGTTTTAGCGTAAACGGGCTCGACACTCCCCAAAGGGAGTATGGTGTCATAGGTATTGGCCCTTGCTAAACTAACATCTAGCCGGTACCCTGTAACATGTAGCCTGTTGGTCTAGTGGTGGCAAGCGCGACTGCTGACCATGCGGACCTGGGTTCGATTCCCAGTTCTGGCAGTGTTATTGGGTTTTTCCATCAAGAATTTCATAGTAGTAGTCACGGAGTCTGGATTTGTGCCCCGTAAATCGGAAGTAGGCTCGCCTCCTATTACATTTAAAAAACAGAACTGGCGAAATGTGGCTGTACTATTAGGTACACCTCTGCCTAACCTTTCGGGGATTACAGGCGTGATGTCATGTTATGTTAGTTGCAAAATAATTATCCTACGCCCATCTGACGCATATGAATTGACGTGACAGGCAGCGTGACTAGTAGAAATATCCCCACAGTGTCGCCATCTGTGACATACGCTGGATACCAACATGGATCGATAGTCGCGTGCGCAGAGATCGTTCATGCGATTCATCTTTGAATGTGATGTAACAGTTTTCGGTTGAATACGCTTAAATGCACGTTCAGAGTAATAATTTGACATTGACATTGCTTTTTTGTTGTCAAATAAGGGGTTTTCGTAGGTCAAGAGCTAAATCATATGCAGGTTGCCAATATTATATGTAGTTGCTGGCACAGCTGTTGGTTGCTGTTGGTTGTTGTTGGCAATATTAAATATTATGTACATGTATCGGCCGGTTAAGCCACGCTTGCCTAAGTTGGTCCGTGGATGGGTGACCGCCCATTACGTACCGAGTTTCCTCCGTGCCTCGGAAAGCACGTTAAGCCGTTGGTCCCGGCTGTCATTTGTAGATCTTTGACAGTCGTTAATGTGGTCTGATAACCAGTCTTACCAAGGGGTATCGTATTACCCAGTACCAACTGGGTTGTGGAGGTCAGATAGGCAGTCGCTCCATTTAAAATACTGGTATTTAGCTGCATCCGTTAGACTGGAATCCGACCCCAACATAGTTGGGAAAAGGCTAGGCAGATGATGATGTACATATTCCTCGAATTGTGGCGAATCAACCCGAATGCCGAACATGATACTGCGATGGCAGATCCGATCGAAGCTGAATCATCATCATTAGCAGCCTGCAGCAGTCCACTGGTGGACATAGGCCTCTTCAATCGCACGCCATTCAACTAGATTCTCGACAACTCTCAGTTGCCACCAGCCACCTTGCGAAGATCGTCGTCGAAGCTGAATAATGTGCATAAATTGCTTTGAAACGGCTTTTTAGCCGAATGTTTATGAATGTCGTAAACAGAACCCTTATAGATTCGTCATGTCTGTCTGTCTGTCCGTCCGTGTATGTCACAGCCACTTTATTTCGAAACTATTCCGAGCCTTCAAAATATTTTTATTGTATTGGTGCTACGGAACCTTGTGTGCGTGTGAGTACGACTCGCACTTGGCCGGTTTTTGTTCAACAAATACTGCCGAATTGATTGTACCAACTTGAATAAGCGTGTAACACCTGTCACTAATGACGTGCGGTTGACCGTCTTACGTCATAGTATATAAGGTCTATCTTTTCATACACGAAATATTTTAAGAGTAACTTCTATAAGTCGTAAAGTCGCCATAGCAACGAAAAAAAATTAACAGCGTGTTTTTTTTTTACGAAATTATGATAATTCTAAAATTTTTTGAGACTTTTTGCATAAAACCTTTACTCCCATATTCTAACAATGACAGTAGCTAAATACGACGTAGTAAACTAGCGTAAGGGATGTTAGTATTTATTTTGTGGGTCAAGTAATTTTAAATTATTTATTTTTATAAAAATATATTCATATAAAAGAAATAAAAACCTTGAAATGGCTTCGTTAGCCGTTAGATGATTCCCTGAAAATAGATCGTGTATGAATAGTTAGACCTTATTTAGGATGACTGTTAAAAAAGAAAATTCTTTGGGAAAGTTGTATGACTACAATCACGTGTTTAAGTATTGGTCACTAATTATCGGGAAGCATACTACACTGTATTTTATTTTTAGCAGGCCCTCGAGACATTTGGCACTAAATCAATAACTAATTAGATAGATGTAATTCTGGTAATGCTGTGTAGGTTTATAATTAGGGGACTTATTAATAGTCCTGCATACGAGCGTAGGTTCTTAGGTGGGTTGGAATCTTTGTAGTGGTAGTGGGTGGTGAATTATATTGGGATGGTGGAATGATAACAGTAGCGGCTCTGACAGTAATATTGTTCTAGCTAAGCGGGGATTTTGCATGAAAGATTTATGTGTGTCCATAAGCCATATGCCACTACCCATAATACGCCTATAATGTTTTTTCACTGCTGGGACACAAAAAACATTTATTTCAGATAACTTGATAAAAAGGGTTTAAATAGACCCTTATTATATCCGAAAGGCACTTGTTCTTGTTACGGATATATTGGGGGTCAAAATAAGTTTTTTAAATACATGTTTTTAATGTAAGGTTTCTACTTTACACACCTCCACGACCCCTGTACTATTCAATCCATCCATCAGCACAATGCTTTGAGTGCTTTGCATCGAGTCCTACCGTAAAGCGTGATTTTTGACCCCAAAAAAAAAGTCGATTCCCAGCAATAATTTTTCAGTAAAGTTACTTAGTTTGATGTACAGAATGCTTGGTTGACGGCTGTGTGAAGGGTCTGTGTACACCCTGTATACAGTCCAATTTAAATTAGAATAAAATAAATTAACATTGAAATCAACATCAGAATTTAAAAATAAATTAACGATGAAGAATTAAATAAATTAACATTAAAATCAAAATTAACATTAAAATTAAAATACATTCAAATTAAAATTAGATAAAATTAAAAAGGAGGGCGGGTCATGTCTTCGAGTTTTAACATAACATAACATCACGCCTGTAATTCCGGAAGGGTTAGGCAGAGGTGTACCTAGTAGTACACCCACATTTCGCCAGTTATGTTTATTTCCCATGTAACAGGGAGTGTGCCTATTGCCGTCAGACTCCGTGGGTGCTACTGAGAAATTCCTGTTGGAAAAACTCAAATAACACTGCTCGACCTGGGAATCAAACCAAGCGAGTTTTAACTCATAGGTTGTTTTCCTTCGCCGTCTTGAGAACAATACCGTTTCGTGAGCAAGGAGAAATTCAAACAGGTTTAATATGATGAGATAGAAAAAAAAACTACCCAGTCCGCTCTTACTTATCTAAAATCAATGAACCCCCATTTTTTAATAACACTTCCAGCAATAGACCATCTGTTTTACTTTTTTCTAAGCACAGGTAGGCCATTATGGCGCCCGGGATATTCCCAACAAAAAGGGTCTACCAGGTACCTACATGGGGCAAAAAGTTACAACAATAATGTATTTAAAAGGAGCAATATCTGCTTTGCGTTTACAAATATGAGTATATATGTTAAGCCCATAGTTAAACTTGTTGTTAAACATGGTGCTTGGCGCCTTTGTTAGCGTCACAGGGTTTTTGACAAATTGAGGTCGTCGTCCCGGGAGTCCGTCTGTGACAGACTTTGAGGCTTCGATTGACAATACTCGCATAGCTAGGTACATTATGATAGTAGGACTGTACCCTGTACATAACAGACAGTGATCATATACTTAAATACTTTTATTCTTGTAGGTCTAGTAATTATTTAAATAATAATACCATCGTACATAAATTTATCATTTTTAGGGTTCCGTAACTCAAAAGGAAAAAATGGAACCCTTATAGGACTCACTCGCGTGTCTGTCTGTCTGTCTGTCACAGCCAATTTACTCCGAAACTACTGGACCGATTGAGTTGAACAAAATCTAAACATCACCTTTCCTTTTGTTACAGCCTGTATCTCCGATGTCATAGGAATGCCCTGCATCAGCACCGGTCAAGAAGTCCTGACCACCTATGACTTCAAGAGCGCCAACCTGTGGACCGATGTCCTAGCCCTCTTCGGTCTCTACCTAGGTTTCCACAGCCTAGCCGTCCTGGCCCTTCGGCACAGGACTAGGAGAAAATAAGTCTATAATGTTTATGGTTTATTGTTTTTGGTATGGTGTCTATTATGATAAAAGTGTATTCCGCGAGATGTAAATAATTTAAATAAAGAATTTTATTGTACTGATTTTGTGTGGTTTTAGTCTTAATAAACGAATCCATCACCGTCAACACCTTCGTTCATCATGTTGAGGTCGGCTACTAGTCTAACCGATTCGTATCCAATTCAGAGTTTCAGACAATTTAAAAAATTATATAAGAAAATGTTGAAACAAATCGTAAAAAATTAAAAAAGAATCACGAAAGTTAGACCAGGAATCACAGAGAAATCGGTGTAGGTACATACAAGATGCTGGTGGAATACATAACCTCCTACTGTTTTAGAAGTCGGTTAAAACAGTGGGAGCTGTGGGCCGATCGGCAGGGTCGGCTCATACAAAGATTGAAGTTCTGCCTGGTATAATTATGTTCGCTCGGCATAAGTTCTCTTTACAGGCCAAAAATCACACCTCTAACCATCCCTATCAATGAAATATAGGCGCGTGAAGATGACGTTATGATATCATCATGCCAGTATCATTCATCAGTCGCTATAAAAATCTATCGCTCAGTAGAAACGTCATGTTGCTATTTGGCACTGATCAGAAATTCATCACGAGAGTATCAGCAGGATTCTGTAGCCAGTCTGAGTTTGTCTTTCGATTGTGTTTTCAAGTTTCTAGTACTGTGGGTTGTGAATAAGTGTCTTCTGCAGTTCTGCGGCAAGCGTGCACCATCATGGAAAGCCTGATCGCTTATTTAACATCAGGTAAGTGGTGACTGATGAGATAAACCATAAATTAAATAAAAACAAACTTCCTTAAAAAAAAAAATTTCATTAGGTATTTTGTAATTCTGGAATTTCTGGAAAAAGTTAAGATGATTATTTTCTATGATTGCTAAACATACCGAGACCGCCCGTACCGTACCTACTTGAGGACCTCTCAATATCGTACAAACAAACTTTAGAGCAATAAAAACTAATCAAATACGCATGACTACTTACTTAAAACAATTAAAAAAAAACATAAAAATATGTTCACATCTAATGTATTTTAACGATGAACATAAAGTATTTGAATTGCATCAATAAATATAATTGTTACGATAAGTTACTGCCATCTAGCTAACGTTTAACTAACTACTTCACTAAGCCATCTAAGGTCATTACACTGTAGTTCAGCACAATAATGTTAGATGGCAGCACTCCCGCCCATGTTTTTGTACCTGCCGGTCCCGGCGAACAACGGGCGTTCGCTACGCGCCGCGCAAGCGTAGTTCAAATTCATCCGCCATATTCGTCGTGTCAGACGGAGTGCAGTGCACGGCTGTGACATGTTTATTCGTAAACTGCATAAAACTTATGACATCGAGTCCTCACTGGTGCTTGTTTTATTTAGATAACTCTTCAAATATGCGATTTGATGGAGTCTTGAATGGATACTCGCGTCGTTTGTTGAATTATAAACGTGCATCGAACTGTGCATTCGTGTGTTTATGATAACAGCATTAACAGTAATCCTCGGTCGTGTATTGTTTTTTGTAAATCCCTTCAATTACTGGTGTTAAGGCTTGGTGATATTATGCAATATAGCATAACCGTGACCTTCGCGTTTCGTGACTGTGCTAAAGGTGTCTTTTGAGGTTAAAATGCAGCTTGGATTATGAGCGACTGCGCCGAGCCATCAGGTTAGTAAGACGTCCAGTTATTTTATCGGTACTGATAATACGGTGTTTATTTATCGTTTGTCCTATATTCTTGTTGTGACTACTTCGTATGTACATCTACGTTATTGTTTAGGAAATAAGTACCATTTGTTATTGTAACACAACAAGAAATAACTTAGAGCTAACTTGTTCAGACTTAAATTCTAACCTAAGATAATTACGAAAAGTTTTTACGCGGGAAGTTTATACAAGATTTAAACAAACGTACATAAACTCGTTCGTAACATAATGTTGAGTGAACAACAGAGGTCATAAACTCATAACTTAACTTGTAAGTTTAGAATACAAAGACGTAGGTCGTTCCGTTGGCGTTAAGTCTCAAGTCGCGATCAACGGAGCAGGCCCGCGAAGCTTGCCTTGCACCTTAGCGAGGCAAGGCGCGCGGCGCGCCACGCCACGGAGAGAATGCAACCTCGCCACAGGAATTACAAAGGGAGTAAAGTGAAACAAGGACGAGGCATTGATTATCCCAATGTTTTTTTATGATCTGGTGTTAGACGTTTAGGATTGTCGATGGAACTGGTTGATGAGATTGAAGAGTTGAATTGATTACCGACCTTTTTGGTTGATCTCAGTATTTAAGATGTATTCAGAGTTACTTCAAAGGTTTAGAATGTAGGTAAGAATTAAGATACATTATCTGTGTAATCAGGTCACGCCGGTACAAGTATCTGGTAGGTCCATCCATCTTGAATGGGTGTGATTAAACCCATTATGAAAATCATAATCATTTTGTTTACGCGAGTTATGTAGGTAGGTAAACACTTAACGCGAATTGCTGTTTAAAACAATACGCCAGATGATCTACTTAGCTAGATATAATAGAACAGTTGATTCTATTATTTACGTCGAACTTCCTGTCGGCTGTTTCGTCTATTCTCATGTTAATTTACCCCTAGCGCGTCACATGTTTGTTTTTTTTTATAAACAACAGATTGTACTCTTTGATCTTCCATTCTTCATGCTCGCACAAGGAAAAAGGCCGTCTATATTTTAAAAATAATTCTCAAAGTTCAATGATACTGCCTGAAAATAATAATAATATAAGTGTACCAGGTACAGACTCATTAAAATGAATTGGCGAAGTATTAAATAATCCACTTATAACCCTTACACGTACGAAACAGGTTTTAACCGTTATTGATTAAAACCGAACTGTTTTCTTTCCTAAGTATGGAGTACTTTATCGGATTTTACACAGCACTAAAACCTGTGGTGTCCACTCATGTTATCGAAATAGATAAAAACCACTCTAGATTGTTGGTGGGCGTTCGATTTCTAGCTATGACGTCATTGCAATAAAACACCCAGCTCTAACCGCATTAAATAAGTACTGGCTATTTGCAGCATAATATATCGAAAAGGTATTGTAACTATTCCCTTGTACAGATATCAACTGATTTCATATCAAGAATTCAAGACTTCATCGCGAAAGTATCTATATGAGATGAAGACGCAACCAGTTACGACCACGAACATGACTGTTCGCTTTCGCAGAAATTGAAGTTGCAAGTGATCAAAATTAGCATATACATGCATGCATAGAAAATTATTCGTTATCATGAAGATGTTTGCATATACATGTTAGTTAAACTAGGTACCTGTTTTCACTACCCTTAGTAGCAACAGTCTCGTTCAAAGTTCCACAGAAAAACAAACCGTGATTTTCTCTAATCAATAATTCTTCAACATTGCAGGCTTGACAGAACCAATAACACGGAGATCTAGATATCGTTGTTCGAACTAATTGCTGGAAGTCACGGCATAGTCACTAGCGAATAACCGACAAAGGTCGTAGCACAGCTTCTTGATAATGATTGCGTGCTGTATCGTCTTCGAAGTGAACAGCGTTTGCTTAACTAGCTGCCAGCGCGTGTGACTTCAGTGGTAGAAGATAAACTGAGTATCGAAACCTTATTATAGAAACGTAGTGGTAATGTTTTATTTAGAACTAGAACTTCGTTCGCGTGTAATTATTATTAAAAAAATGACTTCCCTTTTTGAACCGAATTTTGATACCAATTTCAAGTGTTTTTAAGTTTTTTTTTTTCACGGAACCCGTATTCTCATTCTTAATAAAAGTAGCCTTAGTTACGCCTTATAACATAAGCTATCTGTCAGTAAAAGTCGCGTTAAAATCGGTCCAGCCATTTCGGAGATTAGCCGGAACAAACAGACAGACAGAAATTGAAAAAAAAATGTTTTTGTTAAAGTGCCGTATATATTTTCATAAGCATTCGGTAAAAAAGCATTCGGTATTTTGATATTACAAACAGACTTTCAATTTTATTTATTTGTAGTATAGACTCATTATAATAGTTATCATAGAAATCGTATTACAGAAAAGTTGTTGTAATTTTTTAGTAGAATTTGTAGTGATAATCATTCTTAAGTCTCCAGTTCACGTTTTTGCAGCTGTCTTTTCGTAGCAGTGAAGAGAACGATTTCAAAAGCGGCCATATGTTATATTGAAGCTAAAAGAATTGCAGGCACTGGTACTTAGTGGTATGGTAACATACGGATCAAGTTATTGAAACCTTTTAAAAAGAAATTGAATAACTTGTACCACATAAACAAGCTTATTTCCAATCACATCGAGATAAACATACTACCTTTTATTACAGTTACATTGGACCGATACAAATTGCCCTCTCATTGAAAAGTGATTATCGAAGATTGGCAGGAAGAAGTCCTTTAAATCAGCCGCAGATAAACGCTCGATGGCCTACCAGTTATCGATTAATGAGGCTGCTTACTTAGTCCTCCTTAGAAGTTTACTTGTCTATCGCAGCTTACGACAGGCACGGATGCGATTCATTAAATCGGTGCCTAGATTTCCGTTTTAACCTGTTTCGCTTGAATAACTATTTAACCTGTCTGCGTTGCAATATTCTACATCGATAATATTAAAGAGCCTAAGTGTAATGAGACGGTCTCCAACTCGCCATTTGCCGAACTAGTGATTCCAAAAACGAGAGAGGAAAATGCTGTTGTGATTGTCTGTCGTAAATTGCGTTGAGTTTCTAATCTACAAGTACCACCTTGGATAGTGTTCTGCTTCTAATTTTAGACAGGCAAGCGCGATTTAAAACGAATCGGATTAGTTTATTTGAAGTTAAATTATGACTTCCGTTGAAGTTCAAATCTCATATAAACCATTTGTTTCCGTATCTCACTACATAGGTTCCGTGTGCACGGAAAATAAGTAGTAGGAACATATTTTGTAGTACTTCAAATCGCTACTTTTAGTCTTATTTAACCACAAGACAGATTTGTTTATTATCATCATGCAACTTCTGCTTGAGCGGTGACGAAACAAAAAGAAGCGAGCAGTCTTACAATATTAGTCGACGATGATAAATAGTCTAATGGTCTTCTCAAATCGGTTTCAACGTAACTTGAGACCGATGAACTTGGTAATTAGCGGGTTACGTGCCACGAACGTGAAACGAAAGTCTCGCGTGATACTCTTTTTTTTTTGTACACCACCTATGGTATTATAATGAGAATAATTTCGCCAATCTTGCAGTTTCTTGTTCGGATCGGAACCAATTACTATGGCATCGGTCACATTAACAGACAAGTGAAAGTCCATAATTATACATAATAGCAATAAAAGAGATCCACGCGATTCAATGGAGAATTTTAATTTTGAGGCCCATTTTGTGCATTGCATGTGGTATAACTGTCCATCAAACGTCTGTTATTTTCATAGCGATGCAAAAACCGCGAGAACAAACGGTGTGTCGAAGTATTTACTACCAGATTTGGCATGACGCGATGATATGTGGAACTGGTTTGATGCTCGTTAAGACGCGCCGTAGAGTCTCACGTATCTGAACAAAAACCGAGCCGGGAACAGGGCCGACTTGTTTTGGACAATACCCGGCTGACACTTGAATGCCGATGCGTTTACCATGTGACATCACATAGCTACCCGAACATGGAGAAACGTTCAGAAATGTAGGCTGGGGAGAAAAGGCCTTAAAAGGTACCATAATATACGAGAGGTATTGTGTGGATAATACTCAAACAAATTGCCAACTGATAGGATTCAAATTTATGTTCGTTACTGAGTAGAATGAAAGTTGGTTCTCTCCATGGATTTATTTACATTTTGCCAAAACCAACATAACCCAAATGCTTCAGTAGATCAATGTTATGAATTTAAAACACATAATTTGAATAAACCAATCTCTTCTCGATCTCAAAGAGTATGAAGCATGAGCCTTAAAAAAAATGGTACAAATTGTTAAAGAGGAATTGAGAAACAAAGCATTCATTGTTCCAAATTGAAGGTCGACCAGATAAAACAGACTAAAGATAAGTGAGAAACTGAACTTAACACATTGCTCGAGATGTTGCAACACCAAAAGAATAAGGCCCACTTGAAGATTACGAACTGAGAGCGTATAAATGTTGTTAATATCGGCTATTTAAGTATTTACATTACTATAAACCTGACTAACAGCTATTGAATTGCACATTTCCCGGACTCGTGTTTAGTGGGAGGTTGAATTTTAGCACTAGCTCCCTTTGTGAGCTTTGCACCGGGTCACCGACCCTTAATTATCCTACAGTGCGCACCGCTGCAGTGCAATGCTCCAGTAAAATTCTGCATAACACGCCTTTATTAGTCCCTGACGGTTCTGACTTCCTTGACGATATTAGTTCAACTCTTTCTTTAAATAAACCAAAATTAATGACACTTTGGCATACAGTAAAGTGTTAAAAAGTACGTTTGTTCATTAACAAAGCCTTTTAAATACGAATACAGTAATGACGGTTGGTTGTGTAACATACACCGGATAAGCCGCAAAAATGAAGCCGGTTGTAGCGATCCCTATCGAGTGACCGCGCCGAATCACTTTTGCATGTCCACAATTACGAGCTTACGTCCCAAACCTTGTGTACACTGTTTTTATAAAACGAATACGATAACATCAATCGAATCGATTCAGCCGATGAATCATACTCGATTCCGATGAATTGTGGTGCCTGCCTGTATGTTTTTGTTGCGAAAACTCAATTACTTTTTTGGATCCCCTCGTATTATAGTCTGAAACGTATCCTGATGCAACTTTGATAAGGTTATTCAATTTTACCTCTGATGGAAAAACTGATATCCTTTTCCCCTACAGCTGAAAGTAGTTTGTTAGACAATGTTGGCAGTTATTATTGCTGTCAATAAATAAAACCTGTTCTATTATATAGGAATAGTGGCGCTATTGTCAAGATACGGGTAAATAATGAACGTCCTGCCTGTTACTTTTGTCCAAACAAGGAAGTGTAAATGTGGAGTAATTGGCTGGACCAGGAAATTACTAAAAGGTTTCTTAGGTTCATCGATCATTTGCGACTCGTGCTTGTTTTAACGGCCTCCTTTTTAGCAGAAGTGAAACGTGCCGATGAAAGCGCACTATCTTCAATACCTGCGCGTTCAAGAAACTCTGTATCATCGAGATTATCATTCCGTAGTGGCCGAGAGAAGCTACCAGTCCCTATAAAAGGCTCGTTAAGTAAATGTTTTCCGTTAGCTATGACACACGCTAATATTTGGCCTTCCACATGCACCAGCCTCCGTCGAGAACTTGCTTGACTCGAGGTAAATTACTATATTTACCTGCAATTATGGTAGACGGTTTTCGGATTTATGTAGCAATTAAGCGCATAATCCCTTATGAAGCCTGGTAGGGCAGTTACAAAATGCTTTGAAAGTTTTCGTGTAATCTGAGACTTATTCAGGACGTGCAGCCAGTTTGTGAGGTTAAATAACGGCTTTAATTACTTTAAAGTGGATTTTATGAATGTTAAATTTCCATTAAGATTGACATTTTGAAAGGGGCTACGAATGCGTGGATTTAAGATCATGAATCTTGCAAACGTATATGGTAATCCGCCATCTTGATACTGTCAAGAAAAATCTTAACATTAAAAATCCGTAATTGAATTCTCGCTAAGCCGTACTGAGAAGGTTGTTTAGAGGAAACACTAATACAGTAGCCGAGTTTGTCCATTCTGTTGTCGAGCGGCCACGTGCATGATCATGCATACTGTAAACAGATATAATTAAGGTCGTGGCGTCCATATTAATGCAGGCCCGATCAATATTCATAGCAAGCGGGCCGCGGGTCAGATGGCTAGATATCCATTGGCGCCCAGTACGCTCGGGTCAAGTAAGAATGAGTTGAGATTCGCGATAAAACTAGTTCAAAGTTTAAAGCGTTAATTATTTTGTTAGCTTATTGAATTATAAAGGCAAATACAATTACACAAACAATTATTTCTTAATTTTGAGCTCTCCTTCCTTTTCAATTGAATCTAACTTCAAAACTCAACACAAAAGCTTTACCTGAGTGACTCGTGCGCATCACACTGTGTGACCTTGACGCGATAACGCTGCGTCCGCGCAGCCTATAACCATGGCACAGCGGTAATACCCCGCTATTACTTTAAACGTTTACGCCATACGGTGTTGCATCGCGTTTTTATCCAATTATACGTATTTCTTAAATTTCATGGTTCGTTTGTTCCTAAGTGTAAATTACAGATGAATCTTGCGTAAAATCACATTCTTAGTTTGGAACTATCAATCAATATCATCACGAAGCGGATTTCTTATCTTGAATACTTATTGTTTTCAATAGCATTGTCATTGAAATGAAGATGTGAGTTCCTCAGCAATTAGTATGTCATTATGTTTCGTTATTGTGCATACTTCAGGTTCTGACTCTCACACTGATTGGTTCTGTAAGATTAATTGATTTGATTTATCAGGCAATGCCATAGTGCTGATGTATTTGAGTGTACTGTTTTTTCTTGTTAGACTCTTCGGTTGCACGAAGTAACTATGGAAGCTTATGTCTCATTCATTTAAGACGATTACTATAATGTCAGAACTTCTTACTCTTCCCTATTTGTTGCTCATTTAAAATTTGTGCGTTGACCGGTCTCCTCTCCATTTTATCATTGTAAATACTTCTGTATTTAGTTTCCCACTGCTATTGTGGCCATGTCAATTGTCATCAGTCCATCTAACCAGCTGACAACCGCCGTTTCTCCGTCCGGTGTCCGGTCTAAATTCTGCTTCCTTTATCCCACAATCCCGCCGACCACCGGATACACTCCATATGTGGCTGAATCGTCTCGTCGAAAACTCCAATGAAATAGAAAGCATTCTTACGATTAGATTTAAGAACTAGTCGTATTTGGGTATCGAGTGAAAACAAACCGTATTGGGAAGCGTTGCGTCATTGCCGAGTTATTTGGCCGATAGGTCTAGTTAAGAATTATCGGCTTGCGTCGTTTCGATGCCGTTGGGAGTAGATAGCGTGTATTGATATATGCTTTCAACTCTTGAACTTCTTATTACTGGTAAGCCAGTAGCGCAAACCTTACTTTTTTCTGAAGATTTTTCTCAGATATGTGTTCTGTTTCTTTCAAGTTTCAACAAGTCTGAATCTAGGTTTAATCTAAAGGTTTCTTTTGTGTGCTGCTAGCACACAAAAGAAACCTTTCAAGTTCCTTACTTCAATAATCCGATTTACGTTCATAGCCCTCACTCTATATATTAACTTTTGTCGTGTTATTTCTTTATGAAATTTCTTTATGATCTTGCCCGATTATATTTTTATGGATTTCATGCTAAAGTTTATTATCATTTTATTGTTTCATGATAACTTAGGAACACTTCTTGCAGCATTACGGTGTCTGCCTCGCTGTTATTTGGTTTTATCGCTTTATTTACTTACCGTGGATACTAAATGCAATGTGCTTAAAGTATTATGTCCCTTTTTAAGAGGTCTGTGACCTGAAATGAAATTCTAAGGACTGGCAAGTAGAACAGACCTGGAGGTATAAATTTTGCTTCTACTTACTTTATCTAAGTAAGTAGGTTCAGTATTTTAAGAACCGTATGTAATCAATTTCGCGTGAACAGTGGTAATTAACATATTTGTGCGTTTTCTTCGCAGTTATGGCTGCTAGCTCGTGGAATGTTATCACATCAGCTCGTGTTACCTTTCAGACCACTGAGATAAGGCATGCAGTTGTGCAATCTGCGACGCTACGACTGAGGTTTATTTTTTTAGTCGAACAACAGAATGCCTTTTTGATTTATGGTTTGACAAGCCTTGTGCCTGGTTGAATTTCCCTTCAGCAAAAATACTTACTATTTCCATACATACCTGCATTCTGTTTTAAAGCATTTAGGGGAAGAATTAAGAAATCTTTCATTCTATAAGAAACCGTGCAAAATTGTACGCTTCTAGAGACTTAACTGTCAGTAATTTTAAATTATTTTTTTAAGTAGTAATTAAAATATTTTGTCAAACTGCAGGCTGAAACTGCAAAGCATGCACACCAGACAATCATTTTACTTCGTCACCATGACCTCCCCGTTTCCACGTCTACGATGATTCGATTTGAAATTGAATAGCTATCTTATTGCGTCACGAGAACAACAGACAATTCAATGGATTTTGGACAACTTGTAGAAGATCGGTGGAAGAACTGGTTACTGTGCCTGCAGGCAATATTAACTGGTTTGCGAACTTTGAACCTTAGATTCTACCAACTGGAGTGTATGTAGTAACGCCGACACACGCTGTCTTCATATGGCTTCACTTAGCTATTCCTTCCTAAGTACATAATACAAAAGAGGAATTGATTTTCTTAGAAACTTTCTGTATTGGCGGTTCTACGGGGATTATAACCTCTATGCCTGGAAAATTTACTAGTTTTATCCTAACGAACTACATCGTTTTTGTTAACTTGCCCATGATCAGCACCCATAATGCGTACGTACGACGATCAATCAAGCTATGCAAAACTAAATTAAGCTGATCTCTTATTGTACGGGAAGCTCATACAAAGCAAGGTCAGGTTATACTGGATATGTATAGCTTGATATGTCGCCGTGTGTACCACACTTTCTATAACAATCCGAATTAAATAAGTAATCTATTGATCCATATGTTTTAAATATTAGTTGGCTCCACAACGAAATGGATATTGTTGATCAGTCAAAATGCATTGGTATTGTCAATGTGTTATGCATCTACCCTGCTGTTTTTTTCACTTAGATAACATTACAGATGTGACACTAGGGACAACTAATACCTACTCCTCAGTGTCCTTTTAATGTACTACATTAAATGTAATTATACCGTATTGTTACTCAACTAAAAAGTAAAACGTATCAATTAACAAAATATAACTTTTGTCTATCAATCACTATATCGGAGGCATCCATTTGCTAACTAGGCCAGCTATCTCGGAGACTCGGATTCGATAGCAATCGTGTCTCACATTATTCTTTGTCAACACTAAAAGCTCAATTAAGACCTCGTCACGAGAAGTAACGGCGGCATCTTAAGGCAGCCAGCCGTTTGTTACCAACAAAGTAAAACTCTAATAGATTCCATAATGGCTTTTTGCAAATGGTTTCAGTAAATAATTGATGAAATTGGGCATGAGGAAGTGTTTTTTGCTGTCATTTGAGGATTTTTCGTCATTAGTTAGTCTCCATTTTGAAACTTTCGGAGGTGTTACACGTACCTGGTGATTAAAATCCGTGAATCTAAAATATGATTGAAAATATTTTCAATAAAATGTTGAAAGCAATTACGAGCCCATTCTGTGAGTGCCTCCATCCATTTTGTAGCCGCTCACGGCGTGAATTGGCCTTCTGTTAGACACCAGTCAATACGATTTAGAGTTGGACCTCAATAGATCAGATAGTGGCCATTGTGAAGCAGTAACAGCTATTTATAGAGTTCGATGACTCCTCGTTCTATCAAATCGTAATAATTTATCCCTAAAACCTATTCATGAATGTGTGTCAGATAGAAAATCTAAATTGATTTATTATTATCGGATTCTATTGAGCGATACAGAAAGCTTAATAAGGAGAACACGTTTGTGAATTAATAAATCTTATAATGTCTTCTAGATGTGGTTCGATTAGTAATCAAAGAAAAAGTATCACTGTTGTTGATGGAATTTATTACCCAGTTAGTTCAGCAACAAATGTTACAATACTTAGTATGTGAATCATTGAATTATCGGTATTTCATTGCAATTACGAAATGATAAATGATTGCACCGTCAGATTTATGGAAATCTTTCGTTTGTGAATACTTCAGTAATGTGTTGACCAACTTTCGCTTTCGTGTCCATAGCCGGAATACAGCGGGTGACACCATAACACCCACGCCCACGTTGTCCGTGTTGAGTATCGCCTACAGAACCCAAGCTTCATGTTAGATGGACAAACTGACACTGACCATAGACAATTTCAAGGTGATCTCGGAATATAGAATTTCAAATGCAATGGAATATATTCTCAGCAACATGGCTCTTACTGTCTCGGGATTAATGCTAAGTTGTGATTTGTGAAGAGAAAGGTCTACTTCTACATGTGCTCCATTTGGTAGACCATTAAATATGCAAAATCAAATCTGATTAATACTTCAATTAATATATCGATTTAAGGCAGTGGTGACACATGTCTAATTAACGACATGTCTGGATTTGTGTCGCATTTGTGTCGTGGTCAAGTCACTCTCCAGCTACAGCAGAGTTTACCTTTAAAGGATTCTAGTCTCTCGTTCTTTGTTTTAAAGGTGAAAAACGCAGGTCGGAGATAAAGGAAAATAATATCTTCTTATGCATCATAAAGTAGGTTAGCACACTATGATGTGGTTGGATCGATTTCAAGGCTTCGCGGTTTGTAAGTAGGTACAACATACGCTTTCGGGGCATATAATTAAAATACGATTAAGTTCTTTGTAAAGAGGTGAAAATGAAGTCTGTTCGAAATCTGATATACAATAATATCGTTGTTAATCTTATTCAAGTTTATGTAAGATGCAATGGTAAATCATTAAACATGCTACTTTCAACGTAAAAATGTCTCAAGCCTCAATTCTGTCAGCTAAAGTAGTTTACGGTATCGCCGTCACTGGAAAATGACTAAATTGAAATAAATTAATCGCTCAGTCAATCGGAGTGGCGAGGTTAAACCTGAATTCAATAAAGAGAGACGTTGAATTGAAAGTCTTGTGTAAAACCGATGGTTTTCATGATCCCTGAGCAGATTGGTTTCATGTTAATTAAAACAGCTATGTTAATTATAAGGTCTGAAGGCACGGTAGCCCGAGAGAGTTCCGTAGAAACAACACGCCACTTTGTTCTAAGAATTAGCGGAATCGATTTACTCTGAGTGCTACAATTCGCCATGTTCTCGGAAATCGTATTACGGAAACAACTGAATCTTTTCAAATTCTTGTTACGAAGCAAAAACTGTTGAATGGATTTTGATGATACCTAGTCTAAAGTTAGTTTTAAAGCTTCGGTATGACGCACTTTTTATCAAAAAGATTCAGCGATACTGTTTGCAGTAAAAAATACGGTTCAAATTCCTAGGAACTGCTTTTGTATTTCGTTATAAAGTTTATATAATGTTACAAGTGCAATATTCTTAAAATGGCTTCATCATTGATAGCGGCGACCAATTTACGAGAAATTTTGGTCGGCTCATGTTTATTAAAGGCGTACTACGAAAAAGGAGGCCGAAAAACCCAAGGGCCTTCACCTGTTTCGAGATTCGATCAGTGCATTTCATGGGAACGTTCGAAGCCTATTTTTTGCCTCAATAAATACCAAAAACTCAAGGAAAAGAATATCGAGACAGCAATTTAGCCTTGAAATAGAAAAGATCGTGTCAAACATTGTTTGATACAAATAAAAGTGAGTTCAGATAGTTGTAATCGTTCGCCTAAGTCGTTTTAGAGCCTTGATATGGACGTTTATAGGATTGTAAAATGGCGAAACGTTTTTATTCGCGGGTCACAGGCGTACGCCGTTTTCTGTTTCTAGCCGTGCACTCGTTTCATTGTGGCCAGTGTAGCGGCTATTGCTTCACAAGCCTTTACTATTGCGAATGGAACGTAAATCGTTGGCCAGACCGGGAACAGTTTATTTGATCGGGCAGGTTTAAGGTTCGACGCTCGCGCAGGGTGGTCCTACAAACTCACAATGTTGACAATTCAACGCTTCATCGAATATTTTATTTATTTTTTACGTTCTACGTTCCTACATTATATTATGTTGAAGCATTGTGTCACAAGGATCATGTTACTGCATTTGTTAATGCAGCGTAATGAGACACTTATATTGCATGGCGTTGTCGTTAGTCATCAGTTATGAGCGATCGTGTCATCGGTGTTACGATTTGCGAGATGTTAAAGTGTCGTTTGAATGGTTCACTCGACAATGCTCTCAATGTACACTTGTTGCCGTCTTTCACGCCTCGAGTATGTTATTTGCGAGCGTCGTGAGAGGCCTCGTCGGCAGTTGATACGCTTATTTTTGTTTGTGCTCATATAATCACACTTGTGTGAATTGCCGCTAATAGAATAACTGCTGTTATTTACGTTACGCACAAATTTTCGTTCATGCGCGATTTGCTGTGTAAATATTTGACTATATCTTGTAAAAAGATTCTATTTGCGATGTGTTCTGTTTTGTGTTTTAGTAACAAACCAGCTAGTAACAATTTTAAAATAAACAGGGACGTCACTTTCTCACATTGTACACAAAATTTACGATAACTGAAGAAACAGACGGAATCTTTTTAACGATTCTGAATGCTTACTTATTTATTTAGGATTTCTGTTTCGGGCATCGATTCCAAAGCGGAATAATTTCGACTGATGTAAAAGAGGAATAACTGTGATGGCGTGCAGTTTCTTATTAACTTTTTTCGAACATGTGCTCGCCCACGAAAGTTTTTCGTGAAATAAAATAACGAGTCCAGTTCAGCTTACAGAATTTATTAAACCCACGAAAGAATTTACAATAATAAAAATTACTTTTCGTATTCCTTTTGAATCATTACTTCATAACTCATTGCGACTATAAATTCGGTTGCATTGTCTATACTTCTTAAGATATCTTAGGCTGATGCACTGAAGATAAATGTTATTTACTCTAGCGAGTGAAATTGAGGTATGAGTAATGTATCAGCAGAATCTATTTTTCAATTTTGACTACTTTATAAATTACACCTAATATTTTTAGAAATTGGCATAAATCTTTCTAGCTAACATGAAATTTGTTAGCACTCTTCGTGTCTACTTGTCAAGTTATGAATTGTTAGAACTTTCCGTTGTAATAAGTACTGTACTGTAAAAATACTCTCGAATCTACCAGTTAAACGAATAATTAAGCTTATCATCGGTGTAATTCAGTCAAATTGGTCTACTTCTATACATTGGCCTATCCCAAGTGCCTCTTTAACACCCGCACCCCTCTCTTCACCTTCCACATATAGTCTGTCGGCATTAACCATGGAAAAGACAATAATTGATAAAATGGCATCATGATCTTAGTTGTCAAAGGCTTAAGTCAAATCCAAAAGTACAACATAACACCAAGCGCCGCTGAAAAAGTAACTTTGACTCAATTTTCAAAAGGTTTATCATCGAACAACACGCTTCTTGTCTTAAAGCTTAACCGCTTTAGGGGAAAACAAACAAAGTACCGTCTTACAGAGGCACAGTCAGGGTGTGGTCGGTGTCACAGTTGTCACTTCTCCCTATATGGAGAGAAATGGAAGTTAACACGCATTGCACACCTACTGACCGACGATAGTGACCTTTACCTTTGAACATAGAGCTGTTATATTATTATTCTGTCTTCCTTTGCATGAATAAAGGTTAGCTTGTTTCGTTGGCTTCTGGGTGACAGATTCTAACTTAGAGACAATTAGAAATATGAGATTTCTGGAAGATTCAAGTCAAAATTGGGGAATTGCATTGGCAGCTTAAAAATTGCCAGGATTTGCAGCTATCTGGCGAATGGCGATGCAAAGACAGCATCTAAGCCTCCAGTCCAGGCTAATAGTACGAAAGAAACTTCTTTTTCATTCATGTCAAAAGCCGAATGGTAAGAAGCTGCTCCATCTGCCTACAACTTTCACGTGTATTGTGATGACCATGCCTAAATTAGCAGATCAAATCAAATATATGAGACCAACCTCATTTAATTCGACTTTTTCGAATCCAAAAGCTTAACATTACAGTCATATCGTCTCATCGTATACCATCTTTATTCAAAGTTGGATCCTTATGTCACGGCTTGTCCCCATACATGGACGGACAAGGTTCAGTTTTTATCAAATTGTTTACAATAAACGTATGATGAGTATTAAAAACGCATAACTGTCCAGATAAAGGTATTGGCTGCCATATGCTGCGCGTGTTTATATTCGTATGTTTTTATTTTGAAATTGAGAACGAATATTTAAACTTTTCGGTGCTGTAGATGGTTAATCATTGCTTAACCACTAAGCCCGATATTAATAAACAATACCATCCATCCATCTGTAACATTTAGTTTGACAGTTATCTTATTAAACGCTTAGCCATAAAATATGCTAAATGACGTCTATTCTTCTTCATCTTAGCGTGTAGATGACAATTTATATTGAGTCCGCCCAAAAATTTGGCGACAAGTTTGGCACTTTCAGTAGCGTCGATCAGCTCCTGTGATGTGCAAGAAATAGGACACGCTATCAATTCGTTGATATCAGACGTCTATTTATCTCAGCCTTAGAGTCCTTTATTGATGTTATCTTTCCTGTTTTTATAATGCCCAAGGGCATAGATGTTTCTAAAATGAACATGACATAATTGCCATTGTAATGAAACATTACTACCTGCTCGGGTACCAACAAATTGTTAATTTAATAACACACAATTATCTTAATAGTACCCAGAAGTGATTGTGGACCGTGTAAAAATAAATTTGATCCGACATTAAACACGATACCGCTACCGTAAGGTCGATACCACGATAGTAATCCTAACTTATTATTATGTTCAGGTATGTTACGAGCCTTACAAGTGTCAGACTACGCAACCTTGTCAGGCTGTCAGAATTAGAATTATAAAACACCTTATCGGTGTTATTGACAGCTAAATGGCAGTACGTGAGTGTAATACACATTTGTTAATGCAGTTATTACGGACATAAGAAAAGAAATAATACTTTGAATGGATGCGAAACTCCTATCCTCCTCCTTCCTCCTCCTATTCTCCTATCCTCCTCCTAAATATGTTTTCTTTCTTTCTTTCTTTTCTTTCTATCCCAAAAGACTACTCGGTGACTAGTTTCGGGCGTCCAATACGCCTAAGTATAAACGATTCTTTTGCTAGGTAGGTATTTTTTGTTCTAGCCTGCTCTTTCCCACTCCTGAGCAAAGGCCTCCTTCCAGTTCTGCCAGAACTTGTCCAGTTCGTCCCGCCATCTCCTTCCCCCGGCACCTGTCTACTGCTATTTTGGCCCACAGTTTGTCCGGCCATACGGCAGACATGGCCTTATTTTGGTCGGTATTATGTCTTTTAAAAACTATTAAGTTTTAGGCTGCCCAATCTGAAGTAAAATTGTTCACCAAAACAACTGATGAGACATGTCATGATAGGGGTGACGACCACATGCCAAACGGTGATAATGCAATACTGTTGCTCAGCAATTGTATGTTGATATACATAGTACAGTCATGAGGGACTTGAGGCAATTCTCTAACAGAAGAGTTATCCAATTCATGCCACATAACATCTTCAACTGCTTTAATAACCTCTTATAAATCTGAATCATCAATATCAATTAGCCATTAATTTGTAAAAACCATAAAATATGCAGATTATGATCACGAATTCATTATGTTACAAAAATTAATAGATGCCATAGAGATTGTGATGTGATCATAAGTTTCGATAAACTTTTAGAAATATTTATGATCTCATGTTGAGCGGTTCTATCATGCAGTTAATTAGTGGAATGAATATTTTCTCACTTTTAATGTAAATTAATTAGATTTAACGATAAGTGGCGACAATGTACCAAACTCTTCTATAAGTTGAGAGTTATTTAACGCAATTAATGAAATTGTTGCTTTAGTTCAATTTATCATTAATCTTGTTATGTCTGCAACACGTAAAGCTGACATAATTTTACATCTACTTTTTTACCGAAAACGGGCGATCTTAACGCGAAATCATCAACCAAAATCAAAAGTTTGACAAAACCAGATTCTGCTAATCAATATACAACATTATTTTTAGTATATGCGAAACCTGAATATAGTTTGTTCAGAATAAGTAACTGAATCGATTCCAATAATTTTTAAACCATGTTATATTTTTCCCAAAAATAATTAAAAAAAGTTAAAAGTTGGCCACCGACTTTAAGTACCTATCGCAATAATTTTGGTACCTACTGCCAAATTATTATTATCAATGAGCACAAGACGACGCTGGAGGCACGCGCTGCGTGGTGACCACGATTTTGTGCGGACAACTAGGTAACAACACAAGCTTATAACTTTGTGATTTTTCATGATACAGTTTAGAAATTTTGTACATAGATTCTTTACATAAAAATACTAGACACGTGTATCAGGTTTCGCATATACTAAAACTAATGTTGTATAAAGATTTCTTCTATCTATAAACAGGAGTATCTGCGTGTATTGTTATTTTTGGCAAGATTTGATACATTTCCAATATTCAAGTTACCTTCCAATTTATTCTCGGATTTCTTAACGCTTGTGTGGTGCCCTGTAATTTAGGATTAATTATCATAGTGCAACTTCCCAATTAATGTGCTATTGTTAACTGATGAATCATAACAAAGAGGATTACCATTGTAGAACCTATTACATCACACAGGCAAAACCAAATGCCATAAGTCTAAGTGAATTCTGTAACAAGAAGCACTAACCGGATTTTAAAGACTGTCCATGGAGTTTCTTGCCCGTTCTTCTCCATAGAGATCTACATTATGGAACAAGCCCAACACCTTCAACTTTCTGACTTAAGAGTTCTAAAGTCCTTAACAATTCAAAATTATTGTAGGTAAATGGTTTAACTAAAATAAATGCTTTGGGTTTCAGTTCGAAAAAGAGGAAATAATATTTATATGTTTTTTTCCTCGCTTTCAAGACATT
The DNA here is from genome assembly GCA_905163415.1 of Noctua fimbriata. Classification (NCBI taxonomy): domain Eukaryota; kingdom Metazoa; phylum Arthropoda; class Insecta; order Lepidoptera; family Noctuidae; genus Noctua; species Noctua fimbriata. The sequence goes on from LR990930.1 coordinate 3,750,133, forward strand.
AAATAAACACGACCTCATATTTCAACAATCAGATGCGAACTAAAACCTGTATGGTAATGTCGAACAGGCGTCTGCGCAGGCGCCACTACTCGATTGTACTATCGTATCGGTGTCTAAATCAATTCACGGTTCAATCGATTCGTGCATGATCGGAGAACCGAGTCATTGAGGGTAGGTGCTTGAGCAATCGCTTTAGAAACAATAGACGCAAGTACATCGGAAAGGTTGGTTTGTTGTACTGTCAACGGCGAAAATATGGGAACGAATCGCCGTTCGTTCGTAATAAGAACATCAGACCAAATCAATCTTAATGATACTTCTACTCATTCTTCACTCAATTAACATATTCGCAGTCCACTGCTGCGCAGTCTACGGCATAAGCCTCTCCCAGGTTGCACCACAATTATACCCAGCACCCCGCCTTCGGTTCCAGTCTGTCCTAACCATCTTTCCAGAGTATCGCTCTAGCTGCTGTTGTGTCTAGCTTCTGATGATTAAAAACGGTCCGTTAGACCCTATATTTTTGACGCCAACTGTATCTCGGTTAATATAATCCTTCACTAAACACGAACGGTAAAGTTCATTTTGACATTTACTTAAACACAGCTACCTGTAGCGTAACGTTTTCTTCATAGGTTGCCTTGGTTTAATGCCATGACAAATTAAGCTGTTCTGGAAACCTTTATGTTAATCAATAAATCTTGCGGCAGATTTTATATTGCTTTATTTTGAAACGAAATAAATCATGGTAAATGGCATTATTTTCCGAAATGCTCTAAATGTTTTAAAAGGTTTAAAATATGCAAAAGGCCAACTTAACTTTGTGTGAATTATTTCATCATCACTGCTCTCAAAACCCCGAAGAAAAACATCGAAAGCTGCAGTCCAAGGACCTAAAATTCGATAAGACATGTGTTTAACGTATAAGGTTGATTTTTGTTTACCGGGATTTTTTGACGAAAACAACGTGTATTTAGTATGCAAGTTTATTCGCAACTGAGGCAAATCATAGTGGACTGTAAAAATACATGTATAGATAGCTATCCCTTAAACATATCTATAGCTCGCTACTCATAACGCTAAAGTTATTTGGACAACATGTGACATCTACCAACCCTAGGCCAGCGTGGTGGTAATGATTACAGTGTAACGTAATAGATATTTAAAAAAAGGGAAAAATATGCTTGTTTAAAAGAGGCAATCTCTCAGACGAAGTCGCGGGCAGCATCTAGTTTGCTGTGTATTTCAATAATATTATTATCTGTTTATATCTACACCCACCTATCACATTTCTATGTACAACTTTATATAAACAATACGAACAAGCCCTGCATTGCGACATCTCGATTAGCTAGAATGCTTAGCTTTGATAATTAAATTCATTCACATGCAAGATTTGTCTTCTCAAAATAAAGGGCCAATATGGCGGCCCACTTAGCCGATACTTACGCAGCGTGGGTGCAATAATAAGCTGTTTTAAATGATAATGATTAAAAAGCACTTTTTTGGACAGGACCATTTTTGGCAAAAAACGTATCTTCAAGTAGCACTTACTTACCATTATTTTAATAAAATTCACAGATATTCGATTACATTAACACTTATTATCGAGTGTAAATCAAGTATCGATTACTATCGAGATGTAGGTATCGAGAAGAATAGCGGTTTTCTGATTACTGGAGTTTACATCACTTTTATTTTTATTTTGTCGGCCAAGGATTTAGTAACCAATTCATATACTTTATTATTGTATTGCTTTTTTATTTGTAAGGTGAATTAATTGCTGTGATTACGATTATGAGTATTACTTATTAAAACTTGACTTTGAAACAAACGAAGGCAAAGTCATAAAGCACTACTGCTAAGCCCGAAGTCTTAGGTTCGATACTCAGTGTTATTGGGATTTTCCATTAGGAATTTCAGTAATAGCCCGGAGTCAGCGATTGGCTCCCCCATCTTTTAACAGAGAAAATCCTCCACTACGTCCAATTCCGAATCAGGCAGCGGCATCATTATCTGCCTAGCCTTTTCCCAACTTTATTGGGGTCGGTTTCCAGTCTTACCGGATGCGGCTGAATATTAGTATTTTACATGGCGACTTCCTATCTAACCTCCACAACCCAAGGTACTATCTGGTAAGACTGGTGTCAGTCTTTCGGGCTACTGACTACCTGTAACAACTGTAAAAGATCTACAAATGTCAGCCGGGACCAACGACTTAACGTGCTTTCCGAGGCACGGAGGAAACTCGGTATGTAATGGTGGTCACCTATCCACAGACCGACCTTGGCAAAAGCAGCTTAACCTTGAGGATCGACCCGTGCGACTGTTTATTGAGTCTCGAGCTCTTGCGAATCAGACAGCAACATTCAATGGACTAACTGTTTTGTCAATAATAAGAAATCTACTTTCAGCACTATTTTCAACTTCCATTCGTTATCAGTGGCCCAGTAAGATAGGCCCGTCCCGCAAACAGTTTATCTCGGATATTGGTCTATTATATGATCCCGTTCTTACATGTTATGTCTCCAAGACAAGACACGCTCTAAAAACTCGAGAGATATCAGAACAAAAAAGTTGCGATAAGATTATTAGATTATCGTATTTGTTTTGTACATCAATCGAAGAAAACATAGTGTTGTGCTTGTGGGACAAACATTACATCACACAAACTTTTGGCTTTTTATCAGAATCTATCTGCTGTTTGCCAATTTATTTTTGATTTGCGAAAAAGGGGCTTTTTGGTGCCTCACATTTCTAAGTGCCGTCATCTCAGTGTTTCCTCCTTTTTTTAGACATGTCGTCTTGCATTATTCCATCCATCTTTTTCTTAGGTCTTCCTCTTTTGTTATAGCCATCTATGTCATTTTTAAACCGATGACTGCGAGCTAAAATTTTGTTCAGCGGTAATTTGGTGAAGCGTAGACAGTTCTACACCTGACCATAAAAATTTAATCTTTCTATTCAAGGTCTTTCAAAAGTTCTTTCTCCTTTGTTGATTCCAATAACCACGAAAGCCATAAACTATTTGATGGTAGCACTACATCATGCATACTAATCGCAATTTACACCTTGAATTCTTAGAATTGAACAAACTACTGCCAAAACACTTCGCCATAATTAATAGTCTGATTGGCAGATCAGATATGAGCCAATATTAATAATTTGATGTCAGTTCTATTACGTTTCTCGTCAGAACTTCTTGTTAGTTACGCAGTAAAGAAAACTTGTTACAAGTTTATACACTCTTACTTTTCAGGTCTTTTTTTTCTTTTAACTTCACACGATTAAGGACTCCATAACTTAAGTAACACCAGACCGACTCCTCTTCAAATAAGAAAATCACACCCTTCTCCTTTTACGGGGTCTATTTATCATGCGTACCTATTCCACATAAGACCTCGTCTGACCTTTCCAATGAATGTGAGTAAGAACCAAAGATTAATGGCATGGGGCAGGGGCATCGTAGTCAAAAGTACCACGTGCTATAAAGTTGTAACTCGTAGACGATCGGTCCTGAAACGCGAGCGGGAAGCGCGTCTATTTCGAATTGTTTACTGCCGTCGCCATTCATGGCTAATAAAGACGTGCGCCGGCGCACCCATTGTGACCGCAACATGGCCGCCAGTTTGAGGGAGGAATGCCCTCTTAGCTCTCCAGGAAAGTGCTTGTGTGAAGTAATGGCTTGCAAGTCAGAGCATTTTGGAGGTAATAAACCCACTCGATTCTGAAGTTCTTAAGGTAGCCCGCGAAATCCAAATATTCTTTTATTTTTGGAAACTCGCAGATCATTTTCAGGTTTTTATTGGTGATTTTAATTGTAATGTTTATAATTCTGTGATTTATACATATTTGTTACGGTCGCAAATCATAATTTGAACTGCATACACACCTTCGCTTTCGGCTATAAAAGTCTTAGGGAATTGCAGACAACCTTGGTGTTACAGCAAAATTATGAGTGAACAGTAGAATCATTAGTGAGAACAAATTCCGAGAACTGTTATTTCAAAGAAATGAAACGGTTTTTATAGTAACGTTCAGGACAGCGACACGATATAATTGACAAGTTGACAGCTGTCTTTAACCAAAACATATTTAACCGTAGTTTTTTACCAAACGCGTCAAAAGAAATTCAGAATTCTGAGAGACCAAGGTCTACGCGTCTTATCATATTTGATTATTCAATATTTTTTGTAGGTACTTTACTAGAAACTCCTAATCTTATCAATCCCTGAATTCGTTGAATTCTTTCATTTGAATTTGTTTGCTAAACGTGAAAGTTGCGAAACTCAAACGATTTTGTTTGAAAGAATTAAATTTATTTTCAGCTCGCTCAATCTTGCTTCAAAAAGTAAAAAGATTTTCCGATACCGGGAATCGAACCCGAGCCTCCTGGGTGAGAGCCAGGTATCCTAGCCACTAGACCATATCGGATACTGCTAAATAGTATGAATTATAGATTCATTACCTATAAAAATATGTACTATCTAACCATGAATTATAGTTTTTGATAATCTTCGACCACCCACCACTTTTCGTGCAGCCAAAATGACTCGCGCACGTGAAAGCGACAGTGACCTAGATTCCATTAGTTCGATTCTAAAGCAAAAAAAGGATTACGTACAAGGATGATTATGATGAGTGAATATGTCGATGAGTGTATATGACTGAATATGTCGTATGATGTATGTATGTATGATGAGTGTATATGACTGAATATGTCGTCTTTACAGATGTCATGTATGGGTTTAATATAAAAATGTTTAAAGAATAATGTTCAATCATTCTGTTCTGTTCAATGATGAATAATGTCAAAAGCTTCAGACAAATCCAAGACATTAAATTCGGCATGCTCCACACAATATCAAAGCACGCTCCACTTAGAACGACACCAATCAGCAAAACGCTATCGCATTACAAGAGCCTAGTTCCAGCCATTAAAAGGGTCGCTTGTCCTAATCAAAGGCATCCTCATGTAAATGACACAATTGGCCTGACCCAAATATCGTTCCCTAAATGGTGCGGTTTGTAGAAATGTTACAGTTTTGCATGAGATCATCGAGGAAGCCGGCACACTCTACTGCTCAATTGTCGCCGGTAAATGTATCCGTTAGTGACTGGCTCACTTCAGGTTTATTTATAGGCTTGTGTGCCTACTTACTAATAAGCTATTAGCATGTGTTTGTCAATCGTTTCAAGGAGCACAAATCGCCCCAGAGTGAAATAAGCGGTTTGTCTAAATCAATGCACTAGTTTTAAATGCTTCAAAAATTGTATAAGTTTTGGATTGAAGATTCTAGAAATCGTAATAAAAGGGATAAAAGTTGAAGATAATAGAAGCCACAAATGAAAATAGGTTAAAGGCAATTTGATTATACAACAGAGGTACTTGGAATTTGTACGATTTAAAACAATGTTGATAGAGCAATCGTTCCCAATGGGTAGTTTACACTGATATTTTAGTTTAAAATAATACAAGGGCTGATGGAAAAGAGCCCTGAATAAATACAAAGAATTCCCTGAATTTCCACCGTGTGATGTGGGCAGTATTTACGTGGTTCGCAGGTGAGAAGGATTGATATACGATTGAGGTAAAACACACTATAACGATAGATTAAGAAAGAATGGCTGGAGGTGTTAAAAGCCATTTAAATAAATTTGACTCCGAGGATTTACCTGAGATTACACATACAACCATATTTAATTCCGTGAGTGCTAAAGTTTTATTTTTACAATCCGTAAAGGTAAGTTTCAAACGTGTTTTATTAAATAACATTGACTCAGGTTTACCAAATAATGTTCCTACGGATATATTGTTTATATTACCTTACAAATATACTACTACATAAACATTAAACACTATCGCTTAGGTAACAACGTATTATTGGAAATGTGTGCGTTTGTTTATTTATTCCAGTTTCTTTTTCTGGAAATATATTTGGAAACGTTTATTTTCGTATGGATGAAATTCAAGATGAAGGCTACGTTGTACCTTGGTAGGTATATCTTCAAAGGATAATTACCGTTGTCAGTGTTGAACGCCCACCTTTTGTTGGCTGATGATAGCTGAGCTGTTCTGTATGGTGTCCGGACGTAAAGAATAGCACCATCCCATATCTTCCCGTGGGTGTCGTAAGAGGCGACTAAGGGACTTACCAGAGAATGGGCAGCAGCGTTCTCTGTGATTTTTATAACAAACATACTGCGATCGCCAACCCGCCTGCCAAGCGTGGCGATTATGGCAAAACCCCCCTTGGGGAGGCCTATGTCCAGCAGTGGACGTCTTTCGGCTGAAATGATGATGATGATGATGATAGCTGAGGTAAGGTTGTAAGTGTAAGACGGCAGGCGTTTAAGAAGGTCATAATACTTAAATAGTAAAAACAAGTATTAAATCTTGAAGATTTCATCAATTTGGGGTGGGGAGGATTACTAAATTCCTTCGAAATGAATACTCGTGATAATTACGCAACGCCAATTTTATCGTTGTATCTATTCCCATACAACTACAGAACAGTCCAAAACAAGCACTTAAACAAAACTTCACATCACCCGACAAGATGAAGAGCTTCAGTTTACTTCGAAACGTAACGTTTACGTCAAAGAAACGTTGCTAACGATAGTTTACGATCAATAATAAAGTCCACAATGAAAACCACGTCAGTGTCGACAGCTGCTTGAGACTGAACCCGTAAATACTGATGTATACTGCGCAATGAATATTCTAGAATACAAATAGTCAGGGGCGTCATCTCTGTCTGACTTGCCGCCGTTCCGGTGAAAGATGGTTGACATTCTTTGGATGCCTGTCAAGCGTATGGACGTGTCTCGGAATTTCGAGTCTAATTTGATGGATAATTGTTGTTTATTTTTGGAATTTTCTAATTGTGTAGGATTTTATCTGTAACATTTGTTAAAATCATGGAAATTGCCTAGGGCTTACGGACAAAAATATTCTTACGTGGGCTCGGTTTACAAGTTGTTCTTTGTTTAACTGCTCATTGTGATTGTAATCTTGGCTTAAGTAAGGTGTGAGTACGTAATTCACACAATTTATTTTTCTCTTTATCAATTAGCAGCTTTATCAGTAGCACACGTACAGGTAGTTTTTTTGGCTTTGCTTCAGTTAGATGTGTTTATTCAATTTGCTCATTGTTTTAATTTTAGCTGTCATTTGTCAAGAAACTTGGAATGAATAGCTAGGAGTGCCAAACGCCGAGTCTTTTGTCTTTCTACTTGCAGGTGATTCATAAGTGATCGTCATTTGTTCGAGAATCTTCAATCGTAGTCGCAGAAATATTAAAAATGTTCAATTAATAACCAGGGTACGATAAACAAGTGAAAGCAAGACAAGCTTTTCATAAATTTAACGTCAAACAAGAAACCGTTCATACTGTTTAATTTAAATCTTGCTCACGTTGAACGTAATATCGTGGTATATGAGCCATCGCACTGGACACCTGTCCAGGTGGGCGGCATGGCCAGGGCCGACGGAAAATTCTTTGAGTTACAAGTATCTTGCGAAATATTTTTTTAGAATTAATTCGCGGTCTGGTGTAGGCGGGGATTGTACATGTTTGGGTTATATCGGAATTGTCATTTATTAAACTAAGCTACATTGATTAATTGAGTCCAAAACAAAGGTGAGGACATCCGGTATTCGAAAATAAATCACTTGCTACTTAAAGAAATAAAAACATCTTGGACACTCAAATCCGTTCGTTAACTTTAGGAAGGTACCGTGTCAATGTGTTTCCGGTCTGACCTGATGCAGTCATTAGCTTTGGCATACCACGACGACGTCGTGCAAAATTCTACGACCCCCTGTCTGTATGAATTTATAAATAATCCCGGTACGCCAGTGGCGGCGGCGGTGCGGCAGACCGCGGACGGCGCGGGCGCGCGATCCGCAATGAGCGCCCGCCCTAATCGACCATTGCGATTCGACGATAGCCTGTAGCTAAGTCATAGAAACATCGCTAGGAATTACATCTGAAGTCGCGAGTACGTGGTTTACACACAAGTGATCGCCGCGAGTGCAAAATGTGGTTTCAAAAGTGACAGTGTTTTAAATATTTGCCATCAACGTCGTCTATTAACGATAGATGACAGTTTGTTGTAATACAAGTGCGAATATGTGTTTTGCTAAATAAATACGTTTTGTTTTAAACAGGTTTCGAATTTTATGGTATGGAAAAACTTTCAAGAACTTTCTGTTCTCGAAGACTTCGTTCATCTTGTTCGTTTGACCGGTCACCGAGATTTTTGCTCCGGTGTTCGCTTGATTAAGCGCAGACATGCCACTTCCAATTTACAGGAGAATAAATTGTCGTTTGTTCGGGACACTCGCAAATCCTCCTTCATATTATCTTCTCTTTCAAAGATGAATCTTTTATACTTTAGAAACTTGGTGGGATAAGATTTTTACTTTTTGCGGCAGCAAAGATGAATTACTGCGGGTGAATGCATTTGAAATTCTAATTTTACCCGGCTTTAGTTCCTTAACAAAAAGACTAGACTGTGTCCACGAATAAAGCAAGACGGCTAAGTATGTCAGTAATGTTGATCCTGAACAATTTCGTTCAAGTATTCATAATGTATTTTATAGAAATGAAATGATAAAGAATGGAATGAAAATAAAATGGTCTAAAGCTATCCATTATATTTTCAACAAGCGGAGATCTTTATAAAGTTTCCCAGTTTCAATACGCTTTTGTATAATGTCTTCGTTCTTCCCATTGATTTCGCAATGGCGTTCTTATGTGGCTAATTTTACTTTACATTCATGTGGACTTGTCATTATTATCTTCATTTACAACACATTATTACTTGTAGTCTATTTTTGAGCGGACACGTTTCTACGTACACGTAAAAGTTCAGAAGTAACATTGCTGAGTTCATTCATATTAATTACGATTCATTGTTTTGGTCGTAAATCATTCCGAGGTATTGTTTCACTTAAAATAACATTGGTTATTAATTTTGGACCTGTTGCTTTTATTTTGGTCAAACGCACTTTAGATTCCGAGACTTTGTTTAACTTTTCTGTGACTATTTTCGTGTGGGTAGATCAGGGTTATCTTTAATGATGAATGTTTTGTATAGTTGGTTGTTCTTGAATGTATCTTATCAAATCAGTTTGCCTATAACCATTCTTGACATTGCATATGGATTTTTTAACTGACAATATGTCACAGTCATAGTTTGTTTTGCGAGAAATGTAGAATAATATTTCTATAGAATGTCTTCAGGTTGAATTATTATTACGTCTTCTGCGAACTCTTCAACCCATTCTCTAACTATTTGACTAGTGATAAATGATTTTAGGAAACGCTTGTTAAGTTTATTTGTTATGCTAAAACCCGTGCCAAGATTAATAAAATTGAAGTGTGTTTTTACGTTTTGCCGAGGAAAACCTCCAACAAATGATGCGAATAATTTGTGTTACTTTTAGAATGCATCCCAGTTAATAACGTTGTGCTGCAAAATATAAGAAATTATTAAGAGTAAACACAACGTAAAAGATTTGGAATAAAGATATGTTTCAGAATGATTTGTGATATGAAGTTTCTCTTTTGACGTGGTTGATGAAAATCTTTACGTTCTTCTTTTTTCATCCCATTACTACTTGTGTTACGACATTTGTAGACTTGTTATTACGCCTGTTACAATTTATTACACATCCGAATTCCCGCCTACATCGAAGCTTTCGACACTATTAAGCCCATATTGTACTACATCGTGTAAAACATGGTGTTATGGTCCGCTCCGACCATTACTGCCGTAGGCGTACTACAGGTTGTTATATCTACTTATGTGACCTTGCATAATACTTTAACTTCATCATTTTCCATAAGACTTGTATGGTCATCGGGGTCTAGGTTGTATTTTGTTTCTATATTTTAATTTAATATAGGTATTGCTTTAATATCTTTAAATTCATTACCTACTTATATTTAGGTACGCTTCGTTGGGTTCAAATAGTAGCCTTGTCTTGTGTTCTCAATATTTGTTGTAACTAGATCACATTTCTTTTGTCCTTACTACTTGTAATTGTATACGTTGACTGCATTCCACGTAACCAGTCATTTGGACCACTCAAGTGTACGAAGTAATTGCTAAAAGATAGTTACGCAAATCTGATTGATGATAAAGATCCGATGGTTGTTACCGTTACTTCAATTTGGCCACCGTGCTGTCTATTAGTTCGTTCACCTTCGAAACTTATAGTAATTTCTCGTTTGTGTCTTCATTTATTTTTTCCGATACCAATTGATCTGCTCAAGCTTTTGTTCGGATGTGGGACTAATTAGCTGTCTGCATGACTGCTCATTTAGTTTGAAGAATTTTATTTTCAGTTACGTTCGCCATTGATCACGTCTTGTTATTTTTAAAATAATAAAGCGATAGTGCTCAGTGCTGATTATTGTGTGCCAGCTAGTCTAGACATGTTTTTGTTAAGTGTTTTGTGATATAACTAGTGCCCAAATAACTCAAAATGATGCAGGGTCTATTGGATTCGCTGTACAAAATTTATACAGGTAAGATGTATTGTCCCAGTAATTTCCGTTTTCTATTTCTAGGTTATAAATTATGTATTATTCAACTGCGGTCTACTGATGTCGGTATTGATTTATGACTAACAATACTGCCTAGCTAATAATTGACAAGGCTGGTATATTATGACTCCATTGCACTAAATTGTAGCGACTGTACAATACAAATGACAGTATTATGTGCAGATGACCTCGGACAAATTACGAGCAATTTTCACATGAATTTACTTAACGAACCGTTGTTTGTGAGTTGCGTAATGTGACCTGAGGCTAATCTACTAGATTAATAATTTTGATGCGACGCAAGCGCTGCGGAAACTTCTATTCTGACATATTCACTTTGACATTTCAATTTGTTCTTCGTCGATGACCGGTTCTATTTTTTGTGTTCACGAGTTCATTCTTTATGTTTTAATTAAGCAGGCATGGGGTACAGTCACGAAGGCTTATTATTTTGTTCGGAGGGCGGGGTTAAATGATAAATTTATGCTTAGGCAGTAATTTGCTAGGTAAATTTTTTGCTGTATTGTTGTTGAATTAATCTTCGTAATGGGTATGTTAACCCCGGTGAAGAAAGAAACCTTTCTACAAAGCGGATTACGGTACTTGAGACTACATTTCTCTTTCAAGTGGCGGAAATTAATACAGATGCTTAGTCGTTAGTAATTGTTTGCTTTTGAAACTCTGGGTATTATCTAAAGATTGACGGAACGTTTTCAATTCTAAAAACTCCCGTTTAGCAAGATGTTCTTATATTTTTTCATTTCTGGAGTCTGCGTAGCGTCAGTATTTATGTTTTTGATGCTTCTTTGCTCCCTTAAAAATGAAAGTATTATACTAAGAACACTTTTATAAGTGGTATTAAGTTATGTATGGATGAGCTTGGCACCGCAGTTTTGAGATTGACACATGCAAAGAGTGGGTGAAGTCCAGCTGTGGGTGACGATGATGAAGTGATATATAATATGTATGAACAAACTGGCATTCGGAAAGTTATTACAATCTTCGGCGGTTTTGTAACCCTGTTCCTTCTAAAATTATTTATACATAAAATAATTGCCTCACACATTACTCATCCACACAATCCGAGCTACAAACGCGAGTAGTCGCTACATTGTGTTTATCAATCGGCACGTTCTGGTGTTTGGCAATTGATTGCCTTTCGCAATCGATAACAGACAGCATGTGCAATCGTACTGTTTGACCCCAGGGCAATGTCAAGTTTAGATTCATTTTCTCTTGTGGGGATCTTTGTTTGTTTCGTATAAATGGTTTAGCAGGTATCGAATTAGAAATTAGTATAGATTATTCATCTATTGGACTGTAGGGACTTACCATTGCCTTGATAAAGGAAAAAGCTGCCTAAATGAATTCTTATAAGTATTGGTAAAAAAACATCGATTTCGAAGCTAATAAAATCTGTTACAGTGCATTGAAATGCCTGAATGATACTGGAGATTAAAATAACGGTGTTTGCTAAACTGATGTTCCAAAGATTTATTAGAGTTCTTGATAAGGCTACATACGGCATGACAATTTATAACATAACCTTATTTACTATCGACACATCAACGTGTACATTAGCGGCCTCGACTCAAGCCTAGCGTGCACGAACCGAGAACAAACCAGGCCAGTAAAAGCCTCCGAATGCCTTTTGAGCCCGGATGGTGCATGGCTTAGATGGTGTTAGATGATAATTGAGAACATGATAACCGCATAAACGTGTAATGTTGGAGATCAAATCGAAAGGCGGAGGAATCTAGTTTAAAAAACTGTTATACATTTTCCAGAAAATAACGGAAAAAATATCTGCAAACCTTGATGTTTTAATTTTAAGACCACCATTTATGAACCGTACGTAACTGGTACTGACAAAATATTTTTACAACACAGATTAAAAACAATTTAATGGTACGTAAACCTTCGATGCAATTCCAGTGACAGAAAAAAAAAACGCCGTGTTTATAGCTGTTGACCTAAACAGAGCTGAGGAATTCGCCTCAGATCCTTCCTTAATCGTGAATTCCTCATAACAGGGGATCAACTGGGCCATAAATGTACCTCTACTATCGTGTTTCAAGAAAATCCTTTAGTTTTTATTTATTTTGCTCAAGAAATTGCTTTACGTGGGCTGGGTTTAGTTAGCAGGTAACTTGGAACTGTCTTTATGGTGTTTTGCTATTATATGTGATTAGAGGAAGCTGAATTGTTAGACAGGTTCTCAGAATCACAGATGGTGTTTAATAAGAACTACCGGCGGCGAGATGGGCAGATGACATAGTTGCCATCGGGGAAAAAACCTGGATGAGGCTGGCACAGGACCGTGGAGATTGGCAAAAGAAAAGGCCTATACCCAGCAGTGGGTGAGTTCGGGCTGCGGATGATGATGATGAGTCTTTTAAAGCTTCTTCGTTTATTCCTGCCAAGGCTTTAATTGCAATTTGGCAAGATCATCTTCAAAGGTGCTAAAAATAAGTGGAGGTAAACTACTACTACTAGACACTTCATTTATACTTCGTGCTTACAAGACTCCGGAAACAGCATTCGTGATTACCATTGAAATAACCATTTAAATTGATCAAGTTCTAATCGAGAACTAATAGTTAGCAACCTCTGTGCAGGTGTGCGGAGTCGTGATCAGGCTGCAAGGTCGACTTGATGCAGGACAGTGGAAGCATTGTATGGACACAATTAATGAGCAAATATAACTTGTATACTGATTGCTATCGAGAGGGGTACTTGTGGCTAACTAAGTAACAGTTGCTCGGGTCGATGGGTCAAGGTGAAGCGACGCTTGCCGCTGTGGATGAGAGACCTACCCTTTTAGACCAAGACTTCTCGCGCACTACGCAGCCATCGTTACGACTTCTGGCTGCAGAAGCTCCAACCAGGAAGAAAGTTTGCTCGCACGACCAGTTTTGTTCGAGACAGAGGCCAGTCATACGACTTGTCTTAGTCGTGGCCGCATAGTGCGCCAGGTCCCTAGTGGTATATCTTGTATCTGTCGTTATGGGGGGGCTGTCAGCAGCCCGAAATTATGACAACCAATCTTACCAAGGGATATCGTGCTACCTTGCAATTGGATAGTGAATTGTGATCCTTGTAAATGAATGATCCAAAGGCAGTCGCTTCATGTACATTCAAGATTTTAATCTGCATCTGGATAGACTGGAAGCCTACCCTACATAATTATCTAGTTGGAAAAAGGCTGACTATATATGATAATGAACGATTGATATCGAGAACTTGTAGTTGTGGTACACAATCGTAACAAAGTATTGTAGGTATATGTTACAGAAGAAGTAAATGTCAAGAGCACACGGTGGTTTGACCCGCAGCATTAATATCGCATTTTGTGGTCACTCCTCCGTTGTTCGACTGAAATCGAGAGGGATATTATGTTTAATGAGAATGACATTGAGACGGAAAGTGGGCCTGCGTTATTTAGAATTTTCAAACTGATTTTTAACAAGGTGGTAATGATATCGTTGCTTTGTCATTGTTCGTAACTGAAGGCCATTTTTATCATGTGTCACGGAACTTCGTTTTAAGTATCGAATGGAAAAGAAAATTGATGTCGACACGACTTGGTAAAAGCCCAGATCTTGTTTTTTGAGCACAAAACGATGAACGTGAAAGTGACAGAAGAAAGTAATTATTTAAAGATTTTATTGAAAAATGTAAAACTGACACAGTCGCCCATTGACGTTTCCAAAATAAAAGTCTGACTCTTCAAAAGAATGTAGCAATTTATTTAAAATAATCTTTCTAGATTCTTTGTCGATTACGAAAATAATTGCTGTTAGCCGTGATTACATTCAGGTCATTCACTATATCAATCAAGACAATCAGTTAGATCGTCTCACCAACACCTGCATGCGTATGCGCCATGCGACCATGCGCACTAACATCCAACAAGGTCTAAACAAAACTTTTCTAACTCCACAAAGAAAACTGACAAACGGTACAAAGAGTGTAAACTGTAAAGTATTTCTGTACCCGAGATCCCTTATTTAGCATGTTTTACGTAACCGCCACCGGCTTGCCAATTGACGTCACAATGGAGCATCAACAAGAACTGTACAGTCCTGTCCCTGATTTTTACCTTCGCCCTTGCATTGCTGTCAAAAGCACACTGGTCTTTATGATTGTAACATTAAAACTGAATTTAGATTGCTATCTCTGACAATTCTCTATATCAGTGACAAGACAAAACAATCTATAGCAGTGATAGCCTAGTGGTGTGACCGTCGGCCTGCCAAGTCATAGGTCTCGAGTTCGAACCCTAGACACGCACCTCTGATTTTTCGGATTCATGTGCGTATTGTATAATTATCACTTGCATCGGTGTAGGAAATCATCGTGAGGAAACCAGCATGCCTGAGAGATATTTCTTGACTGCATGTAAAGCCAAGTCCTATGGGCGGCATAAAAACTCACACCTAACCACACGATAAAGAAAGAAAGAAAACTGACAATTCTGTCAAAATTATAATGATTTTTATTCTTGTAAACATAAAGTTGCTATTGGATTGCAGATGTTAGAAGTAAATTATCAGTGATAAGACTGTAGAGCTTTTCGTCTTTCAATCTGTTTTGACGTTTGTGATCGCTGTTTACAATTACGTTGGACGACTGACTGAAGGCAATTAGAAGAGTTTGTGTTAGTTACTTTTAGTCTTGGAGTGAATATTGAAGTTGATAAGCTTCTGGTTCCAATTAAATACATAAAGTGTGTAACAATACCCTTGACGAAGCCGAAACGCACTTGTTCTCCCCGTCATTGCGATCACTCTTTGTTATAGACCATAATTGGACGTAGTTAAGCGAAAAGGATCCAATCCACAACATGGCCAAAAAATACTATCAGCTAGTAAAAAAGACCTAAACTACGACCAACCCAAATGAATAAGTATTGATATTCTTCATCAGTTTGATGAAAAGAAAGAAAGAAAGAAAATATATTTATTTGCCGCAGGTACATGACGTGATGTACTAAGTCAATTTGGCCATGTTGTGGATTGGATCCTTTTCGCTTAACTACGTCCAATTGGGAACCTTGTAGTTTAGGAGATATTGGGATTATTTGACAGTTTTTTTAAAATCTAAGTTACTTTTACTTTAAACACCTCCACGACCCTCGTACTATTCAATCCATCCATCAGCACAATGTTTTGAGTGCGTTAGAGTGAGTCCTACCATAAAACGTGATTTATCACCCCAAAAAGAAATTCGTTTACCAGCAATAATTTTTGCGTAAAGTTACTTAGTTTGATGTACAGAATGCTTGGTTGACGGCTTCGTGAAGAGTCCGTTTACACCCTGTATATGAGTAGCTAAGGATCGTGTCCAATAGTGTAAGAGAAGACACCTTGATGCACTGCTATAAGATTATATTGATGTTTTCATGTTCATCTCGACTAGTACAAGTCGTCGGGTTGCTATTTATAAAAAAAAAAATGATGAGAAGATGATTAGGTCATCTGTGAATGGAATGGCTTTTCCTCTTTACTTTTCCTTGCACCGCTGGTTTTACTAAACCGTAATATCAATTGTGAATATTTCAAAATGAAGAGTATTACGGCGCCGTCGACGCCGGCCTAGAATTAGGTGGCGAGATGATCTGGACGCGCATGACGAAGGTTGGTTCGAGGTGGCGCCGGAGAAGAGTGCCTACCTGGGAGCATATGGGGGTAGGACATGCGGGACCCGGTTTCGGTCCCATAGTACCTAAAACTCGGCAAATCCCAGGTTTTACTTTGGGATCGAAACATTGGGAGGCTCTGGCCCAGCAGGGGGGCATACAAAGCTAATAAGAAAAAATAAGAGATTCACATTACTCATGTGGTATTTCCAAAGGATTTTAGAAAGGCGGAAACAATGCTTAAAGCTGCTCTTTTATTACTTTTGTTGCTATATATTCAACAGCAGATACTTCCTTATTCCACGCGTAAAATTCTAAATTTATTGTTTAATTATTATTTACTTTCAGTACAGTACTTCGTGGTCCGTGACATTTTGGACTTTTAGTACTTACAAGACTTAACAACATGATCCGTGTTTTAACGATAATGTTTATTAAATCCCAATCAAGGTTGAGAACGAAACACAATAAAGTATTTATCTTAGTATCGAAATCGAAGGTCTATGTTACTTTCAAGTTTAATTCTTATAGGCAGTAATTATTTATCGAATAACAAAATTTAAGTATGATATCAGCGCAATCTGGGTCAGATATAGCCTTTTGTGTATCGGTTAAAACGTTGCGAAACGAAGTAATAAATATATCATATTAAATAGACATCAAACGGTAACCACGTAGGTATATTTTTATCCTCAATGAGCTAAAAGATTTCATAAATCAATGGGAGGATTTTTTACCACAATGTGCTAATTTTGTATCAATAACAAACAGAGCCAGACGTATTTTTAAGCTGGAAATATCTTTCCATACATCGCTTCATACTTACGTATCCTACGCTTTTTTATCGTATTATTAAAATGCAGTTACATGAATTACCAAGTCCTTTTTTATCGCAGATACACGATATCCCACAACAAACACCTATTTCCAACACGATAACGCTAAACGACTATTTACTACAGATAGGATGTTTAAACTCTATAAAATTATCGTTTACTTATCGATGTTGGCTAACAAATGCAGTTATCGAGAATCGGAAAAAAGATGGCGATAATAGGTGTACTTATAGTCCTTTCATAGTTATTCTACCTCTGCTTGGCTTTACTGTCAAAAGCCTATTCTTCTTCTTTATTGTCGTAACTATAAGGTTGGTATTGGGTTGCTTCCACTGACAAGTTTGTCAAGATGACAGTGATTTTTATTTTCATTGCAACAAGATTGCTTTCTGGTTGCAGCTGTCAGAAGTAAAACTGTGAAGAGACTGTACCGAGCGGTCGAGCAATGGCGGGCGGATTACTTCTTTTAAATAAAGAACGTGTCCCGTGCATGTGTCTTGGCGCCTTTTTCTTCTTTTTTTTTAACGTAAAGTGCAGTTTCATGCTGCCCGTGCTGCCACTTTTTTTTTAAACAAGCGGCTGACGATTTTGTAACTGCATATTTTGGTTGATGTTCAATTTTAGTTTAGGTAATATAAGTTATTATGGCACAGATTTGGTTTTCATTTTGGGCAGTTCAATCAAGAAAAATGCTGTTTAAATTAAACAAAAAATGTCTACCATTTAATGCGGAAAACATAATCATAATAAACCTATTTAATTGTGCCACTGGCAACGTAGCGATTTAAGTGAAGTATAGCAAAGGTATCATGTACAAACTACAGAACTTGATCTTTAATTGAAGTAGAAAGTTTAAATTAATGAAATTACATGAGAACAAAATACTACAAATTGAATCAAGTGAAAGTATGATCTGAATTTGTCCATAAAATCGTGGGACACTTGCTAATTACTTACTGCAGTTATTGAAATGTTTCGTACTGATCTGGCAGCAGTATTAAATTTCAAAACCAGATGAAAGCTCAAATATGATTAAATCAGTGTTTTATCGTGTTTGAACATTGATGCACCTACTCATCAGTTCATCACGTATGAGTTTACAAAAAAAAAAAATCTTACTGATACTTACCTGACTTGCGGTCGTTGTTCCCATCAAATCAATTGATATTTGTTATGTTTGTTTTTTTTTAATAAATAAACAAATATCACGTCTATAGAATTTAGCTGGCTAATTTAATTTGACCCTGCGTAATTAATTTCTTAAGGAAAAACAGTTCTGTGTCTTATCAACAATTAGTCGGCAAACTTGTCACAGAGTCAATCTTGAACAAAATGCTTTTTGTATTATCTGACGTATGACATATTCACGACTACTAACAAGAAAAAAAGCTAAGATAAAAAAATAAAAGGATAATATTATTGGCCGTTGTATGACTAACTATGAGTAATGAAATGTCAGTCACCTTTGGTTTTATTAAATGATGATAGTACCTTTCCTAAGTAATTGCCATCTATCTTTTAAACTGAATCAAGTACAGCACATAATTTAAAAAAATATATTTACAAAGGGGAATTCAGTCTTGTAAAATAAAAAGTTTCTCTTCAATAAACTCATTGAAAGTTTTGAGTTTAGAATTCGAAAAAGACCGTTAAACCTTCTCGCCGAAACCGCTCGAAACCTTACACAATTCCCGCCACTTTT
The DNA here is from genome assembly GCA_905163415.1 of Noctua fimbriata. NCBI lineage: Eukaryota > Metazoa > Arthropoda > Insecta > Lepidoptera > Noctuidae > Noctua > Noctua fimbriata. The sequence continues at coordinate 3,768,871 of LR990930.1, forward strand.
TGTTCTCATTTTAAATTCCCTTCGCTCAGATGTCAGTGGCCACTGGGCCTACTGGCCAGTGCTCCAATTGGGCCACTTTCGTAACGTTTTGGCGATATTCATCTCTGTCGATCGCTTCAAGCGATGCAGCGATGTTCGATTTAAGCCCAAGGCTTTTAGGGATTCCCGATAAGTATCGATAACGGTAGATATCAATGCAATCGATAAACCAAGGTATGTAGATCAAGTGCGAATATTATATGAGCACCGATAAATGTTGTTGAAAGAAAATCCGCTTTTATTAACTCGATAACTTATCTGCAGTTTTTTTGTTCATTTTATCAATATACTGCGATTTAAGGTTATTATGAAAAAGTTACATAATTATTGTTGCATTAAATTGAGTGTTTATTTAATTCCAACGTTTTTATTAGAACTTATAATGAAAAGTATTAATTTACAATATAAAGTCGGAGTCTGAATATTCAGTGATTCAATAATTAATTGCCATTTTGCACAACTCGTTGTTGCCAATGGCGAAACGATTAAATGATAACGATGTCCCAGTTGTTTGTTAATTATTAATGTTCCGACCAATTTATTATCGACATTTATTTGGTTCAGCTCTATTTCCGTTTTAAATAATGCATGGAAGCACGCATGCAAGGTATCGAATTACCGCTATAATGAACTCGTAGTACGTCTGTTTTTTTTTTTAAATAAAACAATGTTTTAATAACTGGACTTAGGCTACCGTGGAGATTTTGGATCACTAACTTGAAACCGTTGACTTGCACGTACAAAAAATAGTCAAATGTAGTAAAATTACCAGCTTTGCAGATGCAGACTTCGCCAGATACCTTAAAAAAACTATCGATAAGAGAAAGGAATGATGTGACATGCCATCACTACTTGCACAGGGCTTTATTAAGGCATTTGAATGCATGGATGCATATAAATGTAGTGAAGTGTGTGTATTCTCACACTTTTTTTTCAAGCAACCCGTCATTGTCACTCTTTGAATATCCTTTAATTATCTCGGTCCCAGGACTGAGTGACATGTATGGACATGCCTACGCTTATGGGACGCCATGTTTTTTTGCCTACGTAGCTTTGAACATTGAAGAATTGATCTTGTGGGAGTTCCTCTGACAACATAGTTATTTATTATTCTGCGATATTCTGGCTGGATTTATATCAGAGAGCTTTAGCCAAACAAAAGAACCAATAGGCCAATTCTCTTAGTAAAACAAGTAAAAAAAGCTAGTCAATATTGTCGCTAAGATGAGATTGTGACTAGCTTTTTTGTCCAAAAATGTAGGTGAATTAAACTTCAACCAACTTATCTGTGCAGGCGGGAAAATACAGAACTAAAATAAATGTACCAATTTTGTCATATCGGTGCAAATTTTCTTGACAAGCAGCGCCAGCTTGAACTGCACACTTAAAGTCATACTATAGTTTAGAAGGTTTTTGACAAATCGAGACAGGTTAGAACGTTTTCGAAAATATGGGAATTGCCCGCCAGCTGATGATGTATACTGTTAAACTTTCAAATTTTTTAAAGGATAAAATACTATACTTCTATATTACTCGATGGTTACTTTCATTAATTAGAAAGAAGTTACGTGCAACTTTTTTGCAGCGATATCTCGCAATGGCACTTGACATTAATAAAACCAACATATTAATTAAGCTGATATCTGAAGTATTACGAAACTGTCGAATAAACAATACTTCATTCCCACTCGAAAATGATTAAAATTACAAGATTTATTACCTCACACCGTAACAGCGCCATTAGAAGATACTTCATCATCATTGACTTTAATTGACATTGACAACTATAAAGTTTCAAATTGTTAGCAAATAGCAATCAGAGTTTTTTGTTTGCGCTAGCGCACATCATTAAGTCAAGTGGAAAACTTAGAAACTTAACCTTAGGGCTGAGGCGTAAGAATTGCGTAAAAAAGGAAAAACTACTTTGTTTTTACGACATTAAAAAACAGAACTTAACATCACGACTATAAGAAGTTGTGCCTAATAGTACACGCACATTTTGACAGTTATGTTTAAGTCCCATGTAACAGGGAGCGAGCCTATTACCATCAACCGAGCACAAATCCAGACTCCGTGGCTGCTACTAAAAAGTTCCTAATGGAAAAACCCAATAAACCTTTGCTTGACCTGGGAATCCATCCCAGGACCTCATGCTCACTTGTTCAGCAGTCGCCACACCACTGTAAACTTGTCGTTAAATGCTTTTAGCATTTTAAAAACGTATGAAATATCGTTCAGCTTTTCTCTTTCGTTCGTCTGTAGAGGACACCGGCAGAATGATGTTTTAAATACGTTTATTGTAAGATGTGTTTAGTTTGTGGTACAACTGAGCCTTAATTCTGTAGAATTGAGTATTTTTCTTCATGTTCAGTTTCCTATCAATAAATGTTGAAGAGGTCGTTGAACAGCCACATAATAAAGCTACCAAACGAATGGAATTTCCGGACGGCATTACATGTCCGTTATATTTTTTTAACCTCAACAAAATTGTTTCAATAAATTAGATTACACCGGCGATCTAGTTAGCCGATGACATTTTTATTTTGTACCCGTTATTGATGATTTAAAAACAAAATGTAGCTAATAAATAGTTGTCCATGCTTTTCCTTCGTCAAAGATCATAAAATTCTTTCAACGGCACTATTTTGTCTATGGTTCGTCATATAGCATCTAATGTCAAATGTACGCGGAATTAGTTGGCGGGAAATACCTATTTGACAGCTCCTAATATTTATAAATGTAACAGGTGTGTGTGTGGCACACAAAATGAATTTATGTAGGTACATACCGACATGAAACTGTTGCTTTCGTGATCCCAGCCTCAATGGTAACAATGCCAACTATAAATAACATTATTTAGGGAAATTCGTGATGTAAATCAGTGCCCAGATGACGTTTATGACAGAAAAACGTAACGTTTGACCTTTCCCTATGTTAGTTTTACCATCTATTGTTTAAATTGAAAATAGATCACATTAAAACGTGTTATTTTTTTTTCTATTTTCTGATCATTGTTGGCCAGGTTAACAACAGGTAAAAGTAAAATGATCACGCCGCTACACCGTTTTACAATAGATCTGTTCAGCCTCTAGCATTGGCCTTTAAAACCGTTTCATCTGTGATTCGTAAAGTGCACCAATTGTCAGCTATAATTTAAGGAAATAGTTCGAGAGTTCCAACTCAGTTTTTGTTTGCATCATTTTGCTGTCAAAGTGGCGGGGCGATAGCCGCCGGCTCACGTGATGGAATGCTCCAGTGGGGGCCAGTGGGCCAGTATCAGCCATCAAGTTGTTGCCAAACAACTGATGATGAAGTACTCGCACTTTAAAGTATGCTTTTTGTTAGCCCTGATTGGTTGTATTGTGTAGGGCGCGAACGATAATGCTGTTGTTAACAATGTTAATGGTGGCTAACAGTTTTTTAGGTACGCCATGTTTGATAGGGTCTTTAGAGATTTTGATTGGTTTTCGATGGGAAGAGTGTTTGTTTAGTTTCACTTAGTATAAGATGCTTTAAATCGAAAGCTCGATTTTAAGACCAATCGGCGGCTTCAATAGTCCTTGTCTTCAATCTTCAATGGGGATGGCAAATGTGAAACTATTGGCGCTAGAATAGCTAAATCCAAGCATATTATTGAAAATCTTTTGATGTCATTTTAGATCACAAAAAGGCTTGAAGTCTATAGTTACACCACCTAAGAGCTGTAACAGCCCTTTCCCATTTTATAACTAAACGCTATGTATATTTTTAAACAAAACCTAGGTATATAATAATAATCTAATAGTCTTCAATTCTTTGTTCCAGGTAATAACCAGCCCTCAATTTCGCAGTTCTCAACGGATTAGCTAGCAGGAAGTTACACCAATCCTGATAAACGAGTGCATTGCTCTAATATCGGCTTAGATTCTCAACTTGGCGCCGACATGCGAATAAATGGCGGAAGCTTTTAACTCGATAATCCATGCAAATACCCCTGTGATCTTTACATTTTATGGGGCTTAATATCGGCTTGTAATTGCCTTATGATAGGGCAAAAGCTACTCTCGTACAGATACTTAAGGTATAAGCATTGGATATTTTTCTATTTTAAGCTTGATCATTGCGGAATGACATAATATTTTTTAACCGCAATCGGTCCATGTAAAATACTGGTATTCAGCTGCATCCGGTAAGACTGGAAGCCGACCCCAACATAGTTGGGACTAGGATCATCTGATCTGCATATCTGGATGATGGAAAAGTCTAGAGGGGGTTTAGACAAAGTGACATCTTATTAGCGATACCGATGTTAAAAAAAATAAAAATATCTATTGAATTGCCATAGCTACTAACATTTTATATTAATTCTAATGGAAGTCTGCGTCGTTGGTCTAGTGGTCCTGGGTTCGATTCCCAGGTCGGGCAAAGTGTTATTGGGTTTTTCCATCAGGAATTTATCAGTAGAATATAATAGGGGATTATATTGGACTTAAAGATATCTGGCGAAATGTAGGTGTACTATTAGGTACACCTCTGCCTAACCTTTCGGGGATTACAGGCGTTATGTTATGATGGAAGTCACTTTTACAGCAATTGCCCTTTGTCAAGCCAAATGAGGGCTGGTCCTTCAAGTTATCAGGTTAGTCAGTGGTCCAATAGCTTTTCTTTTTTTTGGCCATAAACATTCTATCAAAAAATATCATCAATCAATATCTTGTATTACAAAACAAGTAAAGAATACAATAAGCAAATCACACGCATCTTAACGCAACAAATTGCTCACTCATGCATCGGTTGTGAAACAAGGTCAAGATTTGTATTATGGATTAATAGCTTGTTAGGGCTCTTACAGACGATCGGGCCCTTTAAAATAGAAAACGTTTTCTATTTTTACCAGTAGCTGCAATAGCACATTGTTTTTGTCAGTTAAGAGTGGATAGAATAGAAATACTCAGTACAAACTGAGGGCCCAGACAAAGTGACATGCTATCAGCGATAAGGATGATAAAAACGTTAAAAAAAATATTGGATTGACAGAAGCTATCGAAAAGCTTATGTTGAAACTCGTTGTAGAAATACAAACGCTTTGAAACCGATTTTTCACTTGTCCGACTTGTCTGCAATTGTTTTGTTGTTTACACCAGAAAGGCAACGCTTTTAAATATCGGGTTACGCATTTATAAACAAAAATTGGGCCATCTTTTTTTCGATCAATATAACGCTATACAAATTCATCATTGCGATTGCCACGGATTAAATCTGAAAACGGGATTTTATCATGTTTACTAGTTGTTTTGAGTTCCCTATATTTCGGGGCTGTTGCAAGCACCATGATCACGGATAAACTGAACTTATTGCGGGTGGGTGTTTATGAGCAGAAAAATCGGTCTACAAGAGGGTTCTTGTTCGTTTTTTGCACTCGGTACTGCCGCAGCTCGATTCTGTTCCCGACACGCGAAACTACAGTGAGTTTTTAGTCCGCACGCGAACTTTTTTCGGCACTTTATATCCCGTTTTCGCCTCCAAAAGTTCGTAGGACCATAGCCAGCCGCACCGAGTGGACAAAACTACAAGCTGACTCACGCCACCCAATGCACAACTATGTCCCAGTGCCCCAAAGGCTGAAAAGCCGTAAAAGCTTTCTTGGGTGCGTTGGCCCAGCTAGTCCGCCTAATAGGAATGCCTCCACAGCGAGATGTGATCTCTGGCGAGAGCTGTTTAAGCCCCCTGACGGTTTCATCGAGCCATCTGAAAGTCTTCCACCTGGGCATGATTTGCCGTGGCCGACTTGGAAATCTCTGAATAGACTCCGAACCCAGGTCGGCCGTAGCAAAGATAATCTCTTCAGATGGGGGTTCATGGACGGCTCAGATCTCAAATGTGTATGCGGCGTGTCTCCACAGACAATGGCCCATCTTCCATCTTGCGCTGCATGCCCTAACACCTGCGCACTTGACGATCTTATGACTGCTACAGCGAGCGGAGTTCGCATAGCTGAATTTTGGGCCAAACATATTTAACTAAAAATTTGCCATCGACACGCTAAGAAGAAGTGTTAATCATCATGTTAGTGACCATGACAGTTTAAAAACTTAAATAAGCCTGTTCAACTAAAATCCTTATTCTTGTAAAATAATATAATACTAAATGGTACAATAATAATGTTGTTGAAACGGCCACAGTTATCAAACCGTGTAAACTACTACGTTGGGTCAGTTTCTGCCGTTCTGATGCAACATTTAAGTGTTGCAGTGCATTTGATGTCAACGTTTTAAATGCAACCGTTTTTGCCGCTAATTCTTACATCATTTGGGTTAATTTCATTCTGTTATTTTAATAACTTGCTTTTACGAGTTTTTATTCATTAATATGTGTCTGAGCTGGTTTGAGTCTAGACTGATTAAGTGATTATGATCTAGATTTAATTAATGAGCTAATAAAATTAAACATCAAGCTTTTTGTGAATTAAAAAGTAATTTTAGAAAAATCGTCCGCAAATCTTCTCTTGTCTGGTCAGTCCTTTAGATGTGACCCCGAACTCATATTTCGGAACACATTGTGCCCTAATTCGTTTTTAATTAGTCAGATTGATTGATGAGTTGCATTTGGTGTTAATACATCATTAGATATTCGACCGGTCGACGTCAGTTAATTAGGCAAGAAATAACTTTTGTTATTAATAATTGGTATTATTATATTCGCGTGACTATACTGCGCTGTCTGAAGGTCGTTCTTTGTTTATTTATGTTATTTAACAATTATTTACGGTTCTGTTCTTATTTGAATAAATTCGTTTTATTATCTGTGTCTTTACATTTATGAACTGAATTTGATTTTCATGTCTTTGTGTGACCGCATTGTTTTTTTTAAACGAGGTAACGGATTTTGATGTAGTTCTGAACATAATTTAGAGGATTAATTCCGGAAGGTCCATGTTTATAATCTTTAACTAAAGTGTAGTAAAGAAATGATTGCCTCATTAGCCTAGTGTTCGCGACTGCTGAGCATGAGGTCCTGGGTTCGATTCCCAATTCGGCAAAAAGGTGTTATTGGGTTTTTCCATTAGGAATTTCTCAGTAGCAGTTACGTAGGCTGGACTTGTGCCCGGTTGATGGCAATAGGCTCGCCCCCTATTACATGGGACTTAAACATAATTACTATTAGGTACTCCTCTGCCTAACTCTTCGGGGATTACAGGCGTGATTTTGTGTAATAAAGAAATTGCATTATATGTGAAATCGTGAAAACTTAGAGAAGCAGGGACGGGTCGCTAGTGTATGTATGTATATTTGTAGGATAACTAAACCAAGATGGATGTAAATGCATCGCTCATCGTTTCTTGTCTACATATTTTTTCCCAATTAAATCGGAATGTGTTAATAGTTGTGAGGTGTTCAACAGCATAAAAACTGTTCGTGACGTATACAATGGAATTTTACAATAAATATCTATTCTTATCATTGTGTACACATACAGTTTTTTTATGTAGCAGATAGTGTAATTACTTTTTTATGTTCTCTCTGCGATATCATTGAGCAATCCAATAATTACACTCAGACATTTTTGGCGCCAGGCACATATCGAAACTTATACCGCCATCATGAGTTTGATGATTAAGTCCCATGTAATGGGGCCTATTGCCATCCACCGGCCACAAATCCAGACTCTGTGGCTGCTACTGATAAATTCCTGATGGAAAAACCCAATAACACTTTGTCCGACCCGGGAACCGAATCCAGGACCTCATGCTCAACAGTCGCGCCAGCTCTCGACCAATGAGGCAGTAATATCCTTGGTGATCCTATCAACATCTATTAAGATTTATATTGATAGACTTTAAATCAAAACAAACTATAAAGCCTTCATCATTATGTTATTCTAATGACTCCTAATCGCTCATAACATCTAACATGCATACAAATAATCATCTCGATGACAATTTAAGTTACTCTGATGATGTATGTCATTTTCATACAATGGCTCGTAACCGTAAATCGTAGCATCGTTATGGTGTGTCCACAACAGTTACTTTTTGTTAGGATAATATTTTGAGTAACTTTGAGTAGGGCACCCTACCCAAATAGCAATTAATTTCCGGATGTCTGTCCTTCCATTTCACTCAGACACATGAGACTAGGTTCTGTATGGTGTCCGGACGTAAAGAATAGCACCATCCCATATCTTCCCGTGGGTGTCGTAAGAGGCGACTAAGGGACTTACCAGAGAATGGGCAGCAGCGTTCTCTGTGTTTTATAACAACCTTACTGCGATCGCCAACCCGCCTGCCAAGCGTGGCGATTATGGCAAAACCCCCCTTCTTGGGGGAGGCTTATGTCCAGCAGTGGACGTCTTTCGGCTGAAATGATGAAATGATGACATGAGACTAAAAATAAATCGGGTTGCCTCACAATTCTGTAAAAATGGAGGAGGGAGGGGGCAAAGAAAGTTAAAAAAAACGTTTTTTTTTTGTGTGGTGTGAAGTAATTTTAATCATTATTCGCAAAGACTGATGCTTACTACCTGATCCCGAACCAGGATCGACCGGGTGGCGCTACCGTTCCCTTTAAGTATCTACTTTAAGTGTGCGTTGCGGTATGGAGTATGGAAAAAATCCCGAACGGCTCGGTCCGAAACGATACCGATCCGTACACGCAGATAAAGTTTGCAGTATTTACTCGAATAAAAGTCAATAGTGTGGACGCACCTTTACCATCATCGTAGGCGTGTTTACAAAGTACGTGATACGCGTTGCGTTTGCGACGATTGTATCGACTTTCGTGAGAAGAGTGTTCGATAACCCATTTTGTTTGACTAACCTTGAGGTCGATTTCATGGGAAACTACGTTAAATACCGATGCCTTTGAGAAATTTAATTGTTTTATAGCGGTTCGTGTAGGTATTGTCTTACTTTTGACAGTGGTATGTCTGGTTTTGAGTGCGTTGTTCCGTTTGGACAGTATAAAAACGCCTAGCTGTTTCTATATACTTCAGATTGTGTCGTGATCATGGGGTCGACTCCAGACTGGGCATACTGCTCTTAAAACAAACGAAGGTAATGACTGAAGGAAAACATCGGGAGGAAAGTGATATGTAATTTTTTATTTGTTATATTTAGGCTTTTTTGTCCCACTACTCGGCAAACGCCTCCAAGTCGTCACGCCAGCGTTTTCTAGGCCTCTTTCAGCGACGACACCCGTCTTCTGGCACCCACTGCGTGACGACTACGGTCCATCGGTCCTGATGCATTCTACAGACATGGCTCACCCAATCCCACTTCAACCCAGTCTTGCCCACTCGAGCTTTCCCAAAGGGCGATGAAGCTTAGTGTATTGGGTATTAAGCTCAGAGACAGTAGTCACAATACCAAGATACGCTCAAAAACTGGAATCGCTGACATGTCATTATGACCAAAAATTCGTAGACAATTGTGACTTCCGCCAACCCGTCTGGACCTGGGTAGTGGTTTACAGACCACTTTCTCTCACCGAGAGGAGGCATTCCCAGCTGTGGGAAACTCGGAGCCTGATTGTGCTTTTGCAACGTGTAATCTTAGTCACTATGCTGCAACGATCTTCAAATCTGAATTATTCGATCAAATCAATAGAGTCTTTGTAGAAACTTTGAAGCAGCATCCTTGATACGGTATCATAAATCCAATATCCTCTTAGTCGGTACATGAACAGCATTACCATCTCATCAATTCAAATGAATGGGATTATGATTACCATGGTACGTGACCCCTACATGATGCGCTATTTATGGTTCAAGGGTATAAACAACTCGTTTATGCACAGAACTGTGCATTCAATAGAAAAAAAAAAAACAAATGACGAATTAGGTCATGCTTGAAAAACTTATGGGAATGTGGGTGCATGACTGCATGCAGAAATCTCATAAGATTAGTGCTAGCATATTGCCGATTTACAGACTCTACGGGCAACTGTGAAATTCCTAAAGAGTGAACCTGGAATACCAAATGACACTATGCCCGACGTCGAGGCTCAAACATCATGCTGTTATGGTTGTAAAATTGGGGCATACGAGGCAGCCCAAAAATGTATCTAAATTGATGTATTGCTTTATGAATGTAATGTATGTATGAACCTACTGAGGAGCTCCTGGCTAACAACAGCCGCTCGGGTCGATGTTCAGGTTAAGCCGCGCTTGCCTGGGTTGGTGAATGGATCCACCCATTACGTACCGAGTTTCCAACGAGCCTCGGAAAGCACTTTAAGCCGTTGGTCCCGGTTGTCATTTGTAGATCTTTGACAGTCGTTACAGGTAGTCAGTGGCCCGAAAGTCCACAACCAGTATTGCCAAGGGTATCGTATTACCCAGTACTAGCTGGGTTGTGGAGGTCAGATAAGCAGTCGCTCCATGTAAAATACTGGTATTCAGCCAGACGATGATATTGGTGTATGTATGAACCTACATACTTCGATCTACTTCTATCATCTCGGCTTAACGCAGTCCACTGTTGGACATAGGCTTCGCCCAGGCTGGGCTAAACACAACACCCTGTACCCTGACTTTCATATCCAGTCTATCAGTCTACTCACCATATCCATAATAGGCACACTTATTTATGAATATGTTAACAGCTCTCTCCTTATCAATAATCTTTACTGCATTATAAGCGTTGACAATTTCACAAGTTTGTAGCGTGAACCACTAAATACGTTCGTAATTCGTTTGCTATAAAATTAACGACTGAATGACGGTTATAAACAATGTTTAGCTTACAAGTGCAGTGTAGTAAAGCCAAGCTAAAGGTAAATAGAAGCTATAAAAGAATTGAGGTTTATTCATGTTATAAATCTTTTGAGGTAATGTGCAACTTTGAATAAGTATGTTGTCTTGATTTGTGTCAATCTTTAAAAGGTTTCCAATCCATTATCATTCTCTAGGTGTTATCCTACTAATCTTATAAATGCGAAAGTTTCTGAAGATGTATGGATGTTTGTTGCTCTCTCACCCAACATAACTGAACGGATTTGGATGAAATTTACCACACAGACAGTTTATAACCCGGATTAATACACAGTATACTTTTTATGCCGGTATTATGAACCCGCGGGACAGTTTAACGAACTCCACGCGGGCGAATCCGCGGGCATAAGCTAGTATTATAGTGTAGTTAATGTCAACTGGACCTACTTATTAATAATATGAATGCAAAGTGATCGCCTACAAAGTTCCCAGCAGTGGGAACATTATGGGCTGGTTTTGCTATGTTATGCTATGCGAAAGTGACTTGACTGAATGCCTAGTAAAATACTGAACTGAAATAGTGCTGGATTGGAGATCACGGAGGGGACGGACGAATTTGGGAAGGCAACCGACCAGGTGTACAGCCGATCTCATTAAAGTGGCCGTAAGAAACTGGGTAGCCATGACACAAAACCGCCAAAAGTGGAGAGATTTGGAAGAGAGGCAGCAGGGAAAATACTGAACGAAACCACCACATTGATAAAGTTGAAGTAGAAAGAGAAAGAGATAGCTTTAACCCTGTTCAACGAAGAACGCATCTACTTACTCCTAAGGAGACGGACAAACAGAAATGAACGTTGAAATAGTCATGAGTCAAGCGGTTGTTATCTGAAACAAACCTAGCACAAATCACTCACTATAATAACAGTTTCTAACCCAGAATTACCACCCAACCAATCAAACTATATGCTTTTCAAACGAGAACATATAGAAAGACATGCCACACCACATAATCACATCACACAGAAACGCGAAGTCTCGTGATAGAACAAGTTGATAATGTGATTTGGGAAACACGTGTAAGCTCCAGTTTTGAACGACGAGGAAAAGCATCGGGGAAACCCACACATTCATAATTTAACGTGTGTTATGCCACTGTAGGAGAGAGTTTAAAAGGTCAACTGGTATAATAAAAGCAACTTGTATATTCACCTGCGTGTATTTTAAAATACGTACATATTCTACTTGCATATTCACGTAGGTACCTTTGTTGTAGTCTATTATAATATAACTTATGCTAGTTAATATTGAGTTGTTTTTAGGATTCTCTGGCAAGTCTCAGACTTTCTATGTTTGTCATATAATTTGGCAGAAACTAAAGAACGCCACCTGTTACGATTCTGGCATGCACCGCGACAATTAGCAGCGTCTTCGCTTAATGGATTAGTAATTCAGAAATCGATGAATCCAATTTGACATCATTGGGTGACTCATGTATCTACATCGGTTCGTCCGTTTCTATGTGCCACATTACATGACCAACTTCCCAGGTCAAACTGGGTCATAAAACCCACAGATTATCGAGAATGCACCTTCTATATAATTTATCTAGTGTAACGGTAGCGCCACCTGTCACGGCCGATGTTAATTTATCGGCACGACTCGGAACACCAGTGCAAAGCATTCGCAACGAACAATCAATGATTGAATCTCTATGATCTATGACTAGCATGATTACTGTGCCTCCGCGGAGAGTTTCTTCGCTTTCCGGGATGATGTCACTTTAGAAATATGTGTAGATGATATGTTTTAGATTGCGTCTTTAGGTGGAAAAGTATAGTAACGAACAGCTGAAATAATTCTTGTGCCTTTTTCGACTTTTTTAATATGGGGGGAAAGCCTCCGTCTAGAGGAGAATGGAGGGTTATACTAAGACATAACATTTTTGTCAAGGCCCTGTAGTGCCTTGATGTTCAACTCCTTTCCAGCCACACTGTGTCTTTCTATCATGTGCTTCATCATTATCCTACCCTTATCCCGATTTATTTGGGGTCGGCGCAGCCTGTCTTCTTCTGCCATACTCCTCTATTACTCGTCATCTCATCAGTCACCTCCTTTCTAACCATGTTATCCTTCACACAGTCAATCCATCGTTTCTTTGGTGTTCTTCTACTCTTATGTGCTTTCTAGTACTTATAGTATAAATAATCTTGCCTGCTATACTCTACTCATATTGGTGTAGTTAAAATGAGGTTTATATCAGCTCATTTTATTGCCTTGCAATTTTCTAGCTTTATCATGTGATCGTATTAATTTTACCTGTTGCTACTAAAAAAGCTATAAAACTTCTTTTTTTTCCACGTCATTATTTCGCGATCATTATAAATGCGTTGAAATCAATGTAACTTTAAAGGAAAAAAACGTAAATTGATTTTACTGGTTAACAGGCTGTATAAAAAATAACCGGGTTAGTTTTTATGCCTGGCAATAAATATTAAAAAAAGATTGTATCTTCAGCGGTGATATTGTATGGTTATTTCGCGCCTACTGTTATAGTCAGGTCTGTTGTGTTGCTAGGTCATATAGGCTTACCAAATGGTGAGCAAAGAATTTCGATCACCCGTCTATTCGAATTGATGTTGGTTACTAGGAAAGTAGGAATGACGTCATCACAATTCCATTATAGCATTTGTTTTTTTAAGGAATTCTGTAAATTCAAATTCTTTCAAGATGGGCAGACTGAGGATCACTTAAGAAAATAAATTGGCATCTACCTAACCTTACCTGCCTAGATCATCATCAGTCTCCTGCCCTTATCCCAATTTATTTGGGGTCGGCGAAGCAAGTCTTCTTCATCCTTACTTCTAGATGTGGCTAAAAAAGTCATGAATATAGATGTTAATTGAAGGAAAGGTTCAAGACAAGAAGGATGGATTACGTTAGGGATACAGTATGGTAGAAAATTAATCGAATGAGGCCGGTCGCCAAAGGAGAATGGAAGAACAACGAGCTAAAGTAACCCAAACTAACCCGTAACTGGGTGTTGTTGTATGACCTGCATTCATACAAAATTATCACGTTTTAAATTAAACTATGACGATATCGGATTATCCATATTACCATTGTTATCCATATCATCTATTTGCGTAAGTTTTTATGCAAATACAAAAGCGTTATTACAAAGCACTATAATTAGTATCAATGCTTTTGTACATACTCTGCGCACGCACTTATGTGGTAATTGGTACCTTATTGTTTGACCCACAAAAAATACTCTTGTAGGCTCCGTTGTGTAGTTTTTGTCATGGTCACGGCTTGTGTCAGATTTTGACATCAACCGAACACCATTAAGTTTTGCAAGTACCATGGTGTATGAACACAAAAGAGTACTGATGGTGGAATGCTATTTATGTAACAACTGCCAGCTTTGTAGGGCTAGAAGGACTTCAGGGGAAGCGCCAGGATAGCTCGCAAAATTCAAATTTTCTTACGTTTTTTGCAATTAACAGGTAACGTAAGAAAACTTCAAATTTTGCGAGCTATCCTGGCGCTTTCACCGCAGAATATTTTTTAGCTGAACTATGTGTCTAAATACTTAGATATGCTATAGCAATATGTTCCAGCTCTTTTTTTAATGCCCATAAAATAAGGAAAAAGTGGATTTCTCAGAATTTGGGCTTCTGAAGTTTTTAAACAACCACTCAATCAACATTCTAATTAACATTGATTTGAATATCGTTTTCCTTAGCTTAGAAATCCATAAAAAATCCATATATCCAAAGAAATCCATGGATACTCAAAGATATTCGTTTTATAAAACCTCTACATATATTTATCTTACTTTATACTTTATAGTTATTTAATACTGATAATTTTATCTTCCTCTATAGAAAATTCAAAGATTAGCTAATTCTCGGATAAGAAACCATTACATAACAGTTATTCCAATGATTATTTTCTCGCAGGAATACCCACTTATCATCGCCACATGGCAGTTATATCTAATGGATGGTCCAAAACCCATAGATAAAAACACCGTTACATAAGCTATACAATAACCACTTAAACAAGTGATGGCATTCTGACGACAAAAGCTAGGAACACCATGACCCCATAAGGCATAAACCAAGTACAGTTAACTAATATTTTCTCTGGGAAAGGTAATGTGTCGAATTGTCGATATGTTTTACGGACTTCAAAGAAACGAGGGGCATTACAGTCACCAGCCTTAAAATATGGGACATCGATATTAGAAGTTTTTTTTTTTTATTTTTTTTTATTATTCAGTATGGGCTTACTCTTGACCTCAATCTAGTCCTGAGGACAGAGATGAGGTCGACGATGGAACGAGCCAACCCGGGATGATAGATGTTCTGATTTATAATGCTTCGGCTCTCACACTAGTCCATAGTAATTACGTATGTCTGTTACCTTTTCATTAGTTTGTAGGGGCCTTAAATACATTTTTATCGATTTGAAAGGCGAGTGAACATATAAAAAAAAAATGTTATCTTTCTATGTCTGAGCGGTATATGTAACAGATTTTTCTGAATCAAGCGATACCACAAATGCCATTTGTGATATCGCTTGATTAACATACTCAATGCATGGAAATCTGCCATTCTTCTTTAGCACACAGGCCGATCGTAACCGGACAAATTCCGATATCCACGCGGAAAAAGCCGCGGCAAAATCTAGTCTCAACTAATATTATAAAGAGTTATTAGTTTGGATGTAGGGGGTAATTTTCGGAACTACAGATCCGATTCCATTTTTTTTTTTCACTAACCGGAAGCTATATAATCTCCGAGTGTTCCTGTGGGATAATTTTCCGACCTCCACGCAGTCAAGGGGTCGTCCATTAATCACGTGAGACTCGAAAGGGGTAAAGGGGGTTCGAAAAAAATCACTAAATATCACTAGGGGGACGGGGGTATAATGAGATATTACGTATATTTATTTTTTCTTTGAACGCGCGATTTCTAAACCGAAAAGCAGTGCGTGACCTTGAAATTTTTATCACGGTGCTTTTGCGATTTTCCAGAATTAAATTAGACCTATACCTGTTAACCTGCATTTAAAGATAATATTCAGATTTCTTTTAAGATACTTTGTACTTACAAAAACAATACACGTAATTTTGTGGGGGAGGCGTAGTCTAAAACCTCACCACGTATCACCGTGGGGTAGGAGTGGGGGGTTAAAAAGTTGCTAAAAACATCACGTGATTAATGGACGACTCCTAAAGCCGCGTGTAGCCGCTACTAATCTATGCTATATCTGTATGACATTCACGTTCGATGTGTCATATTTGCGCTTGCTGTACTTCCTACTTACCGTTTATCAAACAAAATAGTAGCCAAAGCTCGCAGTACGGCGATAAACGTCAATATTGATCACCAACGATATTTTTATATGCGCTATAACTATCGAATCAAAGGCGTCCCACACTTAAGTGCCAGTCAAGTGATAAAATTAGCACTTTATGAGTACTTAAGTCTATTTGTTCTTTAAGGTCATTTACCTCTGGCTAAGTGCGTTACGGGTTACAAAAATCGGAAACGTTACCGATTTATAACACGCTCTAATTGGCGCCAATCTTGGGTACTAATTAGACCCTGTTTTAACTGGTTTTGATTAGGGACTTGCAAGGCGTTAGTCATTTAGTTGGTTTCGTACTTATGAAATTTATTACTAAGAATAATTTTCGTCTTCTGCCTATGCCTATAGTCTGCATGTCCTCATATGACTTGACCAACTTGTCCTCATATGTCTGGACTTTCAAAGAGACAGTGACTCTCTGAGTTTGTTTCGGCTGTTTCTTTTCAGAGTAGTCAGGTATGTGTACGATACTCCGGCCTCATCTAGTTTTAAAACATAAAATGATGTGACGTGTAAAAGTGTTTTGTAAAGCCAATTTACATAAATAAATATGATTTATGTTCTGATACTAATTTATTTAATGTCGGCGCAGTATGTCTTCTTCTTCCAAAGATACACATCTGTTAGCAGTCATCTCAGTAGCCTGCCTTTTTAACCACATCAGCTTTCATTCAATAAATCGGTCTCGTTTCATTATACTCCTGCGCTGCGCCTATTCCATTAATTTGGCAGCATGTCTTCTTCCATCATTATCTGCCTAGCCCTTTCTCAACTATGGAAGCTGGACTGGAAGCAGACCCACGTCTGCTTCCAGTCTAACCGTATGCAGCTTTATACCAGTATTTTACATGGAGCGACTGCCTATCTGACCTCCATAACACATTTAGTACTGGGTAATACGATACCCCTTGGTGACACTGGTTTCCACTGCATGTCTCCTTCCGTCGTCATAGCAGAAGTCCTAGTCTCTACTCCTACTCTTTAGTATACCTTTGTTAGCATTCTTCAAGCTAAATTATTGACAGATAGCAAATAAAGACATACTTTAATTTAAAAAACGAATAATATTTGCTCCTCTACTATCCACGTTTCTCATTGAATATTTAAAACATACAAAAAAATATTAGTCACGTTTCAAATTGGTATTCTCAGGGACACTTTTTATTTTCAAGTATTGAATGGCAAAGTGTTTACGATAGCCGATGTCAATCTGAATCTTACAATGGCTTTGATGGTGTTTGGTGTATGCCGAATTAGCTATCATAGTGGCGTTGTAGTTTTTTGTGGTGTGTCAATGACATTTTTCACTTTGTGGCTTTTTCATTCGTTAGTTTGAATTGTTGAGTTCATGTGTGTTTTTTTTTCTACAAATAATTCGTGCGAGACGATTGCTTTGTTGCAACCGCACGTTTTAAGATATCGTTATCGGCGATAATACCACCATTGTAACCATAAAATTTGCAATATTGTAGACCAGTTGTGTTTCAATTTTGGTGTTCAATAAAATATATTCTATTTTATGAAAAGAAGTCTCCAGAGACTCCTTATTCCGCAGAAGAAAATGTGGTGACATGCCAAGATTTCCAAACAAAAATAGAAGATGGAACCGAACAATGAAATAAGCAAATTTTTTGTGCTCTTATAGCTATCTGTTTGTGTGTTTTGTGTGCAAATAAATAAATGAAGAAAGTTGATCCCAGAGTCAATAACACTCCATAAACAATCCTGCATGATGTCAGACCTAAAGCCAACAAGCCTAGCCATAATTAATCATCCATTACATAACACACGTGTGCTTAAAACAATTTCGTATGGTTACCGAACTTTAGCTTGTAAAGCAATTAAGCGCTACACCGCTGCCTCAAGCGCTTTCAGCGACCATTAATACACTATTCTCTTTTTTGTCGAATGATGTCATCGGCCATATTTGGAGCTGTATTATCAAGTAAAGGTAAGAACGTGACTACGTAATGGGAGTATGTATGTTATGTATGGGAGGTGATTTGTATGGTGTTGTTACAAATATCATTATGACTTAACCAAGTGTAATTTGAAGTAGCTGATGTATTTGTTGTTAGGAGCATGTTCGAGGCTCACGCTTGGAAGTACAAGTTGATTATTCAAAGAGGATTGTTATGTTAAACACATTATGAGATATTTTACCATTCACAGAAACCAAATACAATGTACTAGTAACTAATGTGATTTAACTTTTTTCATAACGTATAACGTCGTTGAAGTTCGTTTTGACGCCATTTGCTAGTGAATCGAAACACGCGTTTCAGCCAATCACAGACACAAGCAACGTTTCTATCTAATTTGAACCACGAACTAAAAATTCGTCATTAATTACAATAATTCGTAATTTACGTCTCCATTTTTTTTGGAACATGTTATAAAAATGCAGTTTTTCAATATCCTGTAAAGTTACTATTTTTTACTTCCATGGTGTTAGAACTGCAACAACGATAAGTGAACAATACTTGAAGCATTGTAGTATTTCGATTAGGTATGTACCGCGTGCTAATTCTGCTATCACAAATTATACGTCTGCCAAGCGTGGCGTCGTTTGTGAATAATTTTGATTATCTGTAGCAATATCGCCGTGATTGAAAAAAAAAAATGATTCCATCATACCCTCTCTATTTTTCTTCATGGTTGCGCTTTGAGGAAAAAACATATCAAACAAAACATATTTTTAATTTGAATTTGTGAGCGCAACTGATGGTTGCGCTTCGAGGAACAATTTACTTGAGCTTAGTTGGTTGCGCTTAAAAATAGTTGCGCTTTGAGGAATACCCCGCAATATCGAGTCTACGTAGATATCTATCATCTGTTGCTGAAATAAACAAAAGCGTTAATTCTCGAAATCCACAACTTCGTTGGCTAACTGTCCTATGCATACGAAGGATGACTGTATTTCCTAGTAAAAGCTAGGATGTCTTGTGAGAGAGAGGGAATATTAGCAACAATGTAACGTCCACAAATAAATGCAAGTGGTAATAACATGCGTGGACTGAAGGAAAGAGGGTGCTATACAGCTATAGTGCAAGACGATGGCCCATTATTACCCACTTAGTGGTACATTACAATCTTTTACTTCATCACGTGATTGTTGCAAACAGTTTCTAGAGATAGTTTAGTTAGTTAGTTTATTAGTGGGTACTGCTAACATCTCTGCATTTCGAAACACTCTGGTAGGTCCATGTGCTTTCATTTCTGCATTTACAAAGGTAACTGAAACAGTGTAAAAAAACTAGATTTAATTCAGTACCTACGTAAACATGTTTCTAAACAAAAATATGGTTAAATCCTAAACATTTATGTAAATTTTGTTAAGCAAAATACGTTATTTAAAAAAAAAAACCAAGGCTATCAAGCACAGATTAACGTGTAAATTCACACTAAAATATGCATTTTGAAAAATCTCACGTGAGACTAAGGTTGAGGGGGTCATGTCAAATTTCACGACATCTCACCAAAGAGGGACGGGGCTCGAAAAATCGACAACATCGACCGACGTAATTAATGGACGCTCCCTGTTCTTCTATTCATCATAGACAAATCTCACCTCATCATTTGTTTTTCGCAGTAAATTAAAAAACTCTTTCCTATCTAACTGGTTCAAATCTTGACTTCTCATATATGTATACCTATTGTCACGCTACTTATTCCAACGGCTTTACATAATAAGGCCACACGCAATCGGTCATTTATTAAGAATAACCCCTTAGGCGAGACTCTTATCGGTCAAACGATATAAGTGGGCAATAGACATGTCAACAAAACAATGTAAAGAATTTCGTACTCGCTGCCGAATACCGATACCGCGATATTTAAAACTCTTATCGATAAAAAGCCATCGGACCGCAAATTAGTTTTTGGAATGAGCATTTAATTGACTTTGGCATATCCTAAAATGGATCTGCAAATTCAGAAGCGACGTTCTTAATTTTGGGTGTTAGGTACCTAACCACTTAGAAAGACGTGTTGAAGTTTGATTTTATTAATAATATATTCATCATCATCATCATTTCAGCCGAAAGACGTCCACTGCTGGACATAGGCCTCCCCCAAGAAGGGGGGGGTTTTGCCATAATCGCCACGCTTGGCAGGCGGGTATATATATTATTATATATTAATATATTATTATATATTAATATATTATTAACTAGCTTATGCCCGCGGCTTCACCCGCGTGAATATCTGTTATTTCCCACAGGATCGTATACCGGGATAAAAAGTAACCTGTGTGTTAATCCAGGTTACACCCTATCTGTGTGCCAAATTTCATCCAAATCCGTTCAGTAGTTTTTGTGTGAAAGAGTAACAAACATCCATCCATCCTCACAAACTTTCGCATTTATAATATTAGGAGGATATCCTCGAAACGGCTGTACTGATCGCTATAAGATATTAAGCATCGATAGTGTCACTGGGATTAAAGTATTGTATCCCTTATTTAATATGCAACAAAAGCGGTTAATTTTAAATTTTAGTTGAGCGGTTAATACCGTACCACGGCTGCACGGTCACCCCTATCGCGGTCCACGTTCACGAAGGAATTTAATTTGTATATTTTAAGAGGAATGAAAACAGACGATTGATTTGTTCAACAATACAACTCACTTAGTAAATAATGTTATTGTTTCTGCCATAAGGTAGAAAGCTAAAGGATCCTACAGTCAATTCGAAGTTTCGAACTAATTTATACACCCGTAATAAAAATGATATACTTAGCTCATAATAATGTTTTAGCGTCAGCGTTGCAAAATCTTTAGTAAATATTTTAACACTCCATAAAAAAACTATATTTTTTTATTTAATAAAGCATCGGTGCTCGATAATAGACAGTGGTATTATTCAGTATGATTAATGTGCCATTCTTATCTGGCAGATGTTATCAGATACACCCGAATGCTTTGTACCTACTAGTGTTGGGGTGAGCCCGATTCATATTTGCTACTTGTTTCGTCGAATATTCGGTTTCGGCTAAAAATGCAGGTGTACTCATGACGCTCGGACATCGTTGTTACACTAAGCTCGAATAAGATGATGAATGCTAGGAATAAAGGATGCATGCACAGATATAGATAGACCTAGATAATAGATAACGCGAGAGCAACTACTTCGCGTGCCATATTATTATGTAGCTTACGTACAAAAATCGTAAGTGGCCAATCAGTCTGCATCGGAGCATAGCGCTAGTCGGACGTCAGTGGGCGTCATGGCGGGGGGCAGGACGAGGGGGGCGCCGTCCGCGGCGGCGTCTTTGAGTCGATTTGATTTTCCCATCACTAAATAGTGCTTGTGACGTCATAATAGGTACTCAAAAAATGGCACGCTTGGTTTTCATACAGATCGTGATACTTGCGTTATCTAGGTCTATCTATATCTGTGGATGCATGTCAGTAAGTTGTTCTAAGCTTGACGTCAACAAACAACAGTTTATTGTTAACTAAATTGTTATTAAGTAACTAAATTATTATTATTAACTAAATTGTTGTGTAATTTGGAAAGCTTTGTAGAATTTTCTTTCTGTTTTCTGCTAATCAATCAAATCAGTAAATTAGGTCTAGATTTTCGGTTTCATATTCGAATATTCAAAATCAAAAGTCAATTTATTTATGGCAAATTAGGACGATAATCAGCTCTTTATGAATGTTAAAAATTACATGAGATAGTCCCCCAAAACGCATGCATGTTGCCTCGTTTTCATATTTAATAATTATTCGGTTTCGTTTTCGACGAAATCTCGATACGACGATACTCCATCCATCCCTATTTCGTACTATGTTTAATGGTGCGCGAGGCCACTAAATCGACCATTGATTTTTTATAATGTAATTGTGTTCGCGTAAAAATGTGTTGATGTGTTTTTTAGTCGATATTAATATATTTACGACAGAAAGATTGCTTTGTGTCTGTATTATGTGCGTGTAAATGATTTCAAATACCCGTAGCCTGTGGTTATTTTAGTTTTTTGGCGTATTTAATCTTATATAAATAGTTCTTTGGTAGTTACTTCTTGGTAGCGATTTGTAATTATTATTCGAGCAAGCACGTCTTTACAACTCAAATACTTCATTATTAAACAAAGTCAAGTTATATTAGTAAAACTCCGCAACGATATAGGTATCAATATCTACACACGTCAAACGGAAAAAAAATATAACAGATGGATTTTTTTTTAATTTGAAGTTCCAAACTATGCGGTTTCAATAATGGTCCTTGTCCAGCGATCTTCAACTTCGAAGTTAAATTTAATTAGCTAGCGTAACTGCAGACTGCCTCGAGTACTTATCGATATCTTAACATCCCCATCACATGAGCATGCTGAGTTTTAAAAATAAAACTTAAACTAAAGTATATATATGCTTATAATTTTGTACTCTTTGTTCCAGGTAATAACCAGCCATCAATGTCGCAGTACCCAATGGATCGTTGACCTCAAAAGACAAATCATCTTTATGGTGGGGTTAGTGCCTACCTGGGTGTCAGAGTTTTTATGCCACCCATGGGCTTCTAACTTGACTTTACATGCCGTCGAGAAATATCTCTCAGGCATGCTGGTTTCCTCACGATATTTTCCGACACCGAAGCAAGTGATAATTATACAATACGGACATGAATCCGAAAAATCAGAGGTGCATTTCATGGGTTCGAACTTGGAGACCTATGACTGGAATCAAATAATTTATTGTTATTCTTATTCCACACAAAATAACAAATATACATACAAATTGCTATAATATAGCGTACAATGGAGAGGCTAACCTAGAATACCTACCCTTCCACCCCCACTACCCTACACTACCCCCCCCCTTTTCCCTTCTGCCTTACCTTATTTTTTATTTGTTATGGTTATTTCAATTTATTTGTCACATTTTTTAATTTTATTTGCCAAGGTTTAAACTTTATATAGTTACATCTTATCCGATAAAAGCAACTCCAGTAAACTTAAACCCCTATTTCCAACGATCAATAAAAATGTGATTGGCCTCAGAAAGATAACATCATCTGAGATGCGAAGTCTAGATATATCATTAGCTACATAGGCTCACTCCGTTAATGTGAGCCCTATCTAAGATAGGATATTTATTGATCGATGCTCGCATCCAATGGCTTCAAATTCGATAGCAATCTATTAATGTCATATAAAATAGATTCTTGTAGGTGGTCAGAACGCAGAACACTAAGCCATCTCAGCATTTACGATGTTATATTTTGTAGAATCTTTTCAAACGAGATTGATCTTTTGATACGTAAGTAATTTTATGTTGTAAAAAGAACGTTGTAAACTTATAAAATGCACGGGTTTATGACGGTTTCCGGCAGATTGTGATTTGAGGGAATATTTCTTGGATTAATATGTTTTTTTTTTATTGCAAAATCTTGGTTTTACTTTTAGTTTAGACATTTTTCGGGGCTTCGTGTCAAATAACACTTTGTTGATGCACGTGTGTCATTAAAGTGTAGTATACAGTGGCAATCGCCACAGTATGGTCGTGATTCGTGAATAGTAATAATTTTCAGAAATCAAATCAAACATGCTTTGTTATCGAATCAAAACCATTGTAATCGATAACAAATATTTCTATTAGGGCACCAATTTGACACCTCTTTCCCGATATTATCCATGCTTCATTCATTAAATTGTTCCTCGTGAGCTTAGAAATTATTGTACCACGATATACGCATAACGAATGTATACTGCAGAATCTCAAGCAACGCTCTTAATTTTGGGTTGCAAATAAAGTTAAAAGGAGGTTTTCGACCAAACTAACAATCTAAATGTTAGTTACTTAATACTTTACTTCAAGTCCCGACCATTTGCTACAGATTTAAAATAAAAAAATGCGACGTGTAGGTATATTTATCTGAACGCGGCCAAACGACACGGAATATGGAGCGCTTAAGTTATTAGGGTTTCCTCAATTCAACGTTGTGGCTGATATTCCGCAAACCGGTCCCGCTGGTGCAATTCACGAGAGAACGCTGGACGCAGTCATTTTTTAATGGTTTTAAGGCGGGAATGTAGGTCAGAACTTTTTTTTGTTTTGGTACTTATGTTCTTATTCAGGATGTAAAATGCTTACAAAATTTAGAGCAGAGGACAATTGGAGATATGTATACAGGATGGAACAGAGAACAGATATGTATACAAAATAGACGCAGAAACGAATACGACGTTTTCAGTACATCATTCCGATAAAAAAATGTCCATGTCTGACAGAAATATTTACACATTTTTGCACATAAAAAAACAGCAGATTTTTTTTTAATGCGGGTGATCTTTTCCCATGTGATGCAAAGGTGTAGTTTAGGACCACCCACGTCAAAGATTCCAGACAGGTGGCATTCGATTTGTTTTCTCCATCATTATTATCGCTTGTCACTTGAGCTGACGGTTTATTCTATTTCATGTAAATAACTAAAAATTAAACTCGTATTTCCTACCAGTTATCATTTCAGAAAAACATGTTACTTTATTTATTTATTTTGACTACAACTGCCGCTCCTAACATGGACCACACATAATTCTGTATGCTAGCAGTAAATTGCTCTTACATGTCGCTCAAGTAAGCGTAAAAAGGTCCGTGCTTTTTTGCTCGCGCACAAACTTTGCTCACGGTTTCGGCACGGCTTTCTGACGTCACAAAGGCACTGATATAATTTTCATTCTAGGTATTGACCCTTGAAAATCCCGGCGTAAAATAAACAAAGAAGTATGATTTCATTGAATTATTTACTTTTGAAATATGTGTTGAGGAAGACAGAAAATAAATATGGAATATGTAAATCAAATAATATTGTGTTGCGAAAAATAAAAATCGCCTGGACTGTGATGATGATGATTCATGATACGTTTTTGTATGTGTAGCAGTGGCGAAGGTTCCATACAACTCGATTCCTACTGGCTACCCTTTGAAAAATGGCACAGTCAGTATCCTATTGACAAATAATATAATCACACTAAAGATATGTACTCCGGCTTACCTCTTACAAATATTGACCCTTCGCGACTGATGTGTAGGTACCTAATTATATATCTACGTATTTGGGTACGCGTAAAGACAACGATATATCTTTTTCTTGGTTACATCTCGCGTCATAGCGGCTGTTCCACCTAATGTCGTAAACAGATTACATTTGCACTTTTTTTCTGGCAGAAAGTAGCTCATTGTACCTACATACAGAAGTTTTGACTAAGCAAATCTTTGTTCTCTATTTATCAATCATTGTTCTCCTTCCCTGGTCCAACTGATAAAGCAAGGTGCGTTAAGGTAACCCGCGAACTTCATTACTTTCATGGTTTAGTCATTCAATGGGATTCCATGAACTTAGAGGGTTGTATTGATGAGTCTAATGATTATAACTCTGTAAAGCCATTCGTACCGCGGGGACTGGTTTGAGGAGGCACAGAAAAGACCACATGGAAGGAATTGGGAGGTCTGTGCCCAGCAGTGGGACATAACAGGCAACTGAAAAAAAATAAGCCATATTTGTTGCCACCGCGAATCAACGGTCAACCTGACACTGACCTGCAATTTGCAAAAAACGAAAGAAAATTTGAATTACTCAGGCTACTCCGTCGCTTCCCCCTTACGAATCACCTTGGTATGTCATTTCTTCCATGCGTCTCCATCAGCGTTAACTTCGGGCCTTCCTCGAACCTTCTTTACTAAGTCCATTCATCCCAAAACAACTCAATTACATTTCTCCATTAACTCAAACCTTTTGGATGCTTTCTTACCTTTCAAAGTCTAGACCATCTTAAAACCCCATTGTAGCGCCCCCAACCTCGTTGCCCATCATGGCCCATCGTTTTCTCCAGCCCGGTCCTAATTGGGCCAAATTGCCGGTGGCGTCTCATTTCTTATCAGTTTAATTTATCTATTAGCTCCAGGAATAGCGTCTGCTTTGATTGCTAAAACTTAACCATTGAGAGCCATATTTGGGAGCGTTGGTTGAAGTGGAAACAAGGGATATTTTTAGTTAGACGATTCAATTAGTGTTTGAGATTATTTGCCGGGGTTTTATTTATGGTTACGGCAAACCTTACCTTATTTGACTGAAAATTAGGTTCAAAGAATTGACTAATACGCGGGGGTCCCAGACATTTATGTCACGATGGATTGAATCGATATCAACAATTCAAGACATTTGTTTCTGAACACCAACGTATGAAATATGAAAGAACATGGAGGACAAACATGGATTATAGGAAAGTTAGTTGTAAGTTAATTTTAATGTTTAAGTAACAAGAAACTATTAAACAGCAAGCAGTTACGGTGACAACTCAAGTTACAGTTAAATAAAACGTTTGGCTAAAGGACACCGGGGCCCAGGTGGTTGCAAGCAACCACTGTCTTGCGTACAAATTGCAAAATTGAAATACTAAACGCATTGTGCAAGCAGCAATTAGTTCAGCTTTATTACCAGAAGAATTGTCTTGAACATAAAACAGTTATCCAGACAAACTGAGACAAGACTGAGGTTGACAAGACAACGGACAAACTAAACCACAGAAGTTTTGAAACATGGGAGATAAAGGATGATTTCCACCAAACGGCTCGCATCGCATCGGATAGGAATGGATACGATCGGAGTATGATATGATATACATTTCATATGTATATCATATCATACTCCGAACGTAACCGTTTCTGCGCCTAGTCAAATAGTTTCATTCCTACCGTGTTGACAGCCGAAAGGATCCGTTCGCATACGACGATAGCGAACGGAGCCGATCGCGCATCGCAGCATACTTTCGGCTACGATTGCGTGTCGCGGAAGATGCCCGCGGTCAAGCTGCTGTGCGCGGCTTGATAATACTTTAAATACTGTGTACTGGATTTAATATCGTTTAAAGATTGTAAAATCCGTTCCGATCCGATGCGATGCGAGCCGTTTGGTGGAAATCATCCTTTACAATGCATTCTTTAAAGGCTGAAGAAACGATTTTTCGAAAGTCTCTCTCTGAGTATTTTAAACGGGCGTGGGTGTTTCTTGTAAATGTTTCGTAAATCATCTCTGCACGGCTTTAATGATAACACTTACGTCTTAACGAAGGCATACAAGCCTTGCTGAAACCGAGAACGATCATGCGGTTAATTTTACTTTCTATCACAGCAAAGTATACTTCATGATTACCTTTGGAGCTGGCGACCGCAAGTCGGGAGATTGACTCTGTATATTATGCTTAGTTACTATACAGGGAGATTTTTTTAAGTGAGCGTGGATGGCCAAATCCAAAACTATGAGGAATAGCGAAAAATACTCAAAGGAGTCTCGAGCCCGATTTTGATGAAAGCCAGGAATCGAACCCGAATCAAAATTTTGAAAAAAAAAACACACGCTGTATTATTACACCATTTGATAGCTTCGCTATTAAGGATCAAGTTCTGGGAAGTTATTACATACACCAAATTTAAAGAAAAGATTAAAATTTTGGTTTTTTCACATTTTTAATAAAAATGTCCTTGATTGATGTCACCCGCCAAATCCGAAACTATGAGGGTTTCGGATTTGGCCATCCACACCCACTTGAAAAATTCACCCTGTATACATTGGCCGTCTACCGCAGGGAAACGTGACTGAGTGACTACTGACTGCGCATACATTAGATTTGAATTTCTCGAATTATTATTATTATAGGTGTGTTGTAAGTTGGATGCCATTAATGATAAAGATATATTGTTGTTTTTATGTACTGATCATCATCATTCCTCTGCCCTTATTCCAATTTATTTGGGGTCGGCGCAACACGTCTTCTTCCATACTTCTCTATTACTCGTCGTCTCATCAAACACACCCTTTCTAGCTATCTCATCCTTCACACAGTCCATCCATCGTTTCTTTGGTCTTCCTCTACTCTTATACCCATCCACATTCATACTCAAAACTTCACGACATTTTCCTCATTCCTCCGCATCACATGCCCATTCCGCGACCACAGATTGCACAAATCTTTTCATTCACCGGCGCCACTTTCAGACTTCTTCTTATGTACTCATTTCATATTTTATCCAGAAACAAGAGAAAAGCAAGTAAATCATTGACGGTTGTTGTTGTGCCGACCCCAAGACAGATAAGGGGAGGAAGATGATGACGATGATTTACGAAAAAGATCTTTCTCCGTCTTGTGTTTTCTAAATTTAATCAAAAGCTGTCCGTAATTCTTAGGTCTTGTCTTGAGCTTGATCACCATCATATCAGCCCTGAATCACCCACTGCTGGGCCTCTACTTTCTTCTGCCACACTTCCCGGTTGTGTGCGTCCCTCATCCAGGTGTTTGCCACGTTTTTGACGATATCGTCAACCCAACGAGCTTTAGGACGGCCCTGGTTTCTTTGGCCAAACCTTTCCCACCACTTGCTCAAAGCCTTGCTCCATCGGGCATCTCCGCGTCTAGCCAGATGTCCAAGCCCAGGTCCACTTGACTTGGATATGAAATGAAAAAGGCTTGTCAATGCAAAGAGTTCATGATTTTTTTTATTGTAATCATTCGCCTGGTTTAGAGTCCACAATCATAAGTTATATCTCTCCTCTATTATAAAAATAATGAAAATAATTATAGTTAACACAGTTTTCCTCTTGCAAGGTGATATCAAGCAGATTTTATGGATGGTTAATTTTACTTCATTGAAATATACAGAAAATTGGTTTAGAGGTCTATCACGTGCTTGTTGGAAGTAATTAAAAGTCCTGTCTGATACTCGTAGCTTTTAATAACATAATATCACGCTTAAAATTCCCGAAGAGTTAGGCAGAGGTGTACCGTCAGCAACAGTACACCCATATTTCGCCAGTTATGTTGACGTTCCATGTAATAAGGGGCAAATCTGTTGTCGTCAATCGAGCACAAATCCAGACTCCGTAGGACACAGAAATTACTGATGACAAAACCCAAAAACACTGGTCGATCTGGGAATCGAACCTAGACCCTCATGCTCAGCGGTCGCGCTTGCAATCACCAGACTAACGAGGCAGTCAGCTTTTAATAATTAACATATTTTTGTCCCAATTAATGTCAGTTCACTAGATAATTAATTGTTATCATCCCCTTGAGTAAGTTTACTTTCATAAATAACATTTATCTTCGAAATTCAGGGGTATGTTGTCTCTTAGGACCCACCCCTCCTGTGTAGGGTAGCACCCCTGTTCTTGTGCCGACTTATTGAGGTCAGGCAACGGATATATCGGATATAGACAGACTGGAACAGTTATCCGTATCAATATCTGAGTGTAACAAATTCGTCAGAATTTAGGTAGCCTTCTAGGTGCTCGTTATCAAATTTATGTTCTTCTGTAAAACTTGATATTTTATCAAATTAATGGCATTTAATTTATGTTTCCCGATTAAGTATGTACGAAACTGTTCTAATTATAATTAAAGCCCCGATAAGATATCCAATAAGAAAACTATATTGTATAGGACCATAGGTATTTGTTTTAATGGAGCAAAACCTTTGGAATTTTATCTTACTATGTTATTTCTCGATACTTTAATTAAACTGAGCCTACGTTTCCTGAGTTAGATTTTTAATCATGATATGAAAACTCCTATACAGGCCTTGTGTCCGATGAGTTTTGCTCTTTGCAAAAATGACGGACATTCACACAAACATTCGTCCCCCCCTATTTAAGCCTTATAGGGGATGATGTTTCAAAAATCTTCAAAATAAATGGATTTTTTGTCAAATATTTCGTGTATCTAGCTAGACCCAGGTTTAGGCTGGACGTTAACAGTCGTAGAATTATAAAGATTTTTAGTCAGTGTCTTACTAATATTATAAATGCGAAAGTTTGTGAAGACGGAGGGATGGATGTTAGTAACTCTTTCACGCGAAAACTACTGAACAGATTTGGATGAGGCACATCGATAGTTTATAACCTGGAATAACATATAGAATAAGTAATCCTTTTTATACTGACTTCACGCAGGCGAAGGCGCGGGCATAAGCTAATGTAATTTAAGTTTTTTTTTATGTCTTCCAAAAACAGCTTGAATGATCAAACCAAACCTGCAAGACCTTGAACCTAGTTTATTTATGTTCCAAGATACAAAGCGGCAAGTTTTACCAATATTTAAAATACACGGCGGTAAGTACAGTCACTTCCAGAATTGATTCATTCGAACATGAATACAATATTTGGTACAAGTGCATTTAATGTTTCGAGTTTCGGGTGACTCACCCCGCCTGTACATGGAGGGGCGTGTGTGGGTGCGAACGAACAAAGTTGTATATTGGTGATATCATTTTTAAGGAACTTATTTATGCGAATTTGTGAAAGTGATGTCATCACGAGATATTGAATGATAGGAATTAGGAATGTGTGGTGTATTTTAGGAGTTTAAAGTTGGTTTTCGCTTGTGTTGAAAGACAGGAGATTTGAATCGATTTTATGCATGCACCTTATTAAGTCTAACGCTGAAGTTTTGACGTATTTACTGCAGTGTCGTGTTACGGGGGTGGTGGAGTTATGGTGGCGTGGGCCCCATGTCATTGTTGGAGGATCGTACAGTCGATAACGACATTATTATGACGTCATCTCACAGATCCATGATGACATCTTGGCCCGTGATTTATTGCGCTTTCATTGGCTAGAAAATTATCGTCGAGTTATGGTTTGGTCTAACGGAATAATTGCGAAGGCGGCTCTGGACAACGGTCACTGACAAAGACAATAAGACTGATATTTTAAGTTTTAAAAAAATTGCAGACTGCGGACATCAGGCTCTACGTTCGCGATAGTTAATCGGATATTTTCGTTTTAACTGAAGAGCTCGTGGCTTAATAATAACAGTCACTCTGATCAATCTTCAGGTTAAGCCGCGCTTGGCTACGTTGGTCTGTTGATGGCTGACAACCCATTACATACTGAACTTCCTCTGTGCCTCGGAAAGCACGTTAAGCCGTTGGTCCCGGCTGACGTTTATAGATCTTTGAAAGTCATTACAGGTTGCCAGTGTGTTCCGTATTACCCAGTGCTAACTGGGTTGTGGAGGTCATGTAGGCAGTCGCTCCATGTAAAATACTGGTATTCAGCTGCGTCCGGTTAAACTGGGAGCCGACCCCAACATTGTTGGGAAAAGGCTAGGCAGATGATGATGAGTATCGTTTTGACGGAACCACTCAATAATCACTACGTGTTAGTGTTCGCTACTGATCCGCAAATTGTCCTTATCAGTTTCAATAATCAATTCTTTAAGTATAGATGCGTTCGAATTTCAAATGCCTGTATTCGAGATGACGATGATGATTGTCTTGTCTCATTGCGTTCTAATTTTAAAATTTCTTAATCATTTGTGCGGCTCTTGGCAACAGATAATAAATAAACTAGTTATTATTAGTACATTAATGTCTGAATTTCTAGGCTGAGATGTCGATGACGGTCAAGTTATATCAACATTAAAATTTTAATAGTCAATTTGAGTCCAAATAAAACGTTACCAGATGGGACGAATCAACAGCTGGAAATTAATTATTTACTTGATATTTACAGTCATAAAAGCGCTAATAACGGTATTAAAGATGTTAAAAATATAAAGGAACATGCTTCCATAAATGGATATAACATGCACCTTGCATACGGTATCGTTACCTATTGATAAATATTAACATTTTCTTTGTTATTTTCTTAGATTTATGCGTCTCTTAACATAAAGGGTGTGGTTATCCCACACATGGTTACATCTTGGCTTGTATCAACAAATTAACATCATATTTTTCAAGGTTTAGACAAACCAGTCCGGAAAGACACAGCTGCGGATTCTAGCAGATAGTACAGAGTACACTGACGGTCGACCACTTTTAAACCTTATTACTTAGGACACAAGGGTGAAAAGAGGCAGATCATCAGCAAACACGGTAGTACTGAAGTATCTAACAGTGTGTACCCCTTTCAGAGAACCTCAATTCTTTGCCGTCATCTTCTGCCACCTTCTTATTAAAACCGCTGTGCACGTCTGTACCTGTATCTATACTTACAGCTTCATTATGCTAGCCATCATTGCAATCAGGCCTGGAATCTCTGCGGGGTTGGGCATACCTTAAGAATACCCAAACTTCGCCAGTTTCACATAATCTGTTTCAAATACTGCATATCCATACTTTGTCGCCATCTTTTGTCTCCTTGATCAAAACCGTTGTGCACCACAGTACCTACTTCAAATTCAATAATCAAAAGTTCAAATCTAAAAGCCAACGAGACACTTTACTAAAATAACGACTCAATTGACTCTTTTTCCCCTCGTTTTCCTTCAGCCCAAAGGTTCAAAGTCATCGCAATCGGATCTCGAGCTGTACTCAAGTACTAATGATGAGCTCGTTAGAGGTCGGCTTACAGCTCGCCTTACAGCTTCATTAGGCCGGCCACCATTGCCATCTGATAACATTGCTGGCCCATGCTGGCTGATCGACGTCCAACTGGAACGATTGAGATCACTATCGGGACTTTAGTTAGTTGGTACGACTCAATGGGGTTTTTGGCTTTGTTGTAGAGAGGCAGGTATAAACCTATGATGACGAAGGTACAGTTGGTAATCAATCAATCAATCAATCATTTTATTATCAGGCAACTGAGGCCCATAGATAAAAATACACAAAATAATCTTATAAAATAATAAACGCCAATAAACGGACGGACGGTTAACGGTAATATAACGCCAGAAAACTCCGAAGGGTTAGGCAGAGGTGTTCTGCCTAATAATACACCCACATTTCGTCAGTTATTTTTAAGTCCTATGTAATATCCTATTGCCACCAACTGGGCACAAATCCAGACTCCGTGGCTGCTACTGAAAAAATCCCCATGGATAAAACCCAATAACACTATTCTTGGCCTGGGAATCGAACCTAGGTCCGCAAACTCAATCTCGTGCTTGTGACCACTAGACCAACGTATAGTGATATCTCCGCTATTTAAAAACAAGTACGAGAATTTGAAGCTACACGCTCTCAGCGGCCGTATATTCAAATGACTCCCATTGTACTATGTCTAGCAATACGAACGAACGTGTACAGCAATTATGTATGCCAATTACACAGCGAAAAAGCCGCCATTATGTTCTGGGAGTTGCATTAGTAGGAACGGATGCTCGCAAGCGTAAAAATTACAAAACGCTCAATACATTTCCATACAAACACGCTATAGTTCGTCCCATGGTCTGTCTGTCTCACACACTAGAAATCCCGTTGGCGCAACATCAGCTGGATAATTGTTTCGCGAGTCAGCTGGTTATTACGCTAACGGTGCGCCCGCGCAGCCGCCCGACTCGCGCCGAAACTATCCGATAAGTTCCGAACGTGAGCCAGACGTAATTACTAACGCTGGATAGTAAAGTCGAACTTTAAAGCTCTTTATATCGTTTCTGAGAAAGAATTCTTGTTGGAGAGCTAGTATAAGTATCCTTGGAATTATTTTATTATGAACAAACAACTTACTAGCTGACAGTTCTGTTTGTACATCACACACCGTACCAATATTAACTATGCATAACTAGTTGACTATCAAACAAATGGCTCTCTGCATTTAAATATTACAGAAAGTTTTATGAAGTACCTATTTAACTCGCAATGTGGTTCAGTTTTCTATATTTTCTCAAAATATAATGTAATGTAATGATCCTAAATTACAGTTCACACGTCAACACTGCAAGCTTGATGTGTCGCCGTGTGTAAATGTATAGCTATACATATCCAGTATTACCTGACCTCGCTTTATATGAGCTTCCCGTGCAATGAGAGATCAACTTAATTTAGTTTTGGATAGCTTGATTGGTCGTCGTGCGTACGATAATTTCTGAGTGCCTGACAAATCTCTAGCATCGTTAATTAATTTGATATCCCTGATAAAGTAACATTCTATCAGCGATAGCAACGATAAGAAACTCAATTGAAAAATTGGGTAGAAATAAGCTACCGCAAAGCTTTGATCAATCCTGATAAAGACATAAAAGTCATTGTAGAAAAACGAAACGCTTTGACAGCAGCTGTCACTTGTCTATTCCCTCTGGGACAGTACGCTCCATATTCAAATCAATACCAACCAACGTGCATATTGCTCTTCTACTCATTAGTCCACAAAGGCAAGCCGGCTTTCATTAGCATTCGTAACTACATCAATTTATCGTGCTTCAAATACAAACAACCCTTTTCTAGTAACATCGTTATGTGATGCAAAAGGGTTAGGGTCCTACGGAACCCTTTGAAATGTGCTAATCATCTAATGCCGTATTTGTACAGGGATTATCTCACAAAAGAGCATTGTTGCCGATTTGTAATTGAACTATGTGTCCATTTGCTATTTTAATTAATGTGAGCTCGTCTATTTCTGGATAGAGGATAAAGCTGGGGTTTACTGTGAATAGAAAAGATAAATATAGACTTATAGAAACATTAATAAAATGTACAATTGTACAGAGCAGGGGTCCTCGGGTAGAACATGGTGGAGTAAAAAAGTAAAAGTAAAAGTTTTAACGTTACATGCATGACATCAGAAACAATAACCTTGATATAAACGGTAAATCAAGCACCTCATTTTTAGATATTTCATAAGATTTAATGCTTTGAAAAGAATTCCCTGGCTACGTTGATCAAGACGCTATGGCAGCTATCATCAGACTTCTTCTAGGAGATATTCGGAGTCGATCGTGTTGACAGATTTTGGAGAAATGGTTAAGAATATTCACCCACAGTAAAATAAACATAACCCTCCACTAAACCACACAAAACTCACTTCTTTGTTTCAAAACAAGACTGTACCGGTACCGTATTTTTCTCTCAAGTCTCAACATTAAAGGACCCGGGGTCACTCCCCTCACCTCCACAATAACTGTACACAATGTAATAACAAAGTTTTTGCTCCGTGCATATCCTTAGCTTGAGGTTAGTGCAAATGCCAAAACTTGCAAATTATCCTCGCTCGTGACTAAACTTTAGCAATCATTTGCAACATTGGCATCATTGGCAACGCAATACTCATCAAATACCTCGGTGTCTGTGGCGTTGTTACCTCCTCGTTCCGTAATCATTTGTTATGAGTATGATCGGTTTTGTGTTTGGATTGGCTTCATTGAGTAGAATTTAGATATTTCTAACAACGCTTTGTAGAGTCCATACCTATTATCTGTTCTATTTTCTTGTTACTTTAAATATAGGCCATTCTTGTAATTTGCTCGTTCTATGTAGGTGTAATCGTGGTCCTCCTATCAGTCAGCTATATTCGTCTTGAGGAAACGCATCACTGTGACAGCGCCTTTCAGACTGATTGCTGGAATTTCTATGCTCGGATTCTTGCAATTTCCCCTAACAAACATATCAAAGAACTACGCTTCATTAACATAGTCCTAATTCGAATCTGAAGCCTTCTATGGCAAAGTCAAGTACTAACTAATCATTCCCAGCAGAGGACCACACAACTCCTTCAAGAAGAATTCACACCATCAATAAAAGAAAGCTCACATCAATTAATGTTAAACACGGAAGTTATGACAATTATTCAAAACACGTTAACTGGTGCTCGTATCATCACAAATCAGCGACACCTACAGTTCGTGCTCAGACTACAAACGAAGTGCAGACGTGACCAGCATCAGCGGCCATCGGATTTGAATAAATAAATCACGCTCGCATCCCGACTCATTTGTTAGCTGCAAGAGAAAGGCGTTCGATTCCACGCCTCAGCTGCAATCATAAACCTAATCTAGCTTTTACCACTTTATGTTTTCTACGTGTGCATTTCGCTGTCAGCGTTTCCACTTGCATCACCCGTCTGCCCAATTTCTCTTCTCCTTCATCCTTTTACAGCGGTAATAAAAATTTTATCTTCAGAGAAAGTGCGTATTAAGGTTAGTCTTGTTCCGTATCTTAAGTGTCATTCTTTATTTCTGATATAATCTCGTAACGACATTTTTCACACTTTGTTTCTTCGACGCCTTTACAGTCAAAATTCGTAGTAGTAAAACGTCCTATATAAAACGAGCCATCGTTAATTCAAGCCAATTAACAGCGGCCCTTAACATTTAATTAAGTCGCCTAATTTATTGTATACCTCTTATTATGTATACGACATTAATTTAAGTGAAACTGTCCTTACTTTCCGTACGTTCGCGAATGGGTTACGACAAATAGGGCGTATTAAGTAACTGAGTGACATTAATATCGGTGAAATATGGCAGATTACGTATCCATGTCGTGCAACGTAAACTGTAATGTCAGGGTAATAAAGTTGTAAAACAACCAGTGCACTTTGCTAAATACCACTAACAATATTTTATGTAATGGCCCGGAATCTTTGAACTCCTCCAATAGTAACATCTTTGTTCTGGCTCAATAAACTATAATGTGATTACGTTACTAGATATAGTGATAATAAAAGTCTTGCAATAAAAGCGGTAATTAAGATCTTGAACTGAGATTCTGAATGGTTTAGAAGAATCCGATATTTCTTGATTGAGAATCGTATCATCAGGAACTTATCGATTGTTGTTTAGAAAGGGTTTATTGTTACAAGTCATATCTACCAAGCCTTTCCCAACTATGTTAGGGTCGGCTTCCAGTCTTACCGAATGCAGCTGGATCCCAGTATTTTACATTGAGTAACTGCCTGTCTGACCCGCAAAATCCAGAACATTCTGGGTAACAGTATACCCCTTGGTAGACTGACTGTAACACTTTCCGGGCTATCCATGAGACTGTCAAAGATCGACAAGAATAGCTGGGACATTGTTACGAGCATAGTTTCCTTTTTCGCAATGAATTCCACTTTCAGTAATTTCAAATGAAAGGAAAGCCTTGTACCCAGAGGTACCACTCAACAAGTTGTTAGAATCACAACTGCTCATTCCGCTAGCTACAGGCGATGCACTAGTTGCTTGTCTACTTAGTACTTATGGTTTGCGGTTTACTTTAATTTGTTGTTGCTTTGATTGTGTTCTATTTCTACTGCTTCCGTTTCTGCTATGTTTAAAAATTCAAATTCAAATTCAAAATGTTTTATTGTGGATCATAGGATAGGATCATAGATCTGTACCTATACAGTTCTTAACAGTTGAAAATTTTGATCCGCTATGTCCCGCCCGTAGGGCATACAATAATCACACAGAAATTGACTGTTCGATAAAATTAACATTATTACTAATTAGTTTAGTTTAGTTTAGTTCATCGCTTGTTTTTGTTTTCTGATCTTGTAATTAATAATTTAGGTTGCTAGTCTTTATCAGTTCTGTCTTTCATAAACTGTGTTCATTGGTAGGTAAGCTTCGTCGTCCTGTGTTTATAAAAAACATTTAAAATTGTTCCGGGTTTATTTGTTTAGTTGTTTCTAGAACCACATTTTCTTAGAAATAAATCCACTTCCCCGTGTTCACAAAAACTTCTGATTTTTTACGTGGCCGGTTTCTTTTTTCCTACATATCTATTGTATTGTCATAGTATATGTCTATCCAACATTACACGAGTATTAAACCCTTCGGCAATCAACGCGTGACGGTTACGTGCATTTGAATGCCTAATGTGGCGTGACATAGGAGACACCTTACAGACACCTGGTCAAGGTATTTACATGCAGTAATAATTCTTCCTTCCAGATGTAACATTATGGTTAATATGGTCATATATCATACCAATTAGCGTAACGATACACTCAATCATTCAACAAGTGATCATTAACATAGTAACCTTGAACAAAACTATTGTTGTTTTTGCTACATTACGTCAGTTATTTATTTTAAGCAGGAAGTTGCAAATTATTGTAATTGTTCTACAAGATATGGGTGGTGTTTAGTTATGATATTGATTGATATCCGTTTTTATGATGTTACGTGTAAATAGACCCGCTTTTTTGCTACTTGTTGGATGATGAATATCGTACTTCCTCTAGTTTTGTGTTACTGAGAATTTTACTAAGGTCGTAAGGTCCTATAAAATTTTACATAAAGGAAAAACAATTTTAATTAAAGGGGTGTCTAGTCCATACTAATATTACTAAGACGTAAAAGTTTGTAAGTTTGAATGTGGGGGGTAACCTTCGGAACTGATCAGATTCGATAAATTCTTTCACTAACGAGAAGCTACATTATCCCCGAGTGTATTTAACGTTCCCGTGGGTTTATTTCCGTACATAACACGAGCGAGGCCGCGAGTAAAAGCTAGTGAACAATATTTACGTAACACAGTTCCATAGTTTGCGATTTCCGAGCATTAAGAAGTTTAAAGAACAGTCTCAAGGCAAGATCTATAAACCTTGCTTTGCACGAACTTTAACTGGGCGTTATTCATTCCTGTCACTATCGCACACCTGTCAAATTACAACTGCAAGACAGAGACAGAATCATCTCTTAACCAAAGCCAAGTGCCAAGCAGCGTTAATAATAGATCTCGGCTTCTAACAGCAAGTCACACCCATCAAAAAATCCGGCTTTCCGCAGCTTTTTCTCCCATCACAAAGCTTAAGCCTCACTCAAAACCCATAAACGACTATTTTCGCCCATTATCTTTACAGCACATGTTCACATACATATAAAACGGCTCCGCCAGAGGTCACGGCGTATCTAGACATCTGTCTCGCGAATGAAGCTGTTAATATTCGCGGTGTGACATCCAGCCACTTTGTCGCACCGACGACAGGTCTTATCGCACGATCAGCGGTTTCACTGGGCGAAATGCATGCTTCGTTTACTGTGTGTGTTCAGATGAATCGTTTGTGTAAATGTTGAGGTGTTAAGAATAGTTGGCTAGTAGGAATTAAGAAGTTTTTTGTTTGTCTTGCATTTGTATTATAGTTTTGGGAGTCGAACTTGTTTTATGTTCTAGTCTTGCTTAAAGGGCCGTCGGAACAGAGGAACCGCGGCCGCATAGGGTAACAGGGTCCACATGAAACTCATGCAGGCCAATACTTAACCCGAGAACCGGGACGAACTGCGTAAGTGCTCCAGCACCCCGGCCAACAGTAGTTAAAGAACTTTAATAGTCAGTAAGCGTACCTTATTACCTATGACAGACATCAATAGGGTAGACACTCAAAAAAGGGGTTATATTTTCATAGACTGCCTCGTTGGTTTAGTGGTCGCAAGCGCGATTGCTGAGCATGAGGTCCTGGGTTCGATTCCCAGGATAGGCAAAGTGATATTGGGGTTTTCCGTTAGGATTTCAGTAGCAGCCACGAAGTCAAAAATTTTTATCCGGTTGATGGCAATAGACTCACCCTCTATTACAAGGGACTTAAACATAACTGGCGAAATGAGGGTGTACTATTATAAATGAGGGTACACGTCTGCCGTGATATTTTGATATTACTTTGATAGGTCCAATTAATCAAGTCCTGAACTCCTGACAATAGCTTAAATTAAGATTGCTGGTAACTGAAAATTTTCTCGGATGATATTGTAAAGTTCAACCGCGTGAATCCCACACGTAGAATCGAAAATTAATTACCAGCTTTCGAGCTTTTTTTCAATAACATATTAAATAAGATCTGACATTGTGTACTCAATATACTAATTGCTACGTGTAATTTTATTAATTTGGACGGTTTCACTCCTTTATAAGGAATTTTTTTAATTATATGAGGATATTTTCACTTGGACGTGCCATTATGTTATTACCCATCGCTTATTCGACACGTAAAAATGTTAAATAGCAACATTAAATAACTTTCTTCGCGATTAATTGAGTTTCGACACTTCGCAATGCTGAAATAAATTTACGATTTCTTTTTAACCCGATGATTGTTTTAAACAAAGTTGATAAAGAGAAAAGAATTGTCCACTTAAGGTGGAAGCGTCGGGGTAGCCGGCGAAATTCAAATTTTCTTGCGTATTTTGCAATTTTCAGGTCAGTGTCACGTTGTATGTTGATGAAAAATGTATCGCGCTAGTAAAATGTATGTAGTTACAGAATTACAATCATTATAATCATCAATACAACCCTCTAAGTTCATTTAACCCCATTAAATGACCTTTCATAAAATAATTGTTGCTAAAAAAGATAAATTATAAAAAAAAAATTCACGGGGCATCCTGGAGCTTCCACCTTAAACACTAATGCCTGTTTTCACTAACACTGAGTGAAAACATTAAATAACGTCCAAATAAAACGCAAAAGCTCTTCCTTATTCTTCGGAGAAATACAAGCGGGCAGGATTTTACGTTATCTTCTATTCTAATATTATAAAGAGGTGTTTATATAAAGGGGGTAATCTTCGGAAGTACTGATCCAATTCCGAAAATTCTGTCATGAACGGGAAGCTACATTATCCCCGAGTGTCATAGGATACATTTAAAACGCTCCCGTTGGTTAATTTCCGTACATAACGGGAGCGAAAAAAGCTAGTTTTATTCACACACTATTGCATTTCCAACATTAATACATGGTGACGCTTAGCTATAGTGAAAACGGGCTCTCTATTTGATCTTGTAAAGTCCAGTCATAGACAAACGTTTCGTCGGACTAACGACAAATTACATTTTGAATCTAACCCTTCGTCTGCCGCGGTGTCATTCGCCCCACGTAACATCCTCTAGGGTGGTCTCTCAGACCCCCATTAATGTGCACCTCTACGATACGAAGCCGCGATAATTACCTCTGCCTTGCATACAAAATCAGTCTCTTCAATTTATTGACACTATATTTTTCTTTGTTCTTTATCCGAACGTTCTTCGAGTTGAGATATTCATCTTTTCTCACATTTAAATCATTTAAAAGTTGTTGTCAGAAAGCTTTGAGACGTGATCCATGAAATTATTGCTTTTAGATTGGTTAATCGCTAGACCATTAATAAATGATAGCTTTTTATTGCCTTTGTCGTAAGTACAGGGTTTTTTAATGGATAAGTGAAACTGCACAGATTTGTTGATGATGAGATTTCGCTAGTCAATTTGAAAACCTATTTATTACTAGGTTATGCCCGCGGCTTCGCACGCGTGGTTATCGGTAACGGTCCTACGGGAACGTAGGTACTACCGGGATAAAAAGTGTATCCTATGTGTTAATCCATGTAGTCCATCAATCCAGTAGTTATTGCGTGAAAGAGTAACAATCATCCATCCATCCTCACAAACTTTCGCATTAAATAATATTAGTAGGATTATAAAACAATGCACAATGCCTTTTAGATATGTATTAGTAACTAAGTATGTGGACTGACTAACGCCACAACATCTGATACGTATCTGTCTGATTATATACAGATTATGCACATACCAGTAAGACAGATGGAAAAAATAAAACCATATTCATTTAATGACATACCTGAGATACCTATTACGACTTAGTTCAGGGGTTGTACGGAGAGATGGCGCTTTATGATAATTTAAAAAGATAAAATCAGTCATTAGAATAATGTCAGAAAAGATATTAGGTTTCCTTCCCCTAACTTTTTATCGCATTTGAATGCGGAGGATAAGCTTAACTTTTTAACTGTCATCAAAAGAAAAGAGGGGCGCAAGAAAAAGATGTTTGTATGCTAATGTTTTAAGTAGATTTAAATTTAAACAAACTCCTTTGAAATGGTAACTGTGTACATTTTAGTAATACAGGGTAAGCAAAATCAGCGTTATTCACTTATTGAATTACTAAAGATACTTTCAAACGAAATAGACAAAGATTTTGATCTGTTGACAACCCTAGAGCAATACACTTTGTACATGTACTAGTTGCAAGTTATTATTTTATGGACAAAGTCATCATTACGGCAGTCTACAGTGCGCTCTAAACACCGGTAGTGAAAATGATTCTAAGCAATCTTATGCAAGTAGAAAATGAGCAATACTTCCCCCGTGCAATCACCCCTACATACCTATACATATTTTAATAATAATAGGAAAATTGCTACTGCAGGCTATCATTCGAAAGAAATAAGTTTGCGTGGGGCAAGACACGCGACCCCTTGCCAAAGAATATTCTTTAAAACGTACAGCTTAAATTAAACAGCTTAGAGTCTAATTTCCTTTAATCGATTTTGTAGGCAGGGTTATAGTGACGCGCATGCGTTCATTTTGGAGGGAAAAACGTATACAGTGTTGCCATAGCAACGGTGTATATTGCACCTATCCGTGTGTTCATTGCACTTGTGAAGTCAGTCTGAAACCCTATCGGTTATCAAGAAACGTTAAGTCAGTGCGGTGCTGTGCAAATAGTTGTGAATAAAACCTTTGTTTCAAGTGTTCTCTGTTGTGATTGAACTCCACAAGGTTTGTTTACGTGTGAAGTAGGCGTTTTATCTCTCTCTCGTAATCTTTTACAATACCGTTTTTTAAATCCATTGTCTTGTGTTTGATGTTCTTTCTAGATCTGTGGTGTAGATTCGGGAGGGTTAACATTTGATTTGCTGTTTTAACAAGAATTAAAGTTGAAATACGGTAAGCGTAAAGATAAAATTTTAAAAGACACTCAAGAAATAATGGCGATAAAACCTCGATAAAAATAAATTGCTCCGCAAATCTGTCGGCGTTAACCAACCATCTTTATCCACTGAAGTTCATTAGTGACATTATTACGTTAGTGATATTAACCTGTAAAATAAAACCATTACCTCTGAGCAAACGCGATCCTATAAATTTCAATAGCCATAAACAAAGGGACAAGGGCTGTAAGACGTTAATTAGCATGTATGACGTAATTAATCGTCCATCCTCGAAGAAACTCTTGAAAAGGAGACGCCGATAGGGTAAATTTGAAGTGACATGTACATACCCGGCTCCCAGTCTTCGTTTTAGTATTGTGTTTGTCAATTAGACCTTTCAACTCAACCGTTCGGTTAATTACTGGCTTTTAGACCTGTTAGTCAAGTAGCCGAGCCACCGGAGCCACCCTTCCATTTTGTCTTTTTGGATATAAATCTTGTGGGAACCGGATTTTTTGGGTTGAAGTTGGGCCGAGCGATATTGTTTGTGGTTTATTTTAAGGTTTCAAAGGATTGGGTACTTGAACTTCGATATCGGTTGTTATTGTAAATCTTAAGTGGGTTTTGCATGTTGAATTTTGGATTTATGAGTAAGGGAATTGGTGTCGTTAAAAGGTATACAAAGTGGAAAGTGCTGGTCAATTTGCACTGGTAAGAGATCTTTCAATGAAAACATTCGGCTTAAATCCTCATGGCATAATTGGTAGTTATGTGGCTTTTGTTTCAAATAGCCAAGAGTACTTCATGCAAATAACACATCGTTTTAAGTTTTGAAACTGTCATGGTCAATTATCATTAACACTAAAAATGGGTTATTTTCCATGGTAACACACACATCGTTCATTTATTTTGTCTTTGCTCTACTTTTTCAACTAGTGATCACTGATTTTTGATGACACATGACGTGTTAATACTAAAAGATCTCAATAAATATCATCCTTTCTTATCTGTTCAAATACAAAATGCTTCCAGCTCTGTATTCATTACAATCTCGATTCCCACGTGTAATAGATTTGTTTAGTTTTCCAACGTCTGCATCGATAGAAAACCAGCGATATCAGACTCTGTGGTCAAGTTTGTCGAGTCCGAGCGGTTCGGCTAGAAAGCTGAAATGTGTCAGATATGTTGCGCCTACACACTTGCTCAGCTGATAATGTTCCTCGTAAAATGTAGGCTTCAACTCCCCAAGTGTTAGTGCTAGACACACGCGTTAAATGTGCGAAGAATTTAATTTGAAAGCTATCAGGTATTTGAAATGCGAGTGCTGCTTATATTTGTAGCTGTAAACGCGACTGTGGAAGGAAACGGTTTCTTGATTTCGTAAATTTTGAATGCCCTCGT
Organism: Noctua fimbriata; assembly: GCA_905163415.1. Classification (NCBI taxonomy): domain Eukaryota; kingdom Metazoa; phylum Arthropoda; class Insecta; order Lepidoptera; family Noctuidae; genus Noctua; species Noctua fimbriata. The sequence continues at coordinate 3,812,734 of LR990930.1, forward strand.
AACTTCTTTTGACAGTTCAGAAGTAAAGTGCGTACGTCATGTCGCCACAGACAATGGCCCCTCTTCCATCTTTCAACGCATGCCCTGTCACCTGCGGACTGGGTGACTTTAGGACTGCGTCAGTGAGCGCCTGAGCGGGGTTCCAGTGCAAAAGCGTGCAAGAGCGGGGTTCGAGCGCCTCAGCATTTTGGGCCCAACATAATGAACTTTTGATCGTACGATACGTTGAAAAGCACATAAACAGCTCAAATAATACAATTTACCTTGAAGTTGGTGATTCATCTTGCAACTCCACCTGAATCTTAAGTAAGATCTTTTTCTAGAAAGGGGCTAAATCCACAAGATGTATAACCTATTATATAAGACTGCACAAGTTCCTGATAATGACATCACAAACAATAATTCCTGACGTGTTTTAACACCTGAATTAAATAACGGACCGTAAAGCCATTACTGCGCTGGTATAATTCAAATCTCCAATCAGATATCATATGCAAATGCAACGGTAATGATTTATAAAATGGCAACCCATAAACGAGAGCCCGTTAGGTAACATTATCAGCATTGTCATGTTTTATTCATGACTATTAGACTGAATCAGTACTGAGGATTTATCTAGATCTATTTTCACACTATTGTAATAGCCATTTAAATTTAGACACTGCTAAATGCAGACAGACATTTTAAATCGCGAAAGACCTTGTATCATGAATTTAGATCGGGAGATAGGAGAATCCTATTTCGCGTTTGTATTTGTATTCAACGCTCGTACAAAACGGCTATCAGGAAAAATATCCATTTATATGCCTTAAAAATAGCTCTTGTAAGTGGGTATCATTTTGAATGCCTTTATTGCCCTACAAGTACAATACCATGTTGAGTTCAATGTTCAATAGTACGCAAGCGCAGACACGGCGTCGCCGACGGAAAGCGCCGCGTCCAACGTAAAAATCACTTCGCAAGTTTGTATGCTACCGGTCTACAGAGTTCCGTGCGCAACTGATAGATGGCGCGCTCTTCAATTGTTAAGGGAAAGAAAAATACTACACGTTTTCATCAACATTTTCTTTTATTTACGCGTGGGCAAGATTGATGGGAGGGATTGCGTGACACTTTGTTATTTCATTGCCTTGGGCACACTTGGCAATAGTGAGGGGACCCCAATTTTACTCTATGGGTTTTCCTATTCATATTTGTTTAGGGGAGCCCGAAGAGACGTGTTTTCTATTAATTTGGGCTATCACTTGTCGCCCCGTGAGATTGATTGTGCTAGGGTATGTGTGAAGAATACCCATGGAAATAAATTTACTTGAATGACAATTTTAAATAAAGTGCTAGCTTGCTAGCATTTTAAACATCGTTCGGTCCTTCATCGGTTAAGCCCATGCAGCTCTGTTATAATATCGAGATTCGAGACTGATGTTTAAAATTCTTTATAAGAAAGAGCCCGATTCCGCCCGGAAAATTTAAGCAAAATGCTTGTCTTCATTGACCACTGACTTAATTCGGTTATCATTATCGGCTAGTTAGCAACTCTTCTACCCTCAACTTGTGCTGTCACTTACGGGATATCTTCCGTGATTGTTCATTGTTTTGAGCTCCCGATATTGCTTTTTTGTTTTTTTATTTTTTTTTCTTCTACCCTCTATACAGAATCCATTTTAGTAGCAATCTTGTACTGTTTAATGGTAACATAACATCACGCCTGTAAAATCCGTAGTGTAAGGCAGAGGTGTACACATTTCGCCAGTTATGTTTAAGTCCCATGTAACAGGGGGCAAGCCATCGCCCGGGCACGAATTCAGACCCCGTGGCTGCTACTCCTGCTGAGAAATTCCTGATGAAAAAAGCGAATAGCACTTGGCTCAACCCGGAAATCGAACGCAGGACCTTATGACCTTACCTTGCCTCGACCAACATCTGAGGAAGCTCTCGTTTGGTAGCTGGATCAAGCGCTTGATAAAGAAAGCAGTACTTCTGGACACGGCGTGTATCGTTAGGAGGTTCCTCTCTCAAGAGCCCTGACCACCGGTAGCCCGGACCCTTTTATATTTTTAAATGTTTTTTATATAATTTTTGTTAATGAAAATATTTAAAAATGTAAATAATGTGTTAGGAAAACGAATAAAGTTATTAATTATTGTTTTTTTTTTGCCAACAGATTGGCGCGCACCGATGGGAGACGAATCGGAAGCGGCGAGGGGGCGGCGCGCGCCCGCGCCCCCGCCGCGTCAAACCGTACGCCCGCCGGAACCGCGCCCGCGCATACATTCCGACCCGCGCATCCAGGTGGATCCGCTGCGGCTGCCCGCTCCGCCGCGGTTGATCCGCCCATCGGAGCACCTGGCGATCGTTGAGCGGGCGATGGAACGCCGGCCTCCGCCGCTAGTGCCGGCTGTGACGGTGCTGCACGGGCCTAGGCCTCCGCTGCCACCGCCGCAGCCGCAACCGCCGGTTTATAGGCACGTTGCGCCGCCGCCGATGAGGATGCCAGCTCCAGGACCGCCGATGATGAGGCCACCACCTAGGAGAGATGTTCAGGTAAGGATTGCATGCTTGTTTTCTAAAGTTCCTAATTACGATGAGTCTCTCAATGCAGATGCGATTATTCAATCAATTACTGGATTTACTGGTAACTGTTACCCGGCGTCATCCCAAAGCCAGACAAAGGTGTTTCCCCATGTATTCCAGAGCTTTCTATCCAGGGCTATCGTGGGCCACTGGTGGTTAGTTTTGCCCAGGTCATCCCGCTAACTTCTTCGAGGTCTGCCAAGACGTCTTACGTCTGTGTCAGGGAGATTTACTAACCACGATGACTCTCTCAATGAAAATGCGATCTCACCCAATCCGTATTCAACTCTGGTTATTATGAATAGGTACTCCGCGAATTGTTAATTAAAATGTTGTTCATTATGATACAAATGCCTACCGGAACGAATACCGTTCTCTCTCCCACGTTACATAACTTGTAGATAAAATATGTTTGCATACAAACTCGCTGAAATACTGTAAAAACAATGCGCTCCGAGCGAGTAAAACTTTTCTGCGCACATTACGAACTGCAAACTGTTTTGCATTTTTATTATGTAGGTAGTATGTAACGGTTCCGTGCGTAACTAATTTGTAAAAACTCCTTTGCTTAAACAACTCTACATAATACAACGCAATTATAAAATGCGAACCGCAGATATTTATGTTTCGCAATCGATGGGACACTTTTAATAATGTCTTGCGTGTCCTGTTGCATGGTACTGCAGGCACCAAATTCGGAGCCGACATCTGCGTTATTTAATAGTGAAATCTTCATGGCTTTTTTAGTCAAAGAACCAAGATCTTCTTACCTAAAAACACATAACTATGATCATGTATATTTTTTCAAGTCACAAGTGAATAGGCTTTCTACTCTTACCGCATCATCGCTTGACAACAGGTGAGATAGTAATCAAACAAGCCTCAATCCAATAACAAATACTCATCAAAATGCCTTTTCAATCTAACACATCAACAATATCATAAGAGCCTCCCTACATTCAAGTCATACATACAAATAAAAAAAATTAAAGTGTCTGTTTGTAATTTCAAAATAACAGCTTTTTATATGCGGTACTGTCTGTCTGTTCCGGCTAATCTACGGAACGGCTGCACCGATTTTAATGGGACTACAGGCAGATAGCTGTTGTTATAAGGAGTAACGTAGGAAGGATTAGGGTTCCGTGCATAAAAATTAAAACCCTTAAAATTATTAACAAAATCCCATTCAAATCGGGAAGTAAATATATTTTTTATAATAATTTGACGCGGACGAAGGTCACGGGCAACAGCTAGCCTATCTATAATATCCTCAACGTATCAACAATATTTCAATAGTTACATGAGTAGGCGTACCATCTCTTCCTCGTTATGCTAATCACATTCTGAATACGATGACGCGCGTTATTCAGATGTTTGTATCCCACTCAATACACTTCGATGCGAAAGTGATAGCCAAGTGATTCACGTACAACAATCACTGAAGAAAACAAGAATGATATTACATTATTTGTGGAGCGGGTTCCGTGAGTTCTGTGGTTTTATTATTGAAAAAGTAGGTAGAGGCTGGGATGCTTCTTGCGGATTTTTTTATGCTCAATCCGATAGCAATCATTGGTACAAAGACCATGTTACGTAAGTAAGTAAGTTATAATGAAGGGTATTCGAGATAGTGATTAGTTCTGACTGGGTCACCACCGCTTAAAAATATAGATACCATTCTAGTGGAGCAAAAACAGGCTAGGCTAAGTCAAGTATACGCACGCCTGGATTTCGTGAAATCATCATCAACGAAATTAAAATCTTCCACCAATTTTGGAAAGAACCGGAACTGCGTCGTTTTACAAAAGTTCCGATGAAATTGGACCCAAATCGTCACAACCACTGACAATAACACATTGTTCTTGCCCCCGGCGCCACCCGGAATGCATGTAATTTAAAACCGAGCTCGCTCTCCGACTGGCTCGCAGTTCCTTCCCGGTTTGAGTCATTGACGGCTTTCTTATTATAATGAGCATAAGTGGGTGCTGGGCAGTTTGGCACCACAATAGCGAAGGATGATGTGTTGCAAGATTCAACGTATGGACGGTTCTGGGACGGAGAAATAGATTATTTATATTAGACAATTTTATTGGGATCTCCAAGGTTCGAATAAATTCTCAGATAAACTTGCGAAGTGTTAAAGAATTTTGGCGTAATTGTGGCATTAAAAAATGATAAAGTACAACTCATAAATGCGCTCTCTGTTTATCCAAAACGTTTATAATGTGAATGACAAATGCTGTCCATAAAAACGAAATACGAACGGCGTTGTCTCAAATATTTGGCACAATTCGGCCATAACGAGTGACTCATTAAAGGATCTGGAGAAAATATCTCCATTGCCAATTTTAAAAGGGTTAATATTTTAATAATCACATACATCGTCTGCAATTTTTGTAATAAAAGTTTATGTGTACGTTTTGATATTAGCTTGACCCAGATAAGGGCTCATCCAAACGTGCCGGCTGCGACTAATAGCCCGGCGAGACTGGGCGGAGTCGGGCCTTGGCCTAAAACCACAACGGTTTACTGCTATCTGCTCTTATTGAGATACAATCGGAGCAAAAAGAATAGACTTGTAATCGGAAATGCTTTCGCATCAATTCTTTGTGGAATGTTTGTTCGATCTGTTATAAATTCAAGTGGACTCGTAATAAAATTACTTCTTCTTCGGCTTCGGACTGGACCATCAAGGTGCTGGTGGAGTTCCACAAAGAGTAACATCACGAATGATCTCGTCATCTCGAGTTTCACCTCACCTCCTGTCCTGCACGGAAGAATCGACAAACTGCCAGATCAACAAAAGACATCTGTCATTTTGTCGTTTCTTCCGTCGATAAAACCCGTGTTTACTGTGGTCATGCTACGCGTGCTGCTCGTTGTTCCGTCCTCAAAAACGTAACAGAATCTTTAAAATTTTGTTTTTTTAATTAAAAGTAAAACTGTTATTTCATTCGTGTTTAGTTAGTATAGAGTATAAACTAAAGTACTCCAGTGCTTATCAGTAAGTAAGAGCAATATGAATCGAATTACAATTAAGTGTAGCGATAACACATGCCATAACATAATCGTCTAAGTATATTAAGTTGATAAATATGCCATACATTGTGTGGTTGGTTCTTATCACTTTATAGAATTGAGTATTAATAGTGAATGACGGGCCATACTTGATCTTTCTCGTTAGTTGTGGCGACGTCTATGTCCAGCTGTGGGCCTCTTTTGGCTGAGATGAGTCCTTTGACCAACAATCGGATTTATATGTTACTGTTTTCAAATAACCACTCTCCTGCTTTTATCCATATTTCTATAGAATTAGCGCAGCCCGTCCTCTCCAACATCATCATCTTTCTCCTGCCCTTATCTCAATTTATCGGGTCGGCGCAGCATGTCTTCTTCTTCCATACTGCTCTATTACTCGTCATCTCAGCAGTCACTTTATCTTCTTTCGTTCATCGTTTCTTGTTTACGTCCTCTTCTTCAACACCATTTCTATTTGCAATCTTCTGTCATCTAAGTATTCACCTCCTTTCTTTTCATTCATCTATCACATAATCTATCCACCAATTCTTTGGTCTTATTGTTCCTCTTATAGCCCATATGGGTCTTCAATATCATCATCATTCTCCTACCCTTATCTCAATTTATTTGGAGTCGGCGCAGCATGTCTTCCATACTTCTCTTTTACTCGTCATCTCAACAGTCACTTCATCTTCTTTCGTTCATCGTCTCTTGTTAACGTCCTCTTCAACATCATTTCTATTTGCAATCTTCTGCCATCTTAGTATTCACCTGCTTTCTTTTCATCACACATCACACATCTATCCACCGTTTCTTTGGCCTTATGGTTCCTCTTATAGCCCATATGAGTCCGTTTCCAAAGCGCGGAAAAATCCTCGCGCAGCCTCGAGCACGCGCTCGGAGACGCTTTGTCTGCGTTGAATGTTATACTTAAAGGCAAACTAATACAGTCTAATTCAGTGACTTAAACAAAACTGCGCGAGGCGTTTTGCCGCTTGAACCTTGCCTTGCGACGAAAGGTGAAGCTTTTAACCAATGTTCGTGGGCAAGAGAATCACCAATTTGTAATGGAAGTGGGATTAAGTTGAAACCTTCTTGGAAGCCTTTCATGGATTTGTGTAGGCGCTGGCGTTTGAAACTGTTTATCAATTATAGTTTAAGAGTAGCAGTTACATTTTATTGATTTTCTCAGAAACCAATATGATTCATCTGTTTAGATTGGCAAGATCGTTTCTAAGTGACTTCGTATGAAGTCTATAGAGACCTTTCAAGAGTGCCAGTAAAGAGTTTTTGAATTTTTGTTTTGAGTTTGAACCGCTTACAAAATTGTCTGTACCGGCAATCATCATCTGCCTAGCCTTTTCCCAACTATGTTGGGGTCGGCTTCCAGTCTAAGCGGATCCAGGTGAATACCAGTATTTAACATGGAGCGACTGCCTATTTGACCTTCACAACCTAGTTAATACTGGGTTATAAGATACCCCTTGGTAAGACTGGTTATCAGACTCTGTCAATGATCTACAAATGACAGCAGGGACCAACTGCTTAACGTGCTTTCGAGCCTGCTCTGTACCAGCAATCAAAACAGTTAATAAACTACCAAACGTAACAAATTACCTGCAACTGAGTACTGACACATTTGGAACTCCAGTCACAACTCAAGTTATACCAGCCAGTTCCTATTCTATACAACATGCCCACTTATTACTTGTCTCATTTCATCCGTAATCTCCATCATCTCGTGGTAAATTATCACAATATTAAATTCACAATGCGACCTAGTTAAGGGCCCACTAATGACTCGGCCTACTTCGGTGTGATTGAGTATTGGTACTGCGTTTTGTGTTGGACGGGCAATCAACAAAGATATGAAAGAGATCATTTGTCTCTGTTTTATTGGTTGGCGATTGTCCGGCCATGTAAACTGGTGGCTTTACAAGTAACGGGAGTGTGTTTTGATCTTTTTGATTTGCTTTGTCACTGTTGTGAATGTAAGGCGAGTGTTAATGGTGTTTATGGTCTTGCCTTGTTTCCGTTATGGCTTTTTTGTCTTAAATGCGTTATGGGCTAGTTTTCTGTTTGCTTTAGCGAGTTTTATATACTTATTGCACCTGGCTAGCTTTTTCCCAACTGTGTTAGGTTCGTCTTCCAGTCTAACCGCTTGCAGTTCAATATCATCTTTTATATATTAATTTTATATGTAGCAACTGCTGTGTCTGACCACCACAACCCAGTTACTGCATAACCCATAGCAAGACTGATTGTCTGACTTTCGAACTTAAGCCCTATTATAATATATGTCTTAGATTCAACCAGATCATAATTGCGCTCCTAATTCTAAAAGTGAGGCCTCAAAACGAAATTCCATCTTCTCCAGACATAAAAAGGCGAGCATGCAAATGACCAAGTTATTCAATTACTTATTCAAGCCCCTTTCGGTCTAGGCTTCTCCAGAGACAATTTCTCGCTCGCTCCGTAATTACGACGGCATGGAGAGAATCTCGTAGTGCCAATTAACAGCACAGAGTTGCCAACAGGAGCCAATTATAAATACCACGCCAAGATGCCGATTGCGAGCTTAAATGTACGATGTATGTGGTGGCGATTAATCGGGAGCTGAGGAAAAAACTGAGATTCTTAAATAGAACTTTAAAAGGAAGGAAATGGGTGGTTTTTATTCGTCTAACATTTTTGCGTTACTAACTAGGGTTAAATCTTTTTCAAGTGCGTGTATGCGGTAATTGGCGCTTAATTGTAAACAATAGAAGCATGGTTTCAATGACATTTCGGGACAAAAACATAACGTATTCGTGTTTATAACACCTGTAAAATCAACAATTTCAAAGCCACCTGTTAATATGCCTTTCCATTTTTGTGTCATTGTCCCAGTCCTAGAAAATAGTCTCATCCTATTTCTTCCACTTCTTTCTGTGTTGTGCTCCTTCTCGCCAATCTATGATGAAGCCATCCAAGGCGTCCCACTATCTTCATGCCGGTCTGCCTCGATTCCGTCTATCGGTCTACCACCATATCATCATCATCATTTCAACCTGGAATCACCCACTGCTGGGTATAAGGTTCACCATACCATACTTAATATAAACAATATTAACTGAGTCAACATCTATTGACATAATATCACTTAAATAGTCCCAAATCGGGGATATTAATAAACACAACCGGCAGACCGCCCGCCGAAGCGTAGGCGACTTCGTATTCATCGATTTACTATTCGATACTTTGTCATATCGATACTTATATCGATCCCTGCCATTAGCGAGTGCATTAGCCTTTTAATTGTGCATTATTGAATATGGGATAACACCCACGTCGGACTATGTAGGGTCTGGTACTAATGCTGTATAGTAATTCGTTAGTGACTGACGTATCTATTGCAAAACGTATAACAATGTCTGTTGTGTGTTGAAGTTTTGAGGTCGATCGTAGCTTTTGATTAATATATGACAAATCTGTTAAATTGATTGTCAAATCTGTCGAATGAGGCGTTTGAAATTGTATCGATGTACAATACACACGAGTACACTACAACCAACTTATTTGTGCAGGCAGGAAAACACAGAACTAAAATAAATAAGTTTGACGTATCGATGCATTTTTTATTGACAAGCAGCGCCTCTTTGAACTGCAAACTTAAAGTGGTCGTACTGTAGTAGAAGTGACGTTGTTTTTGCGATAACGTAATGGAAAAGAAAAAAAAAATTGATTGACATTAACGAAAAACGCACGTAAATGCTGAAAGTCATAGAAAGAGGGAATGCTTTGAAAGCGATTACGGTAGCGGTCAAAATAAGTCAAAAGTAGAAACGATTTTGTAACATTAAGCAAATATTGTCGCCTTGTTAACAATACCATTACTTAATTTATACTGTCACTTACCTTCTTTCCGTGTTTATCTCGTACCGTATCGTACTTATCTTCCGTGATTGTTCGTTATTTTGAGCTCCCGGTATCAACCCGCGATTATGGCACTTGCAAAAACATGGATATATCAGAAGCTCAAAATAACGAACAATCACAGAAGATATCCCGTAAGTGACAGAATAAGTTTAGTTTTAAACCGTAAAAGCTTTATTCAGTATTTGATACCATTACTTGGCCTGTAGTTTAATGATAAGGGCAGAGTCCGGCTCTGGAAGCTGCTACTCTTTTCGGACCACCTCAATCATTGCCCAACCAAAAAGAAAGACTAAACCAACCTGGAAGTACATTTTAGCGAAAGTAAAACGTAGAAGGAATCGAACATGCAATTGAAAAATAGCCTATTTTACCTCCTCGCAATAAGAGAGGCCTCCGTAGAAAGCGCATTACAATCTTTGTTATGCCCTCTGCAATAATTTGTTCGTTGGATTCTGTAGCTGACGGCTGCAAGGCTGCAAGACTGCAAGCGCTATCGACGCTGCAAGCGCAGTGACCATCAATTACTTGTAAAGCTGGATTGTGTTACGCTGTTTCAATTCGAGAAACTACGTATTAGTGCTTGTTTCCAATTGAAACGGGCAGTAAAGATTAAAATATTGAACTGTGGAGTTGTTGGTTTAGTCTTTGGGTCTGAGCTTTCCAAAATGGAATGGTTTAGTTCTAGTTATTCCATTTAAGTATCACAGTAAATCAATTTAGGTTATTGAATGTTTATCTTGATGTCTTCTGCTTTTGCTACCACTATACCAACGGGGCAGTAAATTTTTACATACTGGAGTAATTCTTTTTCTTTCCTTTAATTTTAAATTTTACTGTTCACATTATAAATTTATTTTTCACGGATTCTGGTCATACTACACACATTAGCATCGCCCTCCGGAGCCTCGCAGGGTTGTCGCTTTCGCTGAAAGTGTAAGGAGGGAGAGAGGGGAGGCAAGAGGCGTGGGGCCCTCCGGCGCCTCTGATTTACTGCGCAGTGACCGATTCATTATTATATTATCATCTGTCTGCGCGTGCGCTGCGTGCCCCTTTCTGCCTTTCATTGTTAAGGAAACTTGCTTGGAATTGAGTTTCATGTTACTTATTTGGATTTTGTAGTGAATCTATTTAATAGATATGAAAATGATCAACTCTTTATTTGATGACTATCTCGTTGTTCTATGGTCGGAAGCGAGACTGCTGATCATGAGGTCCTAGGTTCGATTCCTAAATTGGGTAAAGTGTTTTTGGTCATCCCGTCAGAAATTTTTCAATAGCAGTCACGGGGTCTGGATTTGTGCCCAGTTGATGTAAATAGGCTCACCCCCTATTGCATAGAACTTATAAACATAAACATAGGTGACTGGCGGAATGGGTCCACAATTAGGTACAACTCTGTTTAACCCTGCGGGGATTACAGGTGTGATGTTATTTTATGTTAACAATATAGTGAGGTAACTGTCAATAATGTCAACTGACAGTCACCACGAATGGCGGGAAACAACAATATCACATTCTACTGACATGACTCCTTGTTTCTAAAACGAAAACAAGAGGAGCTCGTGGCTACATAATAACAGCTGCTCAGATCGATCTTAAGGTTAAGCCGCGCTTGTCTAGGTTGTCCCGTGGATGGGTAACCACCCACTACATACCGAGTTTCCTCCGTGTCTCAGAAAGCACGTTAAACCGTTGGTCCCAGCTGTCATTTGTAAATCATTGATACTCGTTACAAGTAGTCAGTGACCCGAGAGTCTGACAACGAGTCTTACCAAGGGGTATCGTATTACCCAGAACTGGGTTTTGGAGGTCAGATAGACAATCGCTCCATGTTAAAAACTGACATTTAGCTGCAACCGGTTAGACTGGAAGTCGACCCCAACATACATAGTTAGGAAAAAGCTAGGAAGATGACGTTTCACAAATTAAAAGAGAAATTGCTCAAGGAAGATTATTGGAATAATTGCTTGGTGTAGTTTTGAGAGAGGGAAAAAGTTAAAGCTATAAATCTTTTTTTTCGTTTCCAAGTAGATCTTGAGGAAAACTGTAGCGATGAATCTTCTTAAAACAGTTATTTATTTACACGAGTGACAAATAGCTTTGTCGTTTAGACAATGGTATGGTTTATTGTTGTCGTTTTTGTAAGTACTCCGGGTATCGTGGCGCAATTTGTATAACGGTTTTAAAGAGGCTTGATGAACAGTAGACGTGATTAGATTAAAATATTTATTGATATTCCTGTAAGTAGTAAGTTTTAGAATCACCTACCACACAAATAAAAAACAGTTGCTTAAAACTGAGATAAATCTTTATAGGAGTATTTTTTTTCGATTGAACAAACAAAATGGATGTAAAAATACCCTTAGCGAAGTCTAAAGGCACTTGTTCTCCCCGTCATTGCGATCTGGATACCTGGGAACCTTCTAGTTAAGCAGATATTGGGTCAAAGTTCCAATTTTTTCCAAAGGTTTTTTTTGGGAAAACGTTTAATGTTGACTTTAAATACCTCCACGACCCCCGTACTATTAAATGCATCCATTAGCACAGTGTTTTGAGTGCGTAACTTTAAGTCCTACCGTAAATCGTGATTTTATACCCCAAAAAAAACCCAGTAAAAATATTTTGTTACTTTGATACAGAATGCTTTGTTGACGGCTTCGTGAAGGGTCCGTTTACACCCTGTATGTTGACGGTCAGAGAAAACCAGTTCCTTCCCCGATGTTACTTTAAAAACGAACAATCTTCTTTATATCATTTGCTGAAATAACCCAGTAACTTTCTCGATCATTTAAAATTCCCTTTTCTTTGTAACTGACATGTCAAACACTACAGACAGACTTGAAACTCAATATTGACGGGTAACATGACCCGGGGATTACCGGCTACCGGCCGGATAAAGTGCGCACGATAAAAAAAGACGAAAACTCGTAAAGAGCCAATAAACCGTATCGGTTTTCAGCTCGCATGGACTTAAGTCAGTCCCTTTGTCTTTGGTTTAATTTATTTTAGTTGGTAGGGTATTCCTCAGAGCGCAACCATTTTTAAGTGCAATTAAATCATTCCTCGTAGCGCAACCATTGGTTAAAAATAGAGAGGGGTATGATGGATTCATTAATGAAATCTCTCTATTTCATCATGGTTGCGCTTTGAGGAACCATTATCATTCTCTTGCCCTTATCCCAATTCATTTGGGGTCGGCGCAGCATGTCTTCTTCTTCCATACTTCTCTATTACTCGTCATCTCATCCGACACCTCCTTTCTTGCCATATCATTCTTTATACAGTCCATCCATCGTTTCTTTGGTCTTCCTCTACTCATATACCCATCCACATTCATACTCAAAAGTTTCCTCACAACATTTTCCTCATTCCTCCGCATCACATGCCCATACCACGACAACCGATTACCATGCAACTTTTCAGTCACCGACGCCACTTTCAGACTAAATAATAGGAATAAACATATAATATTCCCCTCCGTTGTCCGTCTGTCCGTCCGTCCGTCTGTTTGTCATCGTGCTGTATCTCTTGATTCGTAATAGCTAGACAGACGAAATTATCACAGAATGTGAATTGCTGATGCCGCTACAACAACAAATAATAAAAATAAATTTAAAATTAAAGGAGGCTCCCCTACTACGATGGTAAGGAACACTTCACGCGCGAGTTCGACTCGCACGTGGCCGGTTTTCTTATTCCGTAAAACCAATCTTTAATGTACCGACCCATTAAAGAATATGGCGCCTGAAATCTTCAAGGTTTTGAACTGAGGATTGCAGACGAAGCGCCAAAACCGATTGTTAAGACCATCAAGTGACAGCAGACTATTACATCAGGCAATATACTGCGACACAACACCGTTAAGTATTTGCTCTTTATAGACGTGTTTCGGAATTCACAATCTTGTTTACACCAATATACTGCCTATTATTATGTTGGCGCGAACATGTTGAAGAGCCAAAACATAAATTACTTTTTAACAGTCAGGAAAATACTAAACTTTGGTCTTGTTTGATTTCTGTTGTAGGTACCAAAATACTTTTTGTGTGAGCCGATGAAACCTAGTTGAAAATTTTCCGATAATCAGGTTGGGACAAATGTTTGGTATTCCGGGGATCGTGGGAGGCGTACTAGTTCCCATGATCCCCGGTGCAAGTGTGGGATGGGAACACCGGGGTGGTTTTTAGTCAGTCAGAGTCTGACAGACCCCTCCGCCCACCCCAGGGCAGAGGACACCCATGAGGATTTTCCACCCCGAGACAAAAAAAAAGTGTTTGGTATTGGGTTTTTCCATGAATACCTTTCAGTAGCAGGCCGGGAATCTTAATTTGTGGCCGTTGATAGCAAATAAGCCCATAAGGGACTTCGACATAAATGCTGAAACATGAATATTCTAAAGGTACACCGCTGCCAAACCTTTTTCGGAATACAGCCATGATGTTATGTTGTTATTTGTGATATAAGCCGGAGAAGACCAGCCTACGATATTATAGCTATCACAGGTGATATTTTTCTACTATTTGTATCAAAATTCAACTACTCAAGTATATAATTTACCACGAAAATGTTAGCGCGACCACTTTCCAATGTCAACGTTCATTCGACGCCCACGCCGGCGCACGTCTGATTGACAGCTGACTGCGCTCGGGTGCGCTTGCGTCCATTGTTTGGACGTCACGTCAAAATGTATTGTTGGATGTTTGGCTTATCGTCATAGAAGTTTGTGTGGTTGTCATGGTGAGATGTTCTTCTGTCATTTCGTGGATGTTGATGACTATCACTTGGCCACTAGAATAGCAATGGCCAAGTCCGTTTTTAAACAAACAAGACAAGACTTATATGAAAAAAATGTAATAAAATAAAATTAAGCACAAAGTCGGATTAAGGAGAAATGCCTTAACTTAAAATTATAACTGTAGGTTACGCAAGCTAATAATTGATTATAATGATTTGACTCTTGTTAGTATGTTACCACTAAAATAAATATTCGCATTTTTTTATTTTTTTTAAATTGAGATGACCTGTACCAAGGTCGGATGTCGTTAAACATCAATAAAAAGTTTTACAAAAGCATTTTTTGAACCACCCTTGCCTCCTAAGTACTGAACTACTAGATATAGCACTCCGTTTGTGATCGCAAGTAAGACTGTAAAATCCTGAAGCCGAAGTCAGTACTCCCTTGGTGACTTTGATCACCCCATTTCTTGTCTTTATGAATGTACTTGGAATTATTCTCTGTTTTTCCTTAATACACGTCTAGTTACGGCTGTCGAATTGGAATTTCGCGGCAGCGGCGGGGTGTCACGCCCCATAAATCATAATAGATGATTGAATCAATGCATTCGGCGTATCTCAGTGAGAAAAATGATAATTTGATTTCTTCTTTTTATCTGACTACGGCAAAGCCAAGGAAGGGTTATGATTTTTGCAGTCTGTGTATGTATGTGTGTTGAGGAGGTCAAATAGGCAGTCGCTCCATGTAAAATACTGGTATTCAGCTGCATCCGGTTAGACTGGAAACCGACCCCAACATAGTTCGGAAAAGGCCAGGCAGATGATGATGATGATGTATGTATGTGTGTGTGTATGTTTGTATTTATGTATGTTCTTCCGTAGCTCCTAAACTATTCATCCGATTTTGATGAATAAGGTGTCAATTGATTTGTTATTATTGCCCGGGTAACATAGGCTTCATTTTAACCGACTTCAACAATAGGAGGAGTCGTTTTACGTTGTAAACCCTGAATTTAATTAGAGCGTGTTTTTTCAGTAGTCGGGTTTTTTATTTTTTACCACACATATCTTGTTGTTAGACTGGAGGTAATGAATTTCAGACACAACCGACTTGTCTAGATTACTGTCACTTCAGTTATTTACTTTACCAAATTTTCCCTTAATTACAAAAATCCCTTGACGTATCGTACCAAACACTGGACACCAACCCGCGGCAATGAATCCGTCGCGCGATGATTATGCAAATATTTTCTTTACGCGCACGTCTTGCGCCTGCGCACACGATGCCTGTACAAAGGCCCATGCGGCCATGCCCGATGCGCGAGTGAAAACGCCTTTGATATGCTAATAATATAAATGTTAATGAAAGTAGTTTGTTTTGTATGGTTAGGTACTATAAGTATGGTGTTTGTTTTGAATATGTCGTGCATTTAAATGAGTGGGACTTTCTTGGAAGGAAAAGCACATAGGCTTCGTTGCAAAGGGCAAGGTGGCGGCCCAAAAGAAGGCGGTGACTGTGCCAGCGCCAGCCGCGAGACAGCCGGCACCACCGCCCCCCCCGCCCCCTAAGCCTTCCGAGACCGAGACCGGGTGGCAGGTGGCCGGTGAGAGGACCAGGCAGCGAAAGGCGGCTAAAAAGGCCAAGAGGCGGCAGCAGAAGCGCCAGCAAAAAGAGCGGAGCGTCGCGGCTAGGCTCAGCGCCCCGAAGACCGCAGCTGTAGTGATTACACTACAGCCGGACGCGGAAAAAAAGGGGCGTGAGCTACCGCGACGTGCTCGCTAAGGCGAGGGCGACGGTGGATCTGGGGGAGCTCGGGATCACCGGGGGCCTCCGCCTCAGAGTCACCGCGACAGGGGCTCGAGTGCTGGAGATCCCCGGCGAAACCCGTGGCTCGTCCGCGGACGCTCTAGCTGAAAAGCTTAGAGCGTCCCTAAATGCGGACGAGGCCCGAGTGTCCAGGCCCGTCAAATGCGCAGACCTGCGCATCCTGGGTCTGGACGACTCGGTGACCGAGGAGGAGGTGGTGGCCGCCGTCACCAGGACCGGGGGGTGCCCTGCTGAGCAGGTCAAGGCAGGCACCTTACGTCCGGACCTGTCGGGCATGCGAACCGTAACGGTAAGCTGCCCTGTGACGGCGGCGAAAGCCATTGTGGAGGGCCGAAGGCTCTTGGTGGGCTGGGTTTCGGCGCAGGTTAAGCTGCTGGAACCCAGACCTCTGAGGTGCTTCCGCTGCCATGTGGGGCACCACGTGTCGGTCCGGTGCACCTCGGAGGTGGACCGCAGTGGCCTATGCTTCCGCTGCGGCCAGCCCGGTCACACGGCCGCGGCTTGCTCCGCCACGCCGCACTGCGCTGCATGTGCGGCAACCGGCAAGCCCGCCAATCACCGGGCAGGGAGCAAGGCCTGCGGTACACCCGCCAAGGCCAAGGCCAGGGGCAACGGAAGGCCCTCCACCACCACCGCCAAAACCCCCACCGTCGCCACCACCGCAGCCGCCGCCACTGTCGCCGCCGCGGCCGCCACTGCTGCAACTTCTGCAGCGGGGCCCTCTCAGGGGGCCCGGGAGGGGGCTGAAATGGAGTGCCAATAACGGCCCCATTACGCCTTCTCCAGGCGAACATCAACCACTGCGCCTGCGCTCAGGATCTGTTGATCCAGAGCATGGCGCAGTGGTCGATTAACATCGCCGTGGTCTCTGAGCCGTACTTTGTCCCGCCCAGGGATGACTGGGTGGAGGACCTTAGCGGCTCAGTGACCATAATTGCGTCGGCCGCCGCCGGTACCCCGACCCTTGAGAGTGTCAGGAGGGGTCAGGGGTGCGTAGCAGCACGGTTCGGGGAGATCGTTGTAGTGGGAGTCTACTTCTCTCCGAACCGAACTCTCGCCGAGTTCCACAACTCCCTCAGGGAGTTGAGTGTCGTCATCGGGAGCCATTCTCTCCCCGTGCTTGTGCTCGGGGACTTCAATGCCAAGAACTTGGCTTGGGGTTCTCGTTACACGGATGTGCGGGGTAGGATGGTGGAGGACTGGGCTTTGGAGACAGGCCTGGTCGTCCTAAATCGGGGTTCTGTCCCCACGTGCGTGCGGATGCGGGGTGAGTCGGTGGTGGACATATCGTTCGCTAGCCCCGCTCTGTCGCCGCGTGTCGTTGACTGGCGCGTCATGGAGGGGGTGGAGACCTATTCCGACCACCGGTACATCCGGTTCGACGTCTCCACCCAGACCTCAAGCGCGCCGGTCCTACAGGCCCCGAGTGGTCCGCGATGGGCGCTGAAGCAGCTGGACCGGGAGCTCCTCCTGGAAGCCTCGATCGTGCAGGCCTGGGTGTCATCACCGGCCAGGCCTGCCGACATCAACAACGAGGCGGGTTGGTTCCAGGAGGCCATGTCCGAGATTTGCGACGTGGCAATGCCCCGAGTCCGGCCAGGAAGCGCCCGACGTCAGGTGTACTGGTGGTCGCGAGATCTGACGTCTCTGCGTGAGGCGTGCGTTGCTGCGCGGCACCGGTACGCCAGGCATCGCAGGCTCCGCATCCGCCCTCCGGATGCGGCAGCCATTGAGGCGGAGCTTTACGAGGGGTACAGAGCGGCGAAGTCCGCCCTCCAAGAGGCTGTCCGGCGGGCCAAGAACCTGGCCCGCGAGGAGATGCTGGAGTCTCTGAACGGAGATCCGTGGGGGCGCCCTTACAAGATGGTGCGGGACAAACTCCGCACCCGGGCCCCCCCGCTGACGCAGAGTCTCCGGCCTGAGCTCGTGGAGGACGTGGTGAGCGCTCTGTTCCCTTCGCGAGGGAGGCATCCTCCCCCGGCTATGGCTCCGCCGCCGCTTGCGGTGCCGGAAGCGGACCACACCGATGACGACGTTCCGGAGGTGACTGGGGTAGACCTGAGAGTGGCGGTACGCAGGCTGAAAGCCAGAAATACCGCCCCGGGACCCGATGGCTTGCCTGGCAAAGCCTGGGTCCTGGCCTCTGAGGCTCTCGGGCCCCGACTGGAAGGGCTCCTAAGCGCATGCTTGGAGAGAGGCCAGTTCCCGCTTCGTTGGAAGACGGGGAAGCTGGTCCTCATCCGGAAGCCAGGGCGCCCTGCGGACTCTCCGTCCGCATACCGGCCCATCGTGTTGCTCGACGAGGTGGGCAAGCTCTTTGAAAGAGTTATTGCTAACCGCCTCGCCGGGCACCTCGCGGGGATGGGGCCGGATCTTGCGGAACACCAGTTTGGTTTCCGCAAGGGGCGCTCGACGGTGGACGCCATCATGCGCGTGAGAGCCCTCACGACGGGGGATGTGGTTTCCCGGGGCGGGGTCGTATTGGCGGTGTCTCTTGACATCGCCAACGCCTTCAACTCCATGCCCTGGAGCTGCATTGGGGAGGCACTCCGGTATCACCGGGTGCCGACCTACCTTCGTCGTGTGGTCGGGGACTACCTGACGGATAGGGCCGTCATCTACCCCGGTCAGAGCGGAGAATGGAACCGGCGAGAGATGTCGTGCGGTGTTCCACAGGGATCGGTTCTGGGGCCGGCCTTGTGGAACATCGGTTACGACTGGGTGCTGCGCGCCGACCTCCCTAGCGGCGTCAGCGTAGTCTGCTACGCTGACGACACGCTGGTACTGGCACAAGGGAGGTCGCACGAGGCGGCGGCCGAAAACATGACACGCGGGGTTGCGATAGTCGTGGAGAGGATCCGGCAATTGGGTCTCGAGGTGGCATTGCACAAGTCCGAGGCCATGTGTTTTCATGGGCCTCGGAATGCGCCACCGTCGGGATCCCTACTGACGGCGGGAGGGGTTTCCATCGGCGTCGGGTCGACGCTGAAGTACCTGGGACTCGTCCTCGACAGCCGGTGGAACTTCGTGGAGCATTTCCGACGTTTGGCCCCCAAACTGGAACGTACCGGGGCTGCCTTCAAGCGGCTCCTGCCCAACCTGGGGGGTCCAAACGCCTCCTGCCGGAGGCTCTACGCGGGGGTCGTGCGGTCCATGGCCCTTTACGGGGCCCCGGTGTGGGCGCGTTCTCTGAGGCGGCAAGCCGCCCGCTACCTGAACGCGCCCCAAAAGGGGATAGCCCTAAGGCTAGTCCGGGGGTACCGCACGATCTCCGGTGAGGCGGCGAGCCTCCTTGCCGGATTGCCGCCATGGGATCTGGAGGCGATAGTCCTCGCGCGCCTTCACGAATGGCGCGCGGAGGCACTACGTCGGGGGGAAACTCCGCTGCCGCGGCAAATCGCCGCTCAGCGGACAGACCTCCGGCGCGATCTCATGGTGACATGGAGAGAGCGACTGTCGCAACCCCGTGCAGGGCACGCCACCATAGTGGCGATAAGTCCCCTCTTTGAGGAGTGGCTAGGGAGGCGCCACGGCGCCCTCACCTTCCGCCTGACGCAGGTCCTCACCGGACACGGTTGTTTCGGGAGGTTCCTGCACCGAATCGGGCGGGAGGAAACGCCCGGGTGTTTCCATTGTGAGGATCGTCCGGAGGACACGGTGCAGCACACTGTGGAGGCCTGCCCTGCTTGGGCGGAGCAGCGCCGTGTCCTCGTAGAGGCGATTGGCGGCGGCGACCTCTCGCGCCCGGCCCTGGTTCAAGCCATGGTCCGGGGCGAGAGGGAATGGAAAGCCGTCACCTCCTTCTGCGAAGCAGTCATGCTAGTGAAGGAGGTGGCGGAACGTGAGAGGGAAAGAGCCTCACGTCCCAGCCGCCGCGGGAGACGCCCTGGGCGTCGGGGGTCACGTGGTGGCCCCCGGCCACCGTAGGCGCGGGCCTGTGGACGGCGAGTTTTGGGCTAGCTCGCCGTCCGGCCGTCTTATGACGACAGGCCGTGTCGACGGCGCGTTCGTGTTCCACGCGCGCCTCAAAGAGATGTCAGCAACCACGTAGGGGGTCCGCACGGGCCGATGCCTGCCAGGGCTGCGGGACTGTTCGAAAGAGATACCGCGGCCCTGGAACACAAAGGGCAAAGAAGGAACATGGATGGGTTTTAGTCAGTACAAGTCTGACACTCCCTTCCGCTCCGCCCAGAGCGGGGGGGGTCATTTGATGATTTCCCATCCTAAAAAAAAAAAAAAAAAAAAAAGGCTTCGTTGCAAAGATGTATTAGATATTTTTCTGGCGTAGAGTGGAAAAAGTTTTGCTCTTTGCAGGGTCTTATTTTCGCACATGTTTGTAAAGATTGTATTAGTTTTATTGTTTTTGGTGTTTGTTTATACCAGTGTGTCATTAGAGTCTGGAAAAGCACTCAGTAATCAAGACAACTAAAAGAGGCAACGCTTTTAGATGTAAATAGATGTCGACTTTGTAAGGATTGTATTAGTTTTATTGTTTTTGGTGTTTGTTTACACCAATGTGTCATGAGAGTCTAGAAAAGCACTCAGAAATTATGAAAACTAGAAAAGAGGCAAGGCTTTTAGAAGTAAATAGATCGATGCCCAATCATGGCATTATTTCGATATTTCTCTGACATCTGATATTCCGAAAGGTTCTTTTACAAAATTTACAGTAAATTCTCGCGTAGTGAGTTTACCTACATAATTATGATATTTGTGTCTCGTCTGCTGCTAATTATGAGAGACAAATGAAGGAAATGGGTTAGTTACCGGGCGCCTGGCGACAACCCAACAATTTGTCATTTTTTGTGAACCATTGCATATTTGTCTAGCATGTGGCTCAAGGGAACTACAAATAGACTACGAATACTTACAGAGCACGTGTCATCATCTGCCTAGCTTTTTTTTGGGGTCGGCTTCCAGTCTAACCGGATACGGCTAAATACTTTCCTCTCTCTCGCGACTGCCTATCTGACCTCCACAACACAATTAGTACTGGGTAATACGATACCCCTTGGTAAGGCTGGTTGTCAGACTTTCGGGCAACTGGCTACCTGAAACGACTGTCAAAGATTTATAAATGACAGCCGGGACCAACGGCTTAACGTGCTTTCCGGTGTTATATTTAAATATACCTGCAAAAATAGTGTGAAAATCACCTTTTCAATCAATTAAACCTGCCGATCCAGTCCACTGCTGGACATAGGCTTCTCCCATAGGCTACACCCAACTCCCCATGTTCCGCCGTTCGCATGAAGTCTGTCCCAGCCATATACGATTGTAGCTCCATCGAGCTGGGGGGCCTCCAATGTAGCATTGGAGGCTCCCCAGCTTGCTTGCTTTGCTGTGAACCTATTAGGTAGCAAAATTGCTAGCAAAGGGGCAATCTACTCTACTAGGACATCGTAAAAACTTTTGTAGAGTTTAACCATATATAGCTATGTTTTATGAATGTATTAATTCCAAAAGTAATGCCACAATTTTGATTGCCAGTATTGCAACTCCTCTCGACGTCGTTTAAGGTGGTCTGCCAAGATAAAATCTACACCGTTTTTCTCCTGAATTTCCATAACCTTTGTAATGTAAATAAAACGAAATCTAAATGACAAGCATTACCATTCATACATCAATCATTGTTATTGTCTCGCTCACTTGTTCAGTCAATCATTTAAACGAAAGTTCTCGATCGTCGATATTAGTGTCCGACCGAGGGCCGATTTCAGGTCGAAGCCGATTAATCGGCAATCGAAGCCGAAGGTTTATTTATCCTAAGAAATTCAGTTCAAACTTGACTAAAAGTAACTTTTAAATTAAAAGTTTATGTTTACTGTAAATAATAAACAACTTAACTCGATGATTAACCTTACACTTCGAAATAATGTCAATTTATACAACATTATTTTTAGTATACGCAAAACCTGAATATAGTTTGTTCAGAATAAGTAACTGAATCGATTCCAATAATTTTTAAACCATGTTATATTTTGTCCCAAAAATATTTAAAAAAAGTTACAAGTTGGACACCGAGCGACACTAAGTAGCTATCGCAATCATTTAGGTACCTACTGCCAAATTATTATTATCAACGAGCTCAAGACGACGCTGGAGGCGCGCACACGTACGTTCCGCGTGGTAGCCACGTTTTTGTGCGGACAACCAGGTAACAGAAGAAGCTTATAACTCTGTGATTTTTCATGACACATTTTTGAAATTTTGTACATAGAACAAAAAAAAACACAAAAATACAAAAAAAAAACATAAAAATACTAGACACGTGATTCAGGTTTCGAATATACTAAAACTAATGTTGTATAATTAGAAACTTTTGGCTTCGCGTAAAACTTCGGCCCATTTTAGCTCAAGCCAAAGTTTTGGCCGATTGTGGCCGAAGCCGAAAGTTCGGTCAGACACTACTCGATATTCATGTATCTGTCATCGATATAAAATAAACACGTTTATCGATAGTCCTTGTCCGTATTATGCGATTATAATCGATCAATTTACTCGTTACAGTTGTAGCTGATGTCAATCAACTTGCGATATTACGTGAGGTGCAAACGTTACGTCATTTTAATAGTGTGTTGTGAGTGTGAACATTTCCTTAGAGGATAATATGTTCGTGTGATGTAAAAATTTGCTCCTAATTTGCATAAAGTGTTTTACATACATTCTAGTTTCTATATCCGTTTAAACATAGTTTGAGGTATTGGAATTTATGATGATAACTTGAGTGTTCAGGCGATTATTAATCAATTTCTTTAATTAATTAGAGTTTTATGCACAATCGTTTTGGTTATGGCTCTATTACCATAATGTTCAAAGTTACTAAATATCATAAAACGGCAAGGTATACAAAGTGGAAGGGACATCGTCCCACAAATTCAGTACTTACCTCATTCTGCATATAAACTTTTCATAGATAATTTTTTTTTAAACTGTTTCCCACAAAAGTGAAAACCTACGCGGTCAAAATATATAGAACGACTGATGGTCCAGAATGATGTACTGAACACGTGGTAATCGTTTGTGCGTCGACCCTTCCACCCTGTATTTTGTATATGTGACAGGTACATAGTTTTGTTTTGACCTTAGTGATGCTGACTGAGAATTGTCATAAAAAGTGAAATAAATACGCCGTCCATAAGGTGAACAAGACATTGTCTACCAGCAAGTTTGATATAAACTACGCACATTGACAATAAATTAATGACTTCGTGATTGCCATTTCCGTTTTTCCATGCTCTAGAATGCAGTTCAAAATTGACCCAAATATTTGTTCGAATTGAAGTTCAATGAAATACAACATTGTTTTCCGTCTGTCATTTGTTTCAAATGTCAAATCATTGGCCCTGCCAAGGTCAAATACTGCCCTTTCTCATAATAAATAAGGCATACTTTACTTTGTAATGAAACGTGCCTTTGTTATTGGTTAAAGAAAAATATTTACTTTTATAGTAATAATATTTTATGTGACAGCCATTATGATCGGTAAAGATTGATACATTGTTAGTTTTTACTACGGACTTGTTGTGTTATTAATCTTTTTAAGTACTATGTTTCTTGTTTACAAGCTACTGATGTTCAATCGCGCTGCGCAATTGCTCATATGTATTGTGTTTTTGTCAAGTAGACAAACATAACTTTTCACTAACATTATAACACTGAAAACGGAAAGAAAGAACCGTAAATAGACCGATTTGTCTGCTCATAAACACCACACAACAACTTCAGTTTATCCGTGATCCTTGTGCTTGCAACAGCTGCAGCGCCGAAATATCGGGAACTCTAACCAAAAAGTAAACATGGTAGATATCCCGTTTTCAGTGTTAGACAGAGACAGGTAGACTTGGTATTCTAATACACAGGGGGCTAACTCGGCAAGATAAGACGTCTGTCTGGCTGATATAGTACTATCAGCAGAGCCAGACGTCTTCAGTTTTGTTAAACATTTGCCGTCGTTGAATGGCGAGGGACTGCAGGCCCTCCTGTCCCCTCCTGTGTGTACAAACACCGTCTATGCCCTAAATTGAAAAGGCAACCTGTATGAGTAGCTTCAGGGAAATATATCTTGACGACATTGATAACAGCTGTTTCAAAATCAGTAAGTATATGCTGGGAGTTCAATTCACATTGCAAGTCTTCAGCATATGAGAAAGAAAAAACAGGATATGCTATGTACTAAGAATTACACTATTTGCAGTTGCAAATACTTATCAAAGTGCTGCAGTGCAAGTTTCGCTATTATTCCAGTTCCAAAATAAAGCAAATAATCAAATAACTGCAAACCCAGATGATTGCTGAGTCTACGGCTAGTTCAAGCTTAATTTACAAATGCTCCAAATCCTTATTCTGTTTACTTACCTAATTATCTCGCTTTTAATTAATTAGAGAAAATAAATGTAATCTAATGCCCTCTGATTTCCGCCCAATGTTTATACAAATTACTCAATATCTAATAGAAATTACCTCTCCGATATCTGCCGATAGTTTCCACGATAAATCAGTCTTCACCCGCCCACTCCAGTCGAGAGTAGGTATAATAATATATTAGTATGGGACAAGCACATCCTCCCGTTTTCTTGGGAATACTTGATACCATAAATTTATAGGAGCGACGGTAGAAGCTAATGTTCATTAGCTTTTATACAAATGACGGCGTAACGGTTGTGATAAACTAACTTGAATGTTGGTAGTTAATCAAATTGGCCTGAAGACATGTCGTTGAAATTAGATTGATTTTATTTGCCTCGATGAATGTATAATGATTCCTTCAGAAGTTCTTTGAAGAATTTACTCGAAATCAAATATTTAACATTCATTAAGACTAGGCTTCTTAATTAATGTTAAATATTTGATTTTCAGTACATTATTGGTGGCTCTAGCATAAGCCGTGGCTCCAGTCATTAAATTCATTCGTTTTGCTGTAAATAGAATAGGCAACTTATGCAATACACAATGCTAAAACTCCGTGTTCATCAGAAGATACTTAGGATGTTCATCGCAGTTGTACATTCTGACTTCTGTAAAAAAGATTAATTTAAAAGATACATATTTTTACTCCTAGCTGTCGCCCGCCACATTTAAATATTATAAAAAATATTATTATAAAAATATAAAAAAATCCGATTCAGGATTTTGTTAACACTTTCAAGGGTTTTTTTTTGCACGGAACCTGCTAATAGTTTTTTTTAAATAAAAGTCCCTCCTTATAAAATAAGCTACCTGCCCGTAGCAGTCCTGTCAAAATCGGTCCAGCCGTTTCGGAAATCAACCGGAACAAACAGACAGACAAAATAAAAGCTTTTTTGCTATAAGTACCATATATTCTTTTTCATTCAGTAAAAAACTGTTTTATTTTGAAATTACAAACGGATACTTCAATTTTATTTATTTTTATAGAAACAGTATGAAATAATATACTATAAATAGAAATAAATAAATAAAACGCGGCTATTAAAGAGAAATCACATAAAACTACATCACGGATCAATCAAATTGAACTCAACAATATACCATCGAAGAATTACAGTAAGAAATCAAGTCCCGTTTCCATTGTCTCGGCAACTTATTACACTACACATTATTTAATTCGTCGCTTCATTGTATTGCACAATATTAGTGAAAGGACACGGTGTGAGGTGCGTCCGCGCATACGTCACGTCTGACGGGAACACGGCCCGGGGAACGCGACCTCACGAACTGTGATCGGCAGAACTCGGCACTGCTCGGGTTTGTTGATAAATCTACACACGGCTGAAACTTTCTATAGATTGACACTGAACTGTGTCGACATTTTAGAGAACGATACGAATTAGAAAACAATTGAGCATCTTTTACGAAGAAAGAGGTAGGAGAACTCTTTGGTTGTGCTTAGGAGTATTTAGCTCTAATGCTGATTATTTTTAATTATGGTCTTTAATTGTAATGCGATAAGGTTGAATCTAAACATTCGGAAAAGTAGCCATATTTCTCAACAACGACATCAGTAGCCCAACCTCTGCTTCCATTGTTCGAATCATCATTTTCGTCAGGATTTGTTAAAGAGAGCAGAGATCATATATTTCGTTATATTGTGTCTTACAACTATTGTAATAGGTACCTAATTAGCATCTACGCAATGACGTTTTGCATTCTAGCAATCGCCTAAATCTAGTTTAGCCAGTTAGATAAATTAAAATTTAAAAAGGCCAGTCGATTAGTTACGAGTCACAACTCCAGTGCCTATTTTAATAACACGTCTAAAATTACACTTGGGGCACAATGAAATGACCACACAATTTACGTAACAGCAATAATTATTACAACCGAAAACTCTATTGAAGCCACCCTCCGGCCATTGTGACTAAATTACCAACGGCGCCAGTATTTATGAACTGTCAAACCCATTTGGGTCCATTTCGACCCACTATCGTTCCAATCGGAACTCGATCACAATCGAATTAGAAATCGGACATTAGATCGAATCGAATTATCTGTGCTGTGTGCGATTCGCTTGCATAATGTGATTAGACGTGTTCGGGTGGTCGGTGTGCTGTCTGGGGGAAGCGATGCGTGTGTATGCTGTGAAGCGATACATCGCTGTGGAATTCGCAAAGATGTACTTATGTGAACGTTTAGGAATCCGCTTTCCTAAGTACGCTTCAACTTAGCCAAAAGCAGTAGGCAGGACGAATGCCTGCCCTGCTTTTAGTCAAACTGAAGAAGATTATCCATTTGAAAGACAACAACAACACATTGAGAAGAATTACCATAAATGGTGGTCATTCTTGATCAGGGCTGGTTTTCAATAGCCTGAACCCACAAAACACAGAGATGACGGCCTGACGGATGAAGGTTTCCTGGTCCCTTCACTCTCAACCACAAGGATCCTGTAACTACATGTAATTCCGGAAAATATGCAAAAAAGCACCACTATCTAACTAATAAAACTAACCATATTATCATTACGTTTATAACTAATATTTGCTTCGATGCCCAGTTGCGTCACGTCTACCCAAATTATGACGGCTCCATTGAGTCTGAAGATTGCTCGATTATGAACCAAAGAAAAAAAATGGCGGCACGAACGGTTCGTTAGTCTGTTGGTCTGGCTAATTATCTCGATATGGAAGCAGTCTATGAGCACCAATTGGTTTGTAGGTGATCATTATTCGATCACCTGTCTAAGAATGGTTATGTAAAAGAGTTGTGTTAATAAAGTGGAAAGACAGTGTAGCTATGCAGAAAGTTCTATATCAATTTTGCCTTTTCTTTGTTCAGATTGATATAGCTTTAAAATTGAACATATTTTTTATTGATAGATTCTGACTTACAGTGCCTATTGTCAGATGAACAAAAATTCGACAGCTTTAGTACATCATGTCTTACCGTCATATTTATTTTTTACATAAAGTTATCAGGCTAATGAAAAATTAACCCTTAATTTTATGCAGATGTAAACTTAGCTGACTTATTCATCATCATAATCTGCCTGCCTTTGTCCCATTCTATTTGGGGTTGGCGCAACACGTTTTCTTATCCATTCTCCCCTGTCAGACGTCGCAGAATCATTTGCTCCTTTCTCTTTCCTGTCATTCCTCGCACAAAATCAAAATCAAAGCATTTATTTCAAATAGGCCAGTTACAGGCACTTTTGAATTGTCGAAACAAAGACAACAATGAAAAAAAAATAGCTACAGTCCCAGTCACAAGGCATAAAAACTGTGAAAGTACTGTAGTTGCCCATTCCCTAACGTAGATCTCTATGGAGAAGAACGGGCAAGAAACTCCATGGACACTCTTTTAAATCAGTATTCTTTTACAATAATTTCGTTACATCATTTATGTTGAGATGGTACATTATGTGAGAACGATGTAGCAAGATGTGTATTTTAAAAGTGTCCATAGTAAAAAATAAAATAATTAATTCAAATAAACCGTGGCAACCAAGAGATGACCAGTCACAACTGACAGCGCCCGTCCACGAACATGACGCATGTATCGGCACCATTCAACTCAACCATTTTGAAGGGAACACCATGATCCGACACACGCGCCACCATCAGCGAGACATTTTAGTGAGAATGACATACTCTTAACCGCCAGGGCACATTCAAGTCAAGAAAATACGTAGGTTTCCAGCGAATGACAGCTTTCTAGTACAGAGTGCTCACACAATATGGGCTATGCGGTTATATAATACTAAAGAGATTGAATTTATACATTGCAAAGATAGTTCTACAATCTTCAGCAGCTCCAACATACTGTTTAATGTTATCCATTTATGCGCCCCTGTCCTTGTGGAGCAGGACCGGCATTGAGCCAAGCATTTTTATCAGCGATATAATCGTCCAACTTGTAATATGCTTTCTTACATAGTGTGCGTTTAATGCATGTTTTAAATTTAGTTTCATTCAGTTCAAGAATACTTTGTGGAATTTTATTATAGCATCTCAAACAGTACCCCATGAAAGATGAGTCTACTTTAGCGAGTCTGAAGCCTGGCTGAACTAATTGGTCTCTATTTCTAGTACCGTAATTGTGTCTGTCGCCTCTTTTATTAAAAAGATGTAGATTTTTTCTTACATACATTATGTTTTCATAGATGTATTGACATTGTACAGTCATGATGTTAATTTCCTTAAACAGTTCCCTTAGAGAATCACGCCTTCGAAGATTATATATGGCTCTGATGGCTCTTTTTTGCAGAATAAATATAGACTCAATGTCTGCAGCCCGTCCCCATAGCAAAATTCCATAAGACATTATACTATGAAAGTAGCTAAAATAGACCAGTCTAGCGGTATCTACATCCGTATATTGACGGATTTTTCTAATAGCATATGCTGCTGAACTTAGCCGCCCCGCTAGAGATGTTAAATGAGAACCCCATTGTAGCCTTGAGTCAAGCGTAATCCCCAGGAAAACTGTTTTATCTACAAATTCAAGCTTCTCTTTATTCAATACTATATCACAATCGCTACTTTTAACATTCGGCACAATCCATCCATCTTTTGTTTGGCTCTCTTCTCCCTGTCCTCTTAGCTGACTTATTATTTTAGATAACAAAGTCCATCATCACATCCCACATCTTGACATTGAATTAAAAAGTGTCATAGAAATATACAAAACCTATACATTATTAAATTTAATATGCTAAACACAATCATTTTCATTACACAATATTTTGAGCTTATTTCGACGACCATTCTCCGTACCATAAACGGTCGTGACGCCTACACGGTTAGACGAACCGAACCCAATCGCAGATTGCTATAACAACGTCATTACCATGTACCTCGTATACATCAGTTATCTGGATAACATCTGTTATGCTGGCAAGGTGATGATTTGCATTATTATGTAAGCTAGTAACTAATGAATGGTTAGTGTTTCGCACATAATTGACCTTTTGAAAGTAGAATATTATAATTGGACTTTAATTTACAAGGATCTACATGTTTCTTTAGGCGATATCATATTCTTAATAGTTAATCTTCGTCTTGTTTCTCATCTTCAACTTAATCCGTGCTGAGTGTAGTTCTCCTCCGTTGCACGCCTTTTCCCGGTTCTGACTTCCTGAGCCTCATGCATCCAACTCTTGCCTGACGCTCTGACCAGACCCCTGACAATGGCCATTGCTGTAGTCTTATATTAGACGAAAGCAGCTCCTGATTTTCTTATCATATATAACTTAGAGCCAAAGCAAGCCTTCGTCCAGGCAGTTGGCTTCTTGGACCTCTCATGAATTTGATATCTTATCCAATAGCCAAACCAATGGTCCATCAAATGGTTATGGACTTACTGTTTGGGCATTTACCGAGTTTCCTCCGTGCTTCGAAAAGCATGTTAAGCAGTTGGTCCCGGCTGTCATTTGTAGATCTTTGACAGTCGTTACAAAGATAGTGGCCCGAAAGTCTGACACCCAGTCTTCCCAAGGGGTATCGTATTACCCAGTACCAACTGAGTTGTGGTGGTCAGATAGGCAGTCGGTCCATGTAAAATACTGGTATCTAGCTGCATCCGGTTAGATTGGAAGCCGACCCCAACGTAGTTGGGAAAAGGCTAGGCAGATGATGAGTATCTATCAACACATCCCGCAAAATCTTTAATTAGACTCACAACTCTCTGACATGTAAAAAACCTAAGCTTACACCCAGCAACGCTCTTTCAACAAGGTTTTCAAAACTGTAATGCCTAAGGCGTGAGCCGTCTAAAATAGATGCACTCATTTTGCTCAGCTGAACTCCCTGTGCCCCTGGTTCCAGTCCACTGATGCTGTAACAGCTTGTGGCCTACATTTGTGCTGTTAAATAAATGTTAATCAATACTGAAAGTCTCTTGGCCAGATTGTCTGCGGAGACAGCATTGTTAGGCTTTCTATTGTTAAGATTTATATTTCTCTGTGTTTCTTTAAGCGTTTTTTTTTGTGATTGCAAAAGTATTCTGATTTTGACGCTCTCTGGGTTCTGACTGAAATGTTTTACGTTTAAATTCATATCTTGCCAAAATGTGATCCCTCGATTTCTACAGTGCGGTGCTGTTTAAAACATGACCCACTTACTGAATTGACGTAAGTGTCTTTTCAACTGCACTTTTGAAGACCTCATCAACCTCAACGCTACTGACATGGCTATTAATGTGGCCCAATGGATCTCAGTGTCGTGAGGAAAGTTTTAAGTATGAATGTGGATGGCTTTATACGCCTCCTGGCGCTTTCTAAAATTATAGAACCAATCCAGAACAGATAAGAGAGAGATAGGTGTTGAGATTATATGGCAGGACTGGAGTCCTGCCATATAATTTCAACACAATCAATCTAAAGTTTTACTTTTAATGATTTCTTAACTCCATATTTTATGAGTGGTACAAGTTCAAGATGGTACAAGCCATCTCGATGATGACGATAATGTCTTCCGGTACATGAGCCGTTATAATTAACTTCCTCAATAATGCAGCACGTGTGATGTGTATTAATTATTTTTAAAACCGCTACTGGATATTTGGATGTCCAGATAATTATTGATATCGGATAATTGATAAAACCATTTGGGAATTCGAGTTTGTAACCATGATTTTTGGTGGTATTGTAATTTAAATACATAGGATTGAACGTCAACATTATCTGCCTAGCTTTTTCCCCAACCGTCTTTTTTTTTTTTTTGGGGTCGGCTTCCATTCTAACTAGATGCAGCTGAATACCAGAATTTCACATGAAGCGACTGCCTGTCTGACCTCCACAGCCCAGTTAGTACTGGGTAATACCCCTTGGTAAGACTGGTTCTCAGACTTTCGGGCCACTGACTACCTGTAACGACTGTCAAAGATCTACAAAAGACAGCCAAGACCAACGGCTTAACCTTAAATAAATACATAGGATAGAACGTCGCGATACTACAATAGAAGCCTAGTTGGCTTTTCGACAAGAAGACCTTGATACAAACTCAGTAGCTGCCACGGAGTCTGGATTTATGCCCGGTCGATGGCAATAGGCTCGCCCCCTATTTCATGGAACTTAAACATAACTGGCGAAATGTGGGTGTGCTTGTTAGGTACACCTCAGAGTATCGCTTCGGGGATTACAAATCGTGATGTTATGACCTAGACACAGTGCCATTCTGTCCGCGATAACGACGACGGAAACGTCATAATTGAATGGGACCGACGTAAGTTACCAAAAGGCTAATGTAAAAGCCGTTGTAGAAATACAAAACTCTATGAGGGCGACTGCCATATGTGTAGTCCCTCAGATCCATTTGAAAAGGCCCTCAAACGAACTTTTAAAACAATTAAGCAATGGAAGAATGAGGACTTACTAAAACCGTGTTTGATCATAATCCATTCAACAGTTATTATCAACTGCCTCGTTGGTCAAGTATTTGCAATCGCGACTGCTGAGCATGAGTTCCTGAGTTCGATTTCCGGATTGGGCTAAATTGTAATTGGGTTATTCCATCAGGAATTTCACAGTAGCAGCCAAGGACTCTGCATTTGTGCCCGGTTGATGGCAATAGGCTCGCCCATTACATGGGACTTAAACTTAACCGGCGAAATGTGGGTGTACTATTAGGAACACCTCTGCCTAACCCTCGGAGATTACTAGCGTGATATTATGGTACTATGTATTATCGACTCCTTGCCTTAGCCTCCGATCACGTTTATCATACCACCAATTTACCCGAACATTATGTATGTATTTTCTTATCAAATTAAATATCATTATATCCGACATCAGAACAGATGGTCTCATCATCAATCATGTGTAAGTAGCTACTGGAGGACAGTGTGTCATTTTAATAATAATCATATTGGACTATTATGCCTCCGGTAATCGATCGAAACATTGATTTTTTGCCGTTTAAGATCTTATCTTTACATACAATGCTTATTTTTTAATCTTTTTAATGTAAGTTGTGTTCTGAGATATTTTAAGAAATTATTATTGATGGTGTCATTGATGTGCAAGTCGGATGTTTTATGTTAAATGTCATCTTGGAAGGTTTGTAAAGGAAATCGGATGATTGGAATCTGTTTTTAACTATCTTTGACATAAGAACTTAGCGTTGAAAGAATAGTATAATTTTGACATTCTCTAGAATCTAAAGGAAAGGAGGGAATGTTGGATACAAATATTCTTCAAAAAACTTAAATAGAATACTCTGTTTAGCTACGTTAGGAGTTGTCTTTTAATTAACCACGTGAGGTTTGAACAGGGGGGGAGAGGATCAGAAAAAGATCACGATTAATCACCATGGAGGGGATAATGTGATAATCACGTGCATTCTGTCGTGGGATGAAAAAAAAAAATATGTCTCACGTGTAAAATATTTTTAACAATAATTAATTAAAACCTGAGCAAAAACCCGAGCAAGCGAATTTTTATCTAAAAATTGTGATAGAAAATATTTTTTTTTAAATCAAAAACTATTTGATCTTTTCTATAAATAAAATACATGTAATGCTGGTAGGGGGAAGAGGGGTAGCCTTAAACCTCACGACGACACCAGAGAGCAGGGGGAGCTAAAAAAGTGGCCTAAAAACCTCACGTGATGGCCTCTTGTTGAAAACCATCATATAACCTTAACTACACTGTAAACTTAACATTAAAATGGCGCGTGAAAGCTTCGACCGTCAGCTTTGCTCTCTTGAATTATTGTTCCTTTAGCAATCAGAGCGCATCCGAAGTATGATTTATGCCATTTTCACTTACCCCTCAATGTAACGAACCGATCTGCTCTCACCGGCGACCTATTACGGACCATTTATAAATGGGATCCATGAAATATTGCTTACTTTCTAAGCTCCTATATTCAGGAAATTGGAGAATTATTCTGGGATTTGATTTACAAACAAATAGATTGTGGATGCTGTTGAGGTTTCACCTTTAGAGTGTGTCCACGATCAACTGGTTCCAATGGATACAGTAGGTACATGATTCAAGACAAAAAAACGACTGGTTCAAGGAAAAAACCGTTAAATACCGATAAAAATCTATGGAACAATGGATTTGTTTTTAGCCAACAGAAATGTTCGGCGCTTACGGGGTCTAGAATCATATACCTACTGAATTAGGGGTAACAAGTTGAGCGTCGGTGTCTTACAATCATATATTGTTCTTTGTAGGTAACGTAATTACGTTCATCATCATCAACATTCTCCTGCCCTTATCCCAATTTATTTTGGGCCAGCGAAGCATATCTTCTTCTTCCATACTTCTCTATTACTCGTCACCTCTTTTCTAGTCATATCATCCTTCACACAGTCCGTCCATCGTACATTCTTCTGTAAAAAAGCGTTAGAGCCAAAAAGGCACATATATCTGACCCCGTTAACTACATTTTCAGGACAACTGCTCAAAGAATCGAGATCACAAACCGTTATCGATTCACTGATAGCAGATCTATCTGGCGTCACAATTAGCCGAAGGGAACTCGCCCATAATTTACTGCGCATAATATCTGCAATGTATATCGACGTCGGTCGTCCAATAATGAAGAAATCTATTAAGATTTGTGCCCGCGGCGGGCTGGGAGCTCCGGTCACGATAAGTTTACAGAAAATGGAACGACAGGCAAATTAGAATGTTGACATGTAGAGATTAGATGATAATGGATAAGGAAGCTGTGTTTACGGTTTTTGGACTAGATTCGATTGCGACATATTTGTGTCTTTTTTTTTAGGTGAGCGTAACTGATTTGCAGCTGGTAGTAAGTTTGTCGAAGAATATAAATTTAACATTTTTTTTTAAACCGGCTTTTATTAAAATGAAAAGAAAAGAAAATTAGTTTTATCCGTTGAGGAGTTCTCTCGTGAGGAGGTGCCTCACGAGAGAACTCCGCAACGGTTCCACACAGACATAGTTTCATCCTGGCTGCAGAATGAAACTATGTCTGTCATTTAAATGTTTTGTCACCAGAACCAAAGGTGTGTGTAAAATTTCAGCTCAATCGGTTGTGGGAACTGGTTTTAAATTCAGTTGCAAGATTTGACCAATAAATACTAACTAATGAACAAGGCAAGTTAAATAAAAGCTTATAAAAAGAGTTGCTCCCAAACACACGCATTGTCATTGTGAGGTAAGCATGTCCTAGAAACAAAAATTCGAATACATGACTACATGAGGGAACCACCAACCTGCACTAGGCACGCGAGGTGAATTACGTCCCACTATCACTCTTAGAGAGTAGGCCTATGTCCCAAAAGTGGAAAAATTATAGGCTGATCATGCTACACATAGTGGCTCTTGAGTAAATCAATTTCTTTCACATACGCTCTAACCACTAGACTCTAAACTTGTCGCCAAACAAACATAAACGTCAAAAACATTTAGAGACACAGTTAAACACACCAACAAACCAACTGAACGTAATACATCAGCTTGATGATTGACCAACGCAATAACGTACCAGATAAGGCCAATGCAGACTTATAAAGCACCTTACGACACGGACACGGGAGAGATCCGATCAATCTCCATCGAGTCACGGAGCTGGTCTGTCTTCCTATAAAAGCTAATACGTCCTTAAATCGATAGTAACGGCATTACTCAAGCTGTCTGCGGAGACAGGACTTGTTTGGACCTGATGCTATTTGTTTACAAGTATTAGTTGGTAAGAGAAAACGCTATAAATGTGAATTCGTTGAATGTGGAATGAATACATATTTCTTTTGAGGCCAGAAGAAGAATAAATATAAATTGTTTGATAGTAAACTAGGTCATGAGCCAAAAACCAAAATATCTTCTTCCAGTAAAGCCCTGTTTATTTCAAGAAGACAGGACATGTTTTTTTTTAGATTAGCCTACTCTGTCCCACTACTACTGGGCAAAGGCCTCCACAATGGCTTTCCAATTTTGTTTACAATTTGTTTTCACCGACCAATCCGTTAAGAATGAGTCCAGATCGTCACGCTCGTCTTCAGGCACCCACTGTGTGACTATCTTCGCCCATCTGCCCGGCTTCATCCTAGAAACGTGTCCCGCATGTTAGTAGTCATGCAGGACATGTTATGATAGATAGAATGTAATACCTACGAAGATGTCGAATATCTCACTTGTATCTGTTGTAGTTATCAAATTGCTTAGCTCTTGAATAATCTTGATTGATATAATCACTCCAAAAACCCCATTTACGCTGCTTTCTTCAAATTCCTAAGACAACTTTTTTAGTCCATTGAGATCTCGTGCCAATCTCTAAACACCCAAGCCAAGTAAAGCCACTGAGGAAGTACACACAGTCATTAGCCCATAAATTCGAAGTGACCGTGTTTCCTCAAGCCCAAGTGCCGTAATTGACGCTTTTCATTGACTCATTAGCAACACTGTTGCTGATGATATTGCACGCCTGAATAACGTCTACTGTTATAATACTGTAGTTAATTATGAGCTTCTGTTTATTGGTTTTCGTGGTTACATTTGAATTGTCTTCAAGCTTAGAAAATTGTTGTATTTCTCTCTACTGTATGGTTAACTTCAGTAGATATGTTTTGTGCCATGTTCTATAGTTCAATGAACTCATATTTTGTTTTAAGGTTAGTTTGAATAAGTAGGGAATGGCTCGTTGGTCTAGTTGTCGCAATCGCGACTTCTGAGCATGATGAGGTCCTGGGTTCGATTCCCGGGTCGGGCAAATTGTTATTGGGGTTTTCCATCAGGAATTTCTCAGTAGCAGCTACGGAGTCTGGATTTGTGCCCGGTTGATGGCAACAAGCTCGCTCCCTATTACATGGAACTTAAAACGTAACTGGCGAAACGTGGGTGTACTACTAGGTACACCTCTGCATAACCCTCCAGGGATTACCGGAGATTATTATGTTTGAATAAGTATTAAGAAAAATAACAAAACTTTTGGATTGAACAACTATTTTAATACTCGTTATTTATGGGAATGGAAAGCCTCGTCACAAATCGTGACTATTGACGTCGAACACAGACATTTAAAATTTCGAAAGCCTGTACCTCATACCCAATTTATCACAAATATTATTGCCCAAACAGTCTTCGCGAATAATATATGATGAACCGTTTCAGCAATCTCGGGTCAGCAAATATAAATGGCATCGGTACAATATTAATTACGTTGAAAGTTCATGTCAGTCAGACTTGAAGACCGTGAAGCTCCATTGATACGCCTATCAGTTCAAATCGCTGGCTTGTCACCTCCTGATGAAGCTAGAAAGCTGAGCTTTTATTTCTCAGTATTTTACTTTTAAGATCAAATTAAATTAGCTGACGAGACTTTAAAGAGGTTATAAATGAAGACTAAAAATTTTACCTAATTAATAAACTACATATAACTGATTACGAAGTACGCGGCCGAAAGAGTAGTTTGGTTCTTTAAATTATGAGTTTATTTAATTATTAGCTTTTGACAATCATTTCAGGTTGTACTCTGCGAGTAATAATACAATTCAATCATAATTCGAAAGTCACGTGGCGCCATTTATTATCATAAGAACGTTATTGTTGTTTCCCTCGGGAACAGTACTTTTTTTCGGGATGAAAGGTACGCTATATCCGTGTCTGTACACCTGACAACGTATATGCAAAACAGGATGATCGGTTCAGTGGTTTAGGCGTGAAAAGGTAACAAATAAACAAACAAACTTTCGCATTTATAAAGTTAGGATTTTTGTTTTTCATTTATCGTCACAACCATCTCTGCAGTTGATAAATTTTGCTAGCTAATTTAACTTCACCGTATAATTTAATTTATGCAGTTTTTTTTTTACCAGTAATTAAAAGTCTGTTACTTAAGGCGATACAATGAAGGTTTTAATTACAAAAGAGTTAAGCAGGAAGCCGTCACTTTTATTACAGCTACGGCTATGGTAGCCGCGTATTTTAATGAAATTGACTTAACCTGATCCTGTTTCAGACCACCATGGTTTCTTTATTAATATTTCCATTTAAAACGAGTATTAATAATGTACCATGAAATGATAGGAGACAGCTGGTGTGTGCAATATCTTACTAAACCATTTATTTGTGGTGGTAAGGCTGTGTGCACATCTTGACATCCACATGCTGTCAACTACCTAGAAGCAAATTCGTTCACAATTCTTGTCGTAGAAGGCATGTGCGAGCTAACAGGCAAGATACAAATGCGAGAAATAGGTCGTCCGCAGTTGTGTACCCATCCTAAGGTTTATTCTGATTGACGGGCGTAGAAAATTCAGTTATCGTCTAGCGTGTCGTATCGTCGTATCCCACATACGTGCTTCTATTATCTTAGTCTTGTTTTTCTAGGTTTTTGTCATTCTATCCGGTTTCAATATGCTGATGGTATTGCGGTGTACTACCAATATTAGCTAGTAAAATAACATGTCACGTCTTCTTAAAATTTCTTGTCTATATCATTTCTTTTCTAGGCTAACAAATCAAGATCAGCTAAGTACTTCCACGTTGGAAACAATTTAATAAATGGATGGGTTGTCAGAATTGCTCAATATGGTACTTTTGCAAGTTTGGCGTTATCTCTTGTATCGAAGTTGTGTACAATATTATGTTGTTTCCTGTGGTTGATGGATTAGCTTGTCAATGTTGGGACATTTCCATCTGAGTACAACATAAATTACGAAATATGAGTTCTTGTCGTTTTACTTTTTAATGTCATGATCAAAATATATGCAAATGAACTTTCAAATTCGAGCAGATTCTAAAAGATTGAATTATTCTAAACTCAAAAAGTTGAACAGCTAGTTGATAGTTCCTCAATTTATTTTCAAAATCACTTGGAACGCGCCTTAATTGTCCATATCATTCGATTTCATTCACGATTCCCGCTGAACGCTTGCTCCACTTGCGTTACGCTTGCGTAATTGTTTACCCGCGTAATTGACGTTTGCCGATGATATAAACTCGTTTCATATCGAAGCCGGGATCGAGGCGTCATCCTGACTGACGTTAAGTGTCGCTTGCGCCGCTTGTCTTGCACACAGTGTCACTATTTCGCTTCATTAACCACTAGCCTCCAGTCGAAGGGTGACTTTTACATTCGGAGATTGTAAATGGACTGTAAGATTAATGTTTCTCCCTTAGGAAATAATGCCGTTAGCCGTAGTCCTATGAATGTAGTTAAGAACTTGCCTTACAAAGTAATGAGAAATTATAATCTTTCAATCAAGGTTTACAATGTTGTTCGTTTCGCAACACGCAATGTTCATCAGCATGCAAATAACGCTTTTCCCATGATATCGATTTCACGATTCTCCTGGTCTACGGGGTCAGCGCCATTCAACTCGCGGAAGAAAGTAAATTGGAAACCGTGACGTACTCGGTGTTGGGGCGATTTGTACACGTCACACGCGGGTAGCAGGGCCCGCACCCGACCGGAGAACATGACCCCTGACGCCGTGTCAGGTGCTCACTATCAGGTATCATAGATACTGGCCGGTTAGCGTCGGTGGCATCTTTAGTGGGTTAATTTGCCACAGATAGCGGCCATGATGGATTGTTTGACGCGGCGTGTGCGCCCGCGCGGTCCACGCCCTCGGTCAGAGGTTAAACACCCACTTTGTGCACGATCCCTTCGTTGTATTGATTTTGCAGTCGATCACGAGCATAATCTTGTGCATATCTTTTAATACGTCGTTCTAAACTGTGCATAAATCTCGGCAAAATGATCGTGTCTATAAGTACACTTAAAGCTTGTAAAGACAGTGCCCCGCGGTACGGATGCATGATTCGTGGTGAGCTGTGTCGATAAAGGAAATGTTTACCTGCACGTGGGTGTAGGAGTTGGCTACATTATCTAATGACGGTCGCAGTGTATGCAAAAACTGTATTTTAAAATACGATAAGAAGGAAATTACTAGCGGAGCATCGAACGGACCTTCAAAAGCTGTTAATCATTTCCTTGGGCGCTGACACTGGCACAAAGTGGGCGTCTAGCTGTAATCATCGGGAGTCATTAATGCCGCCGCTCGATTCATATTCATTACTGGTAATGATTTGACGAACATCATCGCCTCATCGGACATCGAGTCTTTCATTAAGAATTCGGCTCACTGTAATTGTAGGAAGTATTAAAGTTTTTAAGTACGCGTTGATTTACGACCAAATTTTGTTTTCTTCGTCCGTCCTGGTTCTCACTTCCGAGGGGTAATAAATTGAACTTCGCACTCGTGTTTTTAGTGGGGCTTTCTCTCGTTGTTTGTTTAAAGAGGATCGTATCTTGTTGACCCATCGTATTTACAATTTCGATTTTATATCGAGACTTTTGGTTGCAACGGTACCTCGGCCTGTCCGGTTCGGCTTTCGTCTGTCTATTGTTTCAGCAGTAAGCAGTAACCGCCGCGTATGGCGCGCGTAATGTTCCCGAGATAAAACGAAACCATAAATAATGTTATGATGTCGACACAGTCGTTGCTACCGATTTTAATGTGTGTACGAGTGTAGGATTTACGAGCTCGATCGATATTGCAATACTCGAATCGGATTGTATTTAAATCAACTTCTGTCTCTCGCAATTGTGTTTGTGTTCAGCAAATTATTGCTGGTATCACGTTTGCACCTTCAGATATCCTAGATTAGCTATTGAATCCATTGTTCGATTATTATCGTCATCCTTTCGATATTATATTTGGTGTTTGAATTCCTGCGTCTGTTTATGTTGGAGAAACCAATTGTGGTGTCCTTACGTATTGCACGACTGTTAGGTACCTTCGTTGACAATCTATTAATTTTATTGGGGGTGACTGCCATCTGACCTCCGTGTAGCACTTAGTGAAACCAGATTTTGCAATAAGATATTATCGACGCTGACCATCTTTTTGATATGGGTAGTGCCGAGATTGGTAGAATGTCACTTTCAAAGAGAGACCGTGAGAGTCGCTGGTAGATGTCGACAATCCCTAATAATGCCATCATGTTCCTTGATATTATATTCTTCCTTAATATAATTTCTTAATTTTACCCTTAAAGCTCCGTGGCTAAAGAATTTTGTCTAGACTCTAGACAAAATCCTTTACGTTCTTTCTTTTGCGTTCAAAAGTTCAGATAACTTCACTGCAATATCAGCTCAGGTACTCGTATTAGTTTTAAGCACCCTAATCTAGAAAGTGTAATGTGGCAACACTGGTAGTTTTAAAGAGCTGGCCACATCGAGGCCACCCTCGGTCTGGTACGCTATCTGAGCATGCACTACACTGCATCTGGCTTCCTCATGCAAATGATTGCAAATAGGTGCTTTCGTCAGTACACTGGCGTGGTTTCAGATTTAATGTAGGAGCTATTGTTTTGTTTTTCAATTTAATTTTTGTCTGTAGTTTTTTTAAAGGTAAACTAGAGCTCTCAAAATAATATTGAAAATATTGTATACTAGCTGTTGCCTGCGACTTCGTCCGCGTTAACTCCCTGCCCAAGTTTGTAGCACAAAAAATTAAGGACTTTCATACAAACTTGCTAGAGCCCTTACACCTCCTTAATCCGGCCCTGTCGCAAAATCCGTTGTGAGCGGACGTCTACTAACTATACACTACCTCCCTGCCTAATTTCATCTTTATACGTCAAGCGGTTTTCTATATTTCGTGATGAGTGAGTGAGTGACTTTTCGCTTTTATATATTTTGATGTATAATGTTCGTAGTGCCAAATCTTGATCAAGATGCAGGATCAACCCTCCCTATAACAAAATTAGCCATCTCTAATCCTACCATCGCTAATGCATCTTCGTCAACACCATACTACTTAACTCCTTCTGGCCTTTTATTTCTTTGTCAAGAAATTCCTCATAAATCATACACAAATGAATAAACATGACAAACAAATCAAGAATTTGTCAGGTCGAAGGGAAATGCTTTTAATGGTTTTATAGTTTCCTCGTTCCGCTTTCATTGAAATATCATTTGAATAATTAAATATTGTATTGCAAACACTGGTGCTGAAAAGTATTTACATTTACTACGGAAATTCCTTCGTTAAACCACTCCTTTTGATTTTTCCACAAGGAAACATCCTTTCACGCACCTTTTGCTATGTACAAATTCATTATCTTGCCATCATTGTCGTCATCATCATCATAATTTAGCCAATAGATGTCCACAGCTTGACTGGCTTTCTGCAGGCATCTCCACACCAAAATGTCCTATACTTCTTGCATCCTGCGGATCCTGCTTTCTTCACTAGAACATCGGTCCATCTTTTAACCTATTGACCGCCACGGACGTCTATAGACGTCAAATCAAAAAGTGCTCACAACGCCTCGGACGGTATGGCACTTCAAAAATAACACTTTTTTAAAGCGCTAACGATTTGTCGACCATAGACGTCCGTGGCGGTCAATAGGTTAATAGGCCTAAACCACATTGCCCATCAACCATCGTTCAAAACACAAGTTCTCAAGTTAAAATCAGTATCTGAAGTTGAAAGTAACTCATTCCACTGGTTAACATTTTCGTTCTGCGCCAAGTGGTCAAACAATATCTCAAGTTTCAATGTAACATGCACATTTCCAAATAAGATAAACGTTGCTTTAGTGAAATGCGCAAGTACGGTTTTATCGCAGTCAGCTTTTTCTTATCTACCGTTCGCCATTCCAAGTTTTCAGGGTGCGGTTATGGTGATAACCGGAGCGTGTAGCGGATTAACTTGTACAGCTGTTTCCGACCGTGTTTATCGTCTTGGTTACTCTCTACTCTTCTTATCTTTAACGAGCGACTGCCTATCTGCCCTCCACAACCCAGTTAGTACTGGGTAATACGATACCCCTTGGTAAGACTTGTCTTCGAACCTGTAACGACTGTCCAAGATCTACAAATGACAGCCGGGACCAACGGCTTAACGTGCTTTCCGAGGTAGGAAATTCGGTATGTAATGGGTGGGCACCCATTCACGGACCGACCGGCAGGCGCGGCTTAACCTGAAGATCGACCTGAGTGACTGTTATAGCTCCTCAGAATAAATGACGACAAATGGAATAATTTAGAAAGGAATAAGATAAAAAAATTGCATAGGACGTTTTTGTACAATGAAAAAGGCAATTTTCATAGATCAAAATGTGTCAAAGCCGCCAATCGCTCGACGCCTCCCCGTAGCCGCCGGCGCTTCCTACTCAACATTGCACTTGAGGGAACTGACCCTATCTCATAGAGTTCCCTTTCGAATTGCCCTTGATGGTAATCTTCAGCTTAGTGAATGTATTCTCAGTGAAATTTATGAAAGTCTCGTTGGGAATTCTAATAATAATGATATGCAACAAGGAGTGCCTGCTGTACTATCTATTATTTCCCGTTTTCAATTGTTTGTATCTTGGGAAAAACATTAAACGCATCATAAGGTAAATTGCTTGTTATCAAGCAGC
The DNA here is from genome assembly GCA_905163415.1 of Noctua fimbriata. Taxonomy (NCBI): domain Eukaryota; kingdom Metazoa; phylum Arthropoda; class Insecta; order Lepidoptera; family Noctuidae; genus Noctua; species Noctua fimbriata. The sequence continues at coordinate 3,855,576 of LR990930.1, forward strand.
TGCGGTTATTGGTTGAGTTACTTCGTAGCCTTAGAAGGAAATAGGAAGAGGGGTCGATACCAAAGAAGCTTGAACAACTATCCTATAGACAAATAATATTTTTTAAATTTGGTTGTCATCCGATAAACTTTCTACCTTGTCATCATCATCTTCCTGTCCATGTCCCATGTTACTTGGGGTCAACACAACACGTTTTGTTCTTCAATTCTTCTCTGTCAACCGTCACGCTATCGTTTACTTCTTTTTGTCTACCTTGTACATGATAACCACTAAAATTGATCAAATTTTAGGACCATATATCTGGTACTTGATTTTTAGAGGCACAAAATTACCAACATTACATAAGGGATTTTCTTTTTAATATTTGGGATAGTATAATATAACTATGGGTTTCATCTTTGGCACGTCTATAACTATCGAACTTAATCAAGTTTTGGACCAACCAATACCTGGTCATGATGACTCCCGAAGTCCCGATATGATTAACTTAAATACTTCTGGAAAAATTCCTAGCGGGCAACGTTTAAAAAAAACTCAAACTTCTAGTCCTCTTTACAACCTCCTAGATAGAAAAACCAACCGTATCTAAAAACAAATCCGCCTTGTCTCACAAATCATCCAGCGCAAACACTTCATCACTCTAGCTATTAGCTTAACCTTCCTAACATTTATCTCAGCTACCTGTCACACGAGCTGTGCTGCGTAGGCGCAGCTTTTGTTACCGAATAGCTTTGCAGTTCCACACGTGAAGTAACGATTGATGTGCAAGTGTGCGTGCTGGTGTTGGTTTACGTAATTTGTTGGGCTAATGAGAGGTTTCGGGAATATAGGAAAAACTATGAAAAGATAAAAGATTTTTGTGTTAACGTACAGTGAGTGATAGCAATTACCTGACCCACCTTTGCATAAATGGTTGAGATTTTTTTGAAAACGAATCGATGGAATTTTATAATTCTTTTATATTTTATTTACTTTGCTCAAATAAATATCACTTACTGTAACTACACCTTAGCTAAAATCTTTTTTTTTTTTTTGCGACTCCCACTGTAATTTGTTGATATCTGAAGGAGAGATTGACATTATAAGATTTGTGAGGGCTGTGACACTGTTTTTGGTTTTATTGGGACTCATAAGAACCCTAACCTATATACTTTTATGTTGGCGTACCTATTATAAATAAATAAACTCATAACTAAACTGTTTCTCTAGCCCCATCATTCGCAAGCATTAAAACATAATATCGATCATCCTCTCCATTCTCAGGAAGTCGTAACTCAATAGACCTATATTTTTCAAGATGGCTGCCGCCTGCCACATTAGATTCCAACCGTTACATTATTCTCGACATTCTAGGTAATTGCTTTCCCTCTAAGAAAATTACATTTAGGTCTTACGTCAATGCACAGCTACGGGCAATTTATTGGCGTTTGCTTCCTCGTCTTCTCTCCTTGCTCAGCCGTGGGTGGGCCAGGAAGTTTCATACGGACACCCACGGCCTTTCATCGTACCGTGATTCATATGCTTTAGACTCCAACTATATTAACCGAGCAACCGTCTGTCTGTGCGCATTAGCTGGTTTAACTCGGAAACTTTGGCAGATTTATGGCATGAGAGCTTCGCTCGATGGTAATTGTAAGGATTGTCATGCTATTAGGAACGTTTCAAAGATGTTTTAGAATGGGTATAGGTGATGGTTGTCATATGATGATAGCGTGGCATGTGTTTTTTTTTTAGACTCGGTAAACAGCAATATGGAGCTGACTATATCATTCTTATTTATACTTGTTGCCTCACATGAGAAAAATATGGTAATCCTCTATACTAGATCGCTAATGCAAGTTACGAAATAACACCACTTAGCTCAAGCGTATACATTGATTTCAGAGTTAGATTTAGAAATCAAGTTGACAGTACTGAACTGGATTGCTTTGACTTTAAATGAAGTGAGATCGTTTCTGTAACGTGTCATGTCATGCAGTCAGACTATCTGTCTGTCTGTCTGTATTTTTGAGTCTGTTCGTGCTACGCGTAGGTAGATTTATCTTCAGTCTGAAGCTGTTATGTGTGGGAGCAGTATTGAAGAGCGATTTCCCTAGCCGAAGAGAAACCCTGGGAAATATCTCGTTACCATAAACATTTATGTGCTCTGAACTGCTAAACACCATAATAACCAATTAGGTTCATTGATTAAAGTTGTCCATAACGTAACTTTCAACACTTAAGTGTCATTTGTCGTAATTGTTGGAAACAAATTATATCGATATCGGGCGTTTTATCGATGTTCAATTTCGCGATAATCTGATCGATTTGTTATGTTAGGTGCGTGCAGCCCTAAGGACATTTTTCACCGTTGGTCGATGGAGAGGCTAAATTATAGGCTTTTTACTAGTTAATGCGGCAATAAATAGACGATAAACATCGCCGGTTGTAGCGTAGCACGCGCTTGTTCGACATAGGTGTAAGATGTAAGCTGCGGCTGTTACGTCGCTAAGACGTAATACTGAGATTATCTGGTAGTCTTGTCTAGATGTCTTGTAATAGAGACAGATAGTATGGTAATGGTTCGATAAAGACATGTTAACAGGAGTTCCGTGTGTATATTTTACGGTTATATTGTTTTAAATGTTAGATATTCAATCATGAGTTTCTCAATACATAGTAGTTGTATGCACCTTATCAACTGCTGTAAGTTTGCAGAATCTGGCGACTCGGAAAAGCGTGGGTTTTCCCCCGTTTCCGATTGAAACGTCAAGTAAATTTGTGTTTTGTAATGTAATTGATCCATTCATCCATTGTTGATATTCGACCAAGTACTTAAAAGATGTTTCTACTTCAATTATTAATTGCAATTATATTATATACATTAATAAATTAAAATAACCTATATTAACTAACTTAAAAATAAACTTAAAAAATGGCGTCAAAAAACTCCTCCTCAACGTAGTCAACTGGTAATGTACCCAAAAGACTGGCGGCGTTGCCACGTTGTAAGGCAACGCTAAGCCTTTGGCCAAGGTAAAAGCCAGCCCTTGGGTCACGGGAAGAGTCAACTAAACGTTTAGAAATGTCCTTGAAAAGGTTGTGAGCACTCGGACCCCACGGACCTAGAGTTTCAACCCCAAACGGCTCGAAAATATAGTTACCAATAAGGTTACTATATTTACGCCGCTTGAGGTTCTCTGCAGCCGCAGCCGCAGCACCAGCACAGCACGATGAGCTAGGAAGATGGGATGGCGCAAGAGTATCGACACAAGTTGCATCCCACACTAAAGGCCTACCCATCCTCCATGGAAACAAAGACATGCCGTCCGGTCTCTTGCCATCGTCGCGTGCCAAGCCATTTGGTTCTAATAAAGCTGGAACGCCGACGGTGACAAGAGCTCGACGGATGATATCATTTAAGTTCGCGTGCCGTGCAAAGCGAAATTATGATAATATTATTAATTAATTAATATACTTAATTTACGCCAAATAACGTTGAAACTTAATTGAAGTTCACAATCATTTGTGTATTCAGTGTTATCCCACACTCGTTATCTTAGCATCTACAGAACTCAAGGCAGAAAACCGTTCACATAGACCAATTAATTGGTTATCGCTTATGGCTATCTAATCCACGCTTGCCGCCTGTCACACAGACCACGCCTAGGGCACAGCAAAGCCCAGTAGCGGACTACTTTCACTACGCTCCATGGGAACACGAAATTCGACTAATAGTTTGAATTATTACTGCATCTGTGGTTATGGCTGCGTTCACTGCACGCCTGGGATTGTAGTGAAAGGCTCTCATTTCGATTATTGTTGATTTCTATTGTATTTCAATTTATTGTGAAACTTGTGGGTTTTGGAGTGAATTGTTAGGTTGTGTGTCAATTTGTATTGACGTTCTTTGTGTTTTGTCATAAAGTTCTTTAATTCTTTTGCACGAAACTCTTTTCTTCTTCGTCCCTCAATACTGAAGATCCTGGTCCACATACTGCTGTTACTACAGCGAGGATCACTCGGAACATGCTGCATCCAACAGTCTTCTTGACCACATCTAATAATCTGAACGTCTTGCTGGTGTAGTTTGAAATTAAGCTGATTTAAATGCAGTAATTTATTAACCTTTTGTACAGATTGTACCTCATCATTCTCTTGCCCTTATCCCACCTGTACCTGTACCTCTACATTCTTTTAGGATTGTCCAACAACTTCGACATTTCCGGGGCGTTTTTTTTTTTTATTAATTTTTCCCGGACAATGGCACTGCCTTTAAATGCTTATGGTGCTTACCCTTTACGGTGCATTCAATTGAACACGGTGCGTCTTTTTTATGCATCTCTTAAAAAAATAAAAATGCAGCATGCGGTCACAATTTGCATCGGCCATTGTTCCAAGTAATCCATAATTTCGTCTGAATGTATTGCCAAATTGGTTTTTTTACGAATTCCGAGCTCGTTTTTGTTTCTCGCTGTTTTTGGGGCTTAAACGGTTTGGTAATTTGAAAATCAAGATAGTGTCTGTCAGTTTTATAATGAGTCTCGAATTCTCGATGTGTTATTCTAAAAGTGTCTGTATGGGACGAAAAAAAGAAGTTATATGTATTTACTAATGATGGTCTTTGATAATGTCATGATCCATCAAACATTAATATCAGTTGAGGTCATCTTATTGCATTGTGTTTATGCGAATATGTTTACGATTTTTTACACGCGAAAAAATACATAACAAATCATGTCTGGTACTGGTACGTGGTTAATTTAAAATACTAATTACAGTAATGCATCTTAAATTCTTACAAACAATAATTCATCTTTTTTTTTTCGTTTCAAGTACGTTTTAGCTATTTATTGGTCATCACAAATTTTCGCACTAAAAATGGCATCTGTAAAAATATTGCCACAAGTAGCATTGTTGCCATCTGAAAGATCCGTAAAGACTGTCACTGACTGCGGTGTAACATAAAGTTTGTTTGGATTTTTGCGTGTATTGCTCTTATCGATTTTGATGACCACTTTGTTAATACCAACATGCTCACGAGTAGACTCATATCAATGTTCTGCTTCGATACTTCTCTACTACTCGTTATCACATCATTTGTTCTTCTTTCTAAATTTTAGCTTCCAAAGCTGAAAACAAACAGAAAAAAAACTTGACTAAGTACTTTTACAAACTTATAAGTCCTACGGAAAATAAAGGGAATTGCGAATAAAATATTCTAACTATTCAAGGCAAAGGCCACCACCAAATCGCATGCAAAACGCAACTGAAAATCCCCAACCGAACATTCGTCCAACCGCATCAATGAACAAGCAACCTACAAATATTTATTCAACAACAATTAATGTTTACAAAATACCAATTGATTTCTGACGGAAGGCTGGACCTTTACACACAAAAACATATTACAATTTAAATCGATATATTGATGTATGGCTGAGGTTTTTCTTCAACGGAGGAATATAAATGAGCCACTGTGTTGAGGTCAGGGTGGCCGTACCTCCTCCGTATTTACGAGACCAGTTTTTAACCTCACTCAATTCTCCTCTTGCAATTCATTCGTTGGTTTTTTTGCGACAGTTCGATAATTTTGAATTGTTTTAATTTTAAATGTACTGTAATTGGTTTATGTGTTGATTGTTGGCGTAGGTCGTGTTTAAAGTTCAGTCTATGTTAATTTAATCAGTGCTTCAGTGATTTTTTATGTCCCAATTTGGCGCAATTGCTTGTTGGGCCTCCAAAATCCTTAGAAAATTACAATAATTTAATTAAGCCAGCGTTTATGCCCCGTAGCATCATCTGCCTAGCATTTTCCCAACTATGTTAGGGTCGGCTTCCTATCTAACCGGATGCAACTGAATACCAGTACCTTACATGGAGCGATTGCCTATCCGACCTCCACAACCCTGTTAGTACTGGGTAATACCCTTTGGTAAGACTGCTTATCAGACTTTCGGGCCACCGACTACCTGTACCGACTGTCAAAGATCTACAAATGACAGCCGGGACCAACGGCTTAACGTGCTTTCCGAGACACGGAGGATACTTGGTGTGTAATGGGTGGTCACCCATTTCCGGCCCAACCTAGGCAGCACGGTATAACCTAAAGGTAGACCTGAGCGGCTGTTATTATTTAGCCACGAGCTCCTATCGTTTATTCCCTGTATGTGGGAGAAAATAATCCTCCAAACATCACGCCACTAATCCCCAAAGGGTAATGCAAATGTGAAAATACAACACCCACATTCCGCAAGTCATGTTTAATCCTATTTATCCCTGTATGTGTCCCTTCATACCTTAACATAATTACCCATCCACTCTTAACTCTAAGACCAAGCACATTTAAATTCTAATTTTAAACCCCTAACTGTCCTTCTGACTCATAAATCCTATGCGACCTATTTGCGGCGACCTATTTCGTCGGCCTATCCTTGCGCTGAATCCTGGGTCGACTTTGACCTGGGATCAACAGCCTGTCCTTGACATGTGTAGGCTCGTCCGATGAGAAGCTTTTCATTAAGTATTCTAGAACTTTCTCGTAGATTGGTATTTTGCAGAAGCAATAAAGAAGGTGTTCTTGTGAGCAAGGATAGCGCTAAAAGATATTGGAAGACTCGAATAAATCTTTTTTCGACATAGAACCATTGATTTGACGGACGAACTTTAGCGTTGTCTCAAACGACTAGGTACTGGACGTTCGATAAACGTTTAAACACAGGTATTTGCTTACCTTTGTACCACTTCCTCCATCTCACGGACGATGTTCACCTTATACCAAAACAAGGTCTTTAACAGTTCTGAATCTTAAACATAAGTAGTACTGGAGCTGACTCGAGAAAAAAATTATTATCATAAATATATATAGAAAAAATACACGTGATTTTGGGTAGGGGAGGGGTAGTCTAATACCTCACCACGTATCACCATGGGGGAGGGGCGAGTTAAAAAGTTGCTAAAAAACATCACGTGATTAATGGAAGATCCCTTTGCACGACCCGGGAATCCATTCCAAGACCTCATGCTTAGTAGTCGAGCTGTAGTCTCACACATATTCACCAATATTTCCACGCGAGCGAAGTCGCGGGCAACAGCTAGTATATTCTATAATGCTTTTGCTAAAAGTAAACAAACATTCCTGCTTTAACAGTTACCACGGAACCTTCAAATGCAGAAGCCAGTCAACATTTTCTCAAAAGCTACATTAATTTCCGTTTCACACGCTAATGTCAAGTAAAATCAATACTGGAGCCGTGACCTCCGCTGTAAACCCTGAACCTGACCTTCAAGCCTTCGATAATATTCGTCCTTCACGCGACCTTTGCTGGGGAACGAGAATATCCGACCATTTTTATTTCTACTATATTTATTTTTCTTTTCATGGTCACTTTAGTGTGTTTAGCTTCAGGGTGGAACTTTTACATGGTCAGAGGGAAGTTATGTAGTTAGAAGTTGTTTATTGTGTTAGAAAGCCTCGTTGGTCTAGTGGTCGCAAGCGCGACTGCTGAGCATGAAATCCTGGGTTCGATTCCCGGGTCGGGCAAAGTGTATGAGTTTTTCCATCAGGAATTGCTCAGTAGCAGCCTCGGAGTCTGAATTTGTGCCCGGTTAATGGCAATAGGCTCGCCCCCTATTACATGGGACTTTAATATAACTCACAATGTGGGTGTACTATTAGATTGACCTCTGCATAAACCTTCGAGGATTACAGGCGTGATGTTGTGTGTTGTGCTAGTTAAAGTGTACCTATATTAAATTGTGTCTTTTTTTCTTGTTTCAGGTATGTACAGTAAAAAGATATAATGTAAAAGCTACATCGAAGAGAAAAGCTTCGATCTAAACAGTGAGTAAAAACTACTTTTGTCTATGACTTCGCTTTGTCCCTCAGGACTACTCCTGGTTTAAAAAGTACCCTATGTCCTAAGTCAAAGTCAACCTCATCGAAATTCGCACAGCCGTTAAGCTGTAAAAAGGTAACAGACAGAGCTATTTTCACATTTATAAAATTAAGATGCTTCATCGTGTTCAAGTAAATAGTATTAATAGTAACATTACGTCAAGGTAATGGAAATAAGTAAAAGATTTCTCTCTCCAAGGCTAAATAAATAACTCCAAGGCAATATGTCTGCGTCGTAAGTTAGACCTTACCTTACCCGTGGGAGAGTACCGCACAGAGTGCTTCAAGTGACTATCCTTATAAGTAAGACATAAAACTTTATTCGTTTATTTTATTAATTAGTGGAATGTAGTGATGCACTTTCCGATACGATACTAATCGATACAACATGATGCTATACTTCGGTATTTTGCATCGATACAAAAGTGTACCGATACCGGGGTATCGGAATGAATGGCTCGTATCGTAAATAAAATGCATTATCGATCAATTTAAAATTTCATAAACTGTTTATTTTAATAAAATTTATGTTACATGTTTTTAATGCAGCGGTGGCGTGTGTTGAGATTTTGAGAAATGCGGCGACTTATATAGCTAGTGTAGTAAGTTCAGATATATGAATATGTGAGTACAAAATAATGACTGGAATTTTGCTTAGATTCTTAATAGTAATCCCAGAGTGTAGTAGGTTATAAGAGGAAGCCAAGCTTTTATTTAGGCTTATATGAAAGAACACAACAAGGCTCAAGAAAATAGGTGGATCATTTAGATGCCAATGTATACGCTTTTATAATAAACTTCCAGGCCACATACATGAACTAAGCCTTAATAAATTCAAAATTTTTATAAAACGTAAACTTTGCCAGAAAGCCTTCTATTCTGTTAAGGATTATATCGAGGACAAAAAGGCTTGGAATTGAACTGCTCCAATTGAAATCGATATTAAACTGAATTGTACCCATTTTATTTTATTTTTATTACTGTTTGACATTTTTTTATTTTTATTAATTATTGTTCGATTTAGTTGACATTATTTACTTTTTCAAGTACCTGTGGTATTATTATTATTATTATTTTTTTTTTTCTTGACTTTATTTTACTTTTTCAAGTGTCGTATTATATATATATATATATTTTTTTTTTGTTTATTACTGTGAATATGAGGACTACGTGGGTCATACTATTATTATTATTTTAATTTTTTGTTAAGTTAGTTTCACGATTGTCTGGCAGTTTGAGTACTTTATGCGGCCTACCCAAAAGTCCTTTCTTTGGTATTGTTCGTCGTGTCGTTGAGCTCCTTGGATTACGAGTCGAGCTACACGATCACTGACAAATGCTTGCACTGTCTGGACAGGTCCACTCAAATCTGTGTGGTTATTTCTTCAAAATACCATCTCGGACTTTAATCTACATGGTCCTCATATGACTTGAGCAATGTCTGGACTTTAAAAGAGACTGTGACCTCTGAGTTTGTTTCGGATGTTTCTTCTCAGAGTAGTCAGGTACGAAACACCGGCCCCATCTAGTTTTAAAAAACAACATGTTGTGACATGTAAAAGAGTTTTGTAAACCAACTTACAGAAATAAATATGATTTGATTTGATTTGAACCGCTACTACCCAGGGGAGTTATAATTCGATAGTTTGATAATCGAATCGAAGCCTTTCGATACAATCCCAGGAATGGTATTGCAAATTCGTCATCCGGCTCGATCCAAATTATCGACACAAATTCAAGTATCATGCATCCCTAGTGACAGGAAATATCTATGCTAGAGCAGTGCGCATGAGTCACAGCTCGCTAATGTTATAATATTAATAAAATGACCGTCTTTCGACACTTCCGTCGCAGTCGACTTGTTACGTAGTTATTAATTCTTAGTTCCGTCCACAAGGTACCGACTATCAATTATGTTGACGCGTAACATCTGAGTAAAAAAAGTATATAATTAAACTTAATATACTGTCACTTACGGGATAACTTCCGTGATTGTTCATTATTTTGAGCTCCCGATATTTCGATGCTGTTGCAAGCGCCATGATCGCGGGTTGACAATCACGGAAGATATCCCGTAAATGACAGTGTAAGTTTAGTTGTAAACCGTGAAAGCTTAAAACAGTATAAGTAAATAATTATTTGCGTTTGTTAATTATTAATTTTCTTAAATTAAAGTTGCGGTTTTTGTTGTCACGGAGTGCGGAGATAATAAAGCACCTATTGTAAGTTCAGAATAAAAGTCTATGGCTGACATTAAAAACCTGATCAGCGGGTGCTCTGCTTACGCATTATTATTTTATTACTGTCACTTTTGCACTCATAGAGCTCGTAGCTAAATAATAACAGCCGCTCGAATCAATCTTTAGGTTAAACCGCGCTTACCTAGATTGATCTGTGGATGGGTGACCGCCCATTACATACTGAGTTTCCTCCGTGCCTCGGAAAGCTGGTTGTCGTTTTGAGATCTTTGACGTTCGTAACAGGTAGTCAGTGGCACAAAAGTCTGACAACCAGTCTAAGTCCAAGGGGTATCGTATTACCCAGTACTAACTGGTTTGTGGAGATCAGATAGGCGGTCGCTCCATGTAAAATACTGGTATTCAGTTGCATCCAGTAAGACTGGAAGCCGACCCCAAAATAGTTGGGAAATGGCTAAACATAATGACTGTCACTTTTGCGCAACTGTCACACTAAATGTGCAAGATAGAGACAAGAACAAGTCTTTGACAAAACACGTGCTAAGTAACGTTAGTATATCTCGACCTGTGAATCTACCTAAATGACGTACATCATCGAATTGGTTGACTTCCAGTCAAACCAGAGGCAGCTAAAACAAGTTTTTATGAAGCGACTGCATGGCCTCCACAGCTCTTGCTGGGTAACACGATACCCCTTGGTGAGACTGGAGTAAGCGGTGAATATTTTACGGAAAATATAATAGTATTTCATCCCACTTATGAATAGAAACAGTCGCCAAATGGACCAGCTCCAAATCCCAGATCCCGGCCATCATCCAATAACCGATCTTTCATCTCACCTGACAACGACAGGTAAATATGTCGTCTGTGATTTTTTTTAAATGCCGTGAGCGAGTTTGAACGTGCTGTTGAATTAGCATCGTTCGGCTTAACGCTTAAAGTTGAAAATTCAATTGCACGCTCAATTTCCCTTGTGACATCTCAAATTTTAACTATCAACGTGCGCACATCATTTGCTTCCTACTCAATGTCCCAAGAACAGCGGCAGCCCAGTGGTGGCGACCCCGACTTACGAGTAGTAAGTCGTAGGTTCGAACCCAGGCAGGCGCATTACTTTGTGTAATTAATTCATCACCACTGCTCTCAAAACGGTGAAGAAAAACATCGTGAGGAAACCGGTATGTCCTAGAACCAAAAATTCGAAGACATGTGACATCTACCAACCCGCACTGGACCTGTGTCGTCGATTATAGCCCATTCTCTCTCATAGTGAGGAGGACTGTGTCTCAGTAGTCGGAACATTATAGGCTGATTATGCTATGTACGCAATGTCCCGTCTGCGCCGTCCAGGACTTAAATCCGTAAAAGACATTGATTATGCTGTTGAATTTTGAACCTTTGGCTTGACACCTAAAGCTGAAAATTGAACAGCACGCCCGATGTGACTTACAACATTTCATACTTCCACCTTTCAAATGCGCACTTCATTTGCTACCTACTCCGTGTCAGCGTCTGCGCCGCCCACGACACGCGTCTGCCTAGATAGCGATCGCATCTCGATATCGCTCGATTTCGATTATACAACGAGTTATCGAGTCGACTATCGATATCGTAATAGTTTGCGTCACTGCTCCATTGTGCTAGACGATGAGTCAATGAACTTCACTCGCGGCACATTTGTGGGTGTGTTTTCGCATTTGATCGCGAAAGGCCGGGTTTGTTTTTTATGTCTTCGTGGACATCTGAGGCATGTTGTTGTTGCTATTTTACTGCTCTATCGGTAACGGTACTTAATAGTCCATGGAATTACAAAGCTTAAGCGACGAAAGTTGATCTAGAAAAGCTGCTTATTCACACGAAGCTTTATCGATGTTTATGGTAGTATCTATGACTATCAGGGTTTTGAAGACGGTATAATGATTTTAGGGTTTTAAAAGCACAGTATTGTTTTACTACATTTTAAAAATTTTCACTGGAAACGGGATATTTACCATGTTTACTATTTGTTTTGAGTTCCCGATATTTTGGCGCTGTTGCAAGCACCATCATCACGGATATACTGAAGTTATTGCGGGTGGGTGTTTATGAGCAGACAAATTGGTCTACCCTCTTTCTTGTTCGTTTTAACAGTAAACATGGTAATATTCCGTTTCTAGTGATAATGTTAATTTCCAAAATTATGCTATGAGGAGCTCGTGCCTAAATAATAACAACCGCTCGGGTCGATCTTCAGGTTAAGCCGCGCTTGCCTAGGTTGGTCCGAGGATTTATGACCACCCATTATATGAGGACTTTCCTCCGGGCCTCGGAAAGCACATGAAGCCGTTGGTCGCGGCTGTTAATTGTAGTTCTTTGACAGTCGTTAAGTAGGCAGTGGCCCGAAAGTCTGACAACCAGTCTTACCAAGGGTAATACTACCCCTTGGTAAAACTGGACCCAGTACTAACCGGGTACTGGTTTTCAGCTGCATCCGGTAAAACTAGAAGCTGACCCCTACATAGTTGGGAAAAGGCTAGGCAGATATTGAATTGGCTTCAGATGACAATTTAAATGCGTACGTCTCAACTAACTTTCCTGGTATCGCGACTTTATAACAGTTTCTTGAACCATTGAGGCGCAAACCCACCGTGGCGCACGTATAGGCTACGCTTTGCAAGAAAATGTATGTGATTGTGTCCACTGCAAAACACGGACACGCTGTGCATCAAATGACGTCATGATTACAAGCGTGGCTTGCTCGAATAAGGCGCTCACATAGCTCAACGCTGACAACGCTATGCACGCTGTGCATGCGGTACACGCTATACACGAATATTAACCCACGACTATGCCGCGGTGGGCCACGCACGCTTCAGTTGTACTTAGTTGTGGGTGTATAGCGTATACTGCTGTGGAAACGTAGACCCACATTGTCAAACAAATGAATCCACGCAGCTAAAATGCGCCGCGTGCCCGTGCACAGCGTGCACCGCGGTGGGTTTGCACCTTTATGCACACGTGACTAATAATGATCATTAATGCGGTCTATTACTATTTTATTACAGCCGAATCGTTGCGAAATTGACTCCAGCATCAAGTTTATATGACTCTTTATATCCGATAGAAGAGGTTTATTTTAGGTGCCATAAATTATAATATAGGGTTATGTAATAGGTTTCTAATCGTGTAACTTATTTAGTTTTTATTATGTTGCAATAATAACTGTGCTTATTATCTTTAGCTAATAGACAGAGTAATTAAATAAAAGTTTATTTTTATAGTGTTTGATTGACTGCCGAGCATGAGGCACTGGGTTCGATTCCCGGGTCGGGCAAAGTGTTATTGGGTTTTCCATCAAGAATTTCTCAGTAGCAGCCACGGAGTCTGCATTGGCGTCCGGTTGATGGCAATAGGCTCGCCCCCTATTACATGAGACTTGAACATAACTGGCAAAATGTGGGTGTACTATTAAGTACACCTCTGCCTAACCCTTTAGGGAGGACGGGTGTCATGTTATGTTATGTATATAAAATCTCCTTGCAAATAAATTGAAATATCTCTTTCTCAATCACTTTCACACGCAGTGGGAAACAGTAAATAACGTTATTATTGCACTACCACCATTGATCACAATTAATTATCGACTTATATGGACGATTGGCAATTTGTTGCCATAACTCCGGCACATCAAGTATGGCAAATTGCGCGCGCGCAACAAAACCGTTTGTCTTGCATCTTCTAACTGATTGTACACTTTGCTTGGGTGCTTGGCTAGTATAACTAGGAAGATATTTAAAAAAAAACCGCCAAGTGCGATTTGGAGTTGTATAAAGTGGTACCATAGTAGTAGGGTAAAATAAATTAAAAATTAAAGGGCCCTTTTAATTTTTAATTTATTTTTATTATTTGTTATTATAGCGGCAACAGAAAAACACATTCTGTGAAAATTTCAGCAGTCTACCTATTACGTATCATGAGATACAGCCCGCTGACAGACAGACGGACGGACAGCGGAGGCTTAGTAATAGGGTCTCGCTGGTTACCCTTCGGGTACGGAACTCTGGAAAAAGTTTATTTTAAACTCTGACTATCTGCGCCAGACGTTGGACATCGAGAAGATTATCATTTTCTTTCCTTTAGTAATAAATACCTATTATTTAACTCCTATAATCTAGCTGATCGTCCTCCTGAGTCCTATCCTTATCTCAATTATTCATCTATACAATCTTTGTCAGCCGTGATATTATTGAATACTTTCTTCTTTACCATATCATCATACGATGTGTGTCCTAGGGGTGGTACTTTCATACAAACCTATAAGCTTGGCTTGCTCTTATAGCCTACTACTCATATGTTAGTGTTTCTGAACAGTCTGCTTGCCTTATGGGGTTGCCGTATTTTAGGTCCTTAGGCAGGCTACTCATCCCATGTTTTACGTTTGTCTATCTCTTTAACTATCCTAGCAAAACCTAAAATGCAATTTATTGGGTGTTTTACCTGCCAGTGTGTGACAAGCAAACCAGAATGCGTATTTACTAATAGCGATCTCAGTGCGAAACGCGCATAACTTTATTGTCAGTAAATAACTTGGTTATCGCCTCCCTTATATCTATGGAACGTTAACTATTTGCTAAATTATTTCCTTATTAATAATGCTTTACTATTTTACCATTTACTTTAGACTTTAATGAGGCAGTGTAGGATAGGGCACCGCCATTTTTAGTTCTGTAATTAAATGGTTTTACAATCTTTAGTCATAATTATGTGTTGGTATAGGACTAAACCTGCCAGTAATTACACTAAGCCATACACTCGTACTTTCATACGAGTGAACTCTTTTCATAATTTGATTTTGAAACGCTGAAGTTATCATCATCTGCCTAACCTTTTCCCAACTATGTTTGGGTTGGCTTCCAGTCTAACCGGATTCAGCTGAATACCATTATTTTACATGGAGCGACTGCCTATCTGACCTCCACAACCCAGGTAGTACTGGGTAATACGATACCAAGTTATCAAGATAAGACTGGTTGTCAGACTTTTGGGTCACTGACTACCTGTAACGACTTTAAAAGATCTACAATTGACTGCCGGGACCGGCTTATCGCGCTTTCCGAGGCACGGAGGAAACTCGGTAATGTAATGGGTGATCACCTGGCCACGGACCAACCTCGGCAAACGCAGCTTAACCTGAAGATCAGCCCGAGCCGCTGTCATTACTTAGCCACGAGCTGGACGCTGAAGTTAATGATTTAAATAGTAAGATTCGCCCTACAGTATCAAAAAAAATATTTTCCGTCGACACTGACAATGAATTTGAATTTCCAAAATAAACTCTTTCATTCAAAGTGCAATCAAAATAACTAGTATCATTATTTGAATCCCAAACCCAAAATCGATTTTCGAATTTTATCGATTAAACAAAAACGTAATCGATTACATGGACAAGGCAATTTTGATCCCGGACAAATTAACGGTCTTTGTTCCTTTACTACTACTGACCATTTTACGAAGAACTATAGACTGATATCCAATGTCCCTTCTTATAGGTAAATCTGTTAAGGTAACGGGGGGATGAGGGAGCTCAGGGTATACCGGTACTGGTAATTATGCACTACCCACGCCACCCACTGACTTCCCACAGTATTACCTATCCTAAAGTCGAGCCAGAGACAATGCTTTCACCACTGCTGTTAAACATTTCTGCTAATTAATGACCGTGCGAACCTGGCAACGTTCTTATATAACACATAGCCATCGTTCCTGCTTATGTAACAGTGTAAAATGTAGGTTATTCTGTCAAGATGTCAATAACAGAGCATACACTAGTTAATTGTGTTGTTTGAGTACCTGCTCTTTCTGGTTTTGACATTTGTAAGTGACTGTTGTCCATAGATAAAGTTTTTTTTTGTGTGACAGTAAAGAGTTTGACCTTTTGACTTTAAATTCCATAATTTGGATGTCAAATAATTTGAGATTTTAATTAAACATTTGCTTGACGGTTCTGTTGAAATGAAATAGCTTCTGAGTTTGACAAAGTTTTCATTTGTAAGGCATGCCGTAATGTATTTGACGGTGACATTTGAATAGTTTTGTCTCGCTCACTCATAACGATAACTTACTGAATGTGTGCTCACTCTTTAGTGTGAACACTTGGCTCATCAACGATTTAAATCTTTAGCTTTTGTTGTATAAGATTTTACATTTGTCAATAAGGAAGACTTCAGTCAGTCATAAATTAATAGTCAGTTATCGAATTTTACGGAAGCTAGACGGTAATATGGTGATAAATTATTTATATGTGAAAGATACTATCAGAGAAATTCAAAGGGGTGACAGAAAATATAATTAACCTTTATAAACCGTTTAATTTATATAAAAAAGAAAAAAAAAAGCAAAAAGGAAAGTAGAAAAGAAGTTGTAGCTCGCGGTTTCGCCCACATGGATGTCGCCATTATTCCACGGGATAAAATGTATCCATACTCCTACACTAACCCAGGTTATGATCTACCTGGGTCCGTAATTTTATCAAAATCCGTTCGGCCGTAAAAGGGTGAAAAGGTAACAGAGGGGCAGACAGACCGTCAGCCAGAATTACTTTCAAAATTTATAATATTAGTGTGGATAATTTAAAATTAACCCATAGACACCGTGGAGGAAGCAGGACTGCGGAAATCATTATTATTTTATTAGCTATCAATTTAAAAGCAAATGAAGATGCTTTCGTGTATAGTCGTAAACTTCTTTAATATTATTACGTACAGAGAATATCGGTTTTTGTTCAAAACTTTATCCGTTATTCAAGGAAATAAGACGGGGACGTTTCTATGAGTTCTTTGGGAGTAATGTTGTTCCAATCAGTATAAATATTGATGTTTTTGTCGTGTCTTCTTGTATGGCCAAGCTTTCTCGCCATGTAAGACTTTTATAACCTATTATATAAATAGAGTCCTTTCATGTTCTTACAAATAAATGTTATTACCTACATAAAATATCGGTATTGCTATTGAGTGGTGTCTGAAAAGACGGACGTAATTTGCTTCTTTTGTAGGAAAAATAATTCATTCAAAAATCAAAATGTTTGGAAATCTCCAATCATAGAAAGTTGGATTAGTTAATAAAACCGTTTTAGTATAGGTACACTTCTAAATGTATACTCCCATATTATTTTCACTTTTTTTATCTTTTTCTCTTTTATATTTTATGTTTGTAAACACTTTTAATGCATGCCATATCTTATAAAATATCCCATTTTTTTTTGTCTTTCGTTTCTATATATTATATGTTCCCCGTGAATTGAGAGGTCTGGCTCTTGGGGTACAGGGAATCCTAGTACAAGAGCCACACTGATATTTGAACAATCAGCTGTTAATAAAGATTTATTTTTTATTATCTAACATTTGAAACTATGATTTTAAATTATAATGTACGAAATTTCATCTTCTTCTTTGCCCTCCACTCTTCCCGTTAGGGTTCTGCGCAGACGAGGGACTTTTTTCCGTTTGTCGGATAAAAGTGTCGTTCCTGTTCATTGGTTGTTGTGTTGTTTTTACATCTAGTTGAAATACTTTGGTTGTTGTTAATTCATCATCATCATCATTTCAGCCGAAAAGTCCACTGCTGGACATAGGCCTCCCCCAAGAAGGCGGGTTTTGCCATAATCGCCACGCTTGGCAGGCGGGTTGGCGATCGCAGTATGGTTGTTGTAGAATCAGAGAACGCTGCTGCCCATTCTCTGGTAAGTTGTTGTGTTGTTAATTGTTCGCGAACAAATTGTCACTCGTTTGCGCAGGCCTTAACGGGGACGGTTTTCTTAATCTTTCGGCGCCATTGACTTCGCTGGTAAGCCTCATCATCGACAATTCATCCAGGTACTTTGCGGTCTATCTCTCAATTACATCTCGAATGAATAATTTCAACTAACTTTTAGAGATTGTTAAACTGATAGATGATTCTACTGAACTTGGAAATTGGCGGACACCTTTTCTTTTTTTAACTCGACTCGTCACCAACATCTGTCTACCCCATAACAATCAGAAACTCGGAAACCACAACTCATAACTACTAAACCCATTCATCTATCTGATGACGTCACACCCGAGGCGTGGTAACTGATTCCAGTGAATCAGGAGCAACAAAACATTCTTAACGAGACGGTGTCTAGAGGCGATGCGCACGCGCAATCCTAAATCAAATCGGGGAGAAAAGGTTGGACCTGCTTGGATTTGTGTAATGAGATGATATCTAGAGGCTAGGGCGTTACTAAATCATATAAAGGCGAAAGTGTTTATTTTTTGTAGGAGGACAGATGTCCTCCGCCTAATCACGCCTGATCATCAGCCTAATCATCTGATTACTGATGACGCTGTCAGCAACTGGACGAGAATGGCTGAAGATTTATGTTAGTTAGATGATGTGCGGTTGTGAAGGCTAGGGTTCTTTTGGGACTTCTAAATGTTGATGATGACGAAGTTACTAGAGCCAGAAGTTCTCGAAGACTTTTGACATTCACCAACATGCTACAGGCTCGTATGATGGTCATCATCCGCCTTCCATGCGATGTCTCAAAAAAGCGACCTATGTCCCAGAGTGGGAATGGTATAGGCTGATAGGTGTGGTGTGTCTGCTGTGGTGAGCTTCACCTGCCTAGCCTTTTCTCAATTATGTTGGGGTCGGCTTCCAGTCTTACCGGATTCAGCTGAATACCAGTATTTTACATGGAGCGACTGCCTATCTGACTTCCACAACCCAGTAAGTACTGGTAATACGATAGCTCTTGGTAAGACTGGTTGTCAGACTTTCGGGTCGTTGGACTACCTGTAACGACTGTCAAAGATCTACAAATGACAGCCGGGACCAACGGCTTAACGTGTTTTCCGAGGCACTGAGGAAACTCGGTATGTAATGGGTGATGGTCATGCAAATAAGTTACATCAGCGTGAAAGTGTTAGACCGTCTGTTATTTGTTGTGGTGGCTGGCAAATGTCTGAGCAAACAAAGCATCTCTATAGTTAATGTTTCTGCAACTGCTCCGCACTTTCGCTTCTTCAACAAATAAAGTTCTAAACAAAGTCTAGACTCGTACTAGTAAGGCTAATTAAGTAATTAGTCAACTAGTATGTTAATATTCTAATTGGGATGCTGCATGCATGCAGCATGTAGTGATGATGTCAAACGTCTTTAGTTAGAATATTTTTTCCTCTTAATCAATTCTAAATGGCGCCACGCCGGCAAGGATTTGTGCAAGTATAATTGATTGACTCATTAGTCATTTGCACTTCTTACTCACCAAGTAACTTTAAATAGTTTTCAGTTTAGCTATCTTCAATTCTTCACCTACACATTATTCTTCATTGATGTCGATCTGCCCTGTGGTGGACGTAACATTCTACAAAACAGATATACGATATAATTGTGTAAACGATTTTTGACTAAGAAGAAAATCTGACTGCTGAGCGTTGTGTACTTGGGTTCGATTCCCAACTGGGACAAATTTTATATGGACTTTTTTCGTCACGAATTTCTTAGTAACAGCCAAGGCTGCTACTGAGGAATAGGACTCCAGAGTTCAGATTCGAGTCCAGTTGATGGCAAAAGGCTCACCCCCAACTTCATAGAAAGTTAGCCTAACTGGCAAAATGTGGGTAGGTACTATAAGCTAAACCTCTGCCTAACCCTTCGGTAATTACAGGTGTAATGTTTTGTTATTGTGTAAGAATTAAACTTCTATTACGGCAAATTGCGTCCCGCAAAGTGTTAATATGTTCACACTATTTAATTTATTAGACCGCCTCGTTGGTCTAGTGGCCGCAAGCGCGACTGCTGAGCATGAGGTCCTGGGTTCGATTTCCAGGTCGGGCAAAGTGTTATTGGGTTTTTCTATCAGGAATTTCTCAGTCTGGAATTGCGCCCGGTTGATGGCAATAGGCTCGCCCCCTATTACATGGGACTTAGACATAACTGGCGAAATGTGGGTGTTGGTACTATTAATGGTTATATTAGGCGTAATGATATGTTATGTATTTAATGTATCTGCCATGATAACCGTAACTAGCCCCTTGCTTAACAGGTGACCTGCCAATATAAATTTTAAAGTTGAATGTAAACGCGATAAAGTATCAAACGCATAGTCATCGCAGTTGCGTACAGACAGGTGACTCAGTGCTTTCTCACTGCTTTTCATATTTATTTGTATCACTTTACGATTCTGTATTGACATTAAACAGGTATGAGCAGAAGACCTCTTAAAACAAACAGTAATTTAATTGACACTAAAAAAAACTGACTCCCAAAAAAAAAGGCTAAAATAACTTGACTTTCGGAAGTCGGTGACCATGTTTGTTTCATTGAGTTTTTTGCCAACGACTTCCGAAAGTAAAGCTATGTAACTAATATTTTCTTTTTTAGTTTATTTATTTTTTTATTTTACCCTTTTTAGTTTGTTTTTTAAATATCCCACTCAAATTCCTGTCAAGACATCGACGTAGGCCAAGAAGTAAAAATATGTACTTATTAAACTTATAAACAACTCGAGCAAAGTTATTAAATGGCTTCCACTACCAAATGAAAAAAAAAACACGTAAATCGGCCCAGTAATCACGGAGTAATCGGAATGCTGGTGGAATACTTCTTTGGAAAATGGGACCTTGATTCTCATACCTCTTTTTTTTTTCTTTTTAGGATGGGAAATCATCAAATGACCCCCCCCCCCCCCAGTGTCAGACTTGTACTGACTAAAACCCATCCATGTTTCTTCTTTGCCCTTTGTGTTCCAGGGCCACAGTATCTCTTTCGAACAGTCCCGCAGCCCTGGCAGATTCTCATACATCTAAAACATCATCACTATTTTCTTTCTCATGTTTGCCAGTACTGGGTCTTCTGTATCTTCTTTACTGTATGGTCTGGTTTCACCCGATTCGCGGCTGTGTGCAGTTGCATTAATTAATGTTCAGCGGTTGTTTCGCCCACGCATGCGTAGAAAGTACTCGACCCGTTTGTCTGTATGTGTCGCTGTTACATGCCATGATCGATATATTGGTGAAACTACTGCGGGTACTAAGTTGTTGAAGGTAGGTCGTGTTTATGGAGCTACTAATATTTACCTGCAGAATTTGCACTTATTTGAGAACAAATCATTTCTAAAAAGGATCATGGGCTCTGATTTTTAAAGCGATAGCTACGGACTTGCTGCTCCTATAGGTAACCGCGGACGGTACCGGTTGATCACTTTTGGATTTTTTACTAAGTTAGGAGCACGAGGCTGAAAGTAGTAATTTGGTCATCCCCTATTGTCCTCGTTTGAACAATATCTGTAGGGACAGCGAGAACGGAAACGGGCCGTAAGAGGGGTCTTAACGCCAACAATTATTTTGCAGTAGAAACCTGGATTATCTTATACCCAGTACTAACTGGATTGTGGAGGTCAGATAGGCAGTCACTCCATGTAAAATACTGGTATTCAGCAGCATTAATTGTATTCTGATTACTTATTATAATAATTTATTGAAATTTTGTTAATTTGTATGCAATATCGATTTTAAATTCTTATATTGTTAAATACTGTATCTGATAATTGTGTATTTATGTTTGATAATATTCAAAGACTTTAGTAATTAATTGTATTCTGATTATTTATTGTAATAATTTATTGTATTCTAAATATTGAAGTTAATTTGTATGCGATATCGATTTTAAAATCTTATATTGTTAAATAGTGTATAGTTTAACTAATGCGTAGTTTTTTGAGTTCCCATAACCATAACTATAAGACCTACTGTTTCACCAAAAATCACACTAATAAATACTTTGACTTTGACTTTTGACTTTGACTTTGCATCCGGTTAGACCGGAAGCCGACCCCAACATAGTTGGGAAAAGGCTAGGCAAATGATTCTGGATTGTCTTTATAACAGTAGACACTAATACAACTTTTACAACATCTTACAAATAAGTAAATAGAAATTCTAATTAACTATTCAGCGCTAAACACTCCGATACTTCCGTTTGACCGTAACAACATGATTGCACGATCCAATTGCGACTAATCCCTGCTCTCTATGTAAAGAAACATACAGGTTCCAGAACTAGTAGCATCAGGAAATGACCAATAACATTCTCTCACCGCCACATTTGTACGGGGAAGTTGCAAATTGGTTTCGAATTAACGGCGTTATAAGGCTCAATTTACATTGCCGCGCTATGAAATGGAAGCGATTTTTTGTACAACGTACAATAAACTTTATATCAATTGTGTAATGAACAAACTAGATTGAGCTGCTAACTGCTGGAATTCTCGTGAATGCACTAGAATACTCCGGAAGCCGAACTCGTATCTAGTCTGCACGTTGGTGGCTATAACGGCAGAGGAAGACCAAAGAAACGATGGATGGACTGTGTGAAGAATGATATGGTAAGAAAGAAGGTGACTGATGAGGTGACGAGTAATAGAGAAGTATGGAAGAAGAAGACATGCAGCGCCGACCCCAAATAAGTTGGGCAGGAGAATGATGATATTGTCATCTTCTTCTTAGCGTGTCGATGGCAATCTAAATTGTGTCGATCCAGAACTGAGCTACTAGTTTGGCGCTTTCGGTAGCGTCCATCAGTTCCTCCACAAACGACAGGATCTCGTCTGTAAAGTACAATATGCTTTCTAAGATTTCGTTAAAAAAACGCTTCCATTCTATTACGGAGCGATGTGAATTGAGCCTTACGTAGTCATAAGTGATGGGCAAAGGAAATCTAATCGTTATAAGCAGTTATAGGTCCGGTTATTCGGTTATCTTAGTAACGTCCCTAGTAACGTAACTGGTTGATAATCTGCGGATATCGAGGCAGGTCGAGATAAGCGAGTGTTCGCAAATAGACGCGGTTGATGTACGGGAGGTTTCATGAAGTTGCAATGTTATGTGTTAAAGAAAATGCATACTTGTTTTGCATTTACAGTGAGTTACAATGTTGGTCCTTGAGGACAATCTTGAATAAAACAATCCGTTCTCAGTTGCCTGTGACAAAATCTAGGTCCTTTTCAAAAAAGTTCAATTTTTTTAAAGTATCGATGAAAGTTCCTTCTGTCTACCACCACAAAGTGGAGATGTTTTATTTATCTTGGCTTCCGCAGTAAAGCTTAAATAAAAAGGCGGAAGTTAGGCAGGCCAAGCGACACACAAAAGCCTTCCAACACCTTTATTGACTCTTCCATTCATAAATATTATTCAATTCTTACACGATTCAGACTTGAGACTACTTTACGACACGCCGTTTGAATAACAATAAAACACTTCTGAAATAAAGTGCATCTATCTGAATAGAACAAAAAGGTCATAGCTTTTAAATTACACAATATAAAAGTACTAGATCTACCAGACGGTTTAGAAGCTAGACCACTTTCTAGACTATAACAAGCTGATTAAACCATTAAGTTTCATATAAAATATCGCATTGTATTCGCCATAGATACCTCTACTCGTATACCTGTAGTGATTCACCTGTATCGGCAAAATATCGAGGCGTTTTATCGATAAAAGTGAAAACAATATGGATGCTGCCAGCCGTTATACACCCATAACGTCCCATATTACGAGTTTGTTTTCTACTATCGGCCTGTTATTGCCCTATAAATATACAGTTTATGGGAATTCAAATTATATGTAATGTGTGTTTTTAAAACGAATAAAAGTTCTTTAGTGAAATATCGATGTTTTTGTTCGGTCGTAAAAATATTGTTTTATGCTGATCTACTGAGAATTAACTACTTAGTGTTGAATATTTTATTTTTAGGATAGATTATAAACGTAAAAGAAGATAACTGTCATCGTGAATTGCTCTAAGCATATTAAAAGTTAAAAAATTGTAATATCCCCATCATTAATACAGACAGAAAATTACTCATAAACACAGTTATAACAATTGTAAGTAAGTACAAGTAGGCTGCCATTTTGCATACTGACGGATGCAAAATGGCAGCTTGTCAAAATAAACATGCATATAAAATGCAAAGGAGACTTAACAAGGCAACACGCCTTGTCTAATCTGAATCAACTTTGCTCTTACACGCTGTTATTGTCCTTCAGGCCTTTGTAGTTCATCAGAGATGAATGTTCTTGGAAATGCAAGTGAAATTAGTTATCACAGTATGTCAACTCTTGTGGTTATCGCATTTCCAGCTTTCTGTGGGTCAGTGTGGTCAATTAGGAGTCCTTTTATCTTTCGAGACTGGGACAGCGACATTTTAGAATGCGGATTTATATTTGTGTCGTTGTTGTTTCCTGTTGTGGAGTTAAATTTCTGTATACTTTGTAGTTTCAGATAGATTTGACTGAAATAGGTTCGTATGTTGACTCAGTCTTGCCGAGGAGTATCTTGTTGTGAGGTCGGATAGGCAGTCGTCCCATGTAAAATACTGGTATTCAGCTTCATCCGTTTATTTTAAAGGCTGACCCCTGCATAGTTGGGAAAAGCCTAGGTAGATGATGAGGTCCGTGTATTGACATCTACGCGGTTGGGTAAATGTCGAGGTTTGGAAACGGGCAAAATTACTACAAGAATCCCGTAAACATTGATGATGTATTTAAAAGAGTTTTGGCGCGAACGCAATTACTATAACAGTTGCAATAAAACTAAATTAGGACGACTGACGACACCCAATGAGTTGATCGGCCTCCATCACTATAAAGCAACGTTATAAATGTGTCAAAAGTTAATCGAAAACAGTGTAAGTAAACCAAGAGTAGTACGTGGACTGGATGCAAGATCGTGACTGGATGCCTGTATTAACATATTAACGCGGTACAAACGAGGGCAGTCGCCTTCGGTCGCCTCCAAATGGCCACTATTATCGACAAGATCATGTCGACTCTTGCCCCTCCCTACGCGCTGCCGGCCAACCGTTTTACAGCTTATTTTGTCGTCATTGTTTCGGTTTAACGGCTTTATAACCAGGGAAATTACGGGGATTAATTGCAGTTAATTTATTACAATTTCACTGTAATTTATATTTGTCTATAAACTAATAGAAACGACATAGAATATACACACACATCTTTTAAAGTCAAATGATCCGTGAAATTAACAATTTATTTAATAAGTTTCTTCAATTGAAACGGTAAGATCCACCCACATCCCTGGTGTCTTGGACATGTTTCCAGTACAATTGAAAACAAAAACATACAAACGCAAGTCTACTGATGATATTTGATTCAATAGGCACTGTAGTTATTAAATAACATAGCTAGTCTCCTTTATTATTCCTGTGCAGCTCCGTAGCGCTAAACGCGCAAGCAATGCACACAAGAAAACATACGATTAATCAAACAAACGAATAGCTCTATGAAATTACATTCGATACACTTCACCGTAATCACGGACTTGTATGGTCAATACTTTTCAATGTATATTGGTTATTATGCAAATCTGCGACGCACTGCACCCTTTGTTGTGCTAATTTTCTAAATATTCTTGCTGGTAACTGCTGATTGTATATGGCAATGTTTAAGTTACTGTTAAACGGGATTTGAGAATCAAATGTTGGTTTTCGGTCTTGATAAAACGAATATTGTGTTTGTTTATTTTAATTAGCTGCCTCGAAGATCTAGTGGTCGCAAGTCTTACTGAGCAAGAGGACCTAAGTTCGATTACCGGGTTGGACAAGGGGTTATTGGGTATTTCCATTGGAAATTTCTCAGTAGTAGCCTGAGGTCAGGGTTTGTGCCCGGTTATGTCATTGGGCTGGTCCTTTTAATGCGGGTGGCATTATAATTTCATCAGTTAAACTGGTGAAATATGGGCATACTATAGGTACACCTCTGAATAACCTTTCAGTGATTACGGGCGTGTTATTTATATTGGAGGAAATTTTGGACCTTGCCCTCCGTTATTTTCGGAGCAATTTCTTACGATCAATGTTTGAGCTCTTAATGCGCGCGCGCCTCAAATATGGCGGGTCCCAGGGTCTGTTAGCCGTCAATTTATAGGCTTTTGGCGGGCTCGCCCACGCCCCGCCTCGGCTTGATGCCCGTGTAATGTGTGCCCGATTGGATGGCTACAGCGGGACTGCGGGATTATTATCCGCGCCAATCCCTTCCGCGATCCAGCATATCGAATGTCCCGCGCGCTAGGGGTGTACGAAACTTGTATCATGTATCGATCCGGATCGGGAACCAATACCAGGGTCGAGTTGACTGGCTTCGATTCGATCCTCCAAATATCGAATACTAGACAGTAATCCTTTTTATTATCAATTTCGTTAAATCAATTTAATAATTAAGGTGTTTGTTTTCTTATGTTCAGTCAGACAGCCATCATGCATTTTTGATTACGAGATATAATCGGTTTCCATTAGACTCGAAATCTATCGATAATGGTAAGTAAAATATCGGATAGTCGCACATCCCTATCGCGCATTGACTTACGTTTCTTTATCAGAAATATAGTTTGTACTATTTTTCTATTTATTATTATCGCCATTTAACTGTGTGTTCTTGCTCATTTCTTACGATACACCAGGATAAGCCAGCTGGAGTTTTTGAGTTTATCGCTTTCAGTGTTGTTTACTATGTTTAGGGTTACTGATTATCTCCTGCAGTGTTCAGTTACTGTAAGACAAGATTCGGAGATATTTGTTATTCATAGGATTTTTGTTTACAATCGCTAGATAAAGGGGAAATATGCATTTGCGGAATAATTGCGTGTTATATCTGTTACTATCGCCAGCGTTCTTAGTCAGTGGGCAATCACCTGTAGATAACCATAGATTATCATAGATTACAAGACCTTTTGCTCTGATAGATTAGCTAACACCATTAAGGAACAATCTTGCGCATAAACTTCTCTTTATATTAATTTTCCGCTTATTTTAGCCTAAGTTGGTACAAAATTTATGAACATCCCGAGAGAAATTAAAATAATTGTAATCCCCAGGTCAGGCTAAGTGTTATATTATTACCACGTAGGGGTCCGCACGGGCCGATGCCTGCCAGGGCTGCGGGACTGTTCGAAAGAGATACCGCGGCCCTGGAACACAAAGGGCAAAGAAGGAACATGGATGGGTTTTAGTCAGTACAAGTCTAACACTCCCTTCCGCTCCGCCCAGAGCGGGGGGGGGGGGGGGGGGGTCATTTGATGATTTCCCATGCGAAAAGGTTTATTGGGATTTTTCATCTAGAATTACTAAACTACTCGAAGTCTAGCTTTGTGTCCGGATGATGTCAATAGGCTTATCACAATAGAGATAAATCCCATATAATATACAGGGTGAATAAAATCGGGTCAAGTGGGCTTGGACGGCCTAATACGAAACTATAAGGAATAGCGAAAAATACTCAAAGGAGTCTCTAGCCCAATTTTGATGAAAACTAAAACTGCGTCGTTAGATTTTAATAAAATCAAGATTACTAGCCAGGAATCGAACCGATTATTTTGAAAGAAAAACCTATAAATGGAAATTGAACATATCTGGCTAAATATGTACACCACTGCTTAAACCTAGAGGGATTATAGACGTGATATTAGATATGTTCATTAGCTCCAGGTGACTGGAAACCTTGGTACATCTTTTCCACTGAAAAAATATAATAATTACAAAATGTCGACAGAATAATGTTCACGATATACAATATTTATGCTCTTGCACATTCATCCTTATAGTTAAAATAAATAAGCATGAAAATTGCTGTTAATTTCATAACGTTTGTACATGAAAAGAAAGGTCAGGCTGCTGATATGATCCCACAATTATTAGCTATAAACTATAAAACTAGTTTCGAAATAAGACGTGACTTATACAAGTCATGGGATCACAACTTTTCCTTAAAGGGAGGTTTACATTGCGACACTAGCCACTGGCTGAAACTTGAAAATATGCGTCTTTTAAATTGTTAGTACTAAATTAATATTATACAGAGTGATATTCAGTACATCGGTCTGAACGTCTAAACCCTCACATAGATATTTTTCATGGGTAAAATTAAAAAAAAAAACCTGTTGTTCCATATATTTTGACCATGTGGATATTGCACTTTTGTAGGAAACAGCAGATTTAAAAAAAAATACCGATGAAAAATTTATATTTGGGTACGGAATTCAGAATGATCAACTGCAAAAAAAAAAAACAACTGATTCCTACGAAAGTGCAATACCTACAAGATCATTATGTATGGAACATCCGATTTTTTTTTTAAATAACCGATGAAAAATTTATATGTGGGACTCAGAATGATGTACCGAATATGCGTTAACCGTTTTCCTGTCGGTGGAGATTCTGCCCCGTATAGCTTCAGCTACTTTTGTGCCTTTGCCGTCGTTCCATTTCCCATTGGTCGCGATTCTGCGCCACATCTTGCCAATTCCAAGTATTATAACACAGTTCCACCAGCACCGCGATATGAACCCAGCTTAACGTCCGCTACTTAAATAAATACAAGTACATAGAGATATCGACGTTGTAACCTCTGTGCAGAGTAAAATTTATAACAGTCTCCTCCGCGAAATGTTAAACAGTTCGTTAGTAAGATCGCGACATGTGGGTCACGCTTGTCAAGTAACCAACTAATAAATATCCCCATATAAAGTATGCGAGTGTATTCATTGGCTAAAGATTTATGTTAGTCGGTATTATTACCGATTTGCACCAATGATTACAACTTACAACTAGAAAACGAATCGAAATTGAAATATGAAGGACTTGTTCTGAATTTAAAAATGAATTCGCGCTTTTATTTATTGTCTGTGGTAGACGAAGTATAGTGTTGTACGCCCACCTGTTTGCTGATATCGATATTGAATTCCATGTAATAGCGAGTGAGTCTTTTGCCATTTCTCTATATCAAGCTGCTACTGAGATGTCCTTAACATCAAATAAAACCCACGCTTGAGCTGAAACTCCTCAACCTACCCTAACCTATCCTACTAATATTATAGATGTGAAAGTTTGTTAGTTTGTTACCCAATATCGCAAAAACGACTAAACGGATTTGGATGGGTACACAGATAGTTTATAACCTGGATTAACACATGGGATACTTCTTATTCCGGTAGTACGATCCAGTTGGACAAAAATCTAACTCAACGCGGACGAAGCCGCAGGCATAACCTAGTAAGACATAATATTCCAAAACCATAATGATACCTCCACGTAATAATGATCATAAAGGTTTATAATGACCAATCGAAGCGCGTCATGCATCATTAGAAGGCACAGGTACTAGCACAGTCAATAAGCCGACGCTTAGAGCAGTTTGTCGTAAAACATTTACCATTAAATGAGCCGTGAATGCCCGTGGAGTACCGCGCACGCGCCTCGCATGCTAATTTATTATGATGCTTGCGCGGGCGCAGTGGAGTGGATCGATTTATTAACTGTCACTTTGACATATCATAACCATGAGGCTGCATTCCCTGAAAGGGGTTGGCAGATGTGTTTAATTCACCATAATTTCGTCAGGTCTTTATACAATTATTACAAGGCAGAAATCCAGTCAACTGAACACCCAAAATCGTTTACCCTATCTGGTGATGGAACTTACAACTTAGAGAAAAGAAGCTGAAAACGTCAGAAACAAAAATGTATGGGGTTGTCATATCGTTTGTAGGCAGCCGCATGAGTCAGTTGCGACCACCAAACCAACGAGATAACTATTAACTAGGCGGTTATAGCCTTACGATTTCAATGTGTATGATTAGACTAACGGCGAAAAATATCGGTTAATAATCAGTTTATGATCGAGTAACAGTTGTTTGCAACCGATCGTGTGTGGAAGGATGTTATTATTGGCAGATCTGTTCACACGCTCGTTTATAATGTTTATGCCTACATATTTTTGATTAAAGATCTTATTAGTCTTCATAAATCGCAATCAATATTTTTTGACTAATAAATATTGCTCCACTAACATTTTTATAGCATAATCTTTACTCTAGCATATTGGTTATTTGAACCTGTTATTTTCTCCCGTCACTTGTAAATAAACTTGTAATTTCTATGACATTGACACACGTACACGTCAATTTTCCCGCGTTTTTTGCCCTCGATCTCCATCTTGACAGCGATAACTGTCAATTTTCCCGCGCGTTTTTTCGCCGAAGCCATAATAACACGTTCGGGCGTACGCATAATCACTTTGATGCTCAGATCAGACCATTGTCATAAGATCTTGCCCCCAGCGTCTGTTAATACACTTTCACTCCTTTTGTTCGAGTTTAATGTCACTTTTTGCTGCTGAAATAGCATGTCAGACAATCGCAGCTATCTGTCAAGCGATAAAGTCGCTTTTCCATCTTGTATCGGCACTGTTTTGCTGCTATCTCGGGTCACTGAGTACAGCTGAATGTTTAACATTGTTCAAAGAATTGCAGTCTTACTGCACTTTCTTTTCTGTGTACATTGTTTATTATAGGAGCAAGAAATTGTTGTTGATACAGGTAAACGGTGTTCTACAAGATATTACAGCGCTCGGAACGATGTAGGTTTTCCTTGAAAATTATCTTTGATCTTTACTGAACATACGTTTACGTAATATTCTCCAGCCAAACAATAACAGCACCCATATAGCAGACACATAGGTATTATTTATGTAAAAACAACACATATCGTAAAAGTGAATGGTTTCAGAAATGATTCATATACCAGCTTCTTGCACAGCGAAGGAAATATCGTGAATGAACGTCGAACGAGGTACGAACCCGCTTCAAGTACAACCGGCCCTTAATTCGCGCTTATCTCTCGATCTATATCTCGTATATATTAATTGCGTATTCAAACGAAACGAAATTCGATTAATTATTTTAATTATGGCAATGAATAAACAAGCAAAGCAAAACCTTCACTGGTTTACGCAGAGGACGGTATTTTATTTATGACTAAAATAACATAAACTGATGGTCATTTTCTATGCAGATCTGGGACAAAGATTAGATGGATTCTGTACCGTTTATAGACTGCCTCGTGGTCTAGTGGTCGCGGCTGGTGAGCATGAAGTCCTGGGTGCGACTCCAAGGTCGGACAAACTGCTATTGGATTTTTCAGTTTAGCAGCCAGAGTCTGGATTTGTGCCCAGTTGATGACAAGAGGCCCGCTAGTACGCGGGACTTGAACATTGGCGAAATATGGGTGTACTACTATAAGGTACACCTCTGCCTAACCCTTCGAGGATAACAGGCATGATGTTACCTATGTTAATAACTGATATGAAATAACATAAGCTGATGGTGATTTTCTATGTAAATCTGGGGCTAGACGGTAGATTAGATAGATTCTATAGCGTTTATAGGCTCTTATAGGAATAAGGTGTCGGGTTTAAAGCTTCAATAAAACGGTGAATGCTACACCTGTTTGATTTCCCGTACAAATAAGATCATATAAGTGTAGCCATGGTCTCCAACAGGATGGGTGTTGGCTTTGAGCCGACAAGAACTGGCATTTTTATGATCTGCAATAAAACTATGGTGCCTTGGAATAACACTTCATCTCTTAATAAAAAAAAGCTCACTGATTAATGAGAGAGATTACAAGAATATTAATTAAATTATATAATTAAGTCCGTTAAAAAACTAGTTATTAACACGTCGAATGTCAGGTAGAAGATGACTCTAAGATTATTTATAACAGAAAGCTAATCGGAAATAAATTCGTTCACCAATTAATTTTATCAACACGAGAATCTTTTGCTTTACACTGCGGAAACAGCATCACTAGTTTTGTCAAATGAATTTCTAAACACATAAATTCATTTCGTTTTTAAAACGCCTTACACACAATTCTAATCCTTTCTCTTTTATATTAATATCAAATTGATTTATTTCTGATGAATGTTATTCTATTAATTTGGCTACTATTATACGAAAGCGTTATTATGTACCAATAAAATTGTTTAATTTGACAAGATCCAATTTATGTTTGGCAATTCTGGCGCTTCAATTATTAAAACGTTCTGTTCATAACGGTCTGAACTCCTTTAATAATAATATAATCGCTCAGTAAGATTACATTCAGATCTATCAGCATAAAGAATTAAAGATGATTGAAATCTCTGCGATTTAAGACTTGAAAGCATTGGGAGACATGAAAACATAATTGGAATCAAATCGAAGATGAAAGTTGTAACTTTGTCTAGAAATCAAAATTAAAAAATGGCCTAGAACTGAAGATGGATGTCTGAGAACATTTCTACTGTTGGTAGCCACAACGATCTAATAAACATAAAATATCAAATCAAGAACTTACTTTGCGATCCACTTTTCAATGCCACGACACTCGTGCGATAAATCTTGATTTATTTCCCCCTACCAACACCAGTCCTCCGCTAGAGTAAACAAAATGAGATGATAAACTACCAGTATGCTAATTTTCTCCTCCATATCTTTCCAATCTACATACACATCGATTAATACAATGTTGCTGTTTCGCATATAGGGAGAATTTATGTGAAAATCGGTAACTGTCTAGGGATGTACGATACTTGCATTTGTATCGATATTTGCAGCATCATCATCATTTATTTTTCAACTCGGAATCACGCACTGCTGGGTAGATTATATCGATACTTTGAATCGATAAAAATATGCAAGTATCATATCGTAGTTTATTAATCCCTCTAAGATTCCAACAAAATACCAGTAATTCTTTTGTACTCCTTCTGAGTCCTTCTTTTGTCATCATCTGCCTAGCTTTTGCCCAACTATGTTGGGGTCGGCTGGCAGTCTAATCAAATGCAGCTGAATACCAGTATTTTACATGGAGCGACTGCCTAGCTTACCTCATCGACCCAGTTAGTACTGAGTAATACGATACCCCTTGGTACCAGTCCTTGTTGTCAGACTTTCGTGCCACTGACTACCTGTAACGACTGTCAAAGATCTACAATTGACAGCTGGGATTAACGGCGTAACGTGCTTTCCGAGGTACGGGGGAAACTAGGTATGTAATGGGTGATCGACCCGAGCGGCTGTTATTATTTAGCCACGAGCTCCTCCTTTCTGAGTTCTTCTTTTGTATTCTTTTAAATTGTATGATTGTGGAATTTATGACAATTTGGTACGATACGATCCATTCATTCCGATACCGCTCCAAGCATTGTACGAGTATCGTATTCTTTTGTATCAATAAAAAATATCAGAGTGTCGCACCCTATTGTATCGATACAGCAAAGTAACGGATCGGATCGTGCATCACTACCCCCAGTACATTACTCATACTAGGAAGAGATCGCACGTGCTTTTGACGATAATATTTATTTATTATCGACAGCATGTGTCGTGGTTTACGGCCTGTTAAACGTCACCCACGCTTTACAGCAAGAAGAAAGAAATCAGTCCGTATATGTAGCATCCTTGTATATCGATGTTCAGTTCCTGCTCTTTTTGACAGGAGATAAGTTTAACAATGTGAGTTGTGTAGTCGGTTTTAATTGTTTGAAGTGGTAAAAAGCACAAAGGGATACGGAGTCCCTTTGTGCTTTTTGGTGTCTTAGTCGTATTGAAGACTTATAGGAATCTTGTACTATGTCAAATTGTTAAGAGGACCTCATCATCATCATCATTTCAGCCGAAAGACGTCTACTGCTGGACATAGGCCTCCCCCCAAGTGTAGCCGCATTAAACGGTCCCGTGCGACTCGCATCCAGCGGATCCCTGCAACCTTCACCAGGTCATAGGTCCACCTAGTGAGAGGCCTTCCAACGTAGTAATCACTTTCAAAGTAATTTTCGCAATTTCGTATATCTGCAAAGTCTTTCAACAGGACCAGGACAGCAGAAACAAGAACTCATGTCAATCGCATACCGAGACTTTTCTGTTGTAGTTAACGCTAAGAAAATGTTTTAAGTACCTGGTTGACCGAGCTCTGCTCGGGTGAAAATAGAGAAAACGATTTTTTCCAGATATGAGACCTAGCTAGATCGATTTATCGCCCTCGTAAACAATATAGCAACTTTCGTCGAAATCGTTTGAGCCGTTTTCGAGAACGTGATTACAAATACAAATATTGCTCATTTAATAGTATAGGATTAATAATGTAGAGAAAATAGCTGGTCCTCTCCCACTCACTACTTACAAACAAGTGAGCACCTTCCTGCAGGGTCTTACCTTCCGTGGTCCACCTGGAAGTCCTTGAACCGTCTCCGGACTCAAGTAGGAAGATGTAACTCCAACCTCGTTATGTGGGGCTACCGCAATACAGCAGCGGGGTGTGGTTGTAGAGCTGTGCCACAAACTATACTCCATCTGCCCTCTTAGCCCAGAAACATGTTGGCCAAGTGACCTCTGCGCTTCCACCGACGACGCGCTGGAAGTGGCGAAGTTCTGGGCTAACAAAATATCAAAATCGTCGTGCCAGCGATACGAGAAGAATGTAGGATTTGTATAGATCTTGAAAACTTAATAGGGTAGGCACGTGAAAACCTAAATACGTCTTGTACGTAAGTACCTCCAAAGCCCGGAATATATTTTATCTTCTAACCATAACATTACAAAACCCAACCATTATAAGATCACACAGTAGCCTTAGGGCCTTCACATTCTTGCGAAATTGATATCTCATTTCAATTACAACATAAATACCATGTTAGGAGAACTGCTATAATAAATCACCGCGGAATCGATAATACTGAATCGAATACATCGTCCCTATCGGAATCTAGAACTATTGAAAGTGGACAGAAGTTAGAGATTTATTGCAACATATCACTTTAAATGGTATTAGTAGCACATAGCAATAATCAGCTAATAATGTCCCCACTGTTGGGATACGGGACTCCTCTCTATTAAAGGACGGGGTCTACAAGGGGTAACTTAATCAACACAAGACCTCTCGTGTTGCTCGTGTTGTCTCTCGGACCATGTAAACGAAGAACATTTGTTCTACGAGTTCTTGATATTCACGAGGTCCTGGGTTCGATTCTCGGGTCGGGTAAATTGATATTGGGTTTTACCATCAGGAATTTCTCAGTAACAGCCACGGAGTCTGGATTTGTGCCCGGTTGATGGCAATAGGCTCGCTCCGTGTTACAAATGTTGGTGAAATGTGGGTGTGATATTAGGTACACCTCTGCCTAACCCTTCAGGGATTACAGGCGTGATGTTTTGTTATGTTTTCCCTCACCATTTTGAGAGTACACGTAATGAAATTTTTACAAAGTAACACGCCTGCTTGTGTTTAAAACCACTCGTAAGTCTGGGGGCCGATATCACGGGTTTAGTATCGGAATACATCGTCCTATCGATATCTAGAACTATCGAAAGTGAACAGAAGCCAGAGATTTATCGCAACATATCGCTTATATGGTATTAGTTGCACATAATTCACTAGAAAGGAAAGCAGCAAGTGATATTTAAGACTTACTGGTACAACAATGGCATGTAAGCTGCTGTCCAGTAGGTACGCCCCCTGTCTATACGTATCAGATCAGAGTAGGGTTGGCAAAAGATGACGATCGTTAGATGCCTTTTTTTGAGTGTGGAAATCGTCCTGAAAATTGTCTGTCCTCCGTCCTGCGGCGGGCGAAGGGGAAGCCAGTGAAGGGGTCTGACAGACACCTTTAAACTTAAAACCCCGCGGTGGTCTTCAACTACCTGAGCTCGGGGCGCTGGTTCACTTGTGGAGACGTCACGCTGTCCCAGCCAAGTATTGGCTATGTCATACCTGACAGGGTGAAGGGGACACCGACCCGAAAACCCGTGTAGGTATTGCACTTTTGTAGGTAACAGCTGTTTCCTACAAAAGTACAATATGATGAAAAATTTCTAAGTGGGGGGGGGCTCAGAATGATGTACTGAATACGTGGTAACCGTTTTCGTATCGGTGTCCCTTCCACCCCGTATATCAAGATGAGTTAACCATGCTAGCTACAACGAAACTAACCTACTTGCTCAGTGTATAGTAAATAATGTACTTTTTTGTAACTGTACACAAAATAAGTCTTACATGAAGAAAAATTGATAATACAACTAATTTAGAATTTGTCACCTGAAGAGATGACCCACTAAAAACATTAACAGTTTAGCTTCCCTCAAATAGCGCGAAAGCTTTATATTACGAAAATACTGATGTCAGTGCTAGCTCACAAAAAGGCTTTTGATCTGATACAAAAAACATATTTGGTTATCCCGCTAATCTTGTATACTCTGCCAACCATACTCGGAAACAATCGATTGTAATCGTGTGTCCGATATATATCGAGATAAACATCGTTATATAATACGTAACAGGTGCCGAGACCGCACTGGTTTAAATCGTTACTAACGACCCATATGGCAACACTATTGCTAGTATTGCCAATTATATCTTATTATTTCCTCCATGTGGTCTCCGAACAGGAAGCTGCATTTGTTCCTGAGGATTCTGTAAGAGCGAACTGAGGAAATCTACATCAGTGGCACCGACAGCATTATTTTTTGAACTGCATAATCTTACTGGCATTCTAGGCAAGCGGGCAGTCTTTGCAATTTACGGAGTACCAATAAAACTGGCAAAGGTGTTTTTCCTATAACTATGTCAGTCTCAAGCTTTTACAAATCTCCTAAAGTTTTGGCATCATCTTCATGGCATGGCATGATTATCATAATCGTAGGGTTAGCCACAGTTGTACCAATAGTTGTAAACCCACATTTTGCCATTTATTCATTCGCCAGCATTTATTAGCCAGAAGTCCATAGTCCATACGCTATCCATTGAAACTTTATTACTTCTCTGAAGATTGTTTCATTAACACCAACTTTTCCTCCATCCACACGACAATTTTTCATAAGGCCAAATAGCCAAAGAAAAACTTGGACAAACTATAAATAGTCCCGTCAGTTATCTCGATGTGTTTACGTAATCTTTGGAGTGAGGAGTGTGCGTCATCTTCCTCGAGGTACCCGGAAAAGGGGCGATCTGCGACATGCCAATAAATCAGGGCTTATTATCTCTCAGCCGGTAACGATTCCATAACGATCGGACGCAGTACGAGGAGCTATAATTAATATCCGCGCTTGTACCTTTTTCAATTTATCAACGTATATTGGTAACGGACGAGATTCACGGTCGGGTAGGTTGACGAACTCTTTTATGGAAATCCGAGCGCGATGGCTCGTCATTCGGATTTATGACTGGACACCCTAGACAAAGTGACAGCGATTGTCAAATCTAGGGCCTTACGAAGGCCAATCCACTTATAAATTTCCGTTTTTTCTGTAGATATTTCAAATAGTGATGCTGCATTTACTATTTCTTTCAGTATTAATCTCTTCGTCAAAAGATGCGTCCATCAATGTTGAAATTGGTTGAAGTGAGGCAGTAGTATTTTGGTTAACTTGATCGACTTTACAATTAGCAGTAT
The DNA here is from genome assembly GCA_905163415.1 of Noctua fimbriata. Taxonomy (NCBI): domain Eukaryota; kingdom Metazoa; phylum Arthropoda; class Insecta; order Lepidoptera; family Noctuidae; genus Noctua; species Noctua fimbriata. Next base: position 3,892,937 of record LR990930.1, read on the forward strand.
TGGGGGAAAACAGCACATTTTTTAAACCATTAAAAATCCCCAATTTAAGCATCCTCAAGATCCGTTACAATATATCTGTAGTCCACCATCACACGTTGCTTATCAGCCGTCCCGGCCGTGTGTCCCCTACGTTAATTAAATGTGCCGATGGTATCAGTTTTAAGGGGTATTGTCTTCTGTTACTTTCGAATTTCGTCCTCGGTACGGGGTCACGCCATCGCTTCGGAAGTCTTGAGAAAAGTTTAGGGACAGCGTTCATTGTTCAAACCTTCTTAATTAAAATCACTATCTATGGTGTTATGGTACAGGGAAGTACGTAATTAAAATTAAAGTACTTACCAGTACTGGTGCTGGTATCTGTGAGCAGTATTGCTCAACTGTGTTTTGTGTTAATTCTCCATTATTTTGCCCGTATCTTCTATATCTATATTGCTTCATGTAATGTTGTATCTGTATATTGAGGGGCTTGTGTTTACGTGCGTAATAGCCGTATGTATCGTTTATTTTGTAGATCTTTGGCAGTTGTTACGGGTAGTGAAAAATTCGAAAACCAGACAACCATTCCTGAGAAGGGGTATCGCATTACCCAGTAACTGCAAGATACTGGTGTTCATTTAGAATTAAACCCGAACCCAACATAGTAGGGAAAAGGCTAGGCAGAAGTTGATGATGTTGTATCTGTTTATATGGATCACAATACTTTCTGTAACAAAAACAATCGTAAAAAAGAAAAACAATTGGTATCAGCCTTGATCTCAAAAGAGCGCTGTGCCAAGAAGCTCACTGTCAATAAATTCTGGATGGATGTCTCAGAGTCTTGGGTTTTATTAACCAAGGGAGGTTGTTTGTTGGTTTTAATGAGCACCTTTAGGAGAGTGTGCACTTTGATTGGTCGTTAAAAATTTGCAGCTACCCCATTTTATTGCGAGAAACGCCAGGCTTACCTGCTGCGTTTTTAGTACTCAGTCTTAGTATACATATCACCTGGGAATCGCAACGCTGGTTATATAAATTCCATTTATCCATAAAACCTTAAATCTCATACGGGCGTCTTTCAGGGGCTGGAGTCTTCTATTTTCAATGATAAGTTATTATGACAACCATACATTGCCATTACCATTGTTCTAAAAAGTATATCACATACATAGTCTTCTAAATTCAAAAAGTTAATAAAAAGAAATGTCATTATAGTAGGAAAATAATGGAACATAATAATGTCTTGCGTTCTTACAGAAAAGTTTTTTTTTTTAATACTAAATAGGCTTGCGTTTGGCCGCAACTTGCCTGCTGTGAAGCGATGATGCGGCCTAGGGTGAAGCACGCTTGCCTAGAAGAAACCGATTCACTCGAACTTTGAATCAGGGAACAGAGAGGCAGTGAATTCCACAGACTGACGGTTCGCACAATAATGTGAAAGCATAGCGCTTTGTTCGGGTCTAAGTTTTTGCACTACAAAACTCATTAACCCTAACAAATATCGCAACTACAAAGTATACAAACTACTTTTACACGCAATGCGCACATTAGTTTCTAATAGAAGCCATTTCTGCGAGAAATATTTCTCCTTGAACACTTACATAAACAATTAGAGATACAAAAAACTCCATTATAAGTCGGCCGATGTTTTTGTTCCGACTTGTTGGGCGTAATGTATTACGTGACGCCATTTTCCAATGTTATCTAAAGCATAAATTAATGCTGTTTAGTTCTGACGGTTGCGTCTTGACTACTTCACGATGGTTATAAGTTAGGATAATTGTACGGTAATAAGTGGATATTCTTTAGAAAGAGCTCGTGGCTAAATAATAACAGCCGCTCGGGTCGATCTTAAGGTTAAGCCGCGCTTGCCTAGGTTGGTCCGTGGATGGGTGACCGCCCATTACATACCGAGTTTCATGCCTCGGAAAACACGTTAAGCCGTTGGTCCCGGCTGTCATTAGTATATCTTTGACAGTCGTTACAGGTAGTCAGTGGCCCGAAAGTCTGACAACAAATCTTACCAAGGGGTATCGTATTACCCAGTACTAACTGGGTTGTGGAGGTCAGATAGGCAGTGGGTCCATATAAAATACTGGTATTCAGCTGCATCCGGTTAGACTGGAAGCCGACCCCAACATAGTTGGGAAAAGGCTAGGCTGATGATGGGGTGGATATTCTTTAAATGAAAGACAATTTTAGACTCCGCATCAGTTGAGTATTATTTAGCCACAGTCAAAAAGGGTAGAGCTACATCATAGATTTCAAAAACAAACATATGTGAAAAATATGTGTCATATCTGCGAAAAAAAGACCATAGCTTATAATTATTAGTTTTAATTTTCCGTCAGCAACATGATTTCCTTTTGAGTAAATGATGCCGTGACGTCTGACAGGGGAGAGTGGAAGAAGAAAACGTCTTTCGCCGACCCGAAATAGAATGGGAAGAGGGCGGGAAAATGATGAACATGATTTCATTTAGAATCGCCATCCTTTCGCTACCAAATGCAATAAGCTCTCAGAAGATGTAGTCTCAGCCGAAAATATAAACCAATTTAAAAATCGACTAGACAAACGTACATCATACTGCAAGAAGACAGTCTAGTGGGAAACGGCAGGATACAGGCAGCTATCAGTTGTCTCAACTGCCTGCCTGATAATAAATAAAATTAAAAAATATGTCTTCGTAGTTGGCAAAAAAAAAGTATGTTCACAATTCTCAAAGCAAGTTATAAGCATTACGCAGAAATGTGATATTATATGGGTAGTTATCTGCTCAGGCGCACGAAACAAAAGGAAATTACAGACTATTAAACACTAGAGGCGAGACTCACAAAAAACAGTAATACGAGTATATCTATAAAGCTCTGACTGTCTGTCTGGCTGTACCAGGCATCTCACTTTAACAACCGTCTCGTCTTTTGAAGAGTTAGTTATTTTGTTTGAACCGCAAATGTCTGGAACTAAGAAAAAATCTTGTCATATTTGATAGCTCAATTCTTGAGGAAGATTATAGGCTATTTATCATCACACTACGAACCAGTGGCGAAGGTTCCTTACAACTCCATTTCTACCTGCTTCCCTGTGAAAAATCACACAAAAATATTTGTCTATAGAATACTGACTTCTATAGACAAATATTTTTTTACATATAAGATACTCCGGCTTACCTCTTACAAAAATTGACCCTTCGCTACTGCTACGAACCTTATAAGTCGAGCAAAAAACAGTGAGTGAATCCGAGGGGCAGATCTAGTATATCTATAAAGCTCTGTCTGGCTGTATGTACCAGACATCTCACTTGAGAACAGTCTCGTCTTAGTTTTTACAAAAGCATTCCTTTTCGTAGTCCGTTTATTACTAAAAATGCCACATTCTGGCGCGTGAGGAAAGAAAGTCGTAAGCGACATAAATTTGAAACAAAAAAATAAAATAAAAACTGTAGATTTTGAAAATCTTTAAAGTTTTGTTGGTGTTACACGAAATTGCATGATGTTTTTAGTTCTGCTGATGCTAAACATAAGTTAAGTACAGTTCGTATTTTACAGCGCTTTTCTTGTCGTTACGGTAAAGCGATTTTGGTGAGCATATTCGTATTTTCAAGTGTTATTATATTATATTACTTATGTCATTATCACTGATGTGCGATTGCCTATACATACTACTTATATCTTGTATGCAATAAGCAACACCACAAAAAAAACAGCTGTAGTAACAATTTTCTTGTCAAATGGCAGTTAAGTCCTTTCTACTTCAGCACGGTGTCAGTGTAGCCGCAGGCATGAAGAAGGCAATATTAATAACTGTCGCATTAACAGCTGCGCGAGCGCTGCTTCGGAGGCGAAAAACAATAGGCGATTGTGGGTATCGTGTCATTTACATAAGCTTTCATTGGTTTAGGAGCTAGGACGGGCTATGAAAGTTAGATATGACACTTATGGGTTTTTCTCTTTTGGAGAAATGAAAGCATTGGTATTGATAATGTTGAAACTAAAGATAGCATTATGGAATGAGTAACTAATTCCGCCTATTCGTTAATGGTTTTGTTGTTCGTTTGTCTGTTCATAAACGCCCACCCGCAATAACTTCAGTTTATCCTTGATCATGGTGCTTGCAACAGCGCCGAAATATCGGGAACTCAAAACAAATAGTAAACATGGTAAATATCCCGATTTCAGTGTTAATAATAAAGTTAGTGGTCATGTCAGTTTAAAAACTACTACTACTAATTAAAACTTTAATCATACGCTTAAAACAGTAGAATAACTAAACAAGCTCACGTTCGCTTGAAAATAACTCAATGAGATCTTAATGCCTTCGGAAAGTAAAACAACAGATTCAAATCCGCAGCGTCGCCATTATTCACAATGTAGACCCTAAATCTCGTATTTTATTTCCCTCAGACAGATAAGTTTTCATTTACATATTGCCCGTACTTGTGAATTGTGAGGAAGGCAAAAGCGGTGGGGAATAAAAATACAGTTTTTTTAAGGAACGGAAGAAACAAAAATACTGTCCCTTCTTTGTTATCATAAGCTAACCTTTGCAAAAGGGCAAGATACGCTACTTTTGCCCGGCAGGGTCTTTCAGAAATCAATTTGTATTTGCTGTTTGGGGTTGAAACTCTGGGGCCGTGGGGTCCGAGTGCTCATAGCCTGTTTAAGGAAATTTCGAAACGCTTAGTTGACGCTTACCGTGACCCAAGGGCCTTTTACCTTGGCCAGAAGCTAAGTGTTGCAAGGCAACGAGGCTACGCCGCCAGTCTCTTGGTTGAGCGAGACCCGTCAGCTGGTTGAGGAGGAATTTTAAGCCGTTTTATAGTTTGTTGTTAGTTTATTTATTAGTGTGTAATTAATATTGTATATAGTTAGTTTTCTTAATAAAAGCTAGTTTTTGTAGTAAAAAAACCTGTAGCCTCGATTCTCAATGAAGAGAAACTGGTACAATGTATCTTAAAACCTGAATGATTTTCGATACTCAGTAGGAGGTTGGTGGTGGTAGGAAGGTGGATGTACTCTTGCCTCCTCCACAAAGCAGAGCCCACTTTTCGACTCCAAAAGAACAAAATGACTTCCGTCGTTTGTCACGACTAAGGACGATATCTTGTGATTTATCCCGTACTTGCGAATCGCCCGAGAATTTGTCGAGCCCGCGGCGAGACGAATAGCACCCCTGTACGAATGTCGAACGATTTATTGGTCTCTCATGGTGCTTGTATGATTTGTCGACTGTCCGGCGTTTGATAACGAAGAGCAACGGAATAGTAGACTGAAGAGACTAAGTTATTTATGATATTTGGTTTTCTACTCACTGGGCGACTGAGATAAAGGGTACAAAATAATTCGAGAAATGAGATATTTCATTTGGAATAAAATCATAATGCAAATGATTAAATCACTACAGAAAACTTCCACAACATTATCAGCGTGTATGTTTTTGTTTCCTTTATTGGCAGTCTTAGGAGTTGGAATGGACCGAAATTTTTTCGATTATAGGAAATTCGTATGAAAAAAAAATTTTGATTGTATCGGTTTTCTCTAGATGTTTTTCTTTACTGTTCCAAAACTATCATATCCATTTAATAACTATCGATTTTGTACTATGATTTATCAGAAAGGGCTTTCAAGTGAATTAAAGAATCACTATCGATCTACGATCAGCAAAAACAACAACACCTTTCTACAATCCTTTATTCGACCAAAACTACCCATACCGTCGCCATTTTGTGTAAACCACAAAACAAACAAAATGGCGTCGAAAGTACCGCGAACATTGAACAAGGCGAAAATAAAACTAGCGCGACAGCTCATTGTGTTCTGTGTTGTTGTAGATAAGTCACTCAGCGGGGCCCAGATAATAATCCCAGAGAAATTAACACTTCCCTGATATTCTGAGGGACAAAGAGAAATGCCTTAACTGTACAAATGGTTTGTTGGATTACGCTTGTTGAGAAAATGAGGAAGGAAATGTATCTATTTGTTTGTTGGTCTATGTTTATTTTGGTTATTTTTGACATCGGCACACTAAGAAGATATTTTTTGCCAGCTCTGTCCCACTTCTGGTCAAAGGCCTCCATCCACTTCTATCTTTCGTGAGCACGTGAATCCGAGAGTCTTCCTAAAAAGAGTGTTTAAAGAACCTGAACCTGTTGTAACGTTTATTAAAGAATGCATATTTAAAAAGAAACTAAGCATCTACGTCGGTCAATTAGCACCTCAAGGGACCGTTTTATATTGGAAACTATTCCAATATAAAACGGTCCCCAAATGCGATCCGCTGTAAATACCAATAAAAACGCGACAGAATTACTTTACAAGTCCTAAAGCCTACGTAAAGCGTTATAGAACAGTAATAAAAATAAAATTCGCGTTAAAATCGCGAGATTATAGGGCAGTAACAATATAAAGCGAGGTTCGCATACTGCGCACCGCTGACCATTTACTTCGGCCATTGTTGGCGCGTAATGAGCAAAAAAAAAGTTTGTTATCTCTGTTAGCAGGGCAATGGACAATGGCCATAAACAAACTAGTTTTTGATATTTTTTCCACGTCCTTATAAAAGGAGGTCGCGTGAGACCCTTAATTTTATGTTGGTGTGCGAACTTATTGCTTGACAACGAAAGTAGGTACTTACCTAAATTATATGTAAGTATGTGTTGCTCTATTACCTCAACAATGTTAATTAGACCCCAGGGAATTGTTTCTAGGATGAACGATGAAATTCCTTGTTACTAACCAACCGCCTTTGAAAATACTTTATTGAAAATGTATGGTTTCATGACTTTCAACCATTCTCCGCTAATTATTAATGTAATTTTCCCACATGAGTGAAAACCTATAATGCTTGCCGTATTGGATCTAAATATTCTTTTACGGATATAGTGAACTCCTAAGATTTGGTTCAAAATTGCGAGACCAAACATTTTCGCCCAAACTTAAGTACATTCTGATTGCGTTTCTATTGCACTTTGCAGTATTCATGGCAGCCATTCCCCATTGTTGGATTTGGGTTAGATTTCACTGTCCTGACCTTTGTGTCGGTTACCATGTTACCAAATGTTTCGTAAAACCTTACTTCGTCTATATTCTAAGGCTCGTTCAAACGAATCGTCGATTGATTCTTATTGGGAAATAATATTGCCAAATGTTGAGGTTTATTGTTATCCAAAGGCTTAGGAATCAAGAACAGGTTTTGATATATTTAGGACGGTGTTCTAAATAAGCAGGTGTCGAGTATAAACATGCATGGCAACAGCATATTTTAAGAATGTTATAAAAAGAAACATGGTTGACCTAGAGGTGGATACCACTTACGAAAGTAAAGGAAAGGCTTTTGAAAAAAGCAAAGTAAGCCAAAAAAAAACTTGCGGAAACAACAATGACTTACGCCAAGGGTTCAACAAAAAAACCGGTATGAATCTGAGCGAGTTAAACTTATCCATTCGGTTAAAAGTGACGCAAGAGGACATGCCAGATCTAGTACGGATTAAAAAGCACTTAGCTCTAAATGACTCTTAAACATTTGTCCCCACATACGTATGCTATGGGAAATACAACATTTCTAAGTTGAGGAAGGTGACAGGCGGCAAATCGTCAGCCCTTAATAGGAGCGACATCACGCGATGCACCACATAAGGGCAGGGAAAGCGCTCGCAATTAAACTTTATGATTGACTAGCATTTGCTGCGTTTGCGCATGGCCTCGTTACAGAAAACGGTTGGATACCTAGCTTGGTATAGTGTTAAAGGTTGGCTGTCTTAATTGGGATTCAGGATGATTGCTGCAGAAGATTGTGAGTGAAAGATGATATGGCTAGAAAGGAGGTAAAGAGTAATAAAGAAGTATGAAAGAAGAAGACATGCTGCACATGCTGCCCAAATAAATTGGGATAAGGGCAGGAGAATGATGATAATGATGATAACGAATTAACGGCTAATAGAGAAGCGCGAAATGGATGCTGCGATGCCGACTAAGGATAGGAGAATGATGGTGATGTAGATTGTGGCAATATTTAATTCTGTTATCATACGCCAAAGTCAAAGTCAAAACATTTATTGCGAACTAAGTGTACAATGTGATGTTATGTTAGTACTTATGACTTAGCAGCCTTTTACAAGCATTGCAATTTATCATCTGCCTGCCCTAAATTGAAATCAGATAGACATTTTACCAAAACCAAAGAATCTGAAAACGACAAAAGCTCCTCAAAGGACATTTAAGGAATGATTTGACAAGATAACAAATCTAGAAAACAAAAGAAAAGGTATATTAATCTTTTGTTCTCCTGGTAAAGTTCAGTTTCAATCTCCGCGCGTTTATTTACAACACTACAAACCCTAGACGTTGGGTGTTAATTGATAACGATCAAGTCGTTTTAACCTTTTGCGTAATCTGTTATCTGTACGAGGATGAAAATAGCATGATGCGTCATCGGGAGTTTCATATTTAGTGTCTATTCATTCCGTAATGGGAAACCATGATGCTCCATAACGACATTCAGGGTGGCGAAAGTTCGTATGTTGCGCAAATGTTTACCGACTAATTTACTTAAAGACTTCCTTTGAACGCTTCATTTATAAGGTAAACTTACAAATTAGCATATCTAGTACCATCGGCGACTACATGCCTTTTTAGAGGGAACAATAACGATGTTAAGAAATTACTGTCGCTTTCATCAGTTGAGACCCTTTCTGTAAGTGCTTTTATTGCGTCACTTGAATATTGAAGAGTTTTTTATGGAGATCCATTGTATTTTTGACATCTGGTAGTAAGCTGTTGAAACCCAAAGGTTAAGAGCTGCTCGTAAAGTCCCGACAGTATTTTCTCGGTACTTCAAGATGCGATAAAGGTGAGTGTATACTTTTAACACAACAGGAGTTTGTGCTATCTTTACGCGCGTTGTTTTGGGAGTTCCGACATGCTTGTCATCTTGACCCTTCCTTGCTGCGAAAGCACGAAGACCTTTAATGAACTTTTTATATTTTAAAAGTTTTATCGTCATCCTATTATACATTGTTATCTACTTTGCAGGGCATTGACATATAAGGTGTAAACGGACCCTTCACGAAGCCGTCAACCAAGCATTATGTACATCTAACTAAGAAACCCTACGCAAAAAAATTTGCTGGGAAACGACTTTTTTTGGGGGGAAAATTCACGTTTTACGGTAAAAGTCCATGTAGCACACTCAAAACATTGTGCTGATCCTTACAAAATAGTATTTAAAAATAAACTTGTGAAAAATTTGGAACTTCGACCTCCAATATCTCCGTAACTAGACGGTTCCCAGGTATGGTCCAGTACAAAAAAACTATCGCAATAACGGGGAGAACAAGCGCCTTTCGGCTTTGTTATTTTTACATCCTTTATATTTTCGTTTCTGATCAAACAGTTTTGTCTTCCCAATAAAGCACCTCCCCATCCTTCAACTGAGGATGATTAAAATCCTCGCCCAGTATTTACTCTGGACTATAATATATGCAGTCGGAACACAAAACGCATGTTGACATGTCGTTCTCTTTCATTTCCGACCTGCCGACCACCCGACCGAAATTGAGCACGCATAAAATTACCATCTGTTATTAAAACGCGCTTGTACAAGCGAATTAAATGACATATTTAACGCTACCTTCTTTATTAATATTTACACTCGCTTCCCATTCACATGTGATGGGATTATGGACCTACGTGTAGTTCGGGTTCCGCACGCGTTCTGCGTTCAAATCTTAGGGCTTCTAAAACAAACTTCATAATCAATCCTAGACTTTTTTCAACTATGTTGAGGTTGGCTTCCAGTCTAACCAGAAGCCATTTTCCTTTGAAAGCGGGCTCTTCATTAATATTATAAATTAATTAAGACTAACATATCCCAACAACCAATTAAAGCCTTCTATTTTCATTGAATTTGTCAATTACTTTTAATTTTAAACGTCAAGAGGTCTAACCGCAGTCCGTATATCATTAATGTTCACATAGCTCTAATCCGACAGCCTGTCAGTTCCGAATCACGGAAGTAGTACATACATAATACATATGTACATGGATATACATGCATTCATATGTACAGGAGCAATGATAAATGATCGGTCGTATTGCGCCGAAAACGGTATGCGCTCGAACGTCGTACGTTTTTGGCAAAAATGTTTTATTCATCACTGCGAAAGAATATAGCGGAACGTTTTTGTGTCTTTTCCAGTGATTTCCGTTTATGGTAGTTTTGGTGAAGTTTCTTTTGGAATAGATGGTGTTTGTTTGAATTATTTCTTCTTTATTTGTGTAAAGGAGGATGTGCTTAGATACACCGCGGTCATGCTTAACCATCCACAAGGATAATTTTAGCATAGACAATTCTAGTGAAGATATCAAAGATTACATTTCGGTAAATACATATTTGTTAGGGTCACGGATTTTTTTATTATCAACATGCAATCTGACCTAACCTACAAATTGCAAAAATGTAACAATTTCGTGGACGAGCCAAATTATTATTCTCTCGGTATCATGATTAGGTCATCATTAACTATGTAACTAGTCTTCAGCTAAGTATCAACGATCTATTTTCCTGGTTTTCGCCTCAATGAAGTTGCTAACACTACTTCTGGGTTTCTATGCAGCGATTTATTACTTTCTGCTCGGCTGGGCCCGCAGAGCCGGCCATTTTTTCCCCTTGGTTTTGCTCAGATTTTATGCAGTCCAAGTCGACAAACTTCGTGCGTATTGTTTTCCGAGCATACATTAGTTATAAAAGGAAGTGTAGCTTCGTAAAAAGTGCAGTAAAAATGGGTTTTGTTTTTAAATAATGCGTGGCGGGTGTCCGATGGGAGCAGGGTTGCCATCCGGCTGGATTTTTCCTGACTTTTTGGCTCCCCGTCCAGACTTGGTGCAGCCTTGTCATTTGTCCGCAATGGTGAACCCGAAGAGTTTTTTTTATAAGTTTAAACCATATAAATAAATGAAAATAGAAAAAAAGCTTAAAAAGTAAAATTCCCGGATGTTATCGAAAATATCTGGATTTTTGTTTTCAATTTGAAGGATTTGGATAAGGAAGCGTCTGTTGAGATGACGAGTAATAGAGAAGTATGGAAGAAGAAGACATGCTGCGTCGACCCCAAATAAATTGGCGTAAGGGCAGAAGAATGACGATCATCTAGTTTTTTTGCCAGGACTTTCAAAATTTCGAAATGATAACCCTAGGTGGGAGGCCAACGGAACCGCGTGCCGATCGCGACTGATAACCGCTGCGCAATTTGTTATGTCGACGGGTTTAGTAGCACACTCTTTTGACTCACCTCTTATTATTATTAATAATAATTAAATTACTGTTGCTGGAAATGATTCGATGCAAAAAATTGGTTGCGTCTACGCCCAAACATTTGAAAGGTGAACTTTAGATTAGGTATCTTTTTTAAGAAATCAGCGAAGCTGGTCTAGCAGTTGTTTTTGAAGCATTTCGTTTTTCAACAGAAGTTTTCAACGGGATGGCTGGCTTTTCGGTAGTCATTCAATAACCAATTTTTTTTAGTTTTCCGTCATCGATATCCTTTCTTAGTTCAGATACTGGCCGTAAAAGATACTGTGTCCTTAAAAAAAACACAGTCATAGATAAAAAATTAAATGAAAAAAAAAAACATTTTGGCTCCTTTCCCTGTATGATTCATAGCCATTGTTTAACTATTATATCTTCTCGAACAGTGAACCTGTTAAACTACCAGTCACCCTTCAGCGATCACCACCAGAAACAATGGCTTCCGTGATGCTTATCATGCTAACTACAAAACTCGAAGCAGTAACATCTAGTCCACATACAAATTATGCAATAAATATCTAAGAAGCAGCTCCTCGAAGTGAAAGCGCCTAGGAATGCGACTAATGTAAGGTATGGACATCCTTTCGGTTCGTCTGTCACGATTACTGGCTACTGGCCATTGGTAGACACTTTCTTCAAATTGAGTTATGTGGATTAGCTGGCCTTTACTCTGGCGCATGGAAATGGCGCTGAAGGACGACTATTTTGTTTAATAACGAGTGAAATAATCGTAATTAAACATAAAATATGTTTCTTTATCAAACTTATTCAAATACGGTTATTTGTTTTTGTTTTATCAGTAGACGGTGAACTATTTATTTAGTTTTAGGGCCAATTGGTAAATATTGACAAGTATTATTTTAGTTTCTAATGATCTACTAATGATCACTATCATCTTTACCATCAAGGATACTTTAAGACACAATTAAAAGTAAAAAAAGACTTATGGTTTATAATGTCATCGAGAAAAATAAAATACGTGCACACATTGAGTCACAACAGCCATTAAAAAAAAAAATGTTGTATAATTAAAAATAAATTGCAACACTGGCATAAATAAAATCGTTGCGTGTGGATCGACGCCAGATATGCAGCGATTATTGAAAAAAAGAAAACAATATAACCTAGAAATATTGCGCGTCGGGCCACACGGGAGGAAAATACACTGCTTATTTAAATACAGTAGTTTGCATACAATCACAGTGAAAGCCGCCCATTGATATTTTAATCGTGGCAACAATTTATTCGGCCGTGAAATCGATACCCCCATCGGGTTTAGTGTTACCAGCGTGAAATATTTCCCGGTATAGATTTTTGATTGCTGAATGCTGGACTAGCAACAAAAGCTGTCTACTTCCTCTGTGCTAAGTAATGCGTTGCGTACAAGAGTTTCTAATCATGACTCAGCTTCAGGTCTATAGTAAATGGAATAAGCGGCTACCAGCCTTTTCTTGTTAGTTTTGTAGGATAGTCCGGACATAGCTCAAATGATATTGCACAAAAAAAATTGCAGACTACAAAATTATTCCTAATTTAAATTACGTGTAAATATTTTAATCTTTCATGCGTTAATGAACATGACGACTCATATTATTCTTTTGTTGCAATACTTACGGGGGAGTCTCACGTGGCTCTGAAAATTAAGTTGCAACAATTTTTGGAATCAGTCGTAATTTTTTTTTTTAAATGGTCTTTAATAGAAGAACAATCGACTTCAAATAACGGGGTCCCGGGTATCTCATTTAACCTAGTCTCGCCAAACAATTTCGGATGTTGTTATTAAAAAACAACAGCTAATATTATAATAGGCAACAGATTTGACAACGAATTCACTGATAAGACCGCTACTTTGTTCGTAGTAGGTATACTTCCGTGGTATCCGCAAATTATTATCTAATAAACACGCTCCTAATTAATGGAAAATTACGCGTGAACACAATGAAAAACCTCGCAACAACGAGCCCGTTATCAAAACTGGATAAGAGTATAATATGAAGTTGTAAACAGGAAGTGTCCGCGCTGATCCGTCCGGATATTGCCGCGATATTGTGCTCACAAGTGGATTAATTAAACGAGTTTATTAATAAATGCAAATCGATTTTATTAAAATATTATGTAGATTTAGCAAAAGTGTCATAATTATCATCTTAAATTAACATAAAGCGCTACTGAAGGCGCCAAACTCAATTTAAAGTCATTGACACGCTAAAAAGATTTAACCTGTTAACCAGGGGCGTTTATTATATCATCATTCATCATCATCATTTCAGCCGAAAGACGTCCACTGCTGGACATAGGTCTCCCCCAAGTGTCGCCACATTGACCGGTCCCGTGCGTCTCGCATCCAGCGGTTCCCCGCAACCTTCACCAGGTCATCGGTCCACCTAGTGGGAGGCCTTCCAACGCAACGTCTTCCAGTTCGCAATAGCCACTTACACCAGAAATTTTCGGGCGCAACGGCCATCCGTTCTGCCAGCAATGTGTCATGCCCACTGCCACTTAAGTTTGGCAATTCTTCGGGCTACGTCGGTAACCTTGGTTCTCTTGCGGATGTCGTCATTTCTGATTCGATCACGCAAGGAAACTCCGAGCCGTCTCCATTGCCCTTTAGGTGACTTTAAGCCTTCTGATGACGCCCATTGTGAGCGACCACGTTTCGGTCCCGTACGTAATCACTTTTTCACGTTTATAATAAACGACGACGACTTTTCGTGTTGGGAATTCCCATGCCAATTTAATTAAATTGTAACTACCCAAATATATCTTCACCAATCAAAACCACCATTAAAATCATCAAGAGAAAGTCCAAAGAACAAAAGATCAGATAATACTAATTAACGTAAATTATAAGAACTGTCTCCATTATCATTTTCTATCACAACAGGCGGCCATTAAAGTGTTGCCATTGCAATATCTGCCCCATCTCACGACACGGACAGGCGATCCATCATGGGAAACAAGTAATACATAAGGCGATTATTTACCGGTAGCAAATAGATACAAAATAATAGTGCACCACTGTGCTCTATTTACTAGAGAATATTATTATCTGTTAGTCGAGAGATATCGGTAGTAGGACGGTTATAAACGAACTGACCTGGTGAAGCCTGATGCTGATTTAGTAGTTTGGCATGTAGAGGTAATGTTGTGAGCCTGATTTTTATGTCTGGGAACACAAATCTCTTGAGCATAGAATATAAGAGCCTATCACTGTGTGAGCTATAAAGTATGGGTGCACATAAATCCAAACATAACTAATAGCTACTTGATTTACAAGCTAGGAACAGTCGGTGTACCGAAACGGATGATAAGCATATGACTAAAAGAGTGATAAATGTAAATGTGGATGGATTGAGAAGGAGAGGAAGTCTAACGAAAAGAGTTATGTATGGTGTGAGGAATGATATGGAAGAAAAGGGAGTAAATGATAGACGGGTGATGGTGGACAGGGGAGAATGAAAAAAACGCCGACCACAAGTAACATGGGACAAGGCCAGGAAGATAATAAAAAGATGAACACTTATTCAAGTATATTGCTTGTTGAGGTGGATTCTTCTCCAGTTCACGGACTGGCCTACGTGTTAAACGCATGTCCTAAGTTTGTCAGTACCACAGTACCATAGCCCAAACGAACGATACAATCTTTCATATTGCTGCAATCTGCCGCGAGTCGCGTCGAAGTCTCTGTTACCGGTGCGTGCGCGCGCACAGCCAGCTTTGATTTACGACCAATAGCCGCGCTGCCTTATGGCCGCTGAAACTATGGAGCTTTGGAGGTTTTAGTGAGTTTTGAATTGATGGACAAGCTTCCTTCTTCATCATCAGCCTACAGCAGTACACTGCTGGGCAAATGCCATGCCACTCGATTCTCGACAGCTCTCATCAAGCTGGTATCAGTCACCCTGCGACAATCGTCGCCCTACCTAACCTGCGGGCGTGCTTATAAGTTATTATGATAGGTACTACAATAACTTAATGGTCCAGGTTATTTTGAGTCTTCTCTTCTTGTCATTCTTTGCCAGACGCGTCCTTGTTAAAACGTGATGCTCAAAAATCTTAGCTGTCACGAGGCTTTTTATTGACTTTTGCACATTCAGTAGCTTTTCAAAGTTGGTAGTAAGTATGCCAGTCCTATACCATGTACTGCAGTGCACTGAAACTGTAATCTTCTTAACATCTTCCCAAATCTTTCACTAACTGATGCTTCGCATTCCAAAGGCAAAAATTCGCACCCACACTCCGATAATGTTTAAATTGATTTCCTTTCTATTTAGCCCACACAAGTTATGCAGCCATTATCCATTTACACGCGTAACCGTCGATTACGGCAAGTCTAGATATTATGAGGCGCCTTCGAATCCTAAAGGTTAGCGTTTGGCTATACCTGCGTTTGCGCCGGTCAAACTATAAATAACGCTAACGTTTCCGGGTAAGTACCTGTGAATATAGGTATAGCCGACCTCGCTATTGCTTTACCACTTTTGACGAAATATCCCAGTTAGTTGTCACTTCCGTTCACATTGGTCACAAAAGAAAAATAAACCTTACGGTCTAAAAAATTCAAATGTTATACAAAATATTTAGTGTTAATTCCGTGAAAAAGACCCGGGTTTGAATGCAGCATGCGGCACCGCCATGACGTTTTATGACATGAAATCGACAATAAACCTTAGGGTGCAAAAGTAATTATATTGCATCGCTTCATTCTTCAGATATAACATTCACAACGTAGTTCCTCTAACCTACAAGGCAACTTCGCACTTTTTTTTATTAAATTAACCCCTTTTTTTTTTTTTTTTTGCTGTCTGCGGTCAGTTTATCAAGTTTCATTCTTTTTCCGTGCGAGGCAACAATAACACGAGTTCTGCGATTACAGTCCCCGATTTAAAAAAGTTTTCATATTGAGTTTAGTTGTTTGTCAGTTCATACATACATAGATATAAATTATGCCTAAGCGCAGTGCTAAAGATAAAATTGAACGTTGTAATAAAAAGATTCGTAAACTCGAAGAAAAGGAACGACAAAGTCGTCGTGTGGTGCGAGTTTTAGAATCTTCGGATTCTGATGCAAGCGTTGATAACGACACCGGTAAACGTAAGTACCTATTTATATTAACTAATTTTGGTGAATAAGTGCTTCAATGTGGTATTTTAAACGCAAAAATCTTTGATGCCTTGATTCGAAATCGAACGTGGCAAGCCTGGGGGTTGGCCGTGAGTCAACACGAGGGCATAAAAGCAAAAAATAAGCATATCTTACATGAGATAGCTTAACATCTTTGTGAAATTAGACATAGCCTGGGGTCTATCCGAGAGATAGAACGAAGGTATTTTTGTCAAAGTACCCACACATAAAATAAAATAAAATATTTTCAAATGCCGATAAAGTGGACAACAACGGACCTGCCAATCAACTAGCCATGGAGGTAACCGAGTTTCCCAAGATACCGGTTCCCGGTTCAGGAATACCAGAAACCGAAGCATCTTCGATGGCACATGAACTGGACCCAGAAATTTTGTTAGTATTAGGGGAGCAATCTGACGACACACCCGAGTATGGGGAAAACATTCACGAAAATTTGGCGCAAAGATGGCAGCCCATATTAAAAGGACTTCCCAAGGAAGCCAAGGACAAATTATTAAAAGAATATCTTGTCCCCTCTAATTGTATTCTTTTACAAGCACCAAAGCTTAATGCCGAAATTTCGGCAGCCATTACAGATATGGCAAGAAATCGCGATAAGAAGAGGGAGTTATCGCAACAACTTCTTGGCACTGGGATCACAGCGGTGAATAGGGCTATGACTTTTCTCATTACTGAAGAAGAAAATATTCAAGTCATAAAAATGCTAAGTGACAGTTGTCGCATCTTAACCCATCTTCACCATATGAATACTGAAGTACGTATCAAATTGGTGACACCCGGCTTGGAAAAATCATTTTTAAATGTTATCAAAGATAACGAAAGGGATAGCACTTTTTTCGGTATAAAACTATCCGAAAAAATCAAAGCTTCAAAAGCTATTGAAAGGCAGAGCCTGCAAATAAAAAAGACCTCGGTGCCTCAAAAACCTCCACAGACAGGCCAATCGGCAGTCGCACGACCTCGCTACCAGGAAAACTGGCCAGGTCCTTCGCGTTACCTGTCGAACAGGGGGGGGGCGCGGAGGCCAGAGGAGACAAGCCCCTGCAACACGCAAGGCACAGACAGCGGCGCAACCGAGGTACTCGAACACGAACAAAACGCGTGCTCAACCTCAACAATAGAACAGGTATATTCTGGACGAATACGTCACTTTTATTCTCACTGGCTTGACATAACTTCCAATGACATCGTTCTCAAATGGATTCGTAAGGGTTTTTCCTTACCATTTCCTGAAACTCCGAGGTGAAAAGGCTTGTAAGGTTTTCACCTCGTAATTGTCCTTCGAAGGCAGATAAAGAAGATATGAATTTGGCCATCAGAAAATTAATTGATTTAGGTGCGATATCAACATGTTCACCTATCGAGAATCAATTCATATTAAAAAATATTCCTTACTTCTAAACCAAACGGTGACAAGCGATTTATTTTGAATTTAAAACCACTAAACAAGTTTATCTCTAAGTTTCATTTTAAAATGGAAGATTACAGGACCGTTACTAAGTTAATAGGTACCTCAAAACGGTTTCATGGCTAACATAGACCTGAAAGAAGCATCTTTTAATTCCTATTGCTAAATATCACCGGAAATACTTGCGTTTTCATTTCGAGGATGATAAAGGACAAAACTTTTTGTATGAGTTTAATGCTATGCCTTATGGCTTATCTATAGCACCTAGAACCTTTACCAAGATTATGAAAGAGGTAATGTCCCATCTTAGGAACCGGGGCTATAAATCAGTTCAATACCTCGACGACGTATTATGTATATCGGTGATACCTATTCTGAATGTCGTGAAAACTTAACAGAAACTTTGAAATTATTAGAATCCCTTGGTTTCGTTATTAATTTCAATAAAAATAAATTAGAACCAAAACAAACTTGTAAATATTTAGGTTTTATATATGATTCAAAAAGTTTAATTATGTCCTTACCAGACGAAACACGCATTCACATAGCTAGTTTAATAGATAAATTTTACACTTACCACGTTGCACAATACGAGAATTTGCACAATTAATTGGGATTCTTACTGCTGCTTGCCCCGCAGCAAAATATGGATGGATTTACACCAAAATTTTAGAACGACAAAAATACTTAGCCTTAATAATAAACAATGATTTTGATACGAAAATTAAATTATCTAATATAATTTTGGATGATCTGAATTGGTGGTCAAAAAATATTTCCACAACTTTCAATTCCATAAAGGCTCAAGCATTCACATTAGAAGTTTGTACTGATGCGTCCAGAACCGGCTGGGGCGCTTGTTGCAATAACGAACGCATTAACGCAACTTGGAAAAGTTCAGAATTGAAGGTTCACATTAATTATCTCGAACTCTTAGCGGTATTTTAGCATTAAAATGGTTTGCTCGCAATTATTCTGACTGTACTATATTATTACGCATTGATAACACAACAGCCATTAGTTATGTCAATCATATGGGGGGAATACAATTCCCACATTTGAACGATTTATCTCGATCTATTTGGCAGTGGTGCGAGAGGAAAAATATCTGGTTAGTAGCATCTTACAAAATTTTATAGCCGACGAACAGTCTAGAAAAATTAACATTGACACAGAATGGGAATTATCAAATTTAGCATTCCAATTGATAACACAAGAATTAGGCCAACCAGAAATAGATTTATTCGCCTCTAGCACTAATGCAAAATATGAAAACTATGTGTCTTGGCGACCAGACCCAGATGCCATCGCAATTGACGCCTTTACAATAAGCTGGCGGGATAAACACTTTTATGCCTTCCCGCCATTTTCTGTAATATTAAAATGCTTACAAGAAATAGTCTTAGACCAAGCCGAAGGTATACTTGTTTTCCCTATATGGCCCTCACAAGCCTGGTATCCCCAGTTAAAGGGTATGCTTGATACCGAAATAGTTATTCTGAAAGCAAGTAAAGGTATTTTATCTTCCCGTTTCAGAACACACCATCCACTTTACAAGTCGCTTACTTGCGTTCACGCAGCGAGGGACGCCTTCAACCACTCTCGACTTAATGTTAGCTTCTTTGTCTCAAAACACTGTACAGCAATAAAGGTCACCTTTAAACTGTGGTGGGAATACTGTATATTTAATAATATTAGCGTGTTTGAGGCGTCCATTCCATGGGTTTAACCTTTTTATCCGATCAATTTAATAAGGGAGCATCATACGGTTCACTTAATAGTCATCGCTCTGCCCTATCGCTACTTCTAGGAAGCAGTGTAGGAACAGACGACGGTATAAAAAGGTTACTAAAAGGAGCATACAAGTTGAGACCGTGTGTACCTAAGTACACGAGTACTTGGGATCCCCAGATGGTACTCAACTTTATCGCTAATTGGTTCCCAAATGGAGATCTCACAATAGAAAAGATCACTAAGAAATTAGCAATTTTATTAGCTATTAGCACAGTTCACAGAGTTCAAACATTTTCCCTTATCAAGAACTCAAATATAAAAATAAATTCTAGAGGCATCGAAATAATCGTAACCGACATCATTAAGACATCGGCACCCGGCCGAGATCAACCAATTTTATTTCTACCATACTTTTTAGATAAACCAAGTATTTGCCCGGCTACGACTTTAAAAGATTACCTTCACATGACTAATGAAATTAGACCTGAGAACGTACCTAATTTATTCCTGATGTTTAAACGGCCCTATAGAGGCGCCACGGCGCAGTCAATCAGCCGCTGGATAAAACAAGTGTGGTGTGCGAGCGGCATGGACGTGACGACATTCAGCGCGCATAGCACCCGCCATGCCGCCACGTCCTCGGCGCACCGCGCTGGCCTGTCCATAGACGCCATCAGGAAGGCGGCTGGCTGGACAATAGCTTCTCAAACGTTCGCTAAATATTATTGTCGGGCCATACGCGAAGAAAATTCTTTCGCAAGTTCGGTTTGTTTTCCACAAAATCCAAATTAAATAGAGACTGATTGCGCCTACATTATTGTAGGTGTATAGGTTATAAATCTAAATAATATTATTAAGATTGAAGTTGATTCTAGACTAAGATGTCAATGTATTGTTTACAATTGATTATCGATTAATAATTATTAAAGAAACGAAGATTTATGTTAAATAAATTAAATTAATAACTTATGTATTATTATTAGCAAAACTTCACCTCTAAACATCTACGTTGTGAATGTTATATCTGAAGAATGAAGCGATGCAATATAATATATGATCAAACGAACTTCGACAAGTGAAGTTCGATCGATATTATATTAATCGCTTCATTCGAAGATATAACACCCACCCACCCCATTTCCCTATAACGAAGCTTTTGCTAAACTATAACTTTATAGTTACTCTAAAAAAGAATGAGACTTGATAAACTGACCGCAGACAGCAAAAAAAAAAAAAAAAAGGGGTTAATTTAATAAAAAAAAGTGCGAAGTTGCCTTGTAGGTTAGAGGAACTACGTTGTGAATGTTATATCTTCGAATGAAGCGATTAATATAATATCGATCGAACTTCACTTGTCGAAGTTCGTTTGATCATATATTATGAGGCCGACTGTATCAATATATTATCTACACGCCAGCTGATGTTTACAATTTTTGTTGCGTAAGCCCAATAACTCGTGGTTCGCGAACTATGTATATACATAGGGTATGTAAGAGGTAATTTGTAAAACATATTACATTAAGTTTCCAATAGGAAATGATCGTTTGAATAATTTGTATGTCTTCTTTGTTACGCACTTACTCGTGTATGATGAGTCAGGGGTGTTACACCAGGTGCGGTACGGCAGTTTGTGGAGCAATAAAGCCGATTCCAAGCAGCTCACATATTCGGCTTTCATTTAGCTCGTGCCGATCGGCAAACTGCGTGCGGCGTCTATCTTCAATTCGAGCTAAGCTGAGCAGCTTTGTCCCAAACGTATAAGTATCTATATGCGGTTGTGCCACCAGACTTTGCCGAATCATAACCGGACATATGTATCTATAAGAAGTATGCTACCTTGTTATGTTTTATTAGATTTTTGGCCGAAGTTTCTCTGATGATACGCCATCAGCAAGGAGAAAACTTTTCGTTTTATCAATTTGCAGATCTTTGCAGACTTGTGAACACGTACGAAAAAGTCCCTTGAGTTATTGTATGATACAGTCTTGCATTACTGATAGACATCTTTGCAATTTAATAAGGTTTTTAACAAAAGGTTTTGTTTTATTTTCATTAAAAATTTATGGATGTTCTTAACCATTACTTTTCTTTTTCCGCAGGTATGTACACAATCCTAAGATCCCAATATTGGCGACCGAAGAGCTAAAGGTTAATTTGGTATTAAGTAGCAACTAGTAGCAAGCAAGTTTATCTTTAGATATTTTTTTCAAAATATGTATCGAGTTTGTAGACTTGCTTGACATATGTAAGGCTTAGGCCAAACGAGCGTAATTTTTTGAACTGTGAGTCGCGTAATTTACGTAAATTCTGCGACTCATTTTACGCGATTCACAGTTGGACACGCTCGATTGGCCTCAGCCTAAAACTGATTGAAAAATCACTTTAACTTTATAAACGTTAGATAATCTTCTAGTTTCATGACGAACGTGCTTTAATTCGACTACTTTATATTGTTTGAGCCCAGTTATCGGTGGCCACATTGGTTGTGGCATTGTTTTAGGTCATCAAAGGTGTCACTATAAGGCCACTTAGGCCGCGATCGGTCTGATAAGAAGAACCGCACACATACTGGGAGTTAGATGGGTCCATTTGTCTAACACTTCATTAAATTGTGTTTGTTTGTAATAGCTAATTTGAAATTTTGATATGTATACTTGGGTACGCATCGGTTGAGATCTGGCCATATAATCACTGAAGAGTACGCCCGAGAGCCAAATATTCCAAGCCGTAACCAAACGCCTCTAAAGTTCCAATTTAAATGACTAACTCAACTTCGATATTTATTATAAACTCTTCAGAAATATATATAGTATCTTAATGCACACCTTTAAGTAAAGAACACTAAATTATATCATCGCTACCGATTGATATCGAAGATTAAGTTTCATGAAATCGATGTATACCTGCAATGGAATCGATATCCGGGCGGCAGCAATTTAAAGCATCGATATGATCGACCAATCGATTGTGACCTCCTACAGTTGCATTTCACTCCAAAATTTAAATGAAAAAATTATTTTATACGGGTCTTGGTTGACTGGTCATAATAAAAGTGTATTTCTTAGTTTCCGCTGATATAGTTTTCCAATGTATTGCGTCGACCAGTTTTTATGATTATGATTCAATCGCCGTTGCAAGTTGATGGCAGCTGTAATTGGTTTCAAACTGGAAATGTATCTGAGTTTGTAGCTTTATTAATTTAATATTTGTTTGGAGGTGAATTGAAAAGAAAAAGTGTACTTTTGTAACAATTATTTAGAAAAATATTGATAATTTAAAATTAGAACCACAGATATAGATAGACCTAGATAACGCGAGAGCAACTACTTCGCGTGCCATATTATTATGTAGCTTACGTACAAAAATCGTAAGTGGGCAATTTCGAACTCAGTCTGCATCGGAGCATAGCGCTAGTCGGACGTCAGTGAGCGTTTTTCCCATCACTAAATAGTGCTTGTGACGTCATAATAGGTAGTCAAAAAATGGCACGCTTGGTTTTCATACAGATCGTGATACTTGCGTTATCTAGGTCTATCTATATCTGTGATTAGAACGATATAAAAAATATTTTAGAAGTACCTAGTAGCTTCAGAACACTGGATCACTTGGTCTCTGTGCTGTCTGTAGACGAAGGTTCTTTTTGCAGTTGTAGACTGTCAGGATCTATTAAAAGCTCCCGATATTTCGAGTCATCCCGCGATCAAGGCGCTTTCAATAGCGTCCAAATATCGGAAGCTCGCAATAGTCGAATATCACGGAAGATATCCCGTAAGTGACAGTGAAGTTTAGTTATAAACCGTGAAAGATTAAAACAGTCTATGTTTTTTTTCATTCACGGATTTGACATAAACATAATGTAATTCATCGAGAATTTTTAATTATCATAGTTTGCTGTGTAGACTCAATTTTTTTTAATTTTTTGGTTTATTCTTAGCCAAAAATATGTTGTTTTGTACGCCTTAAATGGCAAAACATGTAGATCTACCTGTTATTTTTTAAGACCTTGCACATATTATTTGATGTATACTAAAAATATATTCTATTCTATTCTAACACTTGATTGGCAGTTCAAACATTAATCGATAATTTAGTATCTGATACACCCACAGTCCCACCTAGAAAAACGAAGACACACGACATCGAGAACGGGGAAACAGTAGCACAAATCGAAAGCGCCCTGAACTCGTTAAACCCACTCAAACCAACATTAATTCAATCCAAGGATAGACTTTCTAAATGATGAACAAAACTCATTTGCGGTATGACAAGTGAAATTACCTCCGCCATTTTGTGTTGCTTTCACGGGCGCTCAGTGACATTTAGTTTGTATCTAGATGAGCCAATAAGCCCAAGATTATCGCATACTGCAATCAGAACACTACTGGACCAGCTTTATCTGTTTATTTAATGTCCTACAACGGATACTTAATGGTCTTGTATAAGTAGACATGATCATTGGACGTTTTAGCCGTTATAGTATTTATGAAAGTTTTAAGACTTCTCGAATAATAAGGAAATCTAGTTAATGGGTTTGTAACGTGTGATATGAAATGAAATATGACTCACGATATATGATATTCATATATCAACTCATTACGTCTCACTCGTCGTAAGATTTTCTCAAACATTTGTGGTAGGATTGCCAAAGAAGGTTGTAGGCGTGGTAAAGTCCAAACTACCGATAATGAAATTTTCTACTTACCTAAATACTTCTTCTTATTTTTATCTTCATAATAGTAGTCGCAGTTAAGGAGGAAGCGCCGAAATTTAAATTTTCTTACATTTTCAACATACAACCTGGCACTGACCTGCAAATTGCAAAAAACGTAAGAAAATTTGAATTTCGCGGGCTGCCCTGGAGCTTCCATCTTAAGGGCATTACATTGCTCGATGACCTTGATGATTTGATCCCTGTACTGGTTTTTGTTGACTTGCCCCGCACATTTCGCAAAATTTCGGTTTTTATTTATTATTTAAAAATATATAAAAGATATAACAGAAAAAAAAACAATACAGATTGTTAAGTATATCATTACGTATTTGTTGTTACAAAATTCATGCCGATCTATTCAGCCGTTACAGAGATAATTTACAATTAAGGTTGAAAAAGGACCTATTTTCTACGATTAACCAAAAAAATTGAGAAGGTTTATTAAAATTTTAAACAATACAATTTATTTGTAATGAACTTAACTATAACATACTTTTTTTTTACACGGAAAACGCACGAATGGATTCATCAACAAATTTCTTTGAACATACGCTGTTTTTGGGATTTGAGCCATGTAATGCCCTTAAGATTCAAATTCACACGCTATAGCATGAACTCACAGATGTGTCAATATTCTGCGGTTTTCATCTCCTCTTTACACATGAACTTTACCACTAGCCATCACTCATTGCACATTCAAAATGAGCTTCAGTTATTTCAAAATCTCGATTGTGTTCAACGAAGCCGTATTGTTGCAGTGTTTAATTACTGTTGCAATTAAAGATTACTATCAATCAATCAATTTGATTTGAATAGTTTTAATGTTAAGTGACGGCAGGGGGTATGTGGGGCTGTCATATAAGTTGCAATAATTTCATTAACTGAGACAGGTTGCTTCACTCGGAATCTAGTGGTATTATCTTGGTTTACTCCATTTGTTTAGGACATAATTATTATTATCATTAAAATTCATTGATTTATTATTGCGTAGAGAAGGGCTTCTCCTCTGTTCTGTAATGTCTTCGTTTGTTTGACATGTTTCAATGAACTTCTTAAGATTATCGGTTCTGAATGGTCAGTAGTTTTGATTTATTCACTATCTTTCGGCAATCATTTTGTTATTCATGTTTTAGCTTCACTTGCGTCCTCATCTAATAGCTTATCTATAACATATTTGGGTCTACTTTTCCTATTTGCGTCAATATTTGTCTATTTGTTATCGGTTATTTTCGTAATTACATGATCCCAGGCTTAATTGCTATCATTTATCAGAGTTGTTTGTCTATTGCCAACAACAACAACAGATTTCGGACATCAAATGACTCATTCTAGTTTCAGCGCTGTAATCCAACACCATTTCCTGTAATAGACGTCACATTTAGGCTATTTGATTGCTGTATTTAGTGGGTGTTGTCCTATTTCGAATAGCGGGGCTTATTAAGATATTTTATAAGCTATTCTGACCGTTTGTTTATAAACAAACGCGGCAACTTCAGGGTTGACGTCAGTTGACGTAACGTCGGTTTTGTCAGCGGCTCGGCGCACACGCATGCGGCTTTGATGTTGCCCGATTTACGATAAAAAGTTGTCGTGTTACGTTTTGACTGACTGTCCACTTCCTCGTCTACGATTGGGTTAAAAATAAGGTTAGATTATTTATCTAATGGAGTTTTGTGATAAGGAGTTTGGAGAGTATTTCTTTTATTGTAAAGTTTATCGGACTTAATAATTTAAGACCGTAAAAAAATTAGTGGTTGCTCAAACTTTCTCAATCCTTCTACATTTGTTTCTTTTTTCGGATGTATATTATACGTAGCCATCAATATTGAAACGAAAACGAAAGCGAGTATGTAAGGATCGTAGCAGTTGGCGTTCTGTGGTTTCTGCCCACCCATCATCATTCTCCTGCCCTTAACCCAATTTATTTGGGTTCGGCACAGCATATCTTCTTATTCCAAACTTCTCTATTACTCGTCATCTCATCAAACACCTCCTTTCTAGCCATATCATCCTTTATACAGTCCATCCATCGTTCCTTTGGTGTTGCCTTGTTCCTTGGTCCTCATTATCATCGTTTCTTTGGTCTTCCTATTTTCTTCTTGGTTTCTGCCTACCCCCATGGGAAAAAGGCGTGAGTTTGTGTATGTTTTTGAAGTAGTAGTAGTAGTAGTAATCAATTTATTTGTCAGAATATTGTTGTTACAAAGGTGTTACATATAATATGATGTCCATAATATTCTGCTGTTTCCAGCGTACAAATATTTAAAACAATTAAAGTTAAGGTGAAGAGCGTCTTATTGATTTTACAACAATTGTAGAAGGTGCTCAATAAATATTTTTATAAAGACCAATTTACACGACCGGTTTCTTCAGAACGACAACAACTAACTCCTAATTGGTTGTTTACACTGTTCAAGTAGCAGAACTTTAGCAACCATCGTCCTCTACTAAAGATTTATGTGCATAAGACTTTACGTTTCAAATACGGCACAGGTTACACAGATGCTCGAACAGGAATCTAGGCTAAGCTTGCAATTTGCTACTAGTTGCCTACTTACGTACGACTGCGATTTGTAAACGTAACTAGTTGCACTGCGCAGTGCGCATTCATTTCTTGAAAAGAGAGATTATGCTCATCAACATTATACTTTTCACTTATCTTACTAATCTAAATTTATAAAAATCAATGTATGTTCGTTTGTTCATCTGTTTGTCTGTTCGTACTCTATAGTCGCCTATAGATTCGTAAACTACTGAACGGATTTTGATGAAATTACACAGTGGTTCTTCATACGCCAGGGAAGGTTTCTGAAAAATAAAACTAGTATAAATTTATAATTTCTTCAATAGTTTTTTTTTGTAATTTGGTTGACTAAAACGAGTGGGTCTAGACAAAGTCACATTCTATTAGTGATAATTATGATAGTTTAGTAAAAAATGTGATTGACGTATTTAGCTTTACTTAAGCTGCTGTCAATCCGGTTCGAAGGACGTCGTAGAAACAGTTTTCTAGGCTCTCGGTTTTAAATATATACGATACTTTAATCTGGGTAGGATTTAGGAAGCGAGCTAGTAATTTGTACAACTTTTTATTTAAAATAAACAAAGAAACTTTCGAAAGTAATCGGAAGTACAAAACAGCTCGTTTATAACTTAAAACACAATGAGAGAACCCATTGACCTCTTTACAAGTTCAATAAAATTACTCCTTTTAAGTCTCAACAAAATTGTAGTCAATAAAACCGACGGGCCATCAGGAATCAATGTTTTTACACCATAACGGTGTTTCGAGTGCTTTAACAATAATGCCCTTGTGATAAGGAGATCAATGGCTCTTTTACGCCCCGGACACGACCTCTGTCGATGCGATTTGCGACGCAACACGCGCAAAAGTCACTTGTTTTTTTCGCGAGTGTATCGTTGTCGATGATCACACAGAAACTACAGCCAAAAAGCTAATAAAATATAACAAGTAAACATACTCATCACAAGCTGAACAATGAGTAACGCCCCGTTTAAGACTTCATATGATGCGATTTGCGACGTGACTCAAGTGCCCCGCGCATGGGCTACAAGTCTTTTTCGCGTGAGCACCGGCGCCGTGGCTCCATAAGACGCGTCCGTGACTAGTGAAGTAGTGACATGCCAAGAGTTTTTTCCGTATTCGCAACACGCGTTTTGCTTGAGCGTGTAACTCGTGCCAAGCGGTAATGGGGTGCAGAGTGCTTTATTAATACAATGCTCTTGTGATAAGCACATCAGCGGCTACTTTACGCCATGTACTTCAGGTGATGCTATTTACGACGTCACTTGCGTCAAACAACATGTGCGTGAGTCACCTAGTCTAAACAAAGTCTTTTATTTGTTTTTTTTTTCCGCAGCACGCGTGTCGCCTGTGTGTGTAGGTTGTGGTCGAGTAGTAACGGTGTTTCGAGTGCTTTAACAATATATGCCCTTGTGATAAAGAGATCAATGGCTCTTTTATGGTCTATTGTGCTGAGTGCTAGTTTAAGTTAACACTGTTTCCTTATGACTTCATTTTATGTTGAACGATTTGTTTTACGTTTCGGAACTTCTGAAGTATTATATATGAAGTTTGGTTTTATTGAGTAATGAAGGTGACAAAAATTATTTTCAATAATTTGGATGAACAAAAATTGTCGTTGGATTATAGTTTCGTTTAACTTCTATTTCACCTGGGTTTGATAGTAAGCGATGCTTTCAAGATGAAACCACATGCTTCCCTGGTTTCGACCTCCTTCCACTAGTGGGCTAAAGGTTTTCCCCATGACTTCAATGTGGACTGTTCGGTCCAGCTTTTCCTGCCATTTTCTACGAGGTCTGCCACGTCGCCTTCTGGCTGTTTCAGGGCTAAGCTGAAGTGAGAATGGCCTGGCCGACTCTGGTTAATGGGCTGTGGTTCAAAATAGCAATAAATGTGTCTAAGAAAGATATGATACTTACAAATGGAGTTAGTACTCACCATATTACACCAGGAAACCATACGAGTGCCATTTACATGACATAACATCACGCCTGTAATCCTCGAAGGGTTAGTCAGAGGTGTACCTAACAGTACACCGACGTTTCGCCAGTTATGTTTAAGTACCATGTAATAGAGGGCGAGCCTATAGCCATCAACCGGGCACAAATCCAGACTCCGTGGCTGCTACTGCGAAATTCCTGATAAAAAAATTAAATATCACTTTGCCCGACCCGGGAATCGAACCCAGGACCTCATGCTCAGCAGTCACGATTGCGACCACTAGGCCAACGAGGCAGTATCCCTATATACGGTAGTTACATTAGGGCATTAGGCTATAACATTACAACTACCGTATCTTTTGAGTTACGCAGCAAGCTTTACTAAACAGCTGTAACAGAAACGAATAAGGCTGTGTTTTCTATAACAATATTAATAAATACTGCATTAGCCAATCAGTTTAGCTATCGCAAGTGATTAAAATGATACAGCTCCTGAGATGGAGGTGGAAATCCATGATGATGATAATAGTTTCCTATTACATGGATCTGTGTAAGCGGCGTGTCGGATTTTTAATCGACTTAGATTGAATGAAGACCGTTTTACTATTTATTTAAATAGTCATTTGTACTGATGGATGGGCTGAAATTCGTTAATTTTGTGGCAAATCAACAAAAGATAGCTTTGATTTGGGAGATTACGTAACTTTTCGTGGCAATTGTACTGTTGTTTGTATAAATTGTATTTAGCTTTGGGTTTGATGCTGTTTTTTTTATTTTAAAAGAGAACAACTAGCGGCCATGAGTCTGAGGTAGCTGCAGTAATACGACTAACATAAAACTTGCTGACTTTTAAAGCAATTTTACATAAAGCAAAAACTAATCTAATGAAATCTTTACTAGAACAAAAACATATTTACAATTTAATTGTGTTCGATAATAGCCACATTAGTTAGGAACTGTAGAATAGAATAGAATATTCAATTATTTGCTCAGAATGTAGGTATTTACAATAAAGTGGTTACAATAATATCAAAGAATCCTTCTACATTCTACCATTTTGGCATGCAAACATTGAAACATTGTTTTTTTTTGCTGTATCGAATCTGTTAACGCGTACCTCTAAAAAAGGATACTCATTGAAAATATAAATAAGTAATATCATCATCATTCTCCTGCCCTTATCCGAATTTATTAAAGATCGGCGCAGCATGTCTTCTTCTTCAATACTTCTCTATTACCCGTCATCTCATCAGACACCTCCTTGCTTGCCATATCATCTTTAACACAGTGCTTGCATCGATTCGTTGGTCTTCCCCTACTCTTATACTCATCCACATTCACACTCAAAACTCATTGCTCCGCTACATATTCCCAGCTAAAAGGGCTTGCATTCCTGTGCATGTGCAACACACTGAATAAGCTAGTACATGAAATACTAAATAGGAACAACAGTTCCGTTGAAAGTTTTCCTTCCTTATAGTGGCTATTAGCAATATTCACTAAATTAATGAACTAAGCACTTGCGTTATTAATGCCATAAATACACGTGAATGTATTATGGATATCGTTATTATGATGTAGATTGTTGATGAAGTTTTCATGATTATGAATATTGTGTCGTAAATGTGTATCTATGTTTAAGGCGTGTCATCTTTAAAGAAAGTATTTTTCTTTAAGGCTCAATTTGCAGTGCATAATTTCAGTAAATTAAATGTGCTAGATTCTTTTGGTGTATGAATGTACTGTATTGTACGGAAATCTATGTTATATCATTTAGGCGTTGAAAAACTTAGTTTAAGTCTTCCTTCTTCTTCCTTCTTCAGGAAAATAATTCTTTATCAAATTGACAAACTAGGTGCAGACGCCAGCACATCAAGCTACTACAATCTGTCAAATTTCTTTAATAGATTTTCAACTTTATCGCTAAAGCATTAGGTTCGGTAGGATTTCGATTTCGGTAGGATTGCGAAAATTTGACAGTTTCGGATAGCTTGATGTGCTGGCGTTTGTATATCAATTTTTCATGTTATACCTCATATAACTGTCACAAAATGACAATTCTGAATAGAATAAAAGAATCTACGTGCAATTTTTGAATGCAGTCAATTAGATAAATAACTAGTTTCTCTGACTTGACTCAAAACGAGAAGTAGAAATGCATCGCCTTGAATAAATAACGTATTAGGAATAGGACGTCCTCAATTCCCCACACCTATGTATGTAATATGAATTTACTTTAAAATGCAGTTTCATTGATGACTGTGATCATTTCTAAGCTTGGAAAGTGGGGACCTATGGCCATGAATGAATATTTTTATTGCATCCTTGCATCCATAGAGAGAAATCCCTTGTGCTTTAACAGATAGAAAATTAAAAGTATGAAACTGTATTAACACTGGTACATTTTGATGTTTATTCAAACGTTTTAATTTTAGAACTACTGGCTATACAGGGTGGAAGGGACATACAGGATGGAAGGAACATACAGGATGAAGCTCAAACGGTTACCACGTATTCCGTATTTTAAACTTCGAAGTTCAGTAAGGCAGTCAAGAAATCATCTATAATTAAAAAAAAACAGTGGTTCTATAGTTTTTGCCTGTATTCATTACGTTATTTACATTTCTAGCTCACGATTTTTTCAAACGCGTTAAGTGATGAATTTCCCTTCAAATCCTTCAGATTACGTATTGAACTGCTGTATTGGTGGGAGAGTAGAAGTGTAACCTCCAATAATCATTTTTATAAGAAGACTGTTGTCATAAAATCATCACAACGTATACAATTTTAACTATCATTAAATAACCGTATAATTATTATCATAAATTAATAAAACCCCATCCATTCCACGAAACGTCATCATTAACTCAGTCAGGCGTAAAGAGACGTTCAATTTCACATCCCATATCTCTTGATTTTCTTCACGAAACATTAACATAAGGATAGAAACTCATTAGCCTAAGTCCTCTTAATGACTTCAGTCGATATTAATGAATGGAATTAGCATTGGTAATTGCGTGTATCGGTCTAACTAAGCGGAAAATAAGATAGGGTGTATAGATCCCTGATTGGATTTATGGGTTATATCTATACTTCTATACTAATATTATAAAGCTGAAGAGTTTGTTTGTTTGTTTGTTTGCTTGAACGCGCTAATCTCAGGAACTACTGGTCCGAATTGAAAAAATTCTTTTAGTGTTTGATAGCCCATTTATCGAGGAAGGTTATAGGCTACACAACATCACGCTACGACCAAAACGAGCGGAGCATTTATGAAAAAGATTGCAAAAACGGGGAAATCCGAACGCAAACGAAGTTGCGCGGGTCAGCTAGTTTAAAATAACATGCAACTGAGAGATGAAGAATATGAAGGAATGATTAGTAAATGATAGCGTGAATTGCCAAACTTAAATGGCAGTGGGCAGGGCACATTGCTCGCAGAAAGGATAACGCCGAAAAGTTTTGGAGTGGCGACCGCGAACCGGAAGACGTTGCGTTGGAAGGCCTCCCACTACGTGGCCCGATGACCTGGTGAAGGTTGCGGGGATCCTATGGATGCGAGTAGCACGGGACCGGTCAATGTGGCGACACTTAGGGGAAGCCTATGTCCAGCAGTGGCCGTCTTTCAGTTGAAATAATGATGATGATAATAGCGTGACTATTGACAAGGCAGAAAGGAGAAAAAAAATGTGTTGTTCCCAAATAACTTAGGACAAGGGCAGGCAGATGATGATATTTAAAATAACATCGCGTCTGTATTCCCAGGAGAGCTAGGCAGACGTGTACCTAACTACCACAATTCGGCAGTTATGTTATATGTATCCCTTGTAATAGGGGCGAATCTATTGCCATCAAACGGGCACAAATCCTGACTCCAAGATGTTATTAGGACATTCTTAATGGAAAAACATAATAACACTCTGCCCAACCTGGATTCGAACCCAAGATCTCCTCATCAGTATCGGACATGCAGAAATGTGTTTTATGTTTAAACGTTTGTCGCGTTGTGTATATTGCCGCGGTTTCCGGAAAAGCTGATTTCCAAGAAATGTGAAAATGGCACACTCTTTCTTATTTATTACCTACACTTGGTAGGTAATAAATAAGAAAGAGCAAAGAAAATCCCAGTTGAGTTCATGTATTTATATTAATTTTACAATACATACTACCAACGGTTATTAAATATTAGTTGCAATAAAATAAAATACCAAAAAAAATCAAAATCAAAATATTTTATTTCACATAGGCCTAGATGGGCACTTATAAAACGTCGAAAAAAAGGTACACGGTTCGGGTTGGTCGTTTCCTATGGAGAAGAACCGGCAAGAAACTCCATGGTTACTCTTTTCAAATCATTTGGTGTTACAATATTATGATGGATACAGCATTTGTACTTAAGTATGGGGGGACAGCGTAGGCCCGACAATAAGTCGTTGCTTACTACACAAAAAATGTAGAACAAAATAAAAAGTTAACAAGCAGCTGGGAATCTACAAAGCCTACAATATTCACAAACAATCGACCACAATAGCAAGCAATATACTTTTATAACGTCCACTAGTTGAACGTAGACACGTATCCTGAAAAACTAGAAATGTGGAAGCTTACAAACAATACAAAACACTTATTGCCAAAGGATAACAAAACCACGTTCTCAACTGCAACGATTAGTTACAAAGACTATACTGAAAAGACATAAACCTCTAGCTCTACGGTTATTTATGAACTAGCTTGTACCCGCGGCTTCGCTCGCGATCATCTAGAATTTTACAATCAATTCGGGTTGTATTCTGCTTGTAGTAATATAAAACAATCAGGATTCAAAAGACACGTGGCGCCATCTATTATCATAAGAACGTTATTGTTGTTTTCCTGGGGAATAGTGCTTTATTTTCGGAATGAAAGGTACCCTATGCCGGTTTCTGTACACCTGACAAGGTATATGCAAAATTTCAGGATGATCGGTTCAGTGGTTTAGGCGTGAAAAGGTAACAAACAAACAAACTTACTTTCGCATTTATAATATTAGTAAGAAAGTAAGGATTAACTGACACGTTGTAAATTAAAAGGTCATAAACACTAGTTTTTGGTTTTTGAAAGAATAAGAAAAGTTTAGGTAGAGCCTAGGCGTACGTCAAAGAGAAGGACATGTAAAAATATGTTTTTATTTAATAACTACTTAAATAAGTATTTGAATGTAACGACCAAAAATATTTTTTATTTATACACGGAAAACACAATACGACCCGGACACTATAGAACCTAATATTAAAAATAGTACAAACATTTTTCTTTATTAGTATTGAATTTTGAATCTTGATTTAGAGATAACGATATGTACCTAATAAGTGCAAATTTATCTTTCACACATCGTTAAAATCACAAGCCAACTAAAAAACGTATAAATCTCATTTTTGACAATTCTGTGAAGGAGAAATTACACGTCGTTTGGACGCAACTCTCAGACTAATGCGATTACAACTGTAATTGGAGTTTATTTGATGTCTTTGTAGTTCCACACAGACGTTCAAGTCGGCATCATTCGGTGCAGCCAAGAGGCAAAATCAATCTTTTTTTTTTCAGGAATATACAGCTCGACTGCGTACCTCGACCCGAATATGATAGACCCCGAACAGTTTGCCGATCGGCACGAGCTGGGTCATCATCTTCCTGCCCTTGTCCCATTCTCTGACCTTCCTCTCCCTCTCCATCAATCTACACTCATACGCTCCACACTTTCAGCCACATGCGTTTCATCCCTCTTCATAACATGTCCATACTAAGACTGACGTTCGACGTTTTTGTACAACAAATGGGTTATCGAATAAAAGATCAAGACGAATCGAAGATACAAAGTATATATACAACATTAGTTTTAGTATATGCGATACCTGAAACACGTGTCTAGTATTTTTAACTTGTAGCCTTTTTGAAACATTTTTGGGAAAAAGTATAACATGGTTTAAAAATTATTGTAATCGATTCAGTTACTTATTCTGAACAAACTATATTCAGGTTTCGCATATACTAAAAATAATGTTGTATGTAGGACCCCTAGACGTAGACATAGAGAAAACATCTAATGATATCTACTGATTACCATCAACAAAATGATGGATTTAATCAATTGATACCAAATTATCATGTAAAACATGTGAATTACTATGTAATTGGTCACTTGATAGAGACCTTTTGTTTAACAAAACTCTTTCTATAAATGTATCTATAAAGCTCGTTCCAAAACACATGAACATGCAAATGAATGTAATTTGTAAAGCAAATCGACCATGTAATGTTATTTATTGTGTAAATGTATAAGAAATTGGAGGAATTTTGGTAACATGAATAGATTTTTGTTTTGGTACCTATGTCTGTTGCTTAGAAAAAGTTCTGCTTTGTAGAGGTTTCGTTGTGTCTGTTATGGATAATCCTACTAATATTATAAAAAGTTTGTGTTGGATGTATGGATGTCTGTTACTCTTTTACGCCAAAACTACTGAACGGATTTGGATGAGATTTTGCACACAGATAGGTTGTAATCTGGATTAACACAAAGGAAACTTTTTATCCCGGTAGAATACTACCGGGGGGCAATTGCCGAACTCCAGGCGGGCGAAACATAAGCTAGTATTAATTGCAGGAGATTTCACTACCTCATTACTTTTAAAATACACTGAAATCCACTTCAAAGCACTTAGTTACTTACGTCAGCATACAGAAAAGTATCCGTACGATTTTAATAAAAACAAATCGACAATCCCACAACATTATAGAAAGTACAAGTGTCAATTTAATTTATTGACCGATAAGGAACACCATATTTGCATCAGAGCCAAGAGATAACAAAACAGGACAACAAATAACAGAACAAAATGCTTTTAATCGACGGTGACGTTTTCATTGCTAATCGTTTACGTGAAAGTCGATTTATGTTTTAATATAGAGTTTCTTATCGAGTAAAGAGGTTGCACTAGTGAATTAGACCTGATCACATTTTGTACTGGTTGCCGTAAATTGTGGTGTTACGCTTTTCTCTTATTGAGCTAGTGCAAATAAATAGGATAGGCGTAAATTATAAAACTACATCAGGTAGGTAGTAAAGCACAAATGTTGGGACATTAATTTCCCGTATCTTGATTTGTTTTGCACACATAAATCTTGCGGATGCCGTGTTCAATTATGTTATTCAGTAAGGAGTGTGATCACATCAGTAAGGTCACCTACCCAAATTGAGAGATCCCAAAATCCAACAAGGGATAAAGTGAAACTCCCATTTATTCTGCCGTGTTCAGAACAATAATTTTCTTATAACGTAACGAATAAATCACTGGCAGACGCTCACTTAGCAACATCAACATCGGCATCGACTGAAACCATCGTCGATACATCTCTTTCTGTGCAAACAATAGGACGGCTGTACACCACCAATTTTTCTGTCAGCGCCCGCCGCATGCGCACCTTTTAAGGTTTTTGACGTACGTCATTTTTACAGCCATGAATATAGAGATATTGGGATGACGGATCGGCTGAGACAAAGGTCAATTCGATTATTTTAATCGAGACATTTATCTCGATTCTTATTGTTTTCGAGTTCCGCGATACGAGACGTCTTAATCGGTCTGCCATTTCGGGTGCGTCATATTTTATCTGTGATCTACGGCTGGACGAGAGTGAAGGATAACAGTGATTTGGTATGTAGATGTCACTCGTAATTATACAGCCTGACTGGGTGGTTGTCCCGGCATTGTACCATTGTAAATAATCGGTTGACAAAAGAATTATAAGATTTATTTATCTCATTCCGACTGCAGCATGCAATTAAGATATTATATCTACATTTTTATTTACATTTAACTTTTAAGCTGATAGAAATCTGGAGAAAGCAGGATATCATTTTTATTTACGTCTGCGATTTAAGGTAGTCGGTTATGAATATTAATATTTAAATAATTAAAGTCAGACAAATAAAACAAAAGTCTAGACGGATAATTGCCGCGGACGTTCTACAATAATAAATCTGCATAAATTAGATTCATATTTGTATCAAGATTATGAATGGCTCCGAAACTTGAGCATAGACAGAGGTCTAGCTCTGCGGTTTCCTTCACCTACGCCTTCGAGGTGTAAATGACTCAGTTAGGTGCCTTCGGGCAGTTGTTTCTGTTGCAATCTCATTAGCATACTCCACTTTATAAGTACCATTCGCTTAGCAAAGAAGACTTAACAAAATTAGACTGCTTTCAATTTGCTTTAAAATACGGGTTAATTTTGTTAAGTTTTGTATGATAGGATAATCAACTAGGATTATCAGAGAAATCTGAACCGGTATTCCATCCCTCATCATCTGATTTTTAACAATTTTTTGTCATACAACGCTGCTCCATCCGAACCATCCCATCTGCTCATAGTCTGAAATACTGATCGCAAGATTAAACAAGCTGACTATGGAATTTCACACAATTCTTCAGTCATCATCGGCCTAGCCTTTTCCTAACTATGTTGGGGTCGGCTTCCAGTCTAACCGGATGCAACTGATTACCAGTATTTTACATGGAGCGACTGCCTATTTGACCTCTACAACCCAGTTAGTACTACCCCCAGTTAGATTTTGACGAAACTTTTATTGTCAGATAGCTGATGTAATAAGGAGTAGGCTACTTTTATTTTAGAAAAAGATTTGGGTTCCGTGCAAAAAATTAAAACCCTTCAAATTGTTAACAAAAACCGATTCAAATAGGGAAGTAATATTTTTATAATAATTTCAGGCGGACGAAGTCGCAGACAACAGCTGTCTGACTATAAAATGGTTACAAACTGCAACTACCAAGCAACCTAGGTTCAACATAACATTACAACCAAGCAACCTAGGTTCATCATAACCAGACATCAAAACGTCCATTCACACGAAACTCGCACTTTCGATAGTCAAGAGCACTAAACATTAAGTTATGCAGATGCGGTAACAAATTCGGTACTAAGTAGTGTGCGCAGTCGCATGTGCTTTCACTCTCACGCCTTAGACCGGTCCGCGATGCGTTTCCGCCGGAAGGGCGATCGATATAGTGGTCAATGTTTATGGTACAATTTTATCGATGCAATTGGATATTTAATAGGTCTCTTTTGTTTCAGGTAGATATAATACAAACTCTAACAAATAGACCATACAAACAAGTATAAAAAGTAGAGAGGAGCTTGTGGCTATAAAATAACAGCCGCTCGCCCGCTCTTCAGTTTAAACCTCGCTTGCCTAGGTTAGTCCGTGGATGGGTGACCACCCATTACATACCG
Source organism: Noctua fimbriata (assembly GCA_905163415.1). Lineage (NCBI taxonomy): Eukaryota > Metazoa > Arthropoda > Insecta > Lepidoptera > Noctuidae > Noctua > Noctua fimbriata. The sequence goes on from LR990930.1 coordinate 3,930,988, forward strand.
AGTTTCCTCCGTGCCTCGGAAAGCACGTTAAGCTGTTAGTCCCGGCTGTCATTTTTATATCTTTGACAGTCGTTATAGGAAGTCAGTGACCCGAAAGTCTGACAACAAGTGTTACCCAGAGATAATGTATTATTTGTGGAGGTCAGATAGGCAATCGCTTCATGTAAAAAAATTGTATTCAGCTGCACCCGGTTAGACTGCACGCCGACTCCAACATAGTTGGGAAAAGGCTAAGCAGATGGTGACACAGCACGGGCACAAAACCCAATTCAGGAACATCTCATGTCTTCGAATCTTTAGTTCTAGGACATGCCGTGTCCGGCTTTTAATGTTATAGATAAACATAATTTGGTCATATGGGTATCTCTATTGACTTTGAATCGCTTTTATTTTCCTGTGAGTGATCATAAACAGACATAGATAAACGTTTGTGGAAGCTAAAGCTTTTAGATAGACATCAGTCTTTCGACGGATGTCGACTCGTTAAACATTTTTATTATTTCCTCCACTTCATTTAAACTATTAGTATTATGGCTTAGAATTAACGATTAGTCTTATCGGGATTTAGAATAACGGAATTATAGTTTTTTACCTAAAGACTATAAATAAACTAAAATAAAATAACAACAAACTATAAAAGGGCATCAAAAAACTTCTCATCAACGCTGTCTGTTGGTAATCTGCCCAAGAAACTGGCGGCGTTGGTAAAAGCCAGGCATTTGCCACGGGAAGCGTCAACTAGGCGTTTCCTTAAAAAGGCTGTGAGCACTTGGACCCCACAGACCAAGAGTTTCAACCCCAAACGGCTCGAAAATGTAGTTTCCACAAAAGTTACTATATTTACGCTGCTCGAGGTTCTCTGCAGACATTATTTATGGTACACCAGAAAAATACATAAATTGAACACTACAAAACATGTATAGGTCATACCGCATTCTCTCTAAAACGTTTACCTTTTAATTAGGAACAAAACGACGTTCCTTTGTCTTGTAGGCAACCTGCAGTCAAAATATTGCATTAAAAAACCCAACACCTGAACAAAATTATAATTGACAATAACCTGAAATTATTACCCAATTGTTTGCCAAACAATACAAGTTGGCAAGTGAACGGCATCGATTTCCAAACCATTGATGATATTATCGATATGAACACCTACAGCGGCTACAGCACTGGGCTTGTTTCGCCGACTTGTGTCACAGTAGACATATTAGTACTACATGCAGTATTTTAACTAGGAACAAACTTTCGGAATCAGTTCACAACAATAAAGTATCCCACATTTAATCACACACATAGCAGAAAATTTAGAAAGACATACTGGGTTGACAAAACTGATCCAATTTCTTTTTGTGAATGCATCTCCCAGGCCAGCCTAGGGTGTTGTCTGCTGCTTCCCTGAGCTATTCTGTGGTTGCCTTGAGAGTTAGGCCTCCAGCCAGGCCAAAAAAAAAACTAAATGACTACACATTAAGTGCACTCCCTGTGGGGTACGAACCTCGGCTTAAGCCGTCGCTGGACAGCAAGGGACAGGCTAATTCGGATCACAAGGGCCAAGTTGATTTACTGGTGGTTATCTTTACGCTGTGCTCGTGTTAATGTGAGCAACTCGATCCAACTGGATTCGAGAATCGAGTTTGATGTGTGACAGACGGCGTGGGAGGTCGGAAATCGATATTAGATTTAGCATTAGGTTAACAAATGTTATATTAATAGTAATGCCGTCTAGTTGAGTCATTTTGGGCAGTTACATCACACCACTATTTATGTGTAAACTTGACTTGTTATGATAAATGGGAAAGTAGGAAATGTAAGGATTAAAGTGACTTTATTGCTTAAAAGGAGGCACCAAACACGTTGAAATGTACAAATTATGCTAATTGTGACAATAAACTATTTTGTATTTTGTATTTGTACTTAGCTGTTGCATTACAAAGTTCAGCTTTGAATTGGATTTAGTAACACTTAAAAGAATTAGACCGGTGTAACATTAAAAACATAAAAGCAAAGTGAAACTGTCAATGTGATTGTACAGTTTATGATGGTGATGGCAGCTATAAAACCAGTGGTGCTAGCATAACTGGTTCCAAACATCGTCGTTGGTTGAAAATCTGGTACTTCTACTACTACTTCTGGTACTTCATTGGTCAGATTGGGACCTAGCTATGGTCGCGCCATCTACAATGAGCTTTTAACGGTCCTCCCCATTGAGACCCGGTTAGGTACGAGAAGCACGTGAATTTTTCAAAAATAATATCGTTCTTGACTCATTTTGCTCACGATTTGATTAGGCCAATCCATTCCTACCAATTTGGAAGAAGGCTATCAAAACGACTTAGCTATCATTGGCATGGTCCTTCGAAATCCGAGCTGTCCTTCCCGTTGCTATCAAAACAAATAACAACCACCGTTATCAGCATATCACAGTGATTGGCCAACCAACCAACCAGGCAACCAGTGAAAGGACGAAAGATGTCAACCAATGCAGAACAATTAAAAGGAACAATGACAAACTGAAGGTTTTGTCACTGTACAAAGTTAACCAGTAAAACAACTAACGCGGGTGTAATGTAATGAAACTTAACACACAAAAGCCCCGCTTTACTGCCAAGTAATCTGTAACTTGAATCATGCTTAGAAATCGTGTAAATGAGCTGAATGCGACCATTCGTTCCTTGTTGAAATCATCAACTTCCTGCCTTTGTTCAATGATATTTGGAGTAGCATATACTTCTCTATCACGTAAAGTAGTAACCTCATTTCTAGCTATATCATCCTTCACATACCATGATGATAAGAGCCTAACCTTAGTTCCCTCGTGGTATCTATGATCGATCCATGGCTTCTTTGGTTTTTTAATTTGTTCCTAGTTGAAATACTGTATGTTATTGCTTATAATTATATCTACTGTACCTTTGTCTAAGCACGGAACCCGGTAGCGGCAAGCTTGAGCCACGAATTGTGGCGCAAACTCAGCCGGGGTGTGTGGGCCGTGTCATGCTTAATTTCGATACAAATTGCTAAAGCTTGAACATGGCTAAAAGTTTCAGTAAGTAATTTAATCGTTTGAGTCAGTTGTGGTTACTATAATACTTGTGTTGTAGACAATTGGGTTGCGTTTCCTGTAATGAAAGACACACCCTTTCTTAAAGAAGGTGTCATTATCTGCGAGTGTAGCTGTAGTGGTAATTAGATTTGTAATATCCTTGACGGCGCCGGAGAAGCTAACTCGTCTCCCAAAAGATGGTGTCTTTTTAGGTATTCTATCACAATTTAAGGAGGGATTTAGTACTGCCATTCAATCATGAACAGAATAGAATAGGTCTTTATTTGCTTAGAATGTAGGTACATAAAAATAAGTTGTTAAATTATACAATAGGATCCATGTACATTCTTCCTTAATATGTCTTCCTTAACATGCAAATGTAGTACATAGCAAAGGATAATAAGGATATTACAAAAAAAATATAATTTAAGAAATCCTGCACAGAATAATAATATTTGTCTGCAAGTAATAATTCTGTGAAACGGTTTTTTAGTTTTTAATTTGGTCAGGTATTTTATTAAAAATTACTAGAGCCATACAAATCACATTTTTTTAAATAAGCTAGTTTTATATACGCCCGTGCATAATAGATTCTGGTATTCAGATCTCATAGTTGTACTTCGTTTTCTAGTTTCTATTAAAACATGCTTTTAGACTTATAAACTTGAGTCCATAGTATCACTTCCTCAACGAATAATAAGTTACGACGAAATCTCTACTGAACATTGTTCTTTAATTACACTCAACTACAAATTAAATCGAAATTGTACAGCAGTAACATTCTATGCACCACCCTTATTGCGAAACTTGTGCGTAAAGGTTTATACTTTGAAATTCAATTAGAACAAGGCAGCTAATTTAATTTTAATTAAAATCCATAATGGAAACAATAAAACCAACAAAAACTGGATCGAGTGCAATCACCTTTCAAATCTTATGATTTACTGCAAAATTCTTGCTGTAAACACACACAATGTTCATACTGAAAGTAACACAGTTTCATTGTGGCGAGCTGTGTCTGAATTTGTTCAAGAGCATTAAACGCTACAATTCCTGTGTTCGGTTGTTGGAAAACGTTGAACGAAAGTCAACATTAATTTTGTTTGCACCTCGAGAGATTTTAATTGCCATTACTGTGATAACATTAATAACAAATGATGCAACCACGATTTATAGTAACTGACGTGTAGAAAGTTTTGTTTTTAGCTCTGCGTTTGATTCGCTTGCGGTTGGTTAAAGCATTGAAATTTAGAGTGACAGTGTTTTTTTAATTGAGTTTGTTTTTTTGTCACCAGGTAATTAAAAATGAGTACAATGTCATAGACTAGACAAATATAATGATGCATCGTCAGATTATCTTCATGCGAACGGCTTGGGTTGGTCTCAAATAATCTGAATTTCTGATGGTGTTAACACCAATGATCTGAGTGCTATACATATTATATAAAAATAATTGTATTCAGATGGTTTTTTAAAGTTAACCAAATTACAAACTCAATCGATGTCATTTTTAATGGCGAGTAATTTTGATATCGGTTTAGAATACGGCTTAAACTTGTGCGCCTCGTTGGTCAAGTGGTCAACGCGACTGCGGAGCATGTGATCCTGGGTTCGATTCCCGGACAAAGTATTATTGAGTTTTCCATTGAATAGCAGCCGCGTAGTCTGGATTTGTGCCCAGTTGATGGCTATAGGCTCGCCCCCTATTACATGGGACTTAATCATAACTGGTGAAATGTGGGTGTATCATTAGGTTCACCCCTGCCTAATCCTTCTGGGATTACAGGCGTGATGTTATGTTAATACGACTTAAAATTAGTTACTTTTGAACATAGGTCTCTCGCAAGGTACACCAAAACACCCCGTCTTCTTCCGCGTCCATTCGTCTGTTACCTTTTTAAGGTCATCGGCCAACGACCTGGGGGCCATACATGATGATGACTACAAAATCATTTTCTAGTCTAGCAACATTATCGTCAAACTACTGACAACTTTAAATTGTCGCTTGTCACAACACATTTGTCATGATGTCTGATATTACCGTCTCCTAAACTTTCATTGCATCGGTTTAAACTTGTTATTCTTATAACTGCTAATTAACACGTTTATTATCGAGGCCAGTGTACGAAATGTTATAATGATAGCTTATAATCTTTCTCGTTTGACATGAACTCTTTTAAAACCCATAGTTTAGTTAAATGACCAGTTTAGAAAGACCCATAGTTGGGTACAAAATGTTAAGGTATGAGGTTCAGTAAATTGTTGGTTGGTTTCGCAAAATCGCCCTTTGGTCACGCAACCGTCATTATTGCAATTAAATGATTAGAACTGTTTCGAAATGTGGGTAGGCAGTAATTATTGTATTGGAAAGAAACCCTTGGGTAATGGGTTACGAAAACAAATTGCTTTTTGTGAAAATTAAAGTGTAACTACCTAACCTACCTAACCTATAACTACTTAATTATGTGAATTAAGCTTTTGAAATATTGTTTCTTTTGTGTTGCATGATGTTTCAATGTTAGTGCCTCGTTGTCGCAAACACGACGGCTGAGCTTGAGGTCCTAGGTTCGATTTCCAAATCGGGCAAGTGTAATCGGGTTTTTCCATCACGGATTTTTCAGTTGCAATCACGGAGTTTGGATTTATACCCAGCTGATGGCAATAAGCTCGCCCCCAATTACATGGGACCTGAATATAATTGGCGGAATGTGGGTGGAATACCTCTGCCCAAACCTTTGATTTATAGCGTGATGATATGTTTTGTTTGTCTTCCTTTCAAGATAAACAATATAGGAGACATTCATAAGCAAGCCGTAACATATGATCTTAAAAACTGAATGTAGAACCAAGTGCTGTTTTGAATTGCAACACAAAATAATGACTGAAAAACCAGTTGTCGTAGTTTAAAATTGAAATGCATTCACTGTTTTATTCAGTGTGTTTTAAAGTCATCTCATTTATAAGCAGTCTTAGGGATGGTAAGTTTTTTGTTGAGCTTTCAAGAACTTTATGAGTTTGTAAAAGAAAAACGGAAAATACGAACGTTCACAGGATAATCACTGGAAAACTGCGTCCTTTAGCTTCACATTATGTATCATGTTCACTAATTAACAATTCGCAAGAAATAAATTACGATTTTTGTAAACAACACGATCATTCGACAACAGCTTAACCAAAAAACAATTGCCAATCAAGATCAAAGAACTAATTTCAAATACGTATTCCAATTTGGAATTCATTGGTAGATCGTCAGTTGTTTTGTACTAGACTGCCAGTGATTATATTATTTACAAGGAGGTAATCGTGTGTCACCTCACAATGTAGCCAACATAATCAATTTGACAAAAATAACGCTTGCGACATCTATGACACAAATTGAAAACTAAAATCTTTCATCGCACTATCTTTCAGAGCACATCCCCACAACGACCGTTGTGTCATTCAGATTCCTCCCTTTTCAATTAAATTACGAGGAATTGTACACCCTGCTCCTCACACATGTAAAATACAGAGTTTTTAAAAACTGAGGTCTGACTTCTTTTAGTTATGACGTCATTATCACTCTCACAGAATTTGAGTTACCCATATCCTCTGTGAAAGTAAACCTTAATTATTATTCTAATATACTTTTGATTTCTAACGAACAGCCGACCACAATCCGTGAACAAAAAATAGTAATTTGTAATATCATAATGCTCACAATAGACGGAGGACATTTTAAAGTCGTCAAATCGAGCGTGCAGCCATTGTAAATCACTCAACGCAACCAACAATAGATTCGGCTGATCGTAAATAATAAATAATCGCTGAGCTTTCTACGCTGCGTTGCCATCTATCATTAAGCCGTGCATTAACATTCGTGAGACGATTCTACACTTTCTCTGATAATTCGGTGCCAATTATGCAATTTGGGGATACGTCGTATCTACGTATGGTATACGAGTATCTACCTCGTTGGTGTAGTGGTTGGTCTAGACAAAATGATCAACTTCTACCAGCAATAACGATGATAGGAATATCAAAATTATATTGCACTGACATTCCTGTCGAAAGCTTGACAAAAACCACTCGGGTCGATCTTTAGGTTAAGCCGTGCTTGCCTAGGTTGACCCGTGGGTGGGTGACCACCTATTACATACCGCGGCCGTTAGTCCCTGCTGTCATTTGTAAATCTTTGACAGTCGTAACAGGTAGTCAGTGGCCTGGAAGTCTGACAACCACTTACTAAGGGGTACCGTATTACCCAGTACTAATTGGGTTGTGGAGGTCAGATAGGCAGTCGCTCTATTTAAAATACTGGTATTCAGTTGCATTCGGTTAGACTGGAAGCCGATCCCAACATAGTTGGGAAAAGGCTAGGCGACTACTGATCATGAGATCCTGGATTGGGCAGAGTGTAATTGAGTTTTTCCAGCAGAAATTCCTCAGTAGTAGCCGGTCCCGGAGTCGGGATAAGTGCCGGTTGATGTTAATAGGTTCGCCCCCTATTACATAGAACTTGAACGTGTACTGTTCTCGTAAGTCCTTCGGGGTGTATGATATCATGATATGTTATCGATGTATATATGATAATTATAATACTTTCGACAAGATCTTGTATAGTTCTACAAGAATCTTTCGGCGCTCAAATGACGTTGACAGTTGACATTTGTGAAATAGTTTTGATGAAAAAAAATCAAGATTGAGTGCGTTATTTCCGTTATATACCCTTATAAAGCAAGGTATTATATGCATCATTGATCAATCGCCTGTCCTGTCAGCGCTTTGTAGAACGATTCGCACTCAAAATTGTTCCGTTTTTTTGTCACAACACTTACTTTATGGTCAATTGGTCATGGTTATGCAAGTGTTTAATTTTAGACCTGTTTTAAATAGCCAGGCGTTGTTGCGTTAAATTCTTCCTTTAAAGCCGCGTTCATGTGTGCGATTTTGCGTATAATCAGTGAATGTGTAATTTTTTGTTCGAGAATAACGTAGTCGTATTTTGTTTTGCATTATGATTTATGTCAATCTATTTTTTGTTCGCCGTCGATGAGCAGAAGTGGTTCAGTTGTAATAGCTGCACGGTTGAAGGTCGTGTGTTCGAACCCAGACTTTACACTCTTTTTTTTTGTTACCTGAACTGTCCCACTCCTGGGCTTCCCCCATTCGTTCCACTTTTCTCGATGTTACGCCTCTTCTCGCCAATTACCGTCTGCCGCAACCCCGGCTACCTTTCATACTCTTGCATATACTTACTTTGTGCACTGCTCTCAAAACGATGAAGGAAAACATCGCGAGGAAACCGACAATTTCTAGAAACAAAAATTCGAAGACGTGTGCCATCCAATCCGCAATGGGCCCGCGTGGTGGATTACGGCCCACTCACTCTCCGAAGAGTATAGCTGTGGGTAGGTACATTACAAGCTGATTATGATTGTCATATTCAATCTCTCTTACAATTTCTTTGACGTAAGTAATGTTTTCACCTTCAGTGTTAAGAAACATTGTATTGTCTGCACCAATTTCATGTCTTAATAATTCACTTTACCCTTATAAGCTTTGTCTTAAGTTATTCGTACATAGGCGATTTGATATTATTTATTATATTGATAACGGCCCCCACAGTTGGCGGTGTAACATGCAATGTAACGGAGTAAAATACCTTCGCAGCACTGTTCCTGTCATGTTTCCTTCTTAGTTACCATTTGAACAGCTATTTTATATCGATGTCAACTTCAATCTATGTTTAGGACGGGTTCATACTTTTCTTAGCTAACTAATAGCTGCACAAGGGTCTTTTGGCGCGTGGGCAATTTAGAACTTAAGCCGCCATCTTGTTTTTTCAAAAACCGGTCAAAATCACACAAGTACTAAAAAAAGAATGTAGCAATGCTAGTCTGACTCTTCGAAACTTGCCATATAAACTACTTGTGGGATTCGCATGTGCTTGAAAATTATATCACCAGTGTTTTTCCTACGAATAATAAAGTGCGTATTTAAATCAGTTTTGTAATTTAACACGTCTATCTGATACTAGACTATGTTCATTTACATCGTCCACGCACACGATATCGCGTGACACATATTTTTTCTTCGGAAAAAACCTGTGTTTACCAGCGCATGTAAACAGATCTTTACGTTGAACGCACATTGTATCGGTAAAGGTGTTCGCACATTACACAGACTGGTCGCCAACTCGACTTGCAGTAGAGTATTGAAATGTGAGCTTTATATCGAGTTATTTACGACAGAATTTTCAACATGCCCATAAGTGTTAAGACACTTCTTTCAAGTAAATGCAAATCTCAGTATCGAATCGTGTGAACATATCAGAATCGATCGCAAACTCGTGATTCATACGACCCAGACTTAAACACGAGGATGAAAGTTGAACAGGCGCCTCAGATTGGCTTTTTGGCTTAATGGCTGTCGTTGTGTGGTCGTTATTCGTGCTAATTACTTCTCATGTCGTGGTCAGTGTCACTGCGATCACCCCGGTGATTCGCTGAGGGCTGGCCACACATCGCGAGATCAGTATCGACATATCGATTGGGAAACGAGACCAATTAAGGGAAATTGTCGAAAACTCGCTTAATGATTTATAGCGAGACGGCACTTGGTACATTGTTGTTGTAATTAGTGAGGTGGCGTGGTGTGGTGGTTTTAGCACGTTGTTTGTGTTCTTTTTGTATTTTTTCAAGTAGCTGTTGCGTGTGTTTAATTGATTGAGCGTTTTTAGCTCTGTGTGATCGTTATCTGAATACATTTTTTGTTTAAAACATTTACTTTTGACTTAAGAATGGTTAAGGCACCAAATTTTTTATACTTATGCGTCGTGAGTAAAGAAGCAACAATGGATGGTCTGTGTGAAAGATGATTTGACTAGAATGGGGAAGTCTTCTCAGATGACGACTAATAGATAAGAATTGAAGAAGATGAACACATGCTGTGGCTGCGACGTCCCCAAAGAACAGGATAAACGCAGGAGACTGATTAAAAGATTGTCAACAATGTGTGTACAAACTTCTTACACATCTTACTGCAATATTATAAATGCGAAAGTTTGTGAGGATGTTTGGAAGATACTTAAAAACCGGGATTAACATATAGGATATTTTTTATCCCAGTAGTACGATCCCGTGGGATAATGACCTAACACGGCACGGGCGAAGCGGCAGGCATAAGCTAGTAATACATAATCAGACTACAGTTAACCAGAAGACACCATCAACCCCATTTACGGTCCCTTTCATTCCGTCGCGCGTTGACAGGAAATCTGGAACGCATAATTTACTTCCCACACAATTTATCAATATCATCCCACATAGAACGGCTCACTCGGTAATCCAATAAAATAGGTTTAACCTGCCTCTCAAGGCTTTAAGGCCAGACCTCATTGTTATACAAAGAATATCTTAAAGTTAAAAGCTGTAGTGATTTTTATCTTTATTTTAGAAGTCTGGGAATCTGCGTGCGAGTCGTGAGTAGGTACTGTAGGTGCTACGTGCCTTAAGCAGTGATCACACTTATCGATGGTCGGCTTGAGCCGGCTAGAAACAGCTTTTGTCTTCTTCGTCGATCCCTCAATACCGAGGATTGCGAACACATACGAAGCGTTTCGAAGCTTCTTTCGTCTGTCAACCAGTCTTACCAAAGGGTATCATATTACCCAGTACTAACTGGGTTGTGGAAGTCAGATAGACAGTCGCTCCATGTAAAATTACTGGTATTCGTTCGGTTAGACTGGAAGCCGAGCCGCAACACAGTTGGGAAAAGCCTAGGCAGATGAATGAAAGAGCCCTTTTTGACCGGCTTAAGCCAATGCTGCGTCGATGAGTTCGTTTCCTTAACCGCCTGACCTTTCTGTTCCACAATTAATTAAAAACAATAAGAGTCCCGTCGAGATCGCGCTACCGATAGTAGCGCACGGCTGGCATATCACGCGAGACCGCGTGCGCGCGCGCACTTCGCGAAATTTGCGAGGTTAAGCTGCGCTGACGCAGTTTTGAATTGGATGGGTTACCATTCTCGGTACCATACACTCGTTAACGCAGAGTAAATTTTCCATTACGGGAGAATGGGCCTCAACGATCTGTGCTCTTCGAATTTTCGTCCTATGTTCGAAGGAAGCAAAACAACTGCTCTTAAAACATTTGTACCCCTAGTACCTATTTGGTTTAAGAAATATCCTTTTGCTCAATAACTGTGGATGTGGAGGTCAGATGAGCAGACGTTCCATGATTATATTTAGTTGCATACAGTTAGACTGGGAGCGAACCCCAACATGGTAGAGAAGAAGGTATGCAGATGATGATGACCTCAGTACTTGACCTAGATAGATTGATTGATGATGGTAGCATGTTAAAAGCACCTACCTAAATAACTTACAGGCCTCATTAGGACAGGCCTAAAAGCAGGCAACACCCTGGGTAAAAGGCTAGTCTGACGAACAAAAATCAGTGTGAGATCTCCTCACCGATACAACAACCACGGCTGGCATATCACGCGACCATGCGCACGCGCTGATTCGATCGCGCAACTAAATATAAAAGCCAATTGTCCCGATACGCCAATTAAACGATTCGCGTGCAAATCTCTGTGTGTATTAGTCATTGTTTACTTATGAGGATTTAAGCATTGGTTTGTTAGTTTTATTTGTAAAAGTTGGTTTAAAAAACTCTAGAGTCTTTTTAAACGACTTCTAAAAAAGGAGAAGGTTGTGTATTTGACCAGCATGTTTTTTTTCAGGTTGGTACACCTATTACTCCGCGATAACTGGTTCAATTTACGTGCTTCTTTTTTAACTTAGTAGAGAAAGCCCGCGCGGAGGTCCCATAAAATTTTTATTAACTTAGCTTCAGTAGTTTGTGAATTATCTTTTAAATACATATTAAAAACAACAAAAACACCTCTAAACACCCTCGTGTCGCAAAGGCTGAAAAGCCGAAACAGCTTTCTGAAGTGTGTCGCTTCACTCACTGGCGACCGGTCTACGGAAAGACTAAAGCTGTGGCGAGGTAGTGCAACCTTACCTAACCCATTCGTTCCACCTGTTGAAAATCTCCCACCTGGACATGAGTTGCCATGGCTGACCTGGAAGTCTTTAAATAGACTCCGGACCCAGGTTGGTCGCAGCAAGGAAAACCTGCTCAGGTGGAGATTCATTAATGACTCTGCCCTGCAGTGTAAATGTGGTGCTGTTCTACAAAAGATGGGGCACTTAATATCGTGTCCTGCGTGTCCTGTTGTTTGTTCACTACAGGAACTGATGGACGCTACCGAAAGCGCCAAACTAGTAGCTCAGTTTTGGCTGATACAATTTAGACTGCAATCGACTCGCTAAGAAGAAGAATACATATTATTCCTTCTGCGTCTATGTTGCATTGAAATAAGGTTTTAAATCAGGAATTTGTGAGCTTCGTCGCTTTTTGAATGATCGGCCCTTATCTCTTCCTACCTTCCCCTCTTCCTACTTTTTTTTTATATTTCACAAATAACAGTGTAAATAATAACAGTGGAGTCCTCCACATATAAAGAACTAACTGCGAGTGTATATTGAACATAACCTTTTTAATTTATATTTGTTTCATGATGCTAAAGGTAATTGCCTCCAGTATCAGCTGAATGATCACCTTTGCGTCGACTTTCAATTAAAGATCGGGCTTTCAATACGAGTTCCTGGTGCTTACTCTCATGTCTTTAAATATTTACAGACTAAAAACATGGCTGACGTGTCGGCTCCTCTACGGAGACATGGTCTTAAACAAATTTCCGACAAATGGCCGCTGTAGCCCGATAAAAAACACACCCAATCGTAATTCTTGATTAATTATCGTTTATACCGTCATACTTACATTTCTCAGAACTTGCCAATAATTGTATATAAATTCTTTGCCCATTAACGAAATACTAAATGAGCTGAGTAGTTAAGTTATTATATTGTTATTGTTTAAGGTCCGATCACTTAAAATGGTATGTTTCAATAAAAAATATACTTAATTCAATTTAATGGCGGCGTGGTATCGGTCCACAATTTGTTGTTTCAGTGCCACCCGTTTTGGTAACATTGCGAAAATTTCATTCCACTGTTATTCCAGATATTCACGTTGTTTTTGCTCGAATAAAATAATACAAGCCTTTATTGTTACAACCTTTGTTCAAAAAACAACTCTGTGTATTTTCAATAAAGTATTTTTTCATTTGGTGCTAGGATTCCGAACGCATTCTTTTGCGCGTGACATTTAGATACAAGCGCAGACTGAAATATATCTGAGAAGCTAATGCGAAAGCTGGCCTCGAAATTCTGTTAACAGGGATTATGCATCGGTGTGGTATTAACATTAATTACTTATAACATTCTTATGATGGTTGTAACAATAAAAAAAAAAACTAAAAGGTAAGAAAAATTGGAAACGATTTTGAAAATTTTCAACAAAACTATGATTTTTTTCTTCAAAACATTTCTCCTCGTTTGTCTAGTGGGTACCTTCGCCAATACCACTGAGCACTGCTGAGCATGAAGTCCAAGTTTCGATTCCCAGGTTAGGCAGTGTTATTGGGTTCTTCCTGGAATTTCTCAGTAGCCAAATCTGACGAAATATAGGTGTACTGTAGTTACAACTCACCCTTCGAGAAAATACAGGCAAGACGTAATATATTTTATGTAATTTTTGTCGTGTTTTTGTAAACCCCATTCGGAACGAGTTCCGCGTTGCCTATACAAGTATCTACTATCACAACATTCACGGGTGTTCTCCACATTTTCCTCGCCGATTTACATTTGGTACAAACGCATGTTGAAACGATTCGTTTTCTACAAAAAGATGGAACAATGGAATCGATGTGAGGTCACTTGTCCAGCCTCCATACTTGTGAGCTTACAACTGTCTACCCCGTAGCGGCGTAGGCGTGACATGCGCATTTGGCTGAAACAATGGTCTATTTACCCCTCCCAAGTAAGCCATACCTATATGGCTTCAAGATAGAGTTCAAAATCTCCTGGCTTAGCAAAGATAGTAATTTCGTCACAGGTTGACTTTAAGGTACAGTGTTAAGGTTTGTATTCCTTTGATGTGGTTGTAAAAGTAAGTTTGTAGTGCGCATTTATCGTCAATTGCGTGTCGTCTCCGTTTTCTGCATGGAGATGCATAATGATCCAGATTAGTTTTTGTTGCTAAACCGATATCAAGAGCATGCCTGTTAAGAGTAGCTAGATAGATATTTATGTAGGTTTAATATGGGCAACTTTCTGTTTAGTCTACAAAGGAAAAACAAAATAATTGGTTAGTTAGTTTGGCCAAAACGAGAAAACCACAATTTCTTATTAATTCAGTTAATTAAATTAATCTAATATTCCAAATGTCTTATATTATACTTTCCAGCAAAACCAGTCTAATGTGCATGCCAAATTTATGATTATAGAGTAAATTTCAAATGGATTGGCGTTAAGTACTTATCCAAATTTTTTTTTTTTTTAATTTTAGAAACGTTGATGTGGGTTGGTTTGTTGTAAAACTAAGCTTAATTACTATCTATACAAAATATACAAATAAATAACATTGAAGTGTCTGTTTGTAATTTTAAAATAACAGTTTTTTACTGAATGCATAAGAAAGTATAATTAAACGATATTCATTAAAAATAAAAATCCTCTGTCTTTCAGTTTGTTTGTTCCGGCTATTTAGGCTACTATTATTTTATAAAAGGTTTAGGAAAAGGTAAAGGCTAAGAAATTAAAACCCTTGAAATTGTTAACAAAATCCGTTTTTTTTTTTTTTTAAATATTTAAACCGCTAATCTCCTAAACGGCTGGACCGATTTTGACGGGACTTTTACTGACACATGTCTGATGTTATAAAGAGTAACATAGGCTGCTTTTATATTTAGATAAAAGGATTGGCGTTTGGTTAAAAAAAAATAAAACCTACGAAATTGTTATTTAAATCCGATTCAAATAGGAAAATAATATTTTTATAATAATTTTACGCGTACGAAGTCGCGGGCAACAGCTAGTTCCAAGTAAAAGTTAACACTATCAAATGTTCTTTAAACAGTAATTAAGAACGAATGAATATTAATTAATTCAAACGCTATAAATTAAATTAAAACCCAATCCAAATAGAACAGAATTAGAAATCACGTACGTATTTGCGTAATTGGTGATGTAACAGAAATGATCACCACTGGGGATATATTAATCACCAGATTGACACGATAAAGTAATTAATAACAAAAGTCAGCGAACAAACAAAGTTATAATAATTATTATGAACGATTGACAAAATGTCGGTTTGAAATCAGTTGTCTGTGGTTATACAATCATTATTGAGTAAGAGATAAGATCCGTTTTGTATGAAATGGTTTTAAAATTTATTTTTAGGAAGAGTTAATGAAGTGTAATCACATGTTTTTTACTTTTCCAGTTAGACAGGGAAATCTATTATTAGTCATACAATAATGTAATACACTTATTTTGTAACCTATTTATGTATCGCTTTTGGTTACTTCATCATCATCTGCCTAGCCTTTTCCCAACTATATTGGGGTCGGCTTCTAGTCTACCCGAGCAGCTGAATACCAGTATTCAGCTGCATCCATATTTTACATGGAGCGACTGCCTATCTGACCTCCACAACCCAGTTAGTACTGGGTAATACACGATGCCTTGGTAAGACTGGTTGTCAGACTTTTTGGGCCACTGACTACCTCACGACTGTAAAAGATCTACAAATGACACCCGGGACCAACGGCTTAACGTGCTTTCCGAGGCACGGAGGAAACTCGGTATGTAATGGGTGGTCACCCGTCCACAGACCAACCTAGGCAAGCACGGCCTAACTTAAAGATCGACCCGAGCGGCTGTTATCATTTAGCAACGAGCTCCTCTCCTTTAGGTTTTTGGTTACATTAATAAAGAAAATAAAGAATTAGAATTATTATGCTATTTAAGAGTAGAGGAAGACCAAAGAAACGATGGACGGACTGTCTGAAGGATGATATGTCAAGAAAGGAGGTGTCTGATGAGATGACGAGTAATAGAGAAGTATGGAAGAAGAAGACATGCTGCGCCGACCCCGAATGAATTGGGATAAGGGCAAGAGAATGATGAAAATGATGCTAATTTCAAATCAATTACTAGGAAGGCAATTAATTAGATGTTAGTAAGTAATTAAGTAAGTTTCCTTCTGATTTTAAATAAAGGAAAGCATGTTTTTTTATAATTAAGTGGCGGGCTTGCATTTCGCCGCAACTCCTGATGTCAACCAATGATGAATGGATACAATTCTCTTCACTGTTTTAATTGCGATTCCTGTGCTAACAACCGTAACACTGGTTTATCCCTAGGGCTTGCCAACCACGATGACTGTTAATGATTTACCTATCCACTTCATCAACAATGTAATTGAATCAATTTTAATAATCATCTGATTGACATCAATCAATATTGTAATCATCGAAGCGATGATCAAGACATAGCCGTTAAGACATTGTCACTTCAATGATGATAATGATTTTGAAACTGAGAGTGATCAGGCTGATCAGTGATGACTGAAATGTTCCGGTGATTTTAGGATAAAGGTAAATGAACAGAAGAACTAGTGTGAACAAACTAAGGGCCTTTAAAAAATTGACAATCTATCAATCAATTACTCAGTGACTGATGGCGTTGATTTAAAAGTGGAACACGTATTGTATACATAGTCAGGGGGGTTCCCTGTTATCTCATGCAGACTCTGTGGCTTGTACTGAGAAATTCCTGATGGAAAACCCAATAGCACTTAGCTCGATCCGGCAATTGAACCATTGATTGAGCATGAGGTCCTGCGTCATGCTCAGCGGTCGCGCTTGCGACTACTCGACCCACGAGGTTATGGTTTCCTGATTATCGCTTCTTCTAATCTGAATTCATTTCAGAGACAGAGATACCTCTAGATATCAACTTTGTCTCTATGGTCTACCGTTTCGGAAGAGCCATAACTGACAACGTATCGCGAGATATTTGTAGCCGTAAAGCTTATGTCCCATTTTATCCTACGGTCATAATTTCAAACTCCAAAAGCAAGATGCTGTTCATCGGTTTGTCCGTCAATATAATTCGATCATTAAAAGTCATTACGTATCTGATCGAAAATGCCAGCCGTGACGTAACAGAGTTTTCTCTCTGGCAACACATGCGGCGATCGGTTTTATTTTGTTGCCATACTTTGTGTTTGTTGTGCAATCTAACTGTCGGTTTTATATTAATTTATTGTTTTTTTTTGTTGCAGGTATGTGTCCGAGCTTTCGAAGCAGATGTTGGTGAAATTAATTAGTTATGTAAATGAATGAAGGTGAGTTTTTACTGGTAGGAAAAATAATAAAAACAGATCAAAGAAGTTTTCTTCCCCGCCAAAATGCGTTGTTGTCTAAAAAAGAGAAAACGGCTTTATAATCTGAAAATTCGTTTGTTTCTTGGCTTTCTTGAGATAATAATACCGGTTATTTTTTTAAACCATGTTCTACTTATATTTATAATTATGATTGTGACTCAAAATCGTAAGGATATCCTGTGTCACATTAAAACTTCCTAAGCTTGAATAACTGCAAGAACTATATTAATTGCCCGTTTTCTTACACTAGACAACACTTAAATTAATGCTTCTGTAGCGACATTGCCAAAAGTACTACAGCGCCATCTATGACTCAACTAACATCAAAATTCTGAATCGCGCTATTAAACTTATCCGCGACTTACGACCATTTAGAAAAACCCTACAACAACTGTTGGGCAGTAGCCCACCAGATATAACACCCGTCTGGTCTGAGGATCCTCCCTTTTCTATGGGGGATGAACACCTTTACACCCTGTTGTACACCCCCTAAACTTCAACAAAAGCTCTCTTTTGAATTTTCAGAGCACATTCAGCTTCAGTTGTTTGATGAGATGACGAGTAATAGAAAAGAAAAAGACACGCTGCGCCGACCCCAAATGAATTGGGATAAGGGCAAGAGAATGATGATTCAGTTCCAGTTCTTAGAATTGAATTCCAAATAGTGCTATTGCACTATTATTAATAACTAACACCTAGTAACAATGACTAACACCTATAAATGCCTAAATAGTATTATAAAGGATGTAAAAAGACCCTTAACGAAGCCGAAAGGCGCTTGTTCTCCCCGTCACTGGGATCATTTTTTGGTTCTGGACCATACCTGGAAATCTTCTAGTTACGGAGATATTTGAGGTCAAAGTTCCAATTTTTCACTTTTTTTTTTGAATACTAGTTTTTAAGGTTATACATTTACTTTAAATAAATGACCTGTTTACTATTCAAAGCATCCATCAGCACAATGTTTTGAGTGCGTTACATTGAGTTTTAAGGTGATTTTTCAGACAAAAAAAAAAAAGTCGTTTCCCAGCAATAATTTTTGCGTTGGCTACTTAGTTTGATGTACAGAATGCTTGGTTGACGGTTTCGTGAAGGGTCCGTTTACACCCTGTATAAATGTCTAAATATTATTATATGTATTTAGAAATTTGCGTAAGTTTTGCATTGGTTATTGTTATTTAAAACGGGCACATGTTACATACTATAATTTTAACCATTTGCAAAAAGATCCGTTTAATAATAATGATTCAAGTTGTCGTCCCGAATGAACAACGCTATATGAATATTAATAAAGGCAAAACATACATTCAAGGACATATTACAGTAGTTCATGTTATTATGTCTAAAGTTCTCATAGCACTTGTCATGAATTATAAGTGTTTGCAATATTTTTTATACGGAAAACATATGTTAATATGCTACATGAATTTTAAAGCAGTAGGTACTAGTGAATTGCCCTGACATTGCTCAGGACTTTTCAAACAATACATGTTTTTTATGATTGCAGTAGGCTAATTGTGTGACATAAGACAATTTTCACGGCTTAGTATTTTAAACCAGGATTAATTGTATGGTTCTGATTGCCTCGTTGGTCTAGTGGTCGCAAGCGCGACTGCTGAGCATGAGATCGTGGATTCGATTCCCGCGTCGGGCAAAGTGTTATTGGGTTTTTCCGTTTTTCCATCAGGAATTTCTCAGTAGCAGCCACGGAGCCTGGATATGTGCCCGGTTGATGGGAATAGGCTTGACCCCTATTATATGGTACTTAAACATAACTTTAGAAATATGACTGTAATATTAGGTACACCTCTGCCTAACCCTTCAGGGATTACAAGTCGTGATGTTATGTTATGTTAATTTTATGGTAATAGATAAGAATAATAAAAAATTTTGTAGCAGAAATCAATATGACTCAGAAGTCATACTTACTCATCGTAAACTAGAAGACTTCTTTTCTCTGCCTACCGCTTAGAACATTACAGACGTGATGTTTAAATACGTCGTTTCATAGATTCGATATCAGTACTTTATAATTCGTACTTCTAAGAAACTCCTAGTATATTATATCTTTATCTTATTTGCATTAGACCACAGTTCAAAACAAAATAATCAGCAAAAAAACTTGATCAAGTGTAAAATATAACGATCTATTGAGTACGAAGCGATACGTTTATTGACGGCTAAGCAAATGGAAAAAATTGCTCAATGAAGTAGAAAACTTGAATAGGTAATCAACTTGTTATGTTGCTATAGGAATTAGGAAGTAATTGAGTATTGAACTGAGTTGACGGGTGGACTCAAAATAATATTATTTGAGAAGAAATAAATCAGAAATATCGGTCAATTTGCATTTTGTCTTTAACTTTGATATTGTCAAGGATTTTAAATCGGTAGACTCGTCGTACCGCTACAAAAATGATAGCGTTTTCGTTTCGTTGATGTCATTATCACCATGATCATCATTCTCCTGCCCTTATCCTAAATTATTTACGCTTGGCGCAGCATATCTGCTTCTTCCTTACTTCTCTATTACTCGTCATCTCAGCAGTCATGTCCTTTCTTGCCAGATCTTCCTTTGATAATGGCATTCAAATGGTATAAGTTGATATTGTCTTTCTCGCTTATACTCCTAAACATTCAAATAGAATAAAATGGAAAATATGTCTGTGCTTATAACAAAGATTATTTTGATATTCGCTCTTCGTACTAGTCAACACTCCAACTTTGATAAACATCGAATATCCGATCTCTAATTATATAGCAACACATCAGGGAATACCCCAACGCAAAAGTGATGGCTCGGATCTCTCTCAATTCGTCTCCTATTTGTGACCTGCATATAAAAGAGTAGTGAGCAATGGCGCCCCAACTTCGTGAGTTCCAATCCAGACCGGTTACTTATTTCGTGTTATTTCTTTCATTGCCATTTCAATACGGAAAATATTGTAAGGAAACCGGCAATTCTTAAATATGTCATCCCCAAATCCCACTAGGCTTGCGTCGAGGATTATGGTACAACTACTCTTTCTCATAGATTTGCTTGATGAGGTGACGAGTAATAAAGAAGTATGGAAGAAGAAGACATGTCCCAAATAAATTGGAATAAGGGTAGGAGAATGATGATTACGACTCTTTCTCTTCTCAGAGAGTAACCACACGAGTAGAAACTGCGGGAACTTTATAGGCTCATTATACCATTTAAAAGACGATGACCACTACTTGCAAAAACAAAGCAAAAGCTCCAAACTCTGCAATAAGGAACAACGAATCAAGCGCACCATTAATCAATTCTTAACATTTAAACCAAAATCCCATTGATACTTCCTGAACTCTCAAAAAATACATCGTAGTTAGGGTCGTGAGTTAGTCCGATCGTGAGCCACGGAACCACGGCGCAGACCTAACACCGGCTGATACAAAGATAGGCACCGTTTAATTGGAGATCACGCTTCTTTGAGCACTTTATACCATCCAAACACTTCGAATGCTGTGTTTAATTTGCTTAAATGGTTGTATTAATGCTGAACAATTATGTTGTATGTCATGGGTGTTATAGGCACTTATAAGCCGTGTATAAATGAATCACTTCATTTGAGGGTCCTAAATGATGGCCACGGAAGTAACATCATCATCATTCTCCTGCTTATTTCAATTTATTTTGGGGTCGTCGAAGCATGTCTTATACTTCTCTATTAGTTGTCTTCGTGGTAGTTGCCCACTAGCCAATTCAACAACATGTCATGTCATGTCATGACAGTAACATCAGTATCAAACAATTTCCTCCTTACAATATCCATCTCCTTCAGAAGGAATTTGAGGTGCTTAGTTTAGGTAGTTGATAACTAAAACAACTTTATAGCAAAGGATCATTGTTTCATAATTCTTCTTTTCTTTAATGTAAATCTTCTTTCGTACTTTCTTCAACACACTTTTTCAAATTGGCAATTGACTCTAAAACAGGCGCTTTGTCTAAATTAATACGCAAAGGATTTTTTTTGCTGCTTTAGTTTACGTCTCTTGAACGGTATCACCACCATCAATTACATCACTGCACTGATCGAATCTTAAATCATAACAGCAGAATCCCGTCCACGAATCATCTATAAGGTCACTGATGTAACTACCAGCTTCCGCGGTTCCCACTTTATGTAACGAGCTATGTAAATATCAATTAACGGCTGGAAACGTTCCAGCGTTGGCTACCTGTTCCGATAGTTGGCGCACGAGACTTCTAATTATTTATATCAATGCATGTGATATGCTGTTTCCGTCTGATGCTGGTGTGTGTCAAGATGGTTGGATGAGAAGAGATCGACCTGTTTTTGGTGACGTGTTGGGAGCATTGTTGCTATCAGCGGTCAAACTTGGGTCAAATTGGAGCAGAAGCGATTGATTAAATCGAGGTATATGCTGAGCAGTTTGTGGAGTCAGGCTGTTGACGATGGTAAAAGAGCTCTGGAGGATCAGATAATTATAATGTAACCAACATGATTTAATCGATTTTTATGTGAAAGTACATACACAAATAAAATTGATGCTCTGATAACTAAGTTGCTGGCTTTTTTGCTCATCATGACAGGTGCATTTGAAAAGTTTGCACCTAGGTCACACGTCAGTAATAGTAAACGCTGACCTTGCCATTTTATTCCAACTCCGTACTTCGCTAGGCCAGCTGTAGTCAATCTTACCATCGATGATCGGTCCACTGTTCTTCTATTGGTGTTAAAAACCCATTCCATGACAGCTATCCATTTTTATGCGTCAGTCGGGTAGCCGGGCAGTCAATGTATGCTTATGACCGGTACTAATGGTGCACACGTGTTCGGTTTGCTATGTTCAGAAGGCATTTTCCCACGATACTTTCTTTGAAATTGTGGTAATTCTAGAATATATATTAGCAGTATATTTTTTCAAAAGGAAAAATTATACTGCTTATTCTAGAAGGTGGCTGCTTTCGGAACTTTGTAAATCGTCCGATGTATTCTCTCATTCTTAGTACTCATTCATCAACAGACAGTGGTACTTCACTGATACTGATACTTAAGCCTAACCAGAAATAAAAATCCTTTGCACTTGTTCATTAACCCTTCACTCATTTTACACCTATCCCACACTCTGGCATTGTTAATTTCAATGTACTTGAAGAACTTCTTGAAGTTCTTTACATTATTGACTACCTCGTTGGTCGAGTGGTCACAAGCGCGGCTGTTGACGATGAGGTCCTGGGTTCGATTCTCAGGTCGGGCAGTGTTATTTAGTTTTCTCAGTAGCAGCCACGAAGTCTGGATCTGTGTCCGGTTGATGGCAATAGTCTCCCCCCCATTACATGAGACTTAAACATAACTGGCGAAATATAGGTGTACTAATGGGTACACCTTTGTCTAACCCTTTGGGGATTACGGGCGTGATGTTGAGTATGATGTTTATGATATTGTTTGGTCAACCTTGAAGGTCCAGAGTTCTAGACATTTTGTATCCAGGTCCACTTATTCGAAATTGTATAATATAGTACTTGTCAGACATACAAGCACTAAAACATGAAAGTGAACAAATAAAATGGCGTCGTCGTGGGCTCCTGACGATATTGCTTTCTCACTTGAAGCACTATTAACGTCATTGTAAACCACCTCTGCTATGTTTATTGTAGGATATAACTTAAACTTACACCGCGAACGCTTTCTCGTTGTAAAAACCCCACACGATTACGATATTGTATCACTTGTAATCCATGAAGATTTAGGCGCAGTTTATTGTTAGTTACTGCGGATAGAAGAGGCGAAATTAAAAACTTAGACATTAAATGTTAGACATGTTTAGTTTCACCTCTCCTTTCCTATTGCCTTATTCGCCTACAATGTGAAAATAAGTTCTCTAGTCTCTATCAACAAACAATATTTTAAAGAAATTACATAAATCTTTCATCATCATTCTCCTGCCCTTATCCCAATTTAGTTGGGATCGGCGCAGCATGTCTTCTTCCATACTTCTCTATTACTCGTCATCTCTGCAGTCACCTCCTTTCTAGCCTCATCATGCTTCACACATACCACCCATCGTTTCTTTGGTCTTCACCCATCGTTTTTTTGAAACTCTCCTCACGACATTTTCCTAATAGTTCATAAATCTTTACTCACATTTATTCATTGTCTTCGTCGTCATCCTGTTCTTTACATTATTCTTCTATTTGAAGGTGGTGTAACATATCTTCTTCTTCCATTTATTAGTCATCCCAGTATTCACCCTCTTTCCAACCATATTATCTTTCAAACAATCCAGTACCGCCTTTTACTACGCAAATAATAAAATCCACAATATTTTTTGCGCTGTACCAATCGAATACGTATTAAATTACCGCAACAGTTTGTAAGCTTGGGCGGAGTGAAACTTGTTTATGCCTTTCTTAGTCTCGGGGTTCGATTCCCGTGTCGTGTCGTTGTCGGACGATGGTCGGCGATAAATCGCGGTCGACACCTCCGATACTACAATGGAGAAAGAGAAAGTTAAGGAAATATCACAAGATCGGGACGGGACAAAAATCCGCGTAAATCTTGCTACTTTACCGACCAGCTCATTACTGCCGTTGTATTGTTTTCTAAATGAATACGTATTATCATTGTAATCTGCCCTGACAGTAAACTGCAAGTTGGTTAATCGAGGAAAACATAAATAGTCTTAATGGGTAGGCAGGCGTCCAGTAACAAGTAAATGCTGTCTTGAAGAAGTTATTACATTGTGTTTTTCACACTCTTTTCCCGTTCAAGTCCCGTTCACTTATTTGTACTGCAGATAAATTCAGCCATGTTATTTTTTTCTTCGCAGTTATTTTCGCTATGCCCCTTAAAGTGAGGACGACGGATTTGTACCCGCGGCATTGCTTGTAATTTAACAAGATCACACAGAAAGTCAGGAAACTGTAACGAGACGGAATGCTCCACGTCGCTCGGATTCCCTCCATTGGTCATGTCGTGACAACCGGCCATATGAAGGAGCTCTCAAACCAGAACCACGTCGATTAACCACGCACCATCATTATTTTATCGTCTTACATTTGATTAATAACGACAATCTACTGACCGGGTCTTCTAGATTCCTATATAATTGTATCAGCTTTCTTCTATCTCTGTATGGATTGCTATCGCTAATTTCAATCGTTCCAGCCAATTGAACATTCTTATCTTGTATATGGTATTAATTATTGCAACCCGTGCGAGTGGAAGAGGAAACATATTGATGAAATATGTGATAGCTCGTGTTTTGCTTTTAACATGATCCGATTGGCTTTTGCAGAACACAGCGTGCTCTACTTTTGAAGGCTGAAGTAAGTTTTGGGTTAATAAATAACGCTGGAATGGTTGACAAAACGTTTGTGCCTGAGCCTGACCTAATAAAAGTTCCCAGAATGATGGCTTTCATTAAGTAAATAGGCCACGAGAACTGTCAACAAACCCGGTAATTGTGCGGAGACGTATTATCTTCTAAGCACCACAACGACACATAATAACCACTGTGGACGTCGTTATCTCACCACAAATCGTCCCTGGAGCCCTGAGTCGTCAATGCGACGATTATTTAAATAAGCCCCGGTGCATACAGTCGCACAGACGCGGTACCGTTGGCTCTACGTGATCCTAGCGCCTAGCGGCACATCGATGCCTGTCATTATCTTCACATTAACTCGGCTTCAGGATGTGGCACACTTTCGCATTTCAATAGACAATTATATTTCGGTGTTTATTTTGTCAACTTGACAACAAGCCGGCGAGAAAGCCAAAGAATCTCGAACACTCGCGGCAAATAACTCATACAAAGTGTACCTGCAGCGAAATTTTAAATATGCAGAAATCACTTTATGGATCACTCCAGGTTCCACAAAAAAATGTCTTCGAGATAATCTATGCCTCGCATTCTCACGAGAATCCTCAACTTACTATTTACTCGTGTACGTTAATTCAGAGTTCCTTAAAAGGTCTGAATAATTACGCGATGCCAGAAAAAGCGGTCGAATGCCATAGCTTGCACAGTGGTCTGATGCGCGATGCAATGTCAGGTTTTCCTTGGGGTAAAAAATATTGGTAGTCCGAGCGGGGTGTGCTGGGTGTAGGCCCGAGGGGTTGAGATGCGGCGTGATGGAATCGAGCCGAGCGCCCGGCTGCGTCAGTTTCGCTGTGCCCCGTGCGTACGGCGGTCGTGGTAGAGGGGCATTCCGTGTCGCTCGCGTTCTACACTGTTATTCGCGGCTCGCCATCGCAAGCGCACGTGTCGCCGGCACCGAGCGCTGCGTTATTTACACAGTGTGCACCTGTGACCACGCAAATATTTGTCGTGATGTGAAAGACCATTTTTGGTTCAGCCTACTGGTGTTTTTTTTAAACTCAACGTCCTAATTTGTGTTCGTTCAGACGTGCTTAGTTTGTGCCAAGTTCTGTACTGTGCGTTTGGTGATATCGACGTTTCTTAGAGTTTTACAAACTCATTGCATGTTTTGAAGTCTTCGAATACGAATTTCGGCGACAGCCAAGGCGTCAGCACCGAAAGTTGGATGAACGCCAGCTGCTCCGGTGCTAAGGTGAGGGAAAATTTCAATTTCGAAATACCTTTTGATGTTTTTACGAACATAGGCATAATTAACGTTATCGGGGACAATACCGGCTTATCTGAAACGTTCCGCCTGTCGCGATCGCGAATGAATAATACCGTCCAATAATGTTTACAATTCTACTACTTTATCAGAATTCTTCGTAACACTTGTGTTCGTTTCAATAATAGCTGGTACATTCCTAGCTGAAATCACAGATTTCATGAATTTCATAACAAAAATTTGTACGGAATTTAATGCAGCCTAATTTTGTACGGCACATTAATTCCCGCTTGCTTCGGGCTATTGTTTAAAAGTTTGAAGCAATTACCAGATGTGCGCTCCGCAATGAATTGTTTTGTTTGTCATCAACATTAGTTCTCATTCAATAACATACTGTGCACACACACATAGAAACCGAATCACAACAGCTGAAAAGGATCATGATTATCACAATGACGAACAAGCTGACTTTAATTAGAAATATTAGCAAGAAATATTAACAAACATTCTTACAATTAAAACTGGAACTAAACGATTCATTTTCCATTTCAAAATCATAAACCGTTAAAAATTTCCACAGCGAAAATATACTTTTTATCTGTCAAGTTTTGTATTTCATTATCATCGTCGTTATCTTGTACTTTGCCAAGGACATAGTTATGGAGTAGTATATCCTTATCTACTGACGTGGTATTTGCTCAAACATACAAATGACTGTAATTTATAATTTCTGACGTAAAGTTTGGTAACATGCCAAAATATTTATGACTGTCTCATAATCGTAAGATTCGTCCTGAAATTCGGAAAAATATGTCGGGTTAATTGAGAAAATGCCAACGTTGAGGTAAATAGTTTGACCTAGCAAATATACGTAAGTGAAGATTCCATAGCTTCTAGTCGTGGATTCATCCGGAGTCAAGTAATGAACACAATGATCGAGGTCCAATCGATAACTGCCATCGATAAGAGCGTCCAGCCAGACAGCGCGTCGGAACTCGGACGTGCCGCAACAACAGCGCCTTTACCAGCCAGGTCACGTCTGACACACTCAAAGGACCTCCATCTCCCTAACAGTCGCCCCACACACCACGCTAGCCTAAAATATTTCACCCAAGTACCGCCACTATCGTAAACAGACACGCATTTCCTCTAGCTCAATGAGCACAATCCTCAAGTGCCAGAACTGCTTCTGACTCAGGTACTTCAGAAAATTCGACCTCCCCGAAATAGATCGATCCGTGTCCGTCTACCCCTGTTATTTTTTGTTTGCTAATCGTCACTCATTCAATTGCTCAGTTGGCCTTCCGCCAGGAGTCGGTCGCCAAGGTTCGCTCCACATTTACGTGCATGTCGTATTTGCGAAATGGTACCACGTCTTCGGTCGCGACCTGGTGCTATGTTTAGGAGGCGCCAGTTGACATTTTTTACGACGGTGAAAGCATGATTTGGCGACATTTATCTCGTCCAGCAAATATTTTCAGAACGTGGAACATTAATCTTTGAGTCTAATCGAACCGGTGGTCTTGTGTTCTTTTATTTCGAGCTATCGTTATGCAGCATTTCGTTGTTGCTAGTTACAGCACTGAATTAGTTTTACGAGTACCTACCAGCCGCGGTTCTGACGTGTTTGCTCACATCAAAAGCGGAGCAACTCATTGTTACGTATTTATTATTAGTTCCCATGAACAGTTTACGTTACATTTCTGTATGTAGGTCCTCAGTTTTCGTAACCTTGGCTTATGTTTTGTAACCGTAATTATTCACCAGATAATTCATTTTTGTTCGTTACTGATGATCATTAATCTTACGCGGCCTTTGTTCTGAGTAAATCAATATTGACATTAATAGAAAAGGTGTAACAATGCGAAGAGGATGGTTTGAACAAGGATCTCGATCGATGCCATTAGGCCAACGACTGCGCGAACAATGCGCACGTCAAACTGAAGTTTAATTAATGATGTCAAGTCGCCAAAAAGTGAGCTGAGCCCGCGCTGACCGGTCTTCGTGACCTATTCGTGTTTGACTAATCGAACTAATTAGTTACGATTTAGTTTCACTTTCCGATCCTGCGATCTGTTGGTATTAAGCTAATCCGTGAACAGCCTTGGATCCGATTTTGTTTTGCCATCATGAATCTTGTTGGCCGCTGAACTGCGCCAAATTAATAGTTGTTTTCAATTTCGTACACGTAAATCGATTCGCATCCAACAGAACCATTTGTTTCGGCAAAAGATTTAAGATGTCCAAATATTGGTAAAGAGGTCGGCTATCGGTAAACTCGAGTTGCCGAGGACAGTTTTCATGGCCGACAAAAAACTTCAGAACCGCATTACACCGACAAACGCTTTTTACCTGCATGCTGTTTAATTTAGGTCTCCGTCATTGACAATATTGTCCCACACTCGTAAAATATGGTCGCAAATACGTATCTTCGACTGAAATCAGTGAATAAGTCGAAAACAAACACGAGTCTGTGCTGCATGTGTGTGGGTCTTATGAATAAATGCATGTTAAATTTTATTGTTGCATTGACACCAATATGTCATGCGTACGTAAAGTAAGCAAGTAGGAAAAAAAGTGGCAATGCGATGAGGCTAGAAAATCGGAACATGATCTGACGTATATGGGCAAAGGGACAGGTTCTTAACGATTGTCGAAGTCATCGAATAACGGTCAATAGTTGGTAAAAAAAAGTTTCAGCGTTTCCCGCGTAATTGGCAGGTCTCAGGAATGTGGCCTGACGAAGATGTGTCCCAAAAGGAAACAGGGACAACCGTACAAGGCGCCTCGGATGCCTGTATTAAAATAGAATTTCAATTAACATCAACATCTCAGAATAAGGAAAAATACTTCTTGCTTAGTTGTGAAATTATCCTCTACATGGACATTTTTTATCTTCAAATTTATTGCAATAAGCCAAAGGTAATGATCAGTATCCGTAATAGGAAATCTATTTCAAATGCAAATGTGGGATTGCCGCAATTTTATTAAGACTCGCCATTCGCGCCAATATATCAAATTGTCGCCTGATATTAATAGGATTATTCAATAATCAAGTTTATCCTGTCAGTGTAAAGGCTGGGTTCTAAGCTGCACTTAAATGGTGTGTTAAGTTATCTAAATCATTGTAATTAGTGTCGGGGACTGCTCTTTTAAGGCTAACACTCTCAGCCGAGTGGCTTAACGGTACACTAATCATAACATTATCCTGTACTTACGAACGAGCTGCAGTTGATCGAGGAATGTGTGTCAAACGTATGCCATGAGATATTGACGCTAGCAAGAAAATTACAACGTAACATAATATCACGCTTGTAATCACTGAAGGGTTACACTGAGGTGCACCATAAAGTGCTGCCTTACATTACATTTCGCAGGTTATGTTAAATGTCATGTAATAGGAGGCGAGCCTATTCAAACAGGCTCTAATCCTGACTCCGTAGCTGCCTCTAAAATATTCCCGATGGTAAAACTCAAAAGCGCTTTGACCGACCTGGGAATCGAACCCAGGACCTCTTATTCAGGACTCGCTTGCGATTCCTAGTCCACCGAACGAAATTACAAATAGTATAAAAAAACTACTTTTCCAGTTAAATTGTAAAATCCTCAAGAATGCCATTGGAGTTTCTGTAGTGGATTCATTCATCAATTTGTCAATACCATAAAAGTATTTAAAAAATCCTGTATCATTACGTCTGAATATGGTCACAGATCTTACGCCTATGTTGCTCGGAATTCTGTTTACACCATAAAAACTTAAAAACTTCTTGGTGTTTTAAAACTTAATGTGGTATCTTATCCGTGGAATGTATGTCAAAACTATGTTGGTTCTTAGAAGACCTCATAATGTTCACGCTTCACCCTCATTTCTTGACATCAAAAAACTAAAATTTCTCTGAAATGATACTTTAAGATTAATTTAGATGTAGTTTTTAGAAAACTTTTTGGTTTATAGTGAATGCACAATGGTTCAGACTAAACAAATACTGTGAAAATACCGCAGCTTCCTATAATATCGTCGATTTTAGTGTATTCTCGTTACTAAAGATGATTCTCGGAACACAATAAACGATGCGTAGGTTTTCCTCCTTAAGGAGGAGTTTAATAGTTACGATCTAGTCAATAAACTATAAGTGAGTACTAAAAGCTAATTTGAGCTTTAGTAAATTAAGTTATGATGTAGCTTCTAGAAATCTCGTTTTACACTAATTGCGCTTATTAACAGTATATCTTTAATCTTAAAAACCATCCTTGGAAAATTCTGCACTTTTTACAAATGGAAAAAGCCAGATAAAACTGAGGAATAATTTTGTACTTCTGACAGTTATTCCATACAAAAACTGTCAGACGTCAATTTAATTCCACATATAATTTATTATAACCATCTGACGTCGCAAAAATAATTCCTAAATCGAAACAATATTCTAACACTGCATTTTTTTCTAATTTCTCAAGACAACGCATCGTTTTAGAAAACACGCGAGATCAACAAACTAGAATGGATCATCGAACCGCGCGTGAGTCGCCCATCGTCTGATTAGCAACTCATGCGCACGTAACGTTCATTTTATTGTCTCTGCGGCTGACTGTATCGACCGCGTCATGCCCCACGCACTGTACCGTTTTAGATATATGTGTATGTTTGTTTATGTCTTAGAAATAAGTATTTGTGGCGAATATTGTGTAATACTGACTGAAAACGTTATGTTTCAACTTTCAAGTCTTCATTAATATTTTACGTACTTTTTCGACTATTTCAACAAGATTTTTTCACTTTCGTCGTTCGCATGTGCTTTCTTCATATTCAATTTAGTAAAACATTTTTCAAGGACAGTTTTATGATCATAAGCGAAACAAATTTTTGTACAGACGTCAGCACGTCAAGCTGCTAACTATTGCAATCTGCCAAAGGACAATGGGTAAATTTGTGTGAACCCCGTACCCAGGGTGGGTACCAGCGTGTAGCATTGTAGACAAGTTGTCATTTGTACAAAGGTTATTTACTCATTATTCTTTTTTTAATAGATATTCACTTTTATCGTTAAAATAGGTTCAATTTTTAGCGATAAATAATTAATAATATATTAACCTAACACTTATCTAACACTGGTGGTAGACCCAGCAATCTGTCACCATTTACAAGCGATTATAGTGTTCGGACTTAATGCACTGCCATACATGGCGTTAAACGGAGCGCTAAACATGCGCGGGCGCCGGTTACAGTGCTACTTACCCAGTTTCAGAAGCGTGAGAATTAACCTATAACATGCTAATGTAGGATAGGATTCGATTAGTAATTATTGAATGGGAAATAGAAATTCGTGAAATTCTATGTTTGGAATTTGCTAACTTACGTAATGTGTCGCAACTGAAAAGGTTCTAGGTAAATTTCAGTATGTTATCAAAGTGTAGACTGAAATTATTTTGTCCTTTAAGTTAGTAAGTGTCCGTATAGTGGCTGAAATATACAGACATATGTTATATTAATAACTATGATAAGAAAATCAAGTATCTTGACTTGGCTCGCGAGGTTGTCGACATGTGGGATGTGGACTCAGCGATCATTGTGCCGATAGTCGTATCAGCCCATGGCTTAATTGCCAAGAGCCTCGACCAATACCTGAGGAGGCTCTCGTTAGGCAGCTGGATCAAGGGCTTGATTCAGAAAGCGGTACTTTTGGACACGGCTCGTATTGTTAGGAGGTTCCTCTCTCTGGAGCCCTGACCGCCGGTAGCTTGGACCCTGTTCCCGATACCGGTGGGCTACAATTTTTTATATTTTTAAATGTTTTTTATATATATTATTTTTAAGGAATATTTAAAAATGTAAACTAATTTGTAAACATTTAAATAAAGGACTATAATAACATAACATAACATTTTATAATAACATCATCATCTACCTACCCTTTTTACAATTTATTTGAGGCCAAGGCAGTACTTTTTCTTCCATACATTTCCATCAGTCGTTATCTCCCTATTCACCTCTTTCTATACATAATCATCAACTTATACACCAATCAAATATATTAAATTTTTACATAATTTCATTATCGTCTACCTAATTACATCCCAATTTATTTGGGGTCGATGCAGCATGTTTTTTTGTTTCATACATCATACATTCATAATCTTACATTATTTGTAACTTACAAATACTCAATTGTTATTTAAAACAGTGTCGATATTATCTAATCTACAAAGTAAATAATCTTTGTCTTGTTTGTCGAAAGCGACTCAGATAAAACATGGACTGATAAAAATTACACGCTTGCTTATGCAAGTTTCCGGCCAAGAGGTTTACAAATTAGAATTATGTAACACATTATCGAATCGAACCTTTATGTAGTAGTGGACCGCGCTTTTATAATTGAATATGAACTACATCAAAAACTTGAAAAAAAAAACCTATATGTAAATCTTGCGTAGACCTAATTTGCGTCTTAGAATGACCAATGACGGCCGGCATGGCCCACGCACGACACGACAGTGGTCTTAAGGACCAAGTGGGGAAACCATTCCCTGTAATATAGAACATAGAACTCCTGGGTAAGGTGAACCAAATTTCATCCAAATCCGTTCAGTTGTTTTTGTGAAATCCAGTAACAAACATCTCCAACTTACACTCAAGAAGCAAGGATTGTTGTAAAGGACCATGTCTAAACCATGTGAGTGATCCAATTATAACACATAATAAAAATAAAAACTTGTAACTGCAAAAACGCAGTCAATGCCATGCGTGTGAAAGTGCAAGTTTTATGTTATGTTCATCTAATGTAACTTAGTTTTTCATTCATTTTAACTTGTTAGCGAGTCTCGCGAAATCAGATATAAAAACTGGCACTAGACAGGTGAGCGATCTTTTATGGAGATGGAAAAAAAGCAGCTGGGCATCCCATATTGGATCTTAGCGAAAGGTGTTGTAAGAGTAATGACCTGAACCTTTATGAGTATCTCCAGTAACGCATGTTTTTTTAGTAATGCGCATAGTCCTTTATGCGTTTTTTAAATTTGATATAAGAATTGGGAGTTCTTCTTTTTCTGCTTAACGATAGATGAAAAAAAAGTGTAGAGATATGAATGGAAAAAAGAGATATTTCCTTGATTTTTCGCGAAAAGGATACTTAATTTTAGCGAAAACTTGGGTGTTTACCACGTCATCAGTGTGTTTCATCTTTCTAAATTTTGTTGTTTCCTCACTATTGTTAATCGCATTAGTCATGGCCAGCTTATTATGTGCCAAGATTCTAACGATGATTGGGTAATTTCACGCATTTTTACTGTTATCAGCAGCGGGCAATATCTAGAAGTATTTTATAATTCTTTCCTCATATTTCTTTTTTTACCTCATGATTATCTTCCTGCCCTTGTCCCATTCTACTTGGGGTTGACGCAACACGATTTCTTCTTCCATTCTCCACTGTCAGACGTCACGGCATCATTTCTTCTTTTCCTATATAATTTTTTTTTTCTATTTTTACTTCAATAGTTTATTTTTAAAACATCGTGTGTATAAAAATAGAAAGTTATCATTCAAAAACACATTATAATATTAGCAATGGTTAGCAATCAGTTATGTAAGCGTTTTCATTTTTTATCATCGCGTCTCAAATATTTGCAATTTTTCTCTGCTACCCAACTATATGTAGCAGAGTATTTAGGTGTCAAAGTCCGAAGTTGCAATCCTAAAGGAAGATTTCGTCTCGGTAATGTGACGAAGGATAGATAAATCTTTAGTAGCATAAAATCTAAACACCTCACACGTTTGTCGACACATTCATGTATCATTTTCATCTCTCCACTCTGTCCTTGGTATTTTCTTAAATTAATATCAGCAACTGCACCGCCTGCACTACAAGTTTTTGGCATAAACATAACACATATTTCTCACATGAGATTGGCAACTCCACGAATGAATTATGCCTTGCAGTTGCTAACTGAAATACATATTGCTGACATGAGTCTTATCTCAAAGAAATAGAGTTAATTGTCGCTTGTGTGTAGAAGTGGTAGGCCAATTAATTAAATTCATTGCTCGTTTTTCCTACAACAGCTTAAGTACGGGAAAAGAGAAAATTCCCTGCTGCGAGACTAGAAGCTTTAGACCGCGTTGGTGACATTCAGTTCTCTATCACAGTGAATGTAAAAGTTATCACTAATAGCCGAAGTATCAAGAAGAACGTGATATTAATATGGAATTGTAAATATTTGGGTTTTTGGTGAGAGGGATCGCAGTTATGGGATTCTGTGTTTACTTTACGATTCAATGATGGGTGTTTAACTGTCGGTAAATGGCGTGTAGATTTTAAAAGACCCTGATACTTATGAGCGTAGGTACGCCTGGCTTTAGCAGGAATAGCACTATAAGAAGACTTACAGTCTGACTAAGCCGTACAAGATCAAATTAAACTAAACAGCGAAACTTTATAGTCTTGATACGCCTAATATTGATACTCGATACCGATCTCATCTGTAAATGATTTACTCCATAACACCAGTTTTTCTCGTCTAAAAGTCGAATTGAAAACAACCAAATTCGTAATACCAGATTCCTTTTCACAATAACTTAATTAGCAAGAAATTATCTAATACACAGTCTATATTTTCACTTACAAAACCACATTCGCTTCCCGTATTGCTCGGAGCAGCTCGGGAGCCACAGTGAAATCAGTGAATTATTACACTGCATCCATTATTCATTAATTAAACCACAATCGAGGCCATAACGGGCCATCCGAGGAAGCGAAGAGTTGTGGCCAGTGGCTTATAACCATAGAGTAATTAATAACTGGAGTGCCTACTAGCATAATAATCTGTAACTCTGTACTATGTCAGTTGGCGCTCTATTGCAGGGAGCAAACGTCTCTCATTGGATGATTGATGGCGTTGCGTAGTACAGCGTATTTCCTATTGGTAATAGGAGTTACGCCCTGCATCACCTCACAGCGCGTTCGTCACTTGTTTCCGTCCATCGATCTGCAAGTTGCGTCGCGGTGACACGTGGAGTCTTGGCATACTCTCATAATCGTGACATTGTCGTCGTGATAATCAACTACTCACATAAAGTTGGCTCTTCTCGTGGCATAATCAACTTCTTTCATTTGTTTACTCCGCAGTCGCGATTTGGTACACTCAGTTTCCGTGTTACCTATCGGACTCCATTCACTATTGCCTCCGTGCTACAAACACATCTTAAAGTAATTCATGTATCTAACTTAGAGTAGTCACGATACGCAAAACTGTTGCTTGTAACGGACTGTGTACCATTGGGAGTACGAACAAACTATTGGCTGAATACATTTCTTGTACAGAGAATTGATTTAGAAGGTACTGTCGATGGGTGAAACTGCGAAAGTTTACCAGTATGGTATAAATAATATAGTAACTTACCTATTAGTATTTATAAATGATATATCTTGAAATGAAGGGAATAGGGGATAAACGTTACTTAGCAAGAACTTTGGCTAAGCGTTACGTATATCTGTCACTGTCAAACGACAATGAAATTGGAACATGGTTCAAATTGAAGAAGAAACAACTTCTTATAGACCAAGAGAAAACTAGAGAACATAACATCAGGCTTGTAATTCCCGAAGGATTAGGCAGAGGTGTACCTGATACTACACCCACATTTCGCCAGCTAGGGTTTAAGTCCCATGTAATAGGCGGGGAAGTAGAAGAGAAGTATCTACCAATAAAGGAAAGAGAGGCAATCCCTAATAAATTGGTATGAGGGCTGGAGGATGATGATGAGTTTAAACAGCTTGAAAACGAAGCTATAGGAAGAAAAGAAATGGAAAGTGAGGACGTTGGACCAGCCTGCGCATCGCATGATGCTCTTCCGCATAAATTTAAATTATTGTGAACTACTTACTGACCTACGAATGCAAATCATAACATTTCCGTCTTACCAAGTTATTTACGGCGCAACTACTTCGCCTTGTCTTCACAATTTGTACTTAGAACTTTATGCAGCAGAAAATAGATGTCACATTACCATAACTGCATAAACTTATCAGATAAACGACTTGGATTTTGTTTCTTGAAATGTTATCTTAACTTCAGCTTTGAGGAAAATTGCGTTTCTTTTTTCTTTTAAGATTAGATCGGGATAAAACTTCGCTGGAGTTTTAACAAGAAATTCTTGTGAATTTTGTTCTATTTTGATCTTCAGCTATTCTTTTGTTCTCAATTGAAAGATGTTTAATCAAATTCATGTTTATTGTTTGGTAACAATTACAATTTATTTTTGTAATTCCCAGTAAAGTTCTATGATTTTAGGCTATCTATTGAGTCGTAGATAATCAAAGAACTCTCCTAGAGTTCGCTAAAAATATCGTTTTCAGGCTGTACTTCGGTGAGTGTGCCCAAGAGCTCCTCGAGCTCATTCCACCATCTCTATTCTTCCATCGGGAGTCCAGACATACTACAGGTTATCACCCATAC
Organism: Noctua fimbriata; assembly: GCA_905163415.1. Taxonomy (NCBI): domain Eukaryota; kingdom Metazoa; phylum Arthropoda; class Insecta; order Lepidoptera; family Noctuidae; genus Noctua; species Noctua fimbriata. Next base: position 3,967,409 of record LR990930.1, read on the forward strand.
CTTGTCGATGTTTCACACATTCGCACGAAGTGTTTTGCACATTCGCACGAAGCGCTTTGCTACATCTTTTATTATGCGCACAGCCAAGGTGTAGAATTCCCTGCCTGCATCGGTTTTCCCAAATCCCAAGTTCATATGACCCCAATCTATTTAAGTCGCGAGGTAATAGGCTTCTTTTGGGTTAGCTCGTTTCATCATCGACCTCATCTCTGTCCTCAGGACAAGATTGAGGTCAAGAGTAGGCCCATTTAATGTAAAAAAAAAGCCGAAAGTATCACAGTTTTACTCATCTTGATCAAGTAACCAAATTTTCAGTCATCAGTGCATCAACAGGAATGAACATTCCTTGTAACGCAGCTAAGACATCTTGCATTTACATTTTACACTGGGATGTTCCGCACGACGCCCGATCACGCCCGACACGACACTAGTGAAACGTCACGTCAATTAGTCGTGTCACGGTCGCAGCGGGTCGCGAACACCGTTACAAGTCTGTTATGGCCGATATTTTCACTCTTCTATCTAATTGTTTGGACTTGGAATCTATCAATCTAGACTATTGGTGTAGGTCAAACAGTTGCGAGTTTTCTAAACCAGTATTTTGTATCAAAACTAGAACTAGACTATTTAGCATTAGAATCGTGTGAACTGCGATCTAATTTTCACTGAATTCCAGCTAATCGATTGCTTATTTTTCAAATTTTGCCACAACATTGCTATGGTCCATAGTCTTATTTATATAAGTTTCATGTTTAAGTAGAACCTGAGTAAAATTACTATTGACGCAACAATTAATGATGATTCATATTTCATTACCAAACGTAAAAATAACGACTACTTTTAGACGAACATCTTCAATCTTACTGATGGCTAATTTAACAGCAGCGCCAAAAAAACAAGCTTACATCAATCATTATTAGCCTTGTATCTTTTATTGGCAAATTAAACATACCAAAAGATACACTACCTTCATATTTCGATACTAAAATATTTCGGGAAATAAGTCACCTTTTTCTAGACAGACTTTTATAAGCAGTAAATTATATTTTGTAACAGATTTTTGACAGACGCAGTAGGACACTAAAGCGAGAATTACTTGAAGCTAAGCCAACAGAAGTAGTAATTGCAACAAAAATAACTAGAGATACATTATCGTGTATATTTGTTTCTATTAGGGTTGGCGATTTCGACTTCATCAGTAATACAACAAAAAAGAAAATAAAACAAACAGATACAACACATACACAGACAGACAGACACACACACACGCACATAGGCAGACAGACAGACAGATAATCATCTGCCTCACTTTTTCCCAACCATGTTAGGGTCGACTTCTAGTCTAACCGGATGCAGCTGAATACCCGTATTTTACATGGAGCGACTGCCTGTCTGACCTCCACAACCCAGTTAGTACTAAATAATAAGGTAAGGTACCCCTTAGTAAGACTGGTTGTCAGACTTTTTGAGCCACAGCCGGGACCAACAGCTAAACTTGCTTTCCGAGGCACGGAGGAAACTCGGTATGTAATGGGTGGTCACCCATCGACAGAACATCTAGGCAAGCACGGCTTAACCTAAAGATCGATCCGAGCGGCTGTTATTATTTAGCCACAGACAGACATATATTACTTCAATAATATAAAAAAGAATCATTTCTATTCTATTCTAATACCATTTAACTCTGTGACTATCAACTTAAGAATGGACTTCCTGGAAAGTTAATCTTATTACTTGACGCTGTTCTACTTCTTGATCTTATATTAAATTAAATTTCCATAATAATAGTGCTACCGAAGAACAACAGGAAACCATCATAATCTAAACTGTTATTTAGTTAAGATTATACAGCATGATAATTCTGTCATATCCTTACCTGAATCTGGGCCATTTGTGGTAGAAATTACTGCTATGAAACATGCGAACCCTACTTCAATGTCAAGTTCTCGGCCAAGTATCACGCAATGTCAGATTATATCGCGCTTGACCCGACGTGTCATGAACAGAGCGCCAGCCATAGTGTTCGGGAGCTTATCAATCGTTCAATCAATCTTTACACACCGATTGATATGCAGAACATGTTTGTAGGTCTAAGTTTTTTCTGCTCACTTTCTCTGCGAAGATTGGAGAACGTTTTGTTCTAGTAGTCCTGTTTCTAGGTCGTGAATGCAGTTTTATTTGTAATATATGATTCTTCATAAGCTGTGATTTGCTACAGGGGATTTAACATGGAGATAATGATACTCTGATATTTTGATGTCGGGTTTTTGGTACTTGAATGTTACGTAATATTGAATTACTCAATAAATAAAATGTCCAAGCTTCCATATTTAGAGTTGAGCTTGTCGTAAAGTAAAAGGCAGAGGATGAAAACAACCCACACCGACAAAAGTGTCTTTCTCTTTCAATGAATTGGTCGTAGTCACGCCTCGTTAGTATAGTGGTCGCAAGCGCGACTGCTTAGCATGAGGTCCTGGGTTCGATTCTCGGGTCGGACAAAATCTTTATGGGTTTTTCCAACAGGAATTTCTCAGTAGCAGCCACGGAGTTTGGATTTGGGTCAGGTTGATGGCAATAGGCTCGCCCCCTATTACATGGGACTTAAACAAAACTGGCAAAATGTGGGTGTACTATAACGTACACCTCTGTCTAACCCTTTTCGAATTACAGGCGTGATGTTATGTGAATTGGTCGTAGTCACGCCTCATCAGTCGCCTTTAAGGATTTCAAACTTAACCTTCGAAAATAACTAATTCTTCAACTTGCCATTGACCCAATGAACCCTCGAACAAATTCACTTTATCAATTGTCACCCGTTCAACAGTTGAACTGTCAAATAATTATATCTCCCTCTCACCTGAAGGAAGGAACGGGACAGAATGCGTTTAATAATACGTTCTAGCACGATCGCTCGAATGTCAAGGAGAGTAGGCAAAGCGAAAATGCGAACAGTTAGATCTTACTCTTAATTGTCTCAGCTGCCTGCTAACGACGTTTTTATTGCTTTAATTAAGATTCGTGGTTTAGATGAAATATCCATCGTAATTATTCATCCTTAACGAGGTTCATTTTTTCTCTTTCCTACTTTTTCGCTGAGTTATGATTGCGCTAACTAGATAATGATCGTATCTGGCCAGTTTAATATCTCTCATCTATAAAGCTATTCGCCAGTCGGTATGCTCGCTATTTTTCTCCTACCTGGTCCGATAGAATCGGAATGTTGTCAACTATGTTCAATGTTCACATTATCTTGTTATCGAGTACTCTATCGAGAGCTACAATCGCTCTCCACTTATTCAATTTCCATTGAATCACGGTCCCCAAGCCGTTGACATGCGGGCTACAAATTATACGGGGCAGGACAGGCCCCTGTACGACTATACAAATTAGTTAACAACTATTCAAATGAATCGTAGATTTATTGGTTGGAATGCTCTTATTGAAGTTAGCTGGAATGTTGATAGAAAAGCGAGAGGAGAACTTTGATTTATGGCTTGTGAACTGGATCAATAGTGTTGCATGCGAGATATGCTTTTTTGGAAACGAAGCGAAAATCGAGGGTCGTACCCCTCAGGGCTGCCCTTAGCGTAGTCGCTTAGTTTGTACGTTTTTTGCCGTGGCTGGAGGCCTTACACTTAAGGCACTCACAGCAACAAGCAGACGACAACCTCCTTGGTTGATCTGCAAGATGCCATTAAAAAAAACGAGTAAGTCTTTGGCCATGAAACTTAGGAAATATCAAATTCCTATTTGATTCAATTAGCAGCAAAATTAGGCTAACACATAAGTAAGATTAAGTGACCCACTTATTGAGTAAAACTTTGATATCAACCGCTCCAAACACAACCCAAGTTTCAGAGCGCAAACTAGAAAATCGCATTAGCCCTCTCATACATCACTCCTCTAATATAATAATTACTAACATAGACGTATCACAACTTTTCTAATAAAGCTTTATTAACGGTTCACCTTATATTTTGTGCAATGTAAAATGACCTTTAGGCTATTGTGATAAGGACAAGCTTTTAATGTCGTCCTAACTTTCCACTCCAGTGCTTCCTTTGGGGTCGGGTGACCCGTTTAGCTCATTAAGTGTGATGTGACCTGTTTACTAAGGTATACGAGTAATAGGGCTATACTAAGCTACGACCACACTACGGTCATGGTTATTATCCTACTGAATAATAGACAAAGTAGACTTACTGTTACATGTGGACTTCAAGGTTGTATACTAGAGGTCCTAAATAAGTCCCTTGTGGGCTACCTTTTTGTAACGAGGGTATGCCTTTATGGTTCTGGAGCAGTGCCAAGGTTGATTTATTTAATTTTGAAACTTAAAATGAAAACGCTTTCCTTGTTTTCTCTATCCGGAGGCAAAATCTTTGATGTTCCAAGTCTTACTTCAAGGTTGTGTCTTAATCTTGTGTGTCGTCATAATCCCCGTCTGTTTTCAAAATATCCATCTTGTAATCTTCTCAGAGCTCAATGAATGATTTGTGCCGTTCTAACATTATCTAATCATTGTTTTAGAACGATATAGCATGTTTATATCGCTTTTATCGGAAATATGTCTTACCAGACAATAAAATTGAATGACACTGTTTATTGTGCTTTTCCACACACATACCATACAATCCTTAGTGGTCAACAAACAACAATAACAATCTTAAGCCGCTAGAGAAGTCTAGCCGTCTTATTCCGCTTGTGTGAAGGTACTTTTATCTATATCGTCGTCGTCTTGCCGTTACTCCAATTTATGTGTGATTGGCTCAGCATATCTCTTTCTCCCAGGCTCTCTCATCTCTATCAACTGTCATCTCACTCAGTATTCATTTGTTACTAGCTGTATCATCTCTTTCACATTCCCTCAATTTCTCTCTCTTTGGTTTTAAAACACAATACTTGCTATACGCTTCTCCCACTTTGTTACTACTTTTCACTCAACCTCCGAATCACATTAACAGGACTTTCCAATCCACTTTTATCGTATTACCTCTATCTAATGGAGGATTGTCGTTGTCTATGTGTAAACCTACACGTAACTGGCACAGTACAGTTAGTCCCGCGCACGCGCGACAGGATACACTGCGGTTCACGTTAATTGCACAATGCGCACGCGACGTTTCCGTCACAGTATAAAGGCAACCAGTAATCCAAACAGGCCTTTTCAACTTAAAATGTGTATGTTGCACTACACATATAAAACGCAACCACTTTTCTCGATCCGGCAGTCACGACTCCATCATCATCATCCACAGCCCAATTGCACCCACTGCTGGGTATTATAGACCTCTTTGTGTGTGCCAATCTCCACGCTCCTGTGCGAGCCGTATGTAGGTTTTATCCGTGATGGTAACAATGATGTTTGTCCATCTCGCCACACCGACAAGCCCCAATTACTAACGATTAACCTGTCACTGTAAGCTTAGAATACGCATAAACGCCTACGTTTTGAATTTGCGTGTGAGCCGACTCGAACCATTTGGTCCAAGTTGAAACACTGCATGTTAATACTAAAACGTATACTGTGCTTCGTTGCACTCAACTGTAGTCGGTTCTACGCTTGGCCGTATGTGTACGAGGTGCGAGTATATGTGGGACAGTTTATTGTTACGTGCTGTTGACATGGTATCATAAACTAATATGAGAACTTGACGAGCCAACGCTCTTTTGGATGCTTAACCTGACTATGGTTAGCTCGCGGGCGAATGTGACGATCATGTCAGTATGGTTGGAGTTATGTGAGATGATCGTATGTATCTCGGCTAATATTGTTATTGGCTAATAAGCCAGTAATAATATTAGCCGAAATTCATACAATGTCAGCTATTGCCGGTTAATTTTTAATTTAATCAATTAATAAACGACGGAAGATCATGTTTCTGCCACCAGTTTTCCCTATTTTGTACCGAAACCATATTGTTTTTTTGTCATCAATTCTTCTGATTTTTTTATTGTTGAGGTGCACACACAAAATAATAGTGCGAACTCCCCTTTAAAGTCCGTTATTCAAGCTTTATTATGCAAATACAATCACCGGACCCCTCCCCCAAGTTCACCCCTTTCGTAATTAAATATTGCATGTGTTGCATCGATTCGACGTCACTGATGTCGCCTCACTCGCCCCCTACACTTATGTACCCACATCGACGGAAATTACGTTTTACAAATACTCGTTAAATATGTACATGTAGAATTTGAAGAGAATGTTTAAGTAGAGAATATTTTAGTGACTCTTATCAGCAAAGCTTTCATGATTATTCTAGCGGCTGTCTTTCGTGGATTTTCGACAGTCGTTACGGGTTGTCGGAAGCCCGAAAGTCTGACAACCAGTCTTACCAAGGGTATTATGTATATCGTATTATCCAGTAACTGGGTTGTGGAGGTCGGATAGGCAGTCGTTCCATGTAAAATACAGGTATTCAGCTGCGTCCGGGTAGATTGGAAGCCGACCCCAACACAGTTAGAAAAAGGCTAGGCAGAAGACGATGATCTTTAACTATCTTTGAGACAGGTGCAGCTATTTTAAAATTATTAAATACAGAAATAGCACACAGTCTATTAAGCTACATTATAAACTTGAAACCAACATCAAAAGAGCTTCACAAAGCCAAAAAATTACAGAAATAACTTTTTTAAATATGAAGGGTTGAGGAAGCTCCCCTCTTCTATTACAGCTATACATTATAAGGTTATAGACCGACAATTTATTGGCTATTTTATTACAATAGTAGACAAAATTTATAACGTGATAACTTACGTATTTCATCCTGTTTATTAAGCGATGGAAATCTTTGTGAATCCGAGGGTTTAGCTATTTATCTATGCGGGAATCTGCGGGATTAGTTTCGTCCGTATCTATGCAATAGAACTATGATTTATGGAGTTAAATGGGATTTACAAAAGCTTGGTCTGTTGCTCTAGCCATTATTTAGTTGTTCACGTTCCACAATTGCTTTTGTTAGACAAATTGGTTACATTGTTGTCTCGTCTAGTGCTAAGGTCGCCGGTCGCTAGAATTTGGATCTGAAGCTGTGAAAATGTTGTATAGTATTTTCCTTTCTAGTATTTATTATATCCAATGATTGTGATGCACCCAAATAAACATATTTTTCAGAATGGAAAGCGGATATTGCTTCTCTTTGATATTGATAACATTGTTTCAGTTCATGATAAGTCATATCGATACATGTTTTCCATTCTGTTTTTTTATCAGTCACACTTTTTGCATTATCAAATTATCAGTCACGCCTCAATAGAATGAAGTTCGTGAATGAAAATAAGCTCTAACTCAATATCATTAATTTACTATACGAACTCCCGAGTTCACTGAGGGTCGACTACTTTTCGACCTTATTACCTAGGGCATACGGGTGAAAAGTGGTAGGACCCTCAGTGACTTCGGTAGTACCTACCTACGAATTACGTTATTTACAGATACATAATGGAAAATTCCTACTTAGGAAAATGAGACCATTATTTTCGAAAATAAACAACAAAGCGGCATTTTTACGAGACTCCCAAGAAATAATTGGGGTGCGCGTCCTGCATACGTAATTTCCCGGGACAACATTGTTGCTAGGGCAACACGAGAGTTCGCAAGGGCTTGTCCCTCCCGGCGGAGGGCCGGAGGGCGCGTGTCGGTCACGTGCAGTCTGCAGAATATGTGGAGCGTGCATCCGATGGCACAAAAGCCACCACAGCGTGATGTGTTTATTAAAGACTGAGCGAAAATGCAATTTTCAGCTTCATTATTTATGCGTGTGTGTGTTTATGTACCTAGGCACATAAAGAGGGAAACAAACTAATTGCCTTTTGTATAATTCTAGTATTTACAGTCATAAAAGTAAAAGTTCCTTATGTAAACATAACTTAAGCGTTTGGAAAGTCCCAAAACAAAGACTAATTGGAATATTTAATTATGTTTCCGGAATGTTATCTAAGCAAATTCTAATTTCGCCAGCAAAGACATATCCGCTGCTATTATGCCAATTTTGTGTAAAACAGAAACATAGTAATTACCTATTGTTATACAGTATCTGTTACTGATTGCGAAATCGCTGCTAATGATTCTCTAAGACAGATCATCAAAATTTCGCTTATTGTGTAACTTTTAAACGTTTAAGAAACTGAGTGAAATTTAAAAGAGGATGATGTAAATAATGTTAGCGTCACAGCCGAAATGATGATTAATTTCATCACCATATTATTGGAAGTTGTAAAGCGTGACCCACTGCAGTGCTTTGTTTAAAAAATACAAAAAAAATCTGGCAAAATTTTTAGTACAATGAAAGAGCGCACGCTCATTGTTCGCGGACGTTGGACGGCTGATGGGGCGGAGAATGCTCCCCTAGCGAACACCCTTTGGTTTCGGCGATATGTTATTATCTTGGATCATTCTCACGGGATTCGGCTTCTGGACGATTTCCAGTTTCTGGACATTAGTTTTGGTTGTTAGATTTGCGAATTTTAGGGTGAATAATCTCTGTATCTAATGTGTTGTTTAATGAAACGGATAAAGTGTTTCTTTTATGTTGTGAGCAAAAAATCTACGCAATTCCTTAATTATTTAAAAAATCAGTTAAACTACCCTAGGTTTTTACACCAAATAGCTGATCGAATGCTTCGATTGAGAAACTGAACTATGGGCGAAGCAAAATCAGTATTTATGAATCAAGGAAGGTAGGACCTTGTCGTTCTACTATAGTTGGTAGCACCCTATGGATCGCGTCATTTGTCTCCATAATCATTCATCAATCATATTTAGCTCTAGCAAATAATATATCTCTTTCGCTACCGTCGTCGGCTAATCGCTAAACCATGACTATGACACATGCGCGGGATTACTACTGCTATCGACCCTTGGGGACTCTTTAAATTTTGCGAGACCTCTGACCTTTCCATTTTTTTGCCTAGGATTATGCTACTGTTTACCCATTTTTAGTGCTGTATGTTTAAAAAGATCCCCTTTTTTGTCACGTCTATTCTTTTTTTTGTAAGCAAAAAATATTTTAGCCGTCGCTTTCATATTTTTTGTGTATTGTTTGATCTTCTATTTCGTTCAATATGTTAAGTCCCACGGCAGAAGAATTGACAAAATGTTCTTTAACACCAAACGAGAATTGAGGCGATTTACTTTGTAATAAATCTGAATGCTTTCACATTTTTGTGTATTGTTTGATCTTCTATTTCGTTCAATATGTTAAGTACCACGGCAGAAGAATTAACAAAATGTTCTTCAACACCAAACGAGAATTGAGGCGATTTACTTTGTAATAAATCTGAATGATCCTTTTTCAGTGCAATATAAACTTATTCATACCGTACACGACAATTTATGAATGTTTCATAAGATTACAAAGACAGTAGGCACTCCAAAAGTTTTGTAGCATAACTCCCCATGCCACAGGGGACACACTTGGGCGCGCACCCTCCCGCAAATGTTCCGACTGATGGAATGCCCCCCCCCCCCCCCCCCTCAAAAGCATGGCCACCTTAATGATACAAAATGTAGTACCTATCTGCAGAAGGCCAGTTGGTTTCATTTTTGTCCTGTAAAACAGCGTAATTATAACATAAAGCGTTTATTTTTCTTATCATTTTCTAGGTCAGGTTCATGACATAATTAATTAGCATCTAGCTTTAATTGCTAGCATTTCTATAAACACCTCTAAGATACTGTTACTCAACAATTTCTAACTATTTCAATAGCACGTGCATCATCAATATCTTTAAATGTGTGTGTCCCTTCTGTGTACTTCTATTTTGAGTGTGTGTTCACAATCCGTGACTACACATGTCCGTACATCACCTGTTGTCTTTGTTCCCACGGAACCCGGTATTTAAATTGTACTGTGCATCCCCCATAATTTTACGACTGTCACACAACTGCCATATTTTAAAGGGAAAGTTATATTTTAGTCAGCACTCTAATAGATGGTTGCGTCTTTGGGATCCTTTACAAATATTTTTATTGTAGTCGGTTTTTGTAGCAAGCAATACTTTATGTTTTCAACGCAAATATTCTGGAGTTACTCTGAGTGTTTTGATCAAAGCTTGTAGATTCTGTAAAATCAGAAACTTGATAGACAAATGTCAAACAACCGTTGATGACTGAGATTGTACGTGACTAAGATTGCAATTCTGCAAATAATAGTCCCGACATAGTTACATCATTGCCAGGGAGTCATCACTCGTAGCCATTAGCCACGTCACCGGCGAATCCATCGCGAGGATCACGACCGTCCACCATTCCCATGATGCCAATTATTACCATTCCCACGACCGCAACAACTTCTGATTCAAGTATTATCTCAGATCTTGTAAATGCTACAACCTGATTTATCTCAGCAATAATGTTCTTTTAAGGTTTGCCTGATTGAATTTATAGCTTAATCACCGGTATTGAAAAGTTGCCAGCTACAGCTGTAAATAAAATGGACCGTTACCCACATTACGATAACACGTATCAATCAAATTCGAGTTCATAATATTTACTTTTCTTTTTGAGTTCGTCTGGACGTAATGGGCGCCCTTGTTTAAGCGATAATGGTTCTAATTTGTGTAAATATACACTTCCTTGAGATTAGGCCAGATTTACGAATGATGTTGCGTAAGAATCATTTCGTTTTGGTAAAGAAGTTTTTTATAGAAAACACTCGTAAACGCTCCCTTTATTTAGACAATATTAATCCGTGCAGGTTCATAAATATCGAAACATTTCATTTGTATAGATTCCCGTTTAGCTTCTGTATACACTTTGCTGACCTTTGTAACCCGCCAATTGTTCTCCCCAAAGCCGTGAGCCCCCAAAATTATTTACATTTCAGTAATAAATTCACCAGCAGCATGATTTCTGTTTCTCATCGGGTTATCTTTTACGTCAAGCTAGACAAGTTTATATAATAACGCCGATTTGAATGATATTAAACACTGTTGGAGCGACTAAAAGGGGCCGTAGCGACTGCAGTGTAGTGCAATTTGTAATAATCTTCTTGCGATCCCTGGCGAGTGCTGCCTTGACCTAAAATCGTGCTCAAACGCCCGAGGCGTACGCGTGCGCGCAGTGTCAGAGGTCCACCGAGTGTGCATGTTGTGTGACGTGTATCTTATGAAGATGGATGATCGGTAAAAGTTTTACTGGATAAGTAAGCTTTTTGTTGTATTTGATGACTCGTTGATAATGATTGATTCTCTCAGGTGCTTTCGATGGCCGAGAAAATAAACCATCTTCATCCAGGTTCCTTGTGTCAAAAACATTTGCTTACAGTTTTTCTTTATAGACGACGACTTTCCAAAACGGAAACTCACACATCGTACCTACCTACATTAAGTAAACAAAACTGATAACTACTGGACTACACTTTACCTTAGTTACGTATTTATTCGATAAGTGAACAATGTATGTTCTTTTGGAATAATTAACGAATCTTTAAACCCAAACAGCGGTTTAAGTATTACAGAAAGCCTGTCTAATCTAGACGGCATTCAGGAACTCACCTCAAACGTGTCAATTCTCAAGTAGCTTTCAAATCGAAATTTCTTTTTTCCAACCATCAATTGTGTTGCTAGCCTAACGGTGTTGCAGATTTATCGCCAGGAACCACGCTTGGATCGCGGCGTGCGCCTGACATCACAATAGATCGTCCATTTCTAGTTTAGAAATGATCCACCTCTACGACTGCGACTAAACGCTGGCAAGTACTGGCAACTACTTTCCGTCGTGACAATGTCGCGTTCCTTCAGTGTTTATGAGCTCTTACCGATAACAATGGTGAGATTTAGAGAAATTTGATTTATAAAACAGATGACATTCAAATAGGGACAGTGGAACACCTGATAAGGAGAATATGCAAGATAAACTAGATGTACCTCCCTAGGCAGAGATACTTAGTTAAAAGACAACCGTCAATAATATGAATGGGATTTTCATTGATGATTATTAAATGATTGTCTTAGTTCATGCGGTAACTGTTGTTAATAAGGATATCCTTAGTTAAAAGAAGTTTAATGAAATGTAACATTTCCTTGACCTTACAGCAAGACATTTGGCAAGCGACACGATTCTCGATGAACATCTGTCTAGCGATCGTGTATTATCGGCTAATGCATTGGAATTTAGCACGCTGACCAGTACTAGTGAATGAAAATACGGCAGGTCCGTCTTCATACGTAATGCACTGCCATTATCTCGTAACCTTTAACTCCTACCAACGCATTTATCAAAACACATTAATTTATTTGATATAACTTATTTGTTTTTCATCACTGCGTACCGGAGATTAATGAAATTCCATAACGTTTATCTCTTATTGTTATGTCATTAAGATTATTTCTTACGTTCGGGCCCGTCGTCAGTTTCATCTCTTGTTTGTATGTCTGTGTGTTTTGTCATGTGTTCGGATTTGTGTTCTTGCTTATCATCTTCGTAACGGTTCTTATCTTCGTATTTTATTTTTGTCACGTTGTGTGCATTGATCGATGGGTGTTTGTTGTCATTGAATCCGTGTTTATTAAGTTAATTATTTTTTTTATCGACTTTGTCTTGACTCTAACTTTTCCGTTTAGTATCTTCATTTTATAAATTCTTGATAGGGTTTTGAAATTGATGTAGCGAGCAATCGATATAATCCTACGACTTTACAATAAAATAGCAAACAATCGAATTCCTATTCGCCATTTATAATACCGGTATTCCAAAAATCCTACCAACCCACGAAAAAGGATTTATGAGATAGGCTCGATTCTCTAGCAATTAACATGTTCACATTACCATGCGGCTGCTTGGCGTGAGTCACGACTGGCTACCGTGCGCGCGCGCCGCCTTCACATAAACCATACAAAAACTGAGCACAGAAGGCGATTTCCGAAGCCAAAACACATTGAGGAACCCATTAGTCAACGATAACAAATATGCATAACTGTGTATAGGATCCGGCAGTAAAAGTGGTTAGAATTTGCATGACTTTGAGAGATTTTGATGCGCGTGATGTTGAATAGGAGTTTATTTGTTATCTATGCCAAAATGAACCTTCTGCGTTTTTTTTTATCACACACTTGAATGTAGCGTGTGTGTATTAAATTCCAGTTTCCAACGAGAAATTAATCTCGAACGCTGTGTCAATATTTGGTTTTGTGTTTTGTCAATAGATTTGTGTATAAACGATGAATGAGTGGGCGAGTTAATCTCCGAGTAACTAACGTCAACGTCTTTCTTAGATTGTGGACTTGACCTTAAAAATACTGTTAAAGTGTGAATACACCATTATTACGTGTGAGACACGACTCCAGTCACGTGCTACATTACCACGTGGGCTGATAAACTAAAAATGGAATGTGTTATTTTTTAACGTGACATTTTTAACTTTATTTCTAGCTTGGGATGGTTATGGTCGCTATAAATAATGGTGTATGGTGAACCGGAAAAAACCTGTGCGACGGAAAAGAAGTTTAGATGTTCTATTAGTAGGATGGTCGCTATTTATAAACCTTTCTATATCTTCTCTCTTTTTCCGTGGAAGCGTCTTCCTCAGTTGGTCGTTAGACTAACTCTTTTTAAGGTGTGTTTTTTCCTCAGCTATCTAAATTCGTGTATATCCTATCAGACTACCTTTCGGCGTGTATCGTGATCTTCAAGTTCTTCAACCAGTTTTTATCACAACAGCAGTGACGTAATAAGATTGTGTTCCACCCCATCGAACCCGGCGGAACTGTCGCTTTTTGTAAACAAGTTTTTTGGAGCCTTATCTTTGCAGGAAAGAAATCGATCGATTTCCGGCAGTCACCTTCTCCAGAAAATTTTGAAGGCTTGAGTATTCAATAGTTCCGTTGTTTTGTGTATTCTGTATCAAAGAATGTACTAGGTGGTATTGAATGCTGTATTTTGTGTACTGTCATATAAACTTTTATACCTTTTAAAGCATTTGATGGTTCCGTCTGTTTTGACTCATACTTGTTTACTTCTGAAACTCCATTACCACTTAAGATACAAAAAATACCACACGTGGTTATTTTTTATTGATAAACCATTAAGCTTGTTAAAGAAAGACTGGACTACATATTCGCACTTAAAAGATTTTTTGTCCCATTGTAATTGATCGAGTTTTTTCTGGACTATCATTAAACATTAATAGCTATTAAAAGCATGTTTGTGAGTTTTTCCTGTTACTTTTATCCTATACATTCTGATTAATGCGAAACCGATTCGATTTACATTGGAGTATGCGTGGACAAGACTCATCATCATCTTCCTGTCCCTCATCCCATGTTACTTGAGGTCGGCACAACACGATTCATTCTTCCATTCTCCTCTGTCCACCGTCACGCTATCATTTACTCCTTTTTTTTAATTATCATTCCTCACACAATCTATCCATCCATTCCTTGGTCTTCCTCTCCCTCTCCATCCATCAAAATTTATATGCGTGGACAAGATTATGATTTCAAAAACAATTCAATTTTTTTTACCTATTTAGAATCTCTCTTGTATGGCTACCACCACCTAATGAATACAGAAGTCTCTTTAAATCTATAAGCCTTTTCAACCATACACGGAACTATTCGCCATAACCAATGATTCATACACAATCGCATGATTTACTGCCTCCCCGTTCCAACTTTAGTTTTCCATCAATGATCGGTTCAAAGGACACCCAGTTGAATGAAAGCTCGTCGATAAAGCCGTAGGTTTACGCAACCAAAGTTTTTGTTAGCCAACTGGCGCTACGTCATCAAAACATCTTGAAAGTGCGATGGTATCGGATCCGTTTCGTAACCGATTGTGCTCTATCTTTGTATCGGACCAAACTAAATCGGCGCGGACTGAGTCTTGAGATACAGCGGGATATGTCAGATTTGCTCGTGTAAGATTTAATATGAAATTGTTTATCGATTTTAGCGCAGTCCGTCGTAGTACAGAAGTTTTCGCCAAAGAGTGTCCTTTTTTCGTTCTTCGAAGTCTATGATGAAAAAGGCGGGAATGTACTGTTGAAAATTGTTATAGAAATTTAAAACACTTTGAAAGGGGTTGCCTCTTTTTTAAGTCCTCTGGAGTCATCCTACTCAACATTTGTTATGTTGAGTAGGATCGACCTACAAAATTAGGATTATTCGATTCGGCCTTCATGTCAGTAATTTCTAAGAATTCAATTAAAATATTTTAGCCATAAACCCAGTTTTACCCAACTAATTGTCTCTGGTTCTTAAACATGGCTATGCTCACTTAGCTTCAGAATTAGAACGAATAGCGAGACGATATCACGTTGTGGTTTTGCCAAGGCCTTTGGAAACTCATCCAGTCATCCCACATTTGGCTTGTAGTTTAGCTACGTACTATGAATGAATTATGAAATCAATTTTATTATTGTTTTCTTGCTTATTAATAGAGATTCACATACATAGATACTTCCCTGCTTCAGAAACACGTTAAGCCGTTATTCCCGGCTGTCATTTGTAGATCTTTGACAGTCGTCATTGGCCAGAAAGCCAGTCTTACTAAGTTGTATCGTATTAGCCAGCACTAGGGTTGTGAAGGTCAGATAGGCAGTCGCTCTATGTAAAATACTGATATTCAGCTACATCCGGGTAGACTGGAAGCCAACCCCACATTGTTAGGAAAAGGCTAGACAGTTGATGAGTTTCCGCTTTTCTCTTATAGCTTAATTTACGCCTATATTAAAATCTGCACTATCTGCATGACCGTGCCCATTCAACAATTCTTTTGTCTAGGGTGACTTGCGCTCTCCTTACGCTATACTTTTGTTCTATTATTTATTTAGCTTTCTATCTCAGTCCACACATTATCTAATTCAATTATTGTTATCTTTTACACAATCTTTTCTAAATCATTAGACGTTGACATTTTAATTTCATTGTCTTATATATCAATCCTTTTTTATTGACGTTGATTTCATATTTTCAAGTAAGCGTTGAATTGTACACCCGAATGAAGACAAAATGACCTGACCTAAAATATTTCGTGTAACTGGTTTCGTATCAAATAAATCTAAAAGCACGATTCAAACGGACGGACATTTGACAGTGCATTTCAAACAGTTTTTGTTGTCACCTGACCGAATTCTTGCGAACACAACGAACATTCTTCTTTGTGTGTGTCGCAAATATTCTTTGTTTGTCTCTTTGGTGCAACGCAAAATTTTGTTTACGACATACTTTACTATCTGCAAATAAAGTTCACAATCATTTTAAAATCAGACAGGCAAATTTAGTAGACCGTGTTCTATAATAACTAAGATTATATCAAGCATTGGCCGTAGTTTTACTGGAATTCCGTTATCTATCTTTTCCATTTGGTTGGTTCTTAGGCATTTACAATGCTTCACGCAATGGATGATACTATCTGACTTGAACCAGTTTTATTAGTGGTTATAATAAATTATGTAATTACTGTACAATTCAGAACAATTGCAATTTAGTAGTCTGTCTAAAAGTAAAAGAAACTTTTAATTTGACCAGATTGATGATAAAATGTTCAACGACTCTTTGAAGCACCGAGTTCTTTGTCATATTTATTTTCTTAAAAAAGATAAATGCAAAAGATACAAAATTACCATCACACGTTATTTAAAGAGACAACAATGATTAAACTGTTGAACACAATGTATGTATCGATGATGAAATTCATGATTCACGATTGTATCATGATCGAGATATCGAATGCACAATACCCTTTGTTTAATCGCTTCATATTTTTGAATGTCTGGGTTGTAGTTTTATCTCTTCGTAGATATGTACACCATTTATGCGTGTCGCTTCCGCGTATTAACTCACGTGGTTCATTTATATTTTAAATAAAACGGTCTGGGAAGGGTTCTCTAAGTACGTGAATCATGACGAAAACGATGGTCGTATTGTAGAAAATTGTGCTTTCAAAGATAAACTATCTAAATAGTGTGGTTCTCGTCTCAACTGTAAATTGACCTTCTCAAAAACAGCTACAAAATGATGTACCAGAAACACAACTAAGTCTAAAACGAAACATTGGACGCATGTAAAGCCAAAATACAATTTTAGAAAACACACGTGACGGTCAAGAAAATGCCAGAT
The DNA here is from genome assembly GCA_905163415.1 of Noctua fimbriata. Classification (NCBI taxonomy): domain Eukaryota; kingdom Metazoa; phylum Arthropoda; class Insecta; order Lepidoptera; family Noctuidae; genus Noctua; species Noctua fimbriata. Next base: position 3,984,473 of record LR990930.1, read on the forward strand.
GGCGCGTTCCCAGCGAAGTGGATCGATAACCTGAGGAAATTGTTAGCACTTTGGATTGCCTTGAAAAGGCGTGTGGCATTGAACACTTTCGATTAATATGAATTTGTGGGTACTAACTATGACACCTAGGAAGAAAATGAGACAGCAAACAATGGCGTGGCTTGTGAAAGAATAGTGTGAAAAGTGCCGAATCGTTCAGAATTTACGGAAGTTAATAATACAGTGTTTTTTTCAGTCATAATAAAAAATAAGGGGACGTGGTAGCGGTTATAAAAACAAAAACGATAAAGAATCCTGGGAACTTTTAAAGTATTTTTGTTCTTTCACGGAATGGAGGAAAAGCAAATTCCGAAACGAAAGCTAATTATATTGGTAGAGGAAGTTGGCTACTTCGTTGTTTAAGGAAGAGACTGCCAATACAAATGTAAAATAAGATACTGTAACACTCAAACCAACATCTTATAAACGTCTAAACCAAGATGCAGATGGCCATTCAAAGGAGGATGTGCAAAATTGCATTGAGAAAAACTAGAAAACTATAAATCAAGTCTTATCTCCCGTTAAGCTAGTACAAACTAACATCCAATACTGTGAAATAAATTCAGAAAATAACTTTTTATCTCCGACAGACGAGATAAACATTCGCCCACGTGTTAGTCTCCTGCAAACCTCTTATCAGTTAGTTGATGTGATTGCACTTGCTCGCAAATGTACTAACAGAACATCCCTGAGTTATTCCTACATGTACTCGGTTAGCTGGAAGGTTTATATTAGCTGTTTTATCTTCTGGTGTTAGAGCAGTTGTATTGCGGTTTTCTTTAGTATCTGATGTTTTAATTTTATTGACACTATCTACTGTTATTTCTCTTACTAGTGTAATATTTCTTATTGGCTTTTCTTCTCTCTCTCGTGTCTTTCAAATATTTTGAGCTCCTTCGTCAATAAGATCGTCTAACTTTGCTTCAAATACAAATAATGTAAGATTAAGCTCTCCGCTTATAACAGCAGTTTATACTCCAAATCTCATTTCACGTTCACGGCTTTGTCAAAAGCCGGGATTAATTATACCAGGGAGAAAATTTCCTAATCTGCTAACTTAATATTTTGTACTGAAGTTTGTTTGTTCGCTAAGGCCTAAGCAGATTGGTTAGTCCGGAAAATAGACTGAACTAAACAAAATGTTATCTACCCTTCCTCGTTCAGTAGATAGTACCTTCCTCCAGGCTATCGAAATAGGCAGGTAGCCTAACGTTATGGCCTGACAGCTGGTAGATATCCTAATGAAGAATGATTGACGGAGTACGTGATACGAAGATCTATTCAGTTGAGGTGTTGGCACTTTGGTAGCTGATGGCTTTGATAACAAATGTTTTTGTATAGCGACAAGATTTTGAAAAGTTTTTCATGGCTGACGGTCACGAACAATTCTTAGTGGTACAACGGTTTTACGTCTATTGCGTCTTATTTTATAGGTAAACACATTATTTTATTTAAACGATAGTTTATTCATGTTGTTGATAAAGAGATCTATAACATCACGGTCATTTTTATTTTTGTTGTGTTTCTGTCACAGGTATCATGTTCTATGCTACTTTTTATCTCAGCATCTTTTACATCTATTCCGCCTTATTTTAGATACGTAGGCAACAAACTTTTACCAATATAAGACTGTTTCATAGGCTCATTCACTTGACTGAGTGATATGGATATGGTCGATGTAATATCCTTAAGGGCATTGCTCGATGACCTTGATGATTTGATCCCTGTACTGGTTTTTGTTGACTTGCCCCGCACATTTCGCAAAATTTCGGTTTTTATTTATTATTTAAAAATATTAAAAGAAATAACAGAAAAAAAGCAATACAGATTGTTAAGTATATCATTACGTATTCGTTGTTACAAAATTCATGCCGATCTATTCAGACGTAATTTAGAATTAACAGAGATAATTTACAATTAAGGTTGAAAAAGGACCTATTTTCTACGATTAACCAAAAAAAAAATTGAGGTTTATTAAAATTTTAAACAATACAATTTATTTGTGATGAACTTAACTATAACATACTTTTTTACACGGAAAACGCACGAAGGGATTCATCAACTAATTTCTTTGAACATACGCTGTTTTTGGGATTTGAGCCATGTAATGCCCTTAATGCATGAAACTTCTCAATTGTCATTGTTATCTACTCCTTCCCAATTTCCATTTCAAGTACTCATTTCCTAGACTCTTATTCTTGGTTCACGTCGCAAATTATCGGAAAAACATTAATCCTGGTTTACAGTTATAATTTGTGTAATTATGTCATTTGCAAGTTAACGTAATGGTTAAATATCGTCTCGTTTACAGTTATTAAGAGCGGATACTCCAGCTTCCTACGTCGTTAAACAGGTGTTTAGTACTTAAGTTAAAACTGGCTAAGTTCGAATACGTGTTTCACTCTGGCATTAACAGTTTTCTATATATAACTTAATTTGTTTCATATTTTTCTTGCTGCGTAATTGCGTCTAAGAGTTGGTTTAAAGGTGATGGAAATAGAGGTATGGCATTAATTTTGAACAGTAATTAGTTGAATTACAGTTCTGTACGTTTTAAAGATAAAGATAAAGAGATAAAGATGCATACTTTTGTATAAACATGTGTGACATGATACATAGATATGCACATATGGATGGAAACGAGTTTAAGATTGCTAGTTCAACATTCGGCGTACAAAATAGTTTATAATACTTAATTCCAAATTAAAATTTAAGAAATATTTAAATTAGTTACATATAGTCAAAATTCAAATACATTATTACAGTCAATACAAAAATATAGTCAAAAAGGAATAATTAAAATGATAAAACTAAAATCACATATTAAGTTATCTAAATTCAAAATTTGTCATTCAAAAACTCCGTAAAAGTATAGTGTCCCTTAGCAATAAGCAATTTTTTTAGTTCTCTCTTGAATTAATTAATATTTAATTGTTTTGATGTTTTATTTGCGCATCGTCCTTGTTTTACCTGCCATCAAATGCAGCTGTTATGGTGAACAGACTTATCTCAATGTCAAGGAAGCTTGACTCTATACTTTACATTTACATCAAATTAATTTAAATAACCATGTTCTAAGTAAGCTCACATGATAATATTTTAATTAGACTTTGATGATAATTACACTAAATATCATGTGCATGAAAGAAAGGAAACTACTGTAACTAGAAGAGAGAAAATATTAAATATTAACTTTTAGCCGAGACTTCGTTCGCTTGGAGACCCGGCCGGGACTGCAACACAAGGGAACGCACTCCTGGCTTAAAATCATCCTATGTTCTACTCTAATCATGGTATATCCTAATTTACAGCAATTAGTTTTATAAGTATCCGAAATTTGTATGCCTAATAAGTTAAACATAGCGATCCTGGCATTCGAATTAGATCTTATTATATTGTACCTATGTTTCAAAAATAAATAATTTGATTTTGAATTCCTGTGCTAAATTTCATCAAAATTCGTTGAGCGGTTTAGGCCTGAAAGGCTTTTCGTGTTTATAATATTAGCATGGAAGCACGATTTCTGCAACGCAGTTTCATTTCATCACGTCACGGGGAAGCGCCCATCGATCAGTACTACGTCGAATCTGCACGGCCATTGTGTTGAAGCAATCTGTAAAAATAAGTACATACTGTACTATGCAGAAACGAATAAAAGGCTGCAACAACCACAATTCTTACAAAGTTGTTTGTTGGCGTGCACAATTGCATGCAGGCTTTATTCAACTGAGACGTAGTATTTTGTAAATATGACGTAGTATGTTTTGATTTTAGAATAATATGTTACTAAGAGAAGTGTAGCTTTTTGAAATAACTTATTAGGGCGTTGCCTTCAACATAAAGGTAAAAAAAATCTCACCGCCAAAATCATTCATCACTACAACACATTTCCACTTACCGCTGAGTGATTGTATGTCTATTTCTCTATCTTCAGTAGTTTGTCTACCCATCTGTAGCGTGTCTAGGGACCAATAATACGGCAAACCCATAAGGCAAACAAACTGTTCAGAAACCCTAATATCAAGGGCAAGCCAAACTTTTAGGCTTGTATGTACCGGCACTACTCCCAATACTCTTTGTACCGTCTCTTGGCTACTATTCGGGCAGGTTAGGTTCCATCAGAATTGGAGTAGTGTTTCTTTCTTCCAATATTTTTTTTTTAAATCGATCGCTTTTTGTTTATCTCTTTACGTAAAATACAATCGTTTTAATAAACCGTACCCTACTAAGCACGTGCTTCTATTTTAAAGCAAAACGTGCTACCACTTTGACGTAAGTTCTTGCTGCATTTATTTTGAGTGTTAAATCTAGATTTCACACCGAAACAATTGCAGCGGTCTAAAACCGTAAGCTATGACTTCTTACCAGCATTTAAGAAGACAAGTACCTAAGCTTTCAAATTAAGAACAGTCTGCATCAGATAAACGTCAAATCGTACGCAGTTTCAAAGTTATGTTGGCAACATTTTGACAAATTGCAAGTCAGTTGATCTGTGTTATTACTGTAATTGGATATTAGATTTCTGGATAATTTTCTTGCATTATTGAGATTGCAGATTGATAAATTTCGAAATAACTTTGTGATTTGCGTAGCCTTGCCTTTCGAGGTTTATTCCTATCGAAGAACTCGCCTTTCAGTTGTTGCTAAATTTGTATCCAACCCTATTAGTGCCTGTCTGAAGGGCAAAAGGTCCGTTATTGAAAATTTGGGAAAAGGGTTTACAGATGAAAACTTTCTACTGAATGAATTTGTAATGATTCCGTTTTTGGACTTTGATCTAAAAATAAATTTAATTTGTTTTAAACAATTATATTGTGTATCCATTTTTGGTTTTCTGATTCACATAAAACTAATAATTTTATATTTTTGTTTCAGGTAATAATCACATCCAATTCAATTGATCGAATTAGTGCTCTTCTGCAGCCTAACGGTCCTAATTTAGTGAGTATTTTTTTTTGGATAAATAGTCCGCATATAGCAGTCCAATGCTAAGGTAAGCTACTAAAGACCTACCATTTAGCCGAGACGGTACCTGAACTGACTTCGAGGTGCGACAGGGGTAATGGCTCCTGACATCGGGTGATTGACAGAGCTCTCGCTACACGTTACCGTACCTCTCCTGCGTAGCGCAGATACATCAGGCACCGTCTTATTTAGGCCTTGTTCCATCATCATCATCTTTCTGTCCTCACCCATTCTATTTGGGGACGGGGCAACACGTTTTCTTCTTCCATTCGCCCCTGGCAGACGTACTGCCTGTAGTTCCAGGACATTCAAAATTTCATTAATTCATTCAAATATCACCGCAAAATTCTCACCAAAGGACAGTCCTCCGTCTCTCGTAACATTGTAACAGTTTTCCAACAATGAGTCACTATTGTCACAATTTTATTTTAAACCATTTGTATTCAGCACCGAAACAGTAAGCTCCCGATGATTCAGCACATTGGAATTGCTAATGACAGACAGAAGCTGGCTTTGTCTATTTTTATTGAATCAGTGAAATCATTTCGGTTAAAAAAGCTCTACACATTTTGTGTGAAAGAAATTGAATTTAAAGCTGTTTTTCGTGTTACTATGATATCAAGTTCAGTCCGGTTGCTAATGTCATCTGTCATCGTGACGTAATGTCAAATTGACAGATGCGTAAATGTCACTTTTATTAGTTGATAGATTACTAAAAACCTGTAAATTACTTTGGGGAAATCAGCTATATCTTTTGCTTTATCACAATGGAACCTGCCCTAAATAAACTGAACCTATCAGGAACTTCTTTCTCAATAATCAAGCTATTCGATACGTCACCAAGTGAATACCGTTTTTGTTTCGAAATAAAACCCGTCAAGCAAGAAACACGGTTGATATCTAATCGTCTGCCAGTAATAATGTCCTTGGATTTCACCGCGAAACTGTTTTAGTCACGCATTAACTCGAAACTTATGATTTATGACTAACAGAGCTATAGTGAAAGTGTTCTGATGCAACAAACGGAATAAAAACTCCTTTCAACGTAACTTTATGATTGATGAGGGCCTATTCAGGTGTTCAACTTTTTTTTACCTTTATACCTTTTGCTAGAGGTCGTAGAACTTTATTGAGTGGTACCTATATGCGATTATTACAAATGATCATAGCCAAAGGTCGATGCCCCTGGTAATTCCCGGAAATTATTCCATTAATATTAATTTGTATATATGGAAAGTGTGAAAATCTGTTAAGTTATGGGAGCGCCGTTTTATTAATGACAGCTATATGATAGAAGATAAATTAATTACAGCATATTTATGACGTGATATAAATTATTGTTTTCCATTACCCTACTTGTTTATTATGCTAATAACGCTACTGTTTCAAATTCAATTTGGTGATTTAGAAGAAAGTCAAATTAATGAATTTCTTGATGCAAACGGGCTTAGAAAGATTTACGACTGTGTTTAGAGGTCATAGTGACCGAAACTAATTGATGTATCCGCAGTTCCGCACGTGTTTATCTTGTACTGATCTTCATAGTCGTAAGCTGTGAAATAACATGTGTAGGTATTGTGTAAATATATCTTAATACTGGTAACATACCGCCGCGACGGCGCCTCCCACAAATTGGAACATTCCTCGAAATTATTTCAAAGCTTTGTTGAAATTATATATAAATACAAAGTCTAGATGGAAAAAGCGATGACGGGTCTTACAGCATAGTTTCTAAACCCACGTAACAGCATTAACCAAGTGACTAATGATTTTTCTTTCATCTCAAGGGACCTTACGAAAGCTACGCGTAACTGCTGTGACTAATTCATTAAAATGTAAGAAACTCATCTCAGCAAACACCACAGAATCCGGTAGTACTTGTGAGATACGCGCTTATTTTGCAATGTTACTTCAGCTGGCTTGTTTCTAGTGGTTTTTCCTAATATTGAATGAGGGTTAAACCTCATTTGTCGGCACGGATTCGCACTTTTCCATGCTCTTATCCTATTCTGTCGCTACCGTCATTTGCTAGAGTGATATAGCACGCGGCAGCATAGACGATGCGCTCGGCAAGATGCTCTGTTTCTCGGTCTAACAAAGGATAGTTCTGAGTGACAGAAAAAGATGGAACGATGGAAAAATGCGATTTCATAATGTGTAACCTTGAGTCGGTATCAGCCCATAATCAGAACTTGGGGCCGATTGATGGCAACTGGGTGTAGGTACTATGTTTATACACCCTCGCTTAGTCGGCACCCTAACGGGGTTACAGTCGTGATGTCATAAAATTTTACGTCAGTTACGGATGGGGTGGATTAACGTCATTGTTACAGTAACATCGCTTATGAGTAGCAAGCTGGAATCTGGATTAGTGCCGTGTTGATAGCAGTCCTATGTAAATGAGACTTCAAATAAGTCTGGTGAAATGTTACACCACATTTCAAGAGCTTTACCATGTCTGCCTCTGCCTTTCGGGGCAAAAAAGCGTGATGTCATGTTCCATAAGTTACGGAATACGTTTTTTGTATAACTGGAGTCTTCTATTCTTTGAGAATTTCCGACATTTACGCAGACATACGTCAAAATAGAACTTCGTTGTATTTTTTCCTCATTCTTTCTGTTTGAAATTTATTGACTGCGAGTTATGAAAAGTGCTAGAACTGTCAGAAAGTGAATTTTACTAATAATATTTACTTACTCGTGTTAATATTTTGATCCTAGCTTGACTCAGCAATATTGTCGGCACAAAAGATTAATTTTAGCTTATAACATTACGTTCCAAAGTCAATGTTACGTTGAAACTGTTCAAAGTCACCTAGAACATTTTGATGAAAGAACAAAATACTCCTTCTAAATCCGAATCAATAACATTTTTATACGAAAACAGTAATTATCGTAAAAATCTAGGTACGAATTCACTGACGGTCTACCACTTTTCATCCTTATGCTCTAAGCAATAACGCTGAAAAGTGATCGACCCTCGGAGAACTCGGGAGTTCAGATACCACCACATCAAGCTAACCGAAGCTGTACAATTTTCCCAATCAACCTTGAACCACATGCTACAGCGATAAAGTTGAAAATCTATTAAAGAAAGACAGATTGTAGTAGCTTGATGTGCCAGATCCAGTACGTCAAAAATGTTCATTCATTGACGATTACAGACATTAATCTTATGCATAATTCCAGCCAACGCAGCCAGGCTAGACTTATGAATGAATCCTAAACTACACGGTTTTCATAAAACCGTCTACATTTCTCTTGAACCGTTAACAATGCCCCTGGCTACATAATTCATGTGCCGTAGTGGATTCTTTTGGAGCTCAGCCAAGCAAATGTTCGCAATGTAAAGTTATATTGTTCTGGTTTCCGTCATAACTAGAATCGTGTACAATCGTTATGTTTAGACGAGGACTACATGAAGTTTCAAGACGTGCGTTATTTTGGAAGGCTAAGTTGCGACATCTTTTTGTGGAATTACGTTTTTGTAATTTTAAGGACACTCCTCCTCTTCCTTTTCATCTCCTTTCAGATCCATTATTTCTAGATCTTTGACTGTCCTTACAGGTAGTCAGTAACCCGAAATTTTGGTAACCAGTTTTACCACAGGATATCGTATTTTATTTTAGATAAGTTTTACTAAGGTCATTACAAACAATTTATGGATTTTTCATCTGAATAAAATGCTTAATAACTACCCAGTACTGACTAGGTGATGGAGGTCAGATAGGCAGTCACTCCATGTAAAATACTAGAATTGAGCTGCATCTGATTAGACTAGAAGCCGACCCTAAAAAAGTTGGAAAAAATAAAATCTTAAAAATACGCTTAAAGTATGTTTGCTTATAAGTATCTTATTTCTAGTAACGAGTGCTGAGTTCACCACCACAGTTCCACCCACACACACATACAGGTCCACAGTTGTTCTAAGTCCGCAATTATTCTAATCATTAAAAATAATTCTAAGAAAACTGTATAGTACCTTGTTGGCCATTTAATTGGGTATTTTCATTTAATGCTTTTTCTGTTACATGGTTAAAACTTGCTAACTAAGATGAGAAAATACCCAAAAATCACTTTAATTAATTATACGTCCCTACTGACAGTCGTAATTAAACTTAACAGCTTGAAAAAATGCTACAATCACTACAACAGCCGTTACAACTGACAACATTGTAAAGCTCTTCTAAGAAACTGCAATATCACTGTGTTTGTTTGTATGTGCGTGTGTGTTTAAATAAAAAATTAACAAGCAATTAAGTTCTGTAAACAGTAGTACGGGTTGTGCAACCTGTGTTACGTCGAGTCATTGCACTTGGGAGTATTACTGCGCCGGCGCAGCGCCGTGACTGAGCGTTTCCTCTCGGCAGATACTTAGAGAAAAAAATCTATTACTATTTACGAGTACTACTTTCGATTATAAGTAGGTACCTGCTAGGACTAGTCATGACCGCTGCTTCATTTGCTTATAAAGTTATAAACCCTCTGAAATCGTATATATAATAGTATTTTCTGTCTGAAAATCTACTGTTTCTGTTTTCGATATTTGGAACGTTCTGTAAGCGCCTATCTTTAGAAAAGCTTGTTCAGCAATGCACGATAAATTTATATCATAAATAAAATACGTCCGAAATTATTAATTATACGCTATAAATTTTCCAAAATTACCTAACACGTAAATTGTGCTTACCAATGGACTTGGCATGTAAAATTTTCATTTTTCCTTCATTATACACTTTAAATCAATCCCAATAAGAATAATTTTCAATTGCCACAACTCATAAACAACATCTATACTTTACCTAACTACTGTTTTCTCACAAAATTAACATAAAAATATATTTTATCAACCAAACTTCCGACAGCGGACAGAAATTAACATATAAATTAAAAAAGAAAAGAATGGACACGTATGGCCGACTTTGTTTTTTGTTAATGCTGTATTAGCTTCTAATCATCTCTTCCTGTTTGCTTTTGTAATCGTGTTGTGCGTTAATAAGTGGATACCTGTTTGATTGGCCCAGATCGCGTTTGTTTGTGATAGGTGTTAAATGAAATTGGTTATGGAATATCAGATTGTTTTGATTTACCTGAACAGAAATCCGCCCATTGTGTCACCCTATTTTCTATCATACGTGTAATTTGTATTGTGTACATAATAAAGCGTATACTATCTATCTATCAGGCTATATGTTAAATGTTGACCATTTTCTGTTATACATACCTGTAACTTGTGTGGTGTACATAATAAAGAATATTCTGTTATACAAATTTAGTTTTAGTATATGCGAAACCTGAAACACGTGTCTAGTATTTTTATGTAAACAATCTATGTACAAAATTTCAAAACTGTATCATGAAAAATCACAAAGTTACAAGCTTGTTCTAATACCTGCCCCCGTAGCATGACCACCGTAGACAAGGATTTCTTTGACGGAAAAATCGACAAAATGACAGATTGTGTCGACACAATGACACAATCACCACGCAGCGCGCGCCTCCAGCTTCGTCTTGAGCTCATTGATAATAATAATTTGACAGTAGGTACCTAAATTATTGCGATAGGTACTCAAAGTCGCTCGGTGTCCAACTTTTAACTTTTTTAAATATTTTTGGGAAAAAATATAACATGGTTTAAAAATTATTGGAATCGATTCAGTTACTTATTCTGAACAAACTATATTCAGGTTTCGCATATACTAAAAATAATGTTGTATAGATACTATTTTCTTATTATTATCACTTTTCTATGACATGGCGGAGCTGGGCACACAGTTCTTACATAATGTTACTAAAAATTTCCTATCAGAGACGAAAATAAATCGCCATGACTATAACGATTGACAGTTTAATCCCCACGAAGATGTTGTTGGCTTTTTTATTCGCAATTAATTATTCATCATAACTTAATAAGTACCTACATATCTTCTCTCTTTGCCTACTCTTCGATAGTAGCCGAAGATGAGTTCAAATTAAAAACCACACTGGTTTACAAAATGCCGAATCATTGTAACCTTGAAACCTCTAGGGTTATTGTATTCAATGACGTAATTAGGTACAATGTTAAGGAAAATCAAGAATCATCAACTTGTCAGAAAGCATTAGATAAAAAACGCAATTACCAACTCATCATCATCTGCCTAGCCTTTTCCCAACTATATTGGGGTCGGCTACCAATCTAACCGGATGCAACTGAATACCAATATTTTACGTGGAGCGACTGCCTATCTGACCTCCACAACCCAGTTAGTACTAGGTAATACGATACCCATTGGTAAGACTGGTTGTCAGACTTTTTGGGGCACTGACTACCTAACGACTGTCAAGGATCTACAAATGACTGCCGGGACCAACGGCTTAAGGTGGTTTTTGCGGCACGGAGGAAACTCGGTATGTAATGGGCGGTCACCCATCCACGAGACCAACCAAGGCAAGCACGGCTTAACCTAAAGATCGACCCGAGCGGCTGTTATTATTTAGCCACGAGCTCCTAATTAATTAATTAGCAATTACCAACTCAACTTAAGCAAAAAAAAAAAATACGCGCTTTATACCTCTTCCTTTTTAGAAGTCGGTTAAAACTCAATTCGGTACTCAGTACTCGTTATCTAAAAGCGGTATCGATCTGCGCGCACGCATTGTTTTCGAAATTCGAACGTTACGCGATAGGCGGAGGAAATTTTCCGTAATGCCTCCGTAATTGGTCGGAACGTAACAATAGAACATTTCGTATTTCACTTATTCTAACAATGAGGAGTGAAGTACCAAAGCAAAAACATCAGGTTTTTGCCGTGATATAATCATTTAATCGTAACTATTTTAAGTACATAAATAAATTATAATCTGTTAGGTATTTATAATACGATTGTTATCTATTTTGCAATCAACCTATTTAGTTTTCCCTACATTCGTAATTGTTCATTTATAAATCGTGATATTATCACATTCCTGAAACAATTTCATCCAGCGTTCTTTCAAATTTTCACCAAGTCTAAAACAGAACATTTCATATTTTAACTCCATCTGAAATGATCGATGTGTATAAAGTCCTAGCAATATTTTCTAACTAAAAAAATTTTACGTAACACAAATATTTTCACATTTTCTGTCTGTGTTTGTTTATCCAATAAAATTAATGAGATTCTTCACACCTAGTTACGTACACACTAATTTATAATAGTCTACTTTTCAGTCTAGCTTCACGTTATTATAAATCTTAGCTATTTATTATGAAAGTGAAGTAAAAGGAAGTTGAAACAAAAAGTAGGTCATATCAGAAATTATCTTTAGGTTTTACTCGACAGTGGTAATAAATCTGATAGCTCATGCTTACCCATCACTATTCTCTTGTGCTTACCCCAATTTATTATGGGTCGTGTTTGCTTCTTACATCCTTTCTCATAAGTCATCATCTCACTCAGTACTCACATCGTCATCATGTTGATCCATCTTTAGACCAAAGAAACGATAGCTCATTCTCATAATACATTAACTGCAACAAGTACTAAATACACAAAGGTATTTTAAACACTGTTTTCACGGTTTACAACTAAACTTATACTGTCACTTACGGGACATCTTCTATATATATATTCTTGAGCTCCCGACAGCGTCGAAATATTGGCAGCTCAAAATAATGAACAATCACGGAAGATATCCCGTAAGTGACAGTATAAGTTTAAAGGTATTTTAGTTTAGAACATTTTGCTGGTTTCTCTTTTCTATCTTCTCTATGTCCATTATTCGTTTCCGGTACAAAATAACATTTGAAACGCATCAATCGAAACATTACAGTGCATGCAAATGTATAACACTTTCAATGTCTACAATCTATGCCTTAGTTCATTGCTCCGGCTAAAGCACTTAATCCACCGCATCAGCCAAGCTATAAAAGATTGCTTTTATTGAAGAAACCAATATTGTGATGATATGGATAGGGTTACCTACCATTTCAAAACTACATGACAAAAGTCGAACATTATTATCCAAAAACTTTCCGTACATTCTACATCTTCTTCATCTTTAGGTGTAGATGAACTCAAATTCTGTTAGACCAGTATGTAGCCACCTGCACAGCTCCAACAATTGCTTCGATTACATCTTGATAGGTGCAAGTGGTTGTGCAGGATCGGCAGGACAGGAGGTGGAGCATATCCTGCACAACCAATTGCACCTATTACATTCTACTAAATCATCTAAATCTAAAAAAATCCCTATAAGTTGAAAAGTCCAGACAAATGACCACGACTGAAGGTCAAAAAGTCCGCCATGTCTGATATATCCCATTGATGGCAACCCTAGATTCGAAGGCAAATATAAAAGTCAATATGCTCACGCACTCTTTGCAAAAGTATATTTATTTATTCTTTCGATACTGACGACTATATTTTTAAAGAAACACTTGGCATGTTATGAGAGGTGAGCTGCATTTTATCATAATATTCTTTTAATGTTTAGCTGTATTTTTTTAGTCTAGATTGAAAATTGTTTTTTGTGATTTCTGTTCTCAGATATTGTGTGACTTTTACTCAAAGGTCCATCAAGGTTCTTGTTAGTAGGTACCTATTTAACAATTATCTTTGACGTCATTTATTTATTAAAATGACGAATCGTGCTACTGTGTTACTGTTGTTTTTTAGCATTGTTGCAAATGAATAATAAATATAGACGACTATTTAATAATGATAACATTGTTTGTAAACCTACCTACATATGCCATCATCGATTGAACCGGCGAATTCCAAAGAAACCTAATTCTTATTTTTGTTCTTATTCAAATTGAGGAAAGAGGCTAAGCATTGTGACTGCAGAATAAAAGAATCCACTCATACAAAAAATTGAATATTAAGAGACATGGATGTTTTGAGACTTGATTGTATTTTGCAACTTGAATGATATGAGACCAAAGGTTTGGAATCTCGAGATTTCCTTTTCAAAATAAGTTTTTTACAATTCAATCAACTCGGCCTTAAGCAGTAAATGTACCATGATAATCATTTATTGTATTCTATCTAGTAATCTGCAGGTTATATACCTCTTCCAAGTTGCGCCTCAATTTCCGGCTCTTCGCCGTTTGTCAGTCCATCTATCCCCGGTCTAGTTTCCTGCAACAACAAGCTAAATTCCGCCATAGTTTCGCTTAACTGTTACGTGACTAACCTAACCAAATTAGCATCACTACTAACGGGTGTCGGTAAATTTCCGACTTCCGTGGCTTACGTTCGGCTCTGTTTGACACCAACTTTTGTATGTATGTATTTATGTCTGTTGCATTGTAATTATGTATTTATGTATATACAATGGGGCCAGAAAACCGGGCGAAGCGGAGTTGAAGACCGTGTTAACTTGAAAATGCAGGTCAAGCTTTGGCGACTGAATTGATTTAAATAGCATTAAATACATAGTTTTTGTGGCAAGCGCGGTGCTTTATGTTTCAAGCATCTTTCTTTCTGATAGTGGCTTTATACTTTACAACTGGTAAACTGATTTTAATGCAGTATTTTAATGGTACTTGGATTATTTTTCAATTGGTTGAGCCATTTTTGAGTATCAATGTAAATGGCTATAAGAGTACGGGAAAACCAAAGAAACGATAGATAGACTGTGTGGAAGATGACATGGCTAGAAAGGAGGTCAGTCATGAAACGAAAACTAATAGACAAGTATAGAAGAAAACATGCTGCTCCGATCCCAATTGAATTAGTATAAGGGTAGGACAATGATGATGATGGAGCTATTTTAAAAACGGAACTACTTAACTCCAAATGCGTCGTATAGTAAGCTCTTCCAACTTCGTAGAACAACCGTAGTCCCCAAGTATCTCAAAACAAAACAAACAATACCTAACGCATTGTATCTACATAACATTAACATATATTTGCACTAACAACATAGCTAGTTAACACGTTTACGAGTCGTAGCATCACGTATGGCCACCACGTGCTTCTAAATGACGCAACCAGCTGATTCATGCGATCCTAGTACCACTGCGAGCAGTGTCCTGAGTATCAAGTTAATATTATTTATATTCCCATCACAAGAGGAAACGGAATGCGGAAATTGGACTTAAATAACACGTATTTGTCGCTCTTGTGAAATAATTGTGAAGATAAGTCGAAGCAGGCGCCATAATAACATGCATTTCATAGAAGTGTGTAAAATATTCTTTATTATGTTTGGTAGTAAAGTTTCTACAACAATATAAAGACTATAAGCACCTTGTTTACGAAATACAATACAATTTGGCACTGAGCAAGGTCGGACTCACTCCAAATTGATGTGTTTGCCTTTACTGAATTAGATTCATCGATTATGTAAAGAAAAACAAAATTTACACATTGTTTTTCAAACTAGGAAACTTTTTTAGTGATACTCATACGTTGAACACTTGAATGTAACGTTTTTATTTGTTTAAGATATTTACAACCATGTGCAAAAATCTCCGCCATGATCCAAGTCTACAAACGAATATAACCTCTATTTTTGACGGGCTTAAGGTGATAATACTGTGGATATATTAAACCTCACCGGTGTCATTTGTTTATCAGGTGTTTACGAAATCTCGTGATTCATTCAACGTGGTCAATGCTCTTGGATGTGTTTTGAATCAATGAAATCTATCAATCATTTACGTTTGTAGTGTTTTGACGTCAGCTGTAGATGGTGCTGATAGTTCTGTTTTGTGCACGTTTTTGTCGAGTTGTTCGGAAATATGGAAAAAAACATGATTTATTGAACTACATTGTCCTTTCAATAAAGTTCCAGAATAACCAGTATTAAACACCATCCGTTCATCTGTTTAGGAGTAACGAGGGAACATAGAAACGGACATACATACATACAGGTCAAAAACATAACCCTCCTTTTGGGGTTCACCGCAGTCGGGTAATAAAAATTCAAGACTGTTTTAATAGATTTTACTTACTCAAAGAAAGAACACTAACATTTCGCATTTTTTCAATATTTGTAATTTTTCCTAATCGATAAAAACCAATGTATGTTTGTCCGACTCAGTGCCTAATATTAACACAAGTCGTGATGATTGTGGATAATGTAACGCAATTTTTATATCAAAGCAAGGTCGACAGGACGCGTGTGGAATTCTACCCACATCCTATTATTTTCCGCAAAGTGTTGTTCAACTAGAACGACCATAGACGTAGAACACGATAGACCAATGACAACATATTTAGGGTTGTGTTTTTTTTTGGATGAGAAATCATCAAAAGACTCCTTCCGCTCTGGGTGGAGTTGAAGGGAGTGTCAGACTTCTACTGACTAAAACCCATCCATGTTCCTTCATTGCCCTTTGTGTTCTAGGGCCGCGGTATCTCTTTCGAACAGTCTCGCAACCCTACATATTTAGGGTGAAGTGTACAATTTCAAAGGACACCAAAATGGATATCTTGATGAAATGCCTGAACTAATTGAAGATAATGCTTACCTAGGTCATAATTTTACTTACTTCAATCAGATAACCAATACTTAATCTATTAATACGAAAGAAACGATTAAATCTTTTTCTATAAGAATAAGAAGATCTATTAAAACAATATTCAGTGTTCTTCGTCTTTGGATCTAGTGAATTTCTTATATAAATAACCTATTTACACCTGTATGTCTGCTAAATTCTAACAACATAAAACCCAATCAATTAAAATCCAATTAATATTCTCGATACACGTGCGCACTCAGAGGATATCGATAAATGTAGCCGGACGCATGTTCAATTATTACTTTTTACAATGCATTTCCGCAAAAAAACAACTCTGCTCACTCAATAAATTATTCCTAATCTTGCTTATACTGTTATATCGAATTAACTAGTACAAATTACTATCTCTGCCTCGTTGATAGACCAACGTGGTCATAAGATTAACTGCTGAGCGTGAAGTCCCGGGTGAGATTCCCAAGTCGGGCAAACTGTTATTGTGTTTTTCTATCAGGGATTTCGCAGTACCAGACACGACATCTGGATTTGTGCACAATTGACGGCAATAGGCTCGCCCCCTATTACATTGGTCTTAAATATAACTGGTGAAATGTTGGTGCACTGTTAGGTACTTACTGTTTAAACCTTGGAGGAAAACAGGTGTGATGTTATGTTAAATTAATACCCGTAATCGCTAAATCCAAGATGGTGGTCAATGGCTGGCAAGTTAGAAGTTGTAAAACTATGAGATCAGATCGGAATCGCCCACCACCGGCTCTAATAAATGACGTCATATTATTTATGATACAAAAATATCTGATGATTGTGGCTGAACGTGTTGTTCAACTTTTTTCAGGGCTGTCTAGCGTGTTAGTCAAGTGTGTCTAGGTAATCTATTTGGCTGAAAAGGCAACTGAATCTGCTATTCATTTGGTAGAATTAATTGAGGAACTAACAGCAGAAAACCCTGGTTTTGTGCCACTCTACCAGGCAGAGATTCTAGAGATAGAGCGTAATCAAGCAAGACTGTCTCCTTCTAAGGCAGTCATAATGTATGAAAAAAAAAACTTCATTTAAAAGCTCATTTAGATATCTATTTTCCCGAGTATTCATCATCTAGAGACTGTCTTGATCCAATGCTGGATATGGACATATCTTTTAAAAACAATACCTTTTTCGAGGACTGTCTCTGTTAGCGTGAACGTCTTCAAAACCGACAGCCCTGCTCCCAATTCAATGTAAAATGCTGATCACTAATTGACAGAGTCATAACCGTTATATGTAGTTAATCAGATGCCACCAAATAAAGTCTGGTGTAGTTCTTTGATTAGCGTTTTATTGCCTTGATTTGCTTCCCATAATCAATGTAATGGATTTATAGTTTTCAATAGCGGTTTGGTACCTTTGGAACAGTCATAAATACTCTGAAGTTTATTGTATCATCAAAATAGTTCATATTGGAAGTTTTAGTCAAATATGAAGTAGGGCTAAACGAAGAAATATAAATCTTGGAATTATACTTCAATTTAATCTGAAAACTAGGTCGATCGTATTACTTGTAACAAAACCTAAAGTAGGACCATATATCTCCTGGCTCCATGTTATTGCCATTGTAAATATCTAGCGACGGCGAGACGCGACGCCGCGCATATGAATCGTCAAGTGGCAGGGCGAGGCCTCATCTTGTGAAACACCAAACTATAAACTGCATTCCTTATCATCCGTATCTCAAAAGCTGCAAGGACCATTATCGAAGTTCCGGACGCCAGATCTAACTCTGCATCTTATTCTAGATTCGCTTACAACTGCACATTAGTTTTAATTAATGCAGCTAGTTCAACTCCAATCATATTAATTACAAGTTAAGATCTCATTTTCATTGTCAACACTAAAAATAACTTGGACTGTATCTGTGTTAGTATGAGAAACAAGACTTGCAGCTTCAATTAAACGATTGTTTGCAAGACAACTGAGACATTTGAATAGTAGAACCTTACTTTTTTTAAGTCTCCGAGAATGGTCAGCGGAGGCCTATTTTTACATACGCATCGCTTACTATAATTGGTATGAAAGGACTCGCTGAATGCTGTCTAAAAATAGACGAGGAATTTGTATTCAGTACAATTTTGTCTCGAAGCGGTCGACGACAATGCTTGGAAAAAATTGCAAGCCCTTTTATATTGCATTATTTCTTCCATCCGTATGTAATTCTGTTTTATTGTGCCGCAACTTGAAATGCATGGAACACCGAAACTGTTGATATGCTCAATTCAGTTTGAAGGTTTTAGGGTTTCTTGCATCAAATCAGAATTGGAATTAGTAGTCACTAACTCTCAAAGAATAACTGTTCTATCACTATAATTATCTAACTTCCATTTAATTAATTTACAGGTGGGATGTTGACATTTGATACTACCACAACCTAAACTAATAAAACATTGAATTTAGATAGTGTTAATATACATAAATTAGAAGAACTAACAAGGAACCAATCACCACAACTCCGTGAAACGGTCGATCTTACCAAAGATAAGTAACCAATGTAATGCCTTTCTCATTTCCATATCATTAAATACACAGTAAATTATATTCTCTACTGTTAGACAGTTCATCATAAGCCGATTAAATATTACGAAGAATATTACAAACATATCAACATACATGTGTGTACCTTAATCCGCAGCGTAAACCACAATCTTTATGTATATTTTCCATGTAAATTCCATGTGAATTTATACTACCTCTGATTATGCGATGGCTTCAAGAATTTATTCGATGAGTAGGTTACATGCAAAACGAACGTTGATACAATCTGGGACATTCCTTTTATATGTTTATAGTAGGGCTGCTCTGTTGTTTTTAGATGCATCTATCTTGACGTCTGCCTTTCGTCTGTCTACAGTTTGTCTATAAAAGAACTCTGCGTCAGTTCAAAGGAGAAAGAAATAAATGTAGTATTTATTTTATGTTTTAGAATCTAGTTTAAAGGCTTTGTGCCTTAGTCGAATTTGATCCGTGTTTTTGTGTACAGAAACTTGAACTTGCTTGCTGTAATTGCCCAATAAATTCTGTTGACAAGGCTTTTCTTTTGCAAGTAGCGCGATGTCGTCAGTGTCATCCCTGTCTCTATAAGAATGTACACCGTGTACAACATTTGATTGCCGTCGTTCTATGACTTATTTAACGAGATCATCGAAACTATTCGCTGGACCTTTGATGTCTAACAATTTCCTTGCTTCCTTACATAGTCGAACGACTATGAAACAAGTTCTGTTTACTCATTTACTGCAATTTTCATATCCATTTCTAGATTTTATGTCTGTTCTTACAACTATCGGCTATAATCTGACCATTTGTTTGGAATATTCAATATTTACCTGATGGGCTTGGCTTTTAAGGTGTTAGGAATCCAAATAACTGTTGTGTAGAAATACTTTACTTCTACCTGCTTGCCTTGATATTGATGTTATTCTAAAATTCTACAATCGTTCGTATCATTTCTCGTTCGTATTTCTACATCGTTCTCACATATTGTACCATCTCAGCATTAATGATGTAACCAAGGCTTTGTAACAATATTCTGATTTAAAAGAGTGTCCACAAAGAGTGTACTATTATTTTCTATCTCTGACCAAATATTTGTGTAACACATCATTCATTTGTAACTGCAGTGTGAATTACGTTGCACGAGGATATTTATGTACTAGTATCTTTGTTCTGTAATAGCCCTGCTTCCTGTCAGCATCGCATTTGTCATAAACCGCGTTATGGTTCAAATAACAGACCAACAGTGGCAACAGTTGAACGCTTTGTATTAGACACTGCTTTCTCTATAATTATAATATTAATTATTCAAGTGCAGTACTCTGTGAAATTGCACTGCAGCATTATGAAAGTTCCTATTCAAATAAACTAAGCTAACTCAGCGTTAATATTACAGAAATGTTTAAGTGTTTTCGTAAAGTTAATTAAATGGTGCAAAAAAAACACAGTTTCATTATTTCTAGACTTGGTACCGTGAAAGTTGAACCAGCTGATGAATTCACAGAAAGAACTGATGATAAAATCGTGAACAGTATTCCTATATTTAAAACAGCAAGTCGTCTTGACGTGACAAGAGACACAATGATTGCAGGTGTCTGTAATGGCGAACGATTCACTTAATTGTACTCTGATGGCTCAATTGGAGCTAATTGCAGTAATTTGGCTTAATGTTGAACACTGATTAATTTAAGATAACACTAGTAATAATTATAACAGTAGCTTATCTATATTTTTCATCTTAGCTATTAAGAATCACGCCTCCTAAGACGCGATGAGAATCTATGATAGCGGTGAAGTAAAAACGATGATGAAGTGTATGGAAATGACAATAATTACAAGTGACTTATATGTTATTTGGGAATCAAAATGAATGTCTGACTATTGGTAGAACCTGAAGCAAGAGTACAAGCTAAACATTTTACGCGTCAAAGCAAAGTATCCAATATAAAAACCAATTGGTAAACCAACAGATTTTGTGCGGCATTCTTCATTGTAACTGATTGATATGACCATGTCTGGGAAACGTTCGGATTGAGGATTACAATTGCCACTTGGCCACGCTGCCAGCCTTGAACATTGTGCCAAAGGATAACAATTTGGCACTTGCATCCTTTAAACTATGTTATTTGGTCATAAAAGTCGGTAAGTAGGCTTATTGGACTATAAATATTGGCAGTAAGTGTTAGTTGTCTTGCTGAGAAAATGTTCATTGCATTTTCATTCAATTCTATGGCAGTTTTCCAAATTCTCATGCTTTTAAGGAAGTTGAATTCGTTTGTTCAGACATCTCTATTTACAGATTGGACTCTCAAATCACAACACAATTCTTTCACGAAAAGGTCACAACACAACATAAGAGAACATAAGATGCAAAATTCAAACTTCATGAACATCTTCCATAAAATCACAAAACAAAGTAATATTCCCTGGGATATCCTTCTCTTGACACTGCAATAAATTAATCTAAAGTAGGAGCAAAAGAAATAAACCTGGTTTATTGCCTCCACCTATATTTACGAGACAACGTCCAGGGTATAAAATTGGCATCTTCTGGAAACTTTAAACGCATCGTAATAATAGATGTGAAAGCACGTTCATCCTTGAGTACTGGTTATAAGTGTCCCAATTGTTATCTGATTGGCTACAATAGCTTTAATGACCCAGAATCAATCATATGATTGGAAGGCACAGGATTCAATTTGTGATTAATTGGATTTTCTACTTACTGTAACGAGGATCATGTCTGCTTTTAATATTTTTATGGTTATTAATGGAATGTCATCGACTTAGTCCGTTGAATGGTTCTTCTTAAAGTTAAGCCTTTACGTATAGTCTTCTTTATTGAGTTCATTTGAAGTTTTATTATTATCGGAATCTACCGCTGCTTCATATAAATTATAAATCGACATCAACACGGGATCTTGCGCAACCTCATGCTTGTATCATTATATTAATTGACGGGCAGTTCAATGCCAAATGCTCCCATTGATAAAGTCACAGGCGTCCCGGTTCACATGGTGTTCGCAGTCACTATCTTAATTGGTAAGGTCATTGTTAATAATTATTTTGAACGTAGTTCATCCAACTATGTTAATGGTTTATCGGACGATACAACGCGGATAGATTTTAATAAGCAGAATATTTAAAATGAGATGTATCAAGTCGACCTTGTTAGCTTTTCTCCTCTTCTTCATTTCATGTTTTATTCACGTCTACAATCTACCAATTACCTACATTTTGACCTCGAAACCTAGCCAATTTGTTGGCTACATACCGCATATCTCATTCCGAGGTCGTATCCTTTTTCTGCTTTATTAAGACACTGCATTTCATATGTAATATGCGTCTACTGTCACATCAAGGCATTAATTCACAATTTACTGCGCCGAGACGCGTTGGTGACTAATTTCACCAAGGCCAAAGACGATCCATTATTATTTATTACCTTATGAAATGATTCCCTCAACAAACATTACATTTCCAACCTTATGACCAACAAATTAAGTCCGTTTTCACTTTGCGCTGCTGGAATTGAAATCTCATTTGGACCCTTTACTACATCTGTGAGTCACAAAAGCGAATTAATGTGTTACTAAAAATAGTGCGAATGTAACCCAGCGTTTTATGTGCAAACAACTACGATTGTTAACAGAAAATTTCTTTGTCTTGAATGTCAATTATCATTTTAGGTATTTCTGTATCCTTCGTTTCTGAATTTTCTTTTTATTCTACAGAGATGATGCATTATCTTTATGTATTGTGAAATCAGTGATTATTTTGTGTGCTTTGTTGAAGTAATTTTCCACTTCACCTTTATAACTTTCCGATACTTACGTTACTTCTGTGTCAAGTGTTTCGACATCAAACAACGGTTCATGTGGCTGTGCGTGACCGTTTTAGGTAAATTTTATGACAGGTGCCAGCAATTTGTTTATATCCATCGTGTTTATTCTACTCAGGGCTGCCCTTTGTACTAAATTCTTTGTAGGTTTTTTATGTCTCTCGGTTTTTGTATGGATTACATTGAACTTGATAGTATTTCACTTTCACGAATAAACGTAAATCATTCTTTGAATTTAGTCATTCAATGAAACTATATATCCATCCACTGTTGAATTTTGAATATTTTATGTGGTTCTGTAATGTTTTTACGTAGACATCAATTTCTGAATATTGCATAATAGGGCTTTAACCTTAGTGGTATTACAAAGTATTCATGTCCATCTTTGTGTGTTACCCCTAAACTATTGTATAAAACGCATTGAACCGCACTCTCTCCTGCAACAAGTCTGTCCGCGGGTCTGTTTGTGCGTGCACCATGGGCTCCCGCCATTATTTATAGAATTACAACATTTCTTCTAAAAACAGAGTTTTACTTACGAAACGCTGGTTCCCGTTATAGTCAATTTATTGAGAAACTGCGACTGAAGTCATTTCATGGAAACGTGTGGCTACAGATCTTGGAAATTCTGTTATAGGTATTGCGGCTAGTTTGTTAAAAAGTAAAACTTCTAATATTACGGGTTTTAATGTTTTAGCAGATTTTTTAATCGGCTCAAAATTACAATGTTCATCATCATTTAGATTTTTAGTGACTGTTATTATCAGAAGTGTACTTATAACTCATGAGCCCTATCGTACTCTACCCTATAATATAAAGCTGTTGAAGTAGATCATTGTTGCGAATGTAGTGCTGTTCACTACAAAGGGCTGGAGGGCGCTTCCCCTGCTGAGCAAGCACTTTTGTTCAAATTGTGCAATCATATGCCCTTAGTGGACTATATTTTTTGGAAGTCTTTTGATCAATGGTCCTTTTTAAAAAATAAAATAATAATTCTGAGTTCTTTAAATCGCATATTGTTATATTTTAGATTCTAAACTATTCCTGAATCGTATGGCTTGGTTATAATAAGCATGATTCCGGTTTCATTTTCCATAAATTCCACTTTTTGAACTTACACATTACACAGATCATCATCACAAATCAGACGGTCCTCTAAAATGCCCTTCTTCACATCCTCGTAATAGCTGGCAAGAAGCAGCAGTGCGCCCAAATACTCAGTAGCACATCAATTCATAAAGCATCTTCTACATTCACAGTTATATTCAAACCAAATACAATAATCCCATCTATGATTACTTTCTTTTCTTCCAAAAAGCAATTGGCAGTGCTTTCCACTCCACTGCTCTCCCTACACAACGACACATCCAGTGCGCACTAACTGGCGTCCCACTGGGTGATACTGGCTGTTATTACTTCTTTGTGCACAACTTGCGCAAGTCCACCTGCTGTGCGCCCGTGAGTAACGAGCCTTCTATTAAGTCGTCCATTATTATTTTAGTGTGAGTTAGCATTAGGTTGTGAAATGTGTGTTGTTTGTACTAGACCTGTTTTTTTGATGTTGTAGTGAAAAAAGGTCTTGAGCTTGTCTTGCCATGGGTATCCTTACTGTGCGTTTCCACTGGCGCAATATCCAGATAAACCATGTCGAAATCTTCGTATATTTCTCCTTCTGCATCTCAGTTGAAATCTTTTATCTCATCAGACAAAATGTATTTCGTGATCGCATCGCTAGTTGAACGCAGTTATGAATCAGTCAGGTAAAAAATATTCTGAATGATTGGGTTTTGAGAATTGACTTCTTTCATGAAAGAGATTTTTATCAGGAATTTGTCTCATACAATTTGATATCGATAACAGTTGCACAATATTCTTTGTCGTCATCCATCATTCCAACGGAATTAAAAGTTTTATGAAATGTTAAAATAACAATACTTTATCTTTCCTCTACTCCTTCAATTGCCGTCTTATCAATATTGTTTTACAAAATTTCGAAGTGAAATGGCTTTAGTAAAATGTTACCGACGCTGAAGTGCTTTTCTTAGACGAGAAAATGACAGCAAACAGTAACTTTGTTCAGAAGTACATGTAAACTGAAATCTGGCACCATCATTTCCAATTTTAGGGAAAATATCTTTGAATTTTAGTTAAAATTACAGCGTGCCATCTAGAAACTTCGCAGTCAATAACCTCCCTCGCCCTCTACCCTCTTTGCTATGACGTCAATAGAAGCCTTTAATCTCATTTGATAGGATAACCAAAAGCCGTTCGTCGTAAATTGATACTTTTCGGGCACCTACCCTTTGTATGGTAAGTATATAATTCAATAGATATAATGAGCTCTTTCGCCTAGACGTTAAAGTAATGACGTCAAAACTGTCTGAATATAAACAATCGTGATATTACTACGTTAGTCTAATTTATGTTTTGGTTTGTTTAAACATTAGCTTTATCAAACAAATAAACAAGCCCATCATGCAATTTACCGAGTTGAAATACACGCCAACAACTTTTATCCCATTGTTCTGAAAACGAACCTAGATACAATATCCACATGTATACATGTTTGTAAAACAAATGAGTACCTTAAAAACAGTCACACAGGATACAGAATACATCTTGAAACAAAAGACGATCTTCAAAACAATCACACACGTCAGCACATAAACAAAAGAGTCACCAACAGTTTTCCTCTATGTACGTCAGTTAGCAACAATTTCCCCGACCTACGACAACACCGGTCGTTCACCCCGACGACGTTCCACTTGACAATCTCCCAGTAACACCCCCCGTGCTGACTCGAGACTGCATTGAAGAGCTCCTCTCCCAGATAAAACTGAGGCACAAAGCCTTCCCCGAGAGCCCTCAACGTACAATTCTGTTCTGAAAAGGGAAGATGCATTTTTCACTGCAATGCATTTTTCACGTATTGGGAACGAGTGCTTCAGATAATTACTGAGGGACTTCTTTGTGATTTTAATGGTCATTCCAGGGGCTTTTTGATTTGTTTGTTTTTTTTTGCAAATTCGGTAGCTAAGTAAGAAAACTTAACGAGTAATAATTAACGGGGGTTGTGTAGCGGACTCCTGCGTAATATAACTGGAAATGTCGTCTTTAACTCCTTAAGATTAACAAAATGATTAATCTGTAATCATGTGTTAACACTTAACCGTCGTTAACTGCCAACAACAAAGATTTAATTGACACAACAGTTAACTCAATCATATAGTACAGATTAGCTGTAGTTAAGTTAGAACAGTGATAGCTTCAAGTGCTTAAAGCGTAAATCTAAACATTATTCAATTTAAACGGAAATGTGTCAGCTAAGGCACGACTAAAGAATATAAGTGGCTCACTATTAACATCGTAAAGGTAACACTTATGTACAGGGCTTCCGTTCCATTTACACACATTGTGTGTACCGACTAATGAATTCACTACAGTTGCAGATCAAAAGATATTCACGTCCGTGCCTCAAGCTGCAAATATAACATTAACATAGACCAAAGTAAAAGCGCCCTTAAATGTAACTGGAGTAGGATTCAGGATAGACGCAGATATCAATCACGCAACGCCTAAGTTCGACAAAAACGATGCAACGAAGGAATATGATCCCTAACCTCTTGAGTTAGGATTGTGAAAGACTGCAGAAGTATGAATGGTGGCTGAAGACTAAAACAGTAGTGTTGGAATCGCTCGCGTTATTGCTACGTAGACGATTAATAATAAAGCTCCTTTCATGGCCATAAATATTGTATCAGTGGAAAATCATAAATAGGAACGGGAAATGAAAATATTTATCTTCTAGAAGCTAGTGTTTATTCTGAATAACCACAGATATCATTTGGATCATCTTGTTTTCATCAATCATCTCACACATAAATAATGGAAGTTCCTCGAACTTAGGCTTGAATTGAACAACATTGTTTTACTACATCATTTATTTTCTGGAGAAGAGGCAGACTAAAGGAAGGCTCATTTTGTTTAAGATGAAATAGCCTAGAAGGAATAATAGGACATTTTCCAGCGTTAATGATATTGCTAGATTAAATAATCTTTATCTTCGTCTTTGCGTGTCATCATCACCATCATCATTTCAGCCGAAAGACGTCCACTGCTGGACATAGGCCTCTCCCAAGTGTCACACACACACACACACACACACACGCCACATTGACCGGTCACGTGCTACTCGCATCCAGCGGATCCCTGCAACCTTCACCAGGTCATCGGTCCACCTAGTCAACCTTCCTTCTTCTTTGCGTGTCGATCGAATCAAATAATACCCAACGAGTATATCCACCTGCCAGCTCTTTCGTTTGCTTCGTTTAAATCCCGAAAGGTGCAGGTGGATGTGCAGAATGGGCAAGATAGGAGGTGGAGCATATCTAGCAGAGGAGCTCCACACTGGAATTGGATAAATAATACAAACTCACTAGTCAAAGTCACTAATTTCTGATCCCCGTGACTTAACAGAAAAAAGTCCAGCATGAACTAAAACAACGCAACGACACACGCACCCAATTCCTATTCCATCCTAGTCACATTAAAAAACATTCCTAACATTTACAAACAAATTGCCAAGGATACAAAATATATAGCAGTCCAACGTAATGTGCAGCACGTCCTGCCGACTTCCGTTGCGCAGGCGCCGCCGGCACTGACACTGACCTGTTCCCACGACGTCCGATAACCAAGCATGCTATAGAAATATCCAAGTTCTACCATTCCTCTTTTAAAACACCCACACGTATGCAATGCAAGGTTGTCTGGACGATATCGTTATCAGCGATAAGACCACCACTGTACCCATGAAAATGGCAATATTTTATTGGAGCTGTATAACAATCTGGTAAATAAGGAAGAACAATTCTATTCTGTTCTATGACTGCTAAATATAATGTTCCTGTTTCAAGGATGTCGGTGTAATTACAAGCACATTAAACACATTCTGTCTTTGGCCTTAGGAATGGCTCTGGCATTGCAAATGTCAGTAGACTTCGGCGACCACTTACCATCAAAAGAACCGCCCGCTTGTGCTTCATTAAAAATGAACTTCACTTGTGAGTCCCCCCTTACCTCGACGTTTGATTGGTGTAAACGAGCGCACATTGCATATGTGTGCAGCAGGCGACAGAGGAGTAGTAGTATTTAATCTGGGCCGTCAGGAAGCCTGTTATTTATGCCAGCAATAATTGTAACGGGATTATCATGGAATGCAAAATTGACACTTGAGAAAGCCCTGAGACTTATACTACTTTTAATTCTTATGTTTTGATCCTTATTGTATACAATATTGATGCGCGAGATTTTTTGCTCATTGCAGATATGAACATTGTAATTTCAACAGCTTTGGCTACACAAAACTATAATTTTTTTTTAGATCTGTCGACATCACCCATTTACCTTCTCTCCAGATTGATAGTGTATAGTTTGTTCAGTGACAAATAAACTTCACATATTTCTTTAATCCCCTCTTTCTGCTTCGCAAAAATCAATCAGAACACACGAAATCTTCCGCCACATCAAACCCATTACCACATTCATGATATGCATCATCACGAAACTTGTCACCGCCTACATTCCGTGGCATAATCTCATTAAAACTATGTCTCTTATATGTCTTCCTGCTACACGTGTCATACTTACGCGTGATTTCAAAGTCATGCTATTTCTACTTAAGATATTAAATGAGATTTCTTTCAATTTTACTTTTCCTTGTTGGCCAGTAGCGATTAGCGAATCATTTTGATGTAGCATGAAAATTAAACTGAAAAGTGTATTACATATTTCTAGTAGCTGTTCAATAAATGCATTGAGTTTGGCCGAAGGAATCATGGTTATGTTCAGTTGCTTTATGGGTAATTCTAGGATCTTTGTTGTTATCATATGACATCTCAAATCTCTTTTACGTATCTATTTTTACGTATTTATTTTATTTAATGTTTGCTTTCATATTCGTGTAAACTAATTCTGTGTTTCTTTTTTATTTCAGGTATGTTAAAAAAGTCATACACCATCAGCCAAAATTTCCGTTGGAATCGTTTCGTATCTTTCTACTTTAGCTGTAAGTACCTTTACGTAACACTTTTCTTCAATATCTAAATAGAGGAAGGGACTGATATCTAGGTTGGGCGGATCGGATTTCACTGAGAATTGATCTTGTTTGCGAGCATCAATTACTGTGTGCTCAGAGACTAGTAATTAAACAAGCTGTCTCTTGTGCCATTCATATTCCAGCAAGGTGGTCTCCTGGGACATCGAACGCCCAACTCATATTTTAACTTACTACCTACTATTTCTCATCATTTCGCTTTATTAGCATAGCAACGTTCATGAATTTTTCATCCATTTAACATTAGCTATTTCAAGACGCCCCGCAATTTATCGTCAATTCTCAGATGTTTTATTTTCATATCTCACCCATTCCGTGACGAGAAACATTACAATAATTCCTCGAATGTTTATGTGTTTACACTAACCTTGGCAACGAACGAACAATTTAATGAATCGGAAAAATCTCGAGTTGTTTTGTGAAACATAACGGTTCCAGGAACATTATTTAAGTGAATTTCGTGTCCAGTGATATAAACATTTGCGCATGCGTGCACGGCTGCGCCCGCGCCGAGCCGCCGCCGCCGCGTCTGCGCAAGACCCTATATTTATCCTCTCAAGGGTTTCCTGCTCGAAATGTTTATTAATTTATATATATGTAAACCGTTTGTTTACGCACACACCACGTGGCGGGGCCAATGAACTTTCTCATGATATTTTTGTTTTTACTTTTGTGAAACGAATGTTTTTAATTTTATAAACGGCAGTAAAATTATATAAAAATAACTTTGCTTTAATGATAACGCCACGGTCATTAACGGCTTGCATTTCACCACTTAATATTTTTCATGTTTATTTCATTTAGTCGACCTTGCTTTTCTCTTGATGCACTTTGTAACGCCTTGCAAGTGTGTTGAAAGAAACTATTTCTGTTATTGGATGTTTTAAATTGTATTCGGTTACAATTTATTTGTTATTATTATAGACTCTTCTCGATTTCCCAACTATGTTTATTGGAATGCACGTAAATGTGAGATCGTAGATTTGACATGATTTTTGCCATAATGAGCCAACCCACAATCTCTTATTAATTCAGTCAAATAAATACCCCAAAGTAATCCAATCCAATTAAATGTTGTAATTACTATCTAGTTCAATCAGCGCCATATTCATCCAGAGCGTATGCTTAGAACAGATTTAAAATTAATCAGCGTAGACTACCCAAAATCAGTCCACTTACTTTGGAAAATGGTAGAAATTTTGTTGTGGGTTAGTACATTTTGGCAGAACTACGCTCAATTTCGAAGTGGGTACCGCCGTTCTAACTAGAAAGTCGGTACCCACTTCAAAATTGAGCGCTATCAAGTGATAGCGCTATGTGCGTCGCATAGCAAAACTAATCATTGTATAATTTAAAGCCCTGCCAAGGGACCGATGGCTCTGGTCCCCACGTACTACTTTCTATTTAATGGATATATCTAACCCGTCCCGTCAAACCCGCTATCCTTGTCAGGTCGACCTCGATCGCACACACTTTATATTGTGTATTCCGCGAATCCAATCAAAACGTTAATTATTTTACTAGCTAATTGCGTAGTTCACATATTTACTTTTTACCTTTTAAGAGAGTGAAACTAATATTGATAGTTAACGTGTTTCTATTGAGAATGGGTCTGCGTTAAGGCAAATGGACTAACAGAACTGGCGGCATACAATGACGTCTTAGAGCCTTATTTTTTTAATCTTATTCCAGTGTAGGAAAGAGATGGCGTTAGACGTCTCCTATAGAGTTATAGGTTTTCCACACTGGAGTGACATTAAGACGTCATGGTAAGCCCCCTGAATTGCAGTTAATTTTATTAAATATTCGGTGAATTGCTTTAGCGCTTGATTAGTCATTCCTGCCCTCTTTCTCTTTTACTGTCGCAAGCCAATGCTCTGTTGTGTGTGTGTAAATATTTCCTATTCTCAAAAACTAACTTTTGTTTGAATCATAAAACTATTTCACGGGGCCCACCTTGACACGTCTACATAACATACTTGCCTTAATGCCTCCTTCAATTAACCACACACTTTACCTTTACAAAAATAAAGTACATTTCAATTAGCCTCTCAAAGCAAGCGATTATACGGCAAATTTCGGTGTAATTTATGGGGAGTTACAACCATGATGAAATGTCAAATTTTGTAAGGGATACATTCACAAAGGTGTTTAGTAACAACGATTGTTCTTTTGTTAACTGTCGGTATGGAAGTTTCACTTTTGATTCATGAAATATGTTATCTGATTACAATGGAAAATGATGTTCATTCATCGTTGTTGTTTCGACGTATGGAACAATGATCATATGTTGATCATTTGAATGAGTTTGTAAATTCCAAGCTTATAATCAAACGTAGAAATGTGGAGCTATATGAGCGTGAGAAGTAGGAATGAGACATTGATTTATATGATTCTGTCAACGTTATCGTGTACTGCATGCATAAGCTTATATTTTTTTCAATATATGAATGCAAATCCTTTTATATTATTCTAAATCCTATTAATACTAGCCTGCATAGTTGCATATGTAAATTCAGGACCTTAGCTGTCAATCATGCGATCAATGTCAGACTAGTACAGCCGGGTACACAAAGCGGACGTGGCTCACTAAATCCGTGGCGCACGCGCTGGATTGTGACGTTGTTGTCTTTTGCTTCTGTTGTGTAGTATAATATATTCCAAAAGTATTAGATGAAATTGTAAATAAAAGGATCTGAAAACGTACCTGAAAATACCAATTTGTAGTGCTACACTTACAAATTGAATACTTTGGTTGAATCACTTAAATAACTTAACTTTTACAGGCGTAATAAGTATTTTTAATAACACATCGTCGATTTTTCAACTATAATTGGATGTTATTCAAACAATAATTGCTGAAAAGTGGCGTTGATGGAATACAAAGATGAAAGCTTTTGAGCACAGATAAATATGTCATTTTGGTGATCGATTGCATTGATTGAAGAATTTAACCTGATCAGAGTTTGTTTACAATTTCATCAAATAGTAGCTGAGAATAAACTAAGGAGCTCGTGGCTAAATGATAACAGCCGCTCGGATCGATCTTTAGGTTAAGCCGTGCTTGCCTAGGTTGGTCTGTGAATGGGTGACCACCCATTACATACCGAGTTTCCTCTGTGCCTCGGAAAGCACGTTAAGCCATTGGTCCCGGGTGTCATTTGTAGATCTTTGACAGTCGGTAATCAGTGGCCCAAAAAGTCTAACAACCAGTCTTACCAAGGTGTATCGTATTACCTAGTACTAACTGGGTTGTCGAGGTTAGATAGGCAGTCGCTCGATGTAAAATGCTGGTATTCAGCTGCATCCAGTTAGACTGGAAGCTGACCCCAGACCCCAATATAGTTGGGAAAAGGCTAGGCAGATGATGATGAGGAGTAACTGAGAATAAAGTCGTGCCGCATACACAGCATTGTCAACTATCTACATAATAATTGCTGTATAGAAGCTAATTATATCAATTTGTAATTAGTGACAAGTTGAGTCGTATGGGTGTGGCTTGTCACAGACTCACAGTTCAATCGTGTTCCTAATTTGTTAGTCACAGTTGCTTATTAATTAATTTTGCCTGATCGACAGTTCTGTCAGTAATTAAAATGTGGTTATCTGCTTCCGATATCTGTTGAATAACTAGCGCTTTCACGATATGTTTTATTTTATTATCTTTTTTAGAAAGGGATTTGAAATAAACAATATAGCCTTAAGATGTGTCATGCTCTTAAAATTAGTGCACATATTGTGTATGTGCACTAATTTACCAAAGCAAAGAAATAAAGGATGGAATGTGTGAAAGATAATATGACTCAATATGAGATGACAACTAATAGAGAACTAAGAAGAAGACAAGAAGACATGCTGATCCCAAATAAATTGGGTAGGTCAGTAGAATGAATGATGATGACTTAGGTACATATTACTTACCTTGCTTTAGTAGAAATTATTTACCAAATAACTATAGGCAGACACATTTATTTTTAAACACACAGTTTAATATTCACAGTTCTCAATGAATTTTTCGTATAAGTAAATACGAAAAAACATGGTCAGTAGTCAAACTACCTTCGGTATCTACTCATCTGAGATGACATTATGAGAAACTAACCAACCAACAGCAGAAGGACACAATAAACTTAAAAAGTTGAGACTTATGTCATAAAAACTTACACTGTCACTTAAGGGATATCTTCCGTGATTTCGTGATATCGGGAGCTCACAATATAAAGGGTGTAAAAAGACCCTTAGCGAAGCCGAAAGGTACTTGTTTTCTCCGTCATGGCGATAATTTTTTTTTCTGGACCATACCTGGGAACCTTCTAGTTACGGAGATATTGGAGGTCAAAGTTCCAACTTTTTCACAAGTATTTTTTTAAATACTAGTTTAAGGCTTTAAGGCTATAACTTTACTTAAAATATCTCCATGACGCGTTTAGTATTCAATGCATCCATCAGCACAATGTTTTGAGTGCGTTACCTTGAGTTTTACCGTAAAATCTGATTTTTCACCCCAAGAAAAACAATAATAAAAATAAAAGCAATAATTTTTGCGTAGGGTTACTTAGTTTGATGTACATAATGCTTGGTTGACGGCTTCGTGAAGGGTCCGTTTACACCCTGTATAGTTGAAAATCATGGAAGATATCATGTAAGCGACAGTGTAAGTTATTATAAGTTATAAACCGTGAAAGCTTAAAACAGTGTCATGTCATAAAAGTTTGAAGATAATTTAAATTTATTACGTTTTATGTAAAAGGCTAATGTGATAGAAAGTAGCAGTTGACAGTAAGGATACTTTCACACGCACTATTTACTGCCTGTGTCGGGTAATATGTTGATTTTATAATTAACGTTGGGTACTTTGTTTTCTAGTCTTTAAAAGATAAAAGACTATGTTTTAATTTTTTAAACTTAAAAGGCTTTCCAAAGTGAGCTTTTTCTGCCTTTACTATAATATTAGAAGTCATAATTAATTAAATATCATACGAAAGTGTTTTTTTTAACCAGATTCACAAAAAAGAAAAAAATTATGTTAGTGACCATGATTAAGATTTTAAACTATCGAAAAAAACTAACTAACTTCTGTGATTTTAAACATGGTAAATATCCCGTTTCCTGTCTAAGTAATAGTGACCATGATTGTTTAAAATATTATTCTTCCAGCAGAACTATATCGTAAGTGGTGATTCCATTCTTGCGTGCACATATCGATAACATCACCAACACTGATTTCTGAGAACGATAAATTACCAATGCTTTGTTTTACAGTTTTCCTGCTGCAGAAAACTAATATACTCAGGAATGTTGCATTTATTCGATATTTCACACCACATTTAGCGATTTAACTGTGACTTTTCACACCTACTCTTTTTAATCAGTCGTGTACAACCAACCTCACAGTACTGTACCAGTTGTGTGAAACAATCACGGGATGTTAGTTCGTGTTTTAATGTTGTTAAGACGGATTATCGTGTGTGGGTTTTGTGTGGTGATAAGGTAATGTGTTGTGGAGTGCTCGGAGCACTTCGTGACTGTGTCTTCCCATTGTAGTATGATACACATTGTCTTTGCGTTCAGCGAGCTAATTTTAGCTAAAGGTGATACTGTTTTATGCAGGTATCACAAGGATTTTCTTTTAACTACATCTCTGTATTACTCTGTATGTATTTACAATAAGAAAACTCCATGAAATATCTGTTGGTAATTTTTAGCTACAGATCTTTCTATTTTCGGAATAAACAATTCTACATTATCATCATTCTCTTGCCCTTATCCCAATTCATTTGGGGTCGGCGCAGCATGTCTTCTTCTTCCATACTTCTCTATTACTCATCATCTCATCAGCCACCTCCTTTCTTGCCATATCATCCTTTACACAGTCTATCCATCGTTTCTTTGGTATGCCTCTGCTCTTATATACAATTCCACAACGATAATAATTTCAAATTATATATTTCTGGTTCATGAAAATGTAGTTCTGTGTCTGTTATGTTGAGCAGTTGTTACAAAAATGATTTAAAACAACGTAACATCACTCTCGAGATTTATACAAGCTCTCTTTTTCTAAAAAAAAAAAAAACCTAAAAACAGGAAACTGCTAACAAAAAAACTTTTAAGAAAAACTTTACGACTGTGTGTCCATCTTAAAAACATCGTGCCGTATAAAAAAGGCCTCGCAAAAAGCTAAGGGCACTTACCGAAAAACATCACCACAATTGATTAGCTTTTTTACATTCACGTTTCTGTACTATAGTTTAATAAATTGACATTGTCAGCACCTTTATGTCGAAGGAATAAGGTAGATTTTCGTATTGCACATGTTACCACTCATGATCAGTTGATAAATGATAGTGATAGATCGTCTTGAATCAGGGTGTCAATGACCTCAGTAAAATGGTTTATGGTCAAAGTACTTATCTACTTGTCTCGTGCGATGGTTACGGCACAAGGTGATTTTTTTCTTAATGCTCTCTGACAATATGTGGTTTGTGTAACAAGAAATTGGATGTTTGATTGGTCAGAATGGAGGAGCTCGTGGCTAAATACTAAATCAACAATAGTTTATAATGCGCATTGCTCTTGCGCCGATGACGTCAGAATCGCGTGCGCAACGTTACACTATAACCCGAGGAAAATCGATACCGTTAAAATATCGGAAGTTAGACTCTAAACACTTTGGTATTTGTACTACCATATACAAAGTCACTGGATAATATTTGCATTTCGGAGAAAATCATATGTCAGATTCTTTGTAAGCAACGTCAGTAATTTATTTAAAAGAAAATTATATTTTTTGTTTCATAACTTCAACAATAGTATATTATTCGCTGCGCCTTGCTCCTGCGCCGATGACGTAGGCAGCGAGAGCAATTACGTTGCACTGTAATGCGACAAAACATTCAAGCCACCAAAGCGGGAGACAAGCGAAGCTGTGCAAGTTTCGACCTAACACAGGAGAAACGACATCCGCGATGATGTGGATTTCAACCAAAATGATTGGTCCAACCACACACGTCTCCTCTCCGCTCCGGTATGGTGGGAACTGGGTCTTCAGCGATAGTTTCAATATCGTTAAAATATCGAAAGATAGACACTAAACACTGTAGTTTTTAAGTTGCCGAAGGCAGCTACCGCTCTACGAAGAATAAAGTCACCTTGCAAAATATTTGCGCTTCGGGGAAAATCGTAATGTTGATTCTTTGTGAGAATAAAATAGTAGCGTACGTGATTTTCATCTAAGCTTGCCCATTATGCTTTTTTTTGTTTTTAAAGTTTAATCTAGATGTTTATTTTTTATTTTACTGGCCACCCATAATTTGAATTGCTCTTCCAAAAAAACTGTTTTAAATAAGGAACTAGATAATAACTCTGTGACCTTCGTGCCCTGTTTGGCCATTTAACTTAAATTTGTAACCAGCCTGCTA
This sequence comes from Noctua fimbriata, assembly GCA_905163415.1. Lineage (NCBI taxonomy): Eukaryota > Metazoa > Arthropoda > Insecta > Lepidoptera > Noctuidae > Noctua > Noctua fimbriata. The sequence goes on from LR990930.1 coordinate 4,020,826, forward strand.
TGCACCAAAAGAGACCGACAATGTGGCAATATTATCAACAAGTTCTCATAAATAGCCCAGTCATATTAGGTAAAAAAAGGGGTCAACCTCGGAATGAAAGATAATAAGCTGCAAATTGGTATGAACCTTTGTTTTGTCATTCTAAATGTTGTCTCAAAAGTCACAATCGTTATCGTGTCCGCGTCTCAAGATATTCAAGGTCAAAGGTCACAAAAATCGGTTTTTCGCGAATATCTGGCTTCCTATCGGTTAAATGAGATTTGCATTTATTATAAAAGTTGTAGGCTATAAAATTCCCTACAACTTTAGTTTAAACTTTTTTTTCATACGACCAACCGTTTTGAAGGTAGAGCGCGAAGAGTGCACATCGTACAGTCATATACGGCCTAATGCAAGGTCAAGCGTGAGTTATGGTTATCAGTACGTTATAAAGTCAATTATTGACTTTACAAGCTTGCCTCAACGCTTCACTGTATCCAAGTAATCCCGATGAAGAAAATACATATGATCCCGATATTCTGGAAGGTTTGGAGATGAACATGACAGATAATGAGGATGATGACAATGAATCGAACATTTTTGAGCGACAAGAAGAAGAAGACGACGAACAAGAAGAAGATAATTAGCTTCCATTTCCAATTTCATTACAATTAAAATCAACAAAGATACTTTTGATATTTGAACTCACATTTTGATAAATGTATATTATGCCGTATTTAATAATAAATAAAAATATGTGTAAAATATATACTCTTACTATCATTTTAACTTAAAATAAAACTAAAATATATAATCCAGAATTAATAATATTTTATACTTAAATAGTTAAATATGAATAATTATATATAAATAATCAAGTTACTTACTTTAATTAAATATAAATAATTAATAGTTAGTACATAAATAATAGGCATTGTTTAATAATTATAATTTCCAAGTAAATAATTGACTTTATAACGTACTGATAACCATAACTCACGCTTGACCTTGCATTAGGCCGTATATGACTGTACGATGTGCACTCTTCGCGCTCTACCTTCAAAACGGTTGGTCGTATGAAAAAAAAGTTTAAACAAAAGTTGTAGGGAATTTTATAGCCTACAACTTTTATAATAAATGCAAATCTCATTTAACCGATAGGAAGCCAGATATTCGCGAAAAACCGATTTTTGTGACCTTTGACCTTGAATATCTTGAGACGCGGACACGATAACGATTGTGACTTTTGAGACAACATTTAGAATGACAAAACAAAGGTTCATACCAATTTGCAGCTTATTATCTTTCATTCCGAGGTGAAAGCCCTAATATGACTGGGCTAAAAGTACCTTAACAAGATTGTAGGAGGTGTGACTTGTTCAATGTTTATGTCGCAGCAAATTTTTTGCAATGTGAACTAAAAAGGAACCGCCCGTCAGTTAACTCAAGATTTTTTGTAACCATCCTTCACGTCAAACAGAATAGAACACTATAATGTTTAATGTCACTCGCGCTCCAGGCTTGAACTGTCCAACTAGCTGCTCTTGCGCAACAACATTCTTTCAAACCTTTTGTTCAACATAAAACACGTGTTACAATTTTTATCGCCGCCCATTACATTCCAAATGGTCCACCGATTAGTGTTGTGTCTACTCAGATACTCAGTATCGATATAAAACGATCAGTAATTAATCGATACTAGTTAATATACGGCGTCTAGAAGCAATTATGCGTGAGCTTTATACACGGTTTGATCGTAATTGCTCTGAATTAAGTTGTTTCTGTCAAGGCGACGTGAGCAGTTACTCATACCGACTCCTCCCTTAAAAACCGGCTAATTGCAGTCTCTATATTCAGGTAATAATAATTTCTTCATTCTGTATATCGAACCGACAGATATGAAGCGTGAATTAGTATCGTGACGACCATCTTACATAATCCAAATTGAATTTTCGAGTTCTTAAAGGTTAAACGCTTTGCCCAATTAATTTGTAGTAGTCTGTTCCGACTATGAATTTATTACTGCAAAATCAAACAGTCAATTTCCTTATACTGATAAATATTTGTGATAATATTTATGAAGATAGTAATCTTGTAATGTCCAACATTATATTTATGCGCTATTTATTCATGAGTCGTACGTACATACCTTCGGTTTGTTATTTGGCAAAGAAAACTTTCGGAAGGGCGAAACAGCAATTAACATTAAAATTTTATTGAGGACATTTGTAAATAAATTCAAAGGACTAGAATAATTATATTTTCCAAGAAATCAGCTGGGTAATGATGAGATGAGTTGTTCTTATAAAATAATATTTCGTCGATATCGAAACTCCGCAGTTTCACATCTCTAAACCATAATGACGAATCTACAACAATGATGTCACTGACTGCTCTTGAACGCGGTTTAGACATGCTCATCATCATCATTTCAGCCGAAAGACGTCCACTGCTGGACATAGGCCTCCCCCAAGTGTCGCCACATTGACCGGTCCTGTGCGACTCGCATCCAGCGGATCCCTGCAACCTTCACCAGGTCATCGGTCCACCTAGTGGGAGGCCTTCCAACGCAGCGTCTTCCGGTAACCGGTTAGACATGCTAATCAAGTTCAATTCATTGGTCAAATTCGCTTAAAACTAAGGCTTATTTACATGTACTGAAATATACCTAATCTTCTCAATTTCTAAAGATGTGTTTTTGATTAAAACCGTATCTTGGAGGCTAAGAGCGGAAACTGGCGCACCGTATAGGGTAAAAGGCACAACGGACGCTTATCCGACCTACTTTCCAACATCGGCCAGCTTTAAGTCATAAACATTCTACGGAGAATGAGCAAACCTTTTTTGAACTTTATAACCTCGTTATTTCTTTATTAAAAAGTATATTTTTACTTGCCTCATTTCTCCGATACGGGCAGTTGTTCCGCAGTTTGTCTGTACCAGTTTGGCGGATCCTATAAAGAGGCATAAATTGAGAACCAGGAGTTGCAGTTTAGGTATAATTGTGCTTAGTCATGACTCAATTGCTGCGCTTGCTATTCTTTCCGTACCACTCCTGGATCAGCTACGTCATAGGCGTAGGTGAATCAATAGATTTCCTTTGTTTTTCAATCGCATAAAAGGGAATACCATATTTATTTGGTCATGTTCTCAAACCACCTTCCATTAAAATAAAGTCTGTGGTTAGTCTTTCTTGTTCTAACTATAGTCAGAACTGCCTGATGCACATGTTAAAAGTCGTCATCATCATCATTCTTCAGTATTGTAGCGACACTACGAAGAGTACTAAAGCAGTATAGACCAAAAAGTACTATAGCGCCATCTATGATATAGACGATGAACTAAACATCGAAATACACCTAAATCCTACATCGCGCAAGTAAAGTTATCCGCGACCTAAGACTATATAGGAGAACCCGATAACAGCTGTCTGGCAGTAGCCCACCAGACATAAAACCCGTCTGGTCGGAAGATCCTCCCTTTTCTATGGGGGATGAAGTGTTAAGCCCTGTTCTCCATATCCCCAAAGACTTATACCTTTGGGGTTATAGCACACCATGTCTTCTTCCTACATACTTCTAATAGTCATCATCTGAAGATATACATATCATCACGCCTGTAATCCCCGAAGGGTTACACCCACATTTCGCCAGTTATATTTAAGTCACATGTAATAGGAGGCGAACCTTTTGCCATCAACCGGGCACAAATCCAAACTCCGTGGCTGCTACTGACAAATTCCTGCTAGAAAAACCCAATAACACTTTTCCCGACCCCCGAATTGAACCCAGGACCTCATACTCAGTAGTCGCGATTGCGACCACTAGACCAACCGAGGCAGTTATCATCAGAATCACTCCCAAAAACTACATTACTAAAATAGAATACCCATTTACCGTATGCTGGAAACTCATCAACGTCAATCCCTTGTTTATCTCAAAACCACACCTGCAACACCACTTCCTTACAAGTTCTACACTTGACACAATTGTCGTCCATCACCTGTCAACTCCCGCGCACTCGCTGGCTCTCGTCACCTGCGCCGGCGCTGCGCACGCGTCGCGTCCTAACCAATTGATCGCGCGATTAGCTTTCTATTATATCTATCTACCCACTTACTGGAACTGCACGTATTGATCAATTATTGGCTGGGTTTACCTTAGTTTTGGTTTTCCTGTGACTATTTTAATGGCGGCGTTTTTTGAAGATAAGATATCTCTACATCCTGTTTTTCGTGTTCGTGTTTTTGGTTTAATTAAATTAATGAGTGGTAGATTAAATTAACGTCGAAATCCAAAGAAGTACAAAGGTTTTCGATATTGGAAATCGCGTTATGGAACTCAAATGGACTTGGGCAGGACCTAGCAAGGCGCTTATGACTGGTGGACTAAGGCTGTCACCGAATGGCGTCCGAGAAACATGAAGATTGGCTCAACAAAAGAGAGGTCTTTACCCAGCAGTTGGTGAATTCCGGCTGTGGGTGATCGATGATGAGATTAAAAATAATATTGTGATCGCAAAATAACTAGTCTTATGTATAAATCTATAAACTCACGCTTTTTATAGTAGGAAGAACCCACAGCACACCTCCTGCTACGATCCTTACATACCCCTTCAGCCTCGACCATGCTCATACGTACATATTTGGTTGCAAAATAAAAGTGACATACGACAATCGGTGATCAACCATCAAACCTAAGTTTAACATGTTTGTCACGTCTACTTGCCATCACCAGCACCACACATAATTCTGTGGTGAAAGACCTCGTTAATGTCAGTGTCCACAGGTATTTTACAATCAGACATGTCGCAACATTGCAAAAACAATTATTATCTCACACAGTTTCTAGAGAAACCGTCTCTTCAGTTCCACACACCTGGTTACGGCTGTCAGTCTATCCATCAATCAGACTTGAAGTAAAGTTGCTACCAATTGCCGGCCACTGGATCGACTTTAACTGGCAAGCGTGTGCCCACTAACTAAGGGATTTACACCTGAATTTAGACTTTATCTAAGTTATTATAAAATCTTATATGACTTGAAAGGGTTCGACATATGGTATCGCAATTCTTGACGAAAGAACAAATCAGTATCAGCACGTGACGATAGTAGGTGCTCTTACCTTACTTGTAGAGCTTACTTAGTTGGTAATGTTGTATTTTATCAATGGGATTTGTTGTGGACCCGCTATTTCGGACCAAAACAGATGGTCGTATGGCTTGGAGTGAAATGCAATGTTTTACCGACGTTAAGGAGTAACTTATTAGGTTTGTTTTTCGTAAAATTGGTCCAGTTTTGTGTGCAGTTTTGGTTTTATCGACTACTTTCTGATTTCCAAGTCTCTGAGCTAAAATAGGCAAACCTATTCTAGATTATTTTCTACAGATTGATTTCATCAGACACCTCTAGAAAATACCTTTTCTAGACAATCTAGTTAACCTAACCTTAAAATTCAAGCCACTAATCTAAATAAATACCCATAGACCTCGATGCTGTATCGTACAAGGCGTTGCTGTGTCTATCCTCTCTCCAAAGCTAGCGTAATGAAGACATTAAGATTCTTACCCATTTTGGATGTAAATTTGTACTTGTGTTAGGTAGGTTTAGTGTGATCGTCATAAATATTCATTTGAGCTACGAGTGAGTAGGTTTTAAGACTATTAATTCGTGTTTACACCATAAATCAAAAGAAATTCAGAAGTGTAATGTAAGATTGTCTTTATTTTAGGTACCTAGTTTAATTACCACGCAGAATTAGTCTTAGGCGACATCTCGTCCATGCAGTAGTGCAGGGGTATTAAATGAGGTGAGGGCAGATTTATTTCTTCTCTGATATCTCAATCTGGCTCTTTACTCTGAATTTAATTTTTATTATTACGAGCATGATGCGCCTGACTGCAGGGCAAAGGCCTCTCTTTCCCCTTTCCATTTTTCTCTGTCTTTGGTGGCTATTTGGGCCCAATCGTTTTGGTAAGATTCCAGCTCTCACGTCATCTCCTTCTGGGCAAACCATGTCGCCGGGTTCTGTTTTACTTTAATCTAGTCGTCAATCTACTGTACCAACATGTTTTTCTTTTTAGAATTTTGTCTAAACAATAAATTATCTGTATTTCCGAATTGGACCAAGCATGTCTTCTGTAATATTATCTGTTCTTTGTCCGTGGGCTTTTGCGACGCCATATGGTCTCTGGGTTTAACCTTACCATACTACGTTACAATGTTATCTTATCTGGTAACGTTATTCCTGTATTTTGTAACACGTTAACACGTATTTTGCTTTTACGTTATTTTGTAACTACATAAAGGTAACGTTAATTTGAATTACAGTTGCGTTATTTTTGCTGTAAATATTCGTTACGTATTTTGCAACGTTGCTGAAATTAAAGTAGTTTTAATAATGCAAGTGGTTGTAATGCAGCTCCTCTCTCTTTTAATTTATGATTGCAATTTTAAGGAAGTGTTAATTCTAGTTTTTTTGTTATGCAAAGTAATTAAGGCTAGCATATTTCAAGTCATCGGTTTGATGAAAAAGCCAAATGCTGTACCAACTATTATAACTTGTAACATTCGCAATATTCCTACTTTTGTAAGTTTTATCTATTCACTAATATTATAAAGAGTTAAAGTTTGTTTGTAAGTTTGTATATAGGGGGTAATTTTTGGAACTACTGACCCGATTGCAAAATTCTTTCACTATCGGGAAGCTACATTATCTCCGAGTGCTATATGCTACATTTAAAACCCGTGGGTTAATTACTGTAAATAATGGGATCGAAGCTACGAGCAAAAGCTAGTATTTAAAGAAAAATATTTTGATCAAAAAGCTTTATCGCGTCCCAGCTTCCTTTACTCATCTCGTAACTTTTATCTCATTTAATAGCCACAAACAAATCGTAACACATCTTAATTTGTATAAATAAAGAGAACTCCTTTGAACTTGTAAAACTGTTCAGATTATGTCATACATAAAGGAAGCTGCTATCACATCAAATCATCATTTAATATATAACAGCTGACGATCAGACACAGGCCGGATTTAAAAAAGAAAAGTAACATAAATAAATATTTTGGCGCCGTCTCGTGTCTTGTCCAGACAAAATTAACTAATGTTATGTAAGCAGAAATCCATACTAATTTTTGAACGCGAAAGTGTCTCGTTTGTCTGTTTGTGTGTAACGTTTTTGCTGCTTAACCGATTTGGGTGATATTTAATATTTTGATTTTATATTTCTTTTTTTATTTTAACTTGCACGCCAAACACTTAATAAATGTAGTGATTAGAAAAAATATGAAATCCACACGGGAAAAACTACGAGTAAAGCACTAGTCAATGATACAGATCAAATAGCAAAGAAAAAATATAGCTTGACCCTACTCCACCTATTGTTAATTTTTTTTAATTTTTTTTTGATGGTTTTTAAAAATGGAAATGATTAAAAAACAAAAAACAAAAATTAAGTTTTTATTTTAAATGATTGGGATCAAAGTCGTTTTCTCATATCGATTTTAGATCATAACATATTTGTATTAGCATAAATTGCGCTTTAAAATGCATAGACACGACTTTTTGCGATGTGTTATGATTATGATATTAGATACGTAACGTTTATAATAGGATTAGTTATTTTATGCAGATTTATTTGCTGTATTTTATGTTTTGACAGATTAACGATCTGTTATTTTAAGTTAATGGGTAAATATTAACAAGTCTATAAAATTCTGGTTTCGTACTTCGCTGTGTTATTAATTCATTGATTAATTATTTTAAAAGTCAGTACATGTTGGATTTATTGTTTTTTTTTCCGAGACCTTTGTGAATTTTCTTCAGATTTTGTTTTTTTAAATGAATCTAGATTGTTTTTAAAAGGCTACTAAACTGAATGAAATCAATGCGAGACATTCCAAAGTAGAGTATTTCATTTATATTCATACACATTGTTCTCATTGGATTTTTTATTAGCGTTATTGCAAATCACTTTTTTTTATGACGAATATGACTCGTCGTTATGCCACTTCCGATTCTAGAAATGAAATAAATTAACATTTTCATGTTTTTCGATGACATCGCTATGAATAAATAAAAAGATTATAATAATATATTATCTAATAGTGTCTCACGTAAAATTCAGATAACAATCTAGCCCACACCGATCGTATTAATTTACATGTGTAAAACAAGATAAAAACTTAAAATAGTCTTTATTGCCTAAAGAACAAGCTCACAAATCATCAGCACTACCAATTAAACCAAAAATAATAACCACTCAAAGCAGACGAAATAATGCTCCAACTATAAAAACGTCAACAAGTGTCCATAAACCTAGTACTAATATTCGTCTTCACCGACACTAAGCGACACCTAAACGAATGCTTAAAGAGCACAGGGTTGAGAAACAGAATTTTTAACTCCGTTGGATACTCAACGCTCGGCTCTGCACCGAAAGCTATAAATCCACCAGCGCGTTTTTAGGTGTCGCTTAGTTATAGGAAACGGTCATTACTCTTCTAATATTAATTACAAGTTCTAGACCAGAATGAATCAACGCCAGCCACTACCTGGAGGCAAGCCAAGTCTTGGCCAGTAAAAAAAAAACTCTAACCTTGGAACTAATTCTCGACGTACGCCCCCCACATAGTTTCACTAATTAAACACACGCTTTATTAATGACTTTTATGTTATAATTGAGCCAGACGTTCTTGATTGCACGTGTATTTTCGTCTGTTGTATATCCTGTGTGATTTTATTCGTGCAATTTGCATATTAACTAGGCTTTGGAGAACTTCATCAGCTCAACATAACATCACGCCTGTAATCACCGGAGGGTTAGGCAGAGGTGTACCAAATTGTACACCCACATTTCGCCATTGATGTTTTTTTAAGTCCTATGTAATAGGGGCAGGCCTATTGCCCCCGGCCACCGTAGGCGCGGGCCTGTGGACGGCGAGTTATGGGCTAGCTCGCCGTCCGGCCGTCTTATGACGACAGGCGTGTCGACGGCGCGTTCGTGTTCCACGCGCGCCTCAAAGAGATGTCAGCAACCACGTAGGGGTCCGCACGGGCCGATGCCTGCCAGGGCTGCGGGACTGTTCGAAAGAGATACCGCGGCCCTGGAACACAAAGGGCAAAGAAGGAACATGGATGGGTTTTAGTCAGTACAAGTCTGACACTCCCTTCCACTCCGCCCAGAGTGGAGGGGGTCATTTGATGATTTCCCATCCTAAAAAAAAAAAAAATGGCCTATTGCCACTAACCGGGTACAAATCCAGATTGCGTGGCTGCTACTGAGAAATTTCTGATGGAAACACCCAATAACACGGCTGCATGCACCTGCACGACCCGGGAATCGAACCCAGGACTTCATGCTCAGCAGTCGCGCTTGCGACCACTTAACCAACTAGGCAGTAGTGGGCAAAAACCGCGTAAATAAATCTGATGAATTCTGTAATCAGCAGTGCGTAGTATTTAATTTTGACCCAAAGGTTGACCTCTACCAGTCAACTAAAGCTAAACCAAAGTTACCGTAAAGATTTAAATATAATATCTAAACATATGGACTGTAGTAAACGCCATAAAAACTGAAACGCTACTTGAAATTTAGGAAGCTCTAAAGCGAACGTTGCATGTTTCAATCTAAGTAATAAAGCCAAAGTACTAGCGTCTAGACAGAAATATAACCCTTACAAAGCTTACCATAAAAAGATAACTTTTCAAGCTCAAAGGTGGAGCGGCGACGTGGCAGCTTTCATTCAAAATAAAAGCGAGCTGAAAGAGTTTCATGCTTAAAGGCGGTTCATCCGCTTGCTATACTGTACTCGTTGTAGACCGTGACTCTGTGTGTTTTAATTAATACTTATTTGTTGCGGTTGTATTAGTATAGAAAAACAAGACAAATGTATGCTGGAGTTTATTCTTCTGGGGGTTGTTAATGAAAAGCGAGCCCTTTCATGTTGAACGGCAGTATCCTTTTTTTATTATTTGATAGTATTCCATTATTGATGAGGTTCGAAGGTCTGGTGCGTAGTACTCCTAACCGGCGTGTGTGTATGACTAGATGTATGAACGTGGACGAGGCACACTACTGTGGTTTCTGCCTACCCCCGTGGGAACAAGGCGTACCTAAGTCCTACCTTGCAACCAATTATGGTTTGGAGATTCATCTCAGATGCTTTCTATAAGCACTCAGCGTCAATAATCCACAAATTCTAATTCAGAGCAAAAATCCACAACCAACCGTATAAAATTTTCAATTTGTATATTGTCATTACGTCATCTTTATTCATATTTCTCAACACTGAACCTACCGACTCTGATGGTAACAAAAGCCAAAGGTGAACGATCTCATTGAAGCCTACATGAAACAAATGCGAGTGACAGACTATCCGTCACTGTTTCATTACAGCACTAGCGATACGTTTTATTAAACATTCGGAGTGATTAATGAGAGGACTGATCCCGGTTACTGAGTTTTTTTTTGTAAGGAACAAACTCCTACGCAATATGTGTCTCTGGTACTTGGTACTTGCCGTTGATCTACACTTACTTATTTGCTTACTTATTTACTATAATGTTCCCACTGCTGGGACACAGGTCTCCTCTCTACGAGAGAGCGTGGTTCGTAATCGACCACGCGAGCGCAGTGCGGGTTGGTCTACGCCTGATATCTAAATGACTTGATTGGACAAAGACCACGTTTTATGATCCAATAGCATTTAAGAACACAATTGGAATGCTGCGTGGTGATTGGCGGGATAAGACGAGTCCTGACGTAGATCTAGCCATCGTTGGAAGAGAAGATCTTGTTTATTCGGTCATGTAAGTCAGACAATACACGTTACATCATATACAGAGTAGATCCATTACTGAGTGAAAATGTCCACAATCTGTCTGCTGGAAATTCAGGAAATATGCAGTGCCAAAACCAGTGTTTGTTTGCCACAAGTTTTGTACAGAGAAACCACTTCCAATGTTAATTTTGCTGTTATTTCCTTTTTGATTTGTCTAAGAAAAGAAGATCTGTCAGACTTTACGTTTGCATACCAAATAGTAAAAGTATTGCCAGTAGTTACTGAAGCTTTAAAGAGATGGATCCATTACGATTTTTAAAGTTATATTTAGCATCGTGCTCCGCATTTAAGCTCGCCACGCAATAGTGACATTATCAGACTTTCGCTGCTCCAGCAAATCTTTAGCCTTTTACCAAATTAGTAAGTTATGTATTTCTTCAAGGTTTTTATATCAACAGAAACGTGTACCTAGATTAACAAATTTATTTTCGATTCGACTTCACATTTCAAAATCGAAATATGTATGTAAGAGGGATCTCATGACATACTATGCAACTCTTTACGTGTTTTAGTCACCCGTCAATAACGCGTCAATACTACACACCTGTATCCTTGAACCTCGAGCTCCAACAACAAAGGACATCACTCAAGCCCGCCCCATCTAAAATAAACATAACTCTTCGGCACACTGCGACATTGACCGCAATGAAAGTTCACGTTACCGCTTGCGTAACACTGGGCTTTAGGCCGTGTTCACACCAACTTAGTCAGACAGATCGGTATCTGTCTGACTATACTGTATACCAACTGTACAAAGGATCAGTCAAACTCATCATCATCATCTGCCTAGTCTTTTCCCAACTATATTGGGGTCGGCTTCCTGTCTAACTGGATACAGCTGAATGTCAGTATTTTACATGGAGCGACTGCCTATCTGACCTCCACAAGCCAGTTAGTACCTAAGTATTGGGTAATAAGGTACCCCTTGGTAAGCAGGTTGTCAGACTTTAGGTCCACTGACTACTTAACGACTGCCAAAGATCTACAATTGACAGCCAGGACCGACGGCTTAACGTGTTTTCACGGAGGAAACCCGGTTTGTTATGATAGTCACCCATCCACAGACCGACCTTGGCAAGCACAGCTTAACCTGAGCGGCTGTTATTATTAAGTGACGAGCTCCTCCGAAGATCATTCAAACTAATACGGGCAAATTGACACTGACAGATACCTCAGTAAGCATTGGTATGGAGGTTCCAATGTTCGGAGCCGCAATCGCAATTTGTTTGTAACGGTTGACCAAACCTACGATTTAGGAAAGGCAAACCAGTCAGTCGGCGGCTGAAGTGGAGAAGACTTGGTGATCTATGATAGAAAACTAGATAGACTTCACCTACGGAAAAGTTACTGAGGAAAAAATTTCAACAGGATCGAGATAATCCTGTTGCGTTTTGAGCGATTGCCACTTGTGAACTTGTCTATGCCTCTGGTTGCTCAATGTTGGTGACTAACTAGATATACGCGTTGTTCTGAATGCAGCCTTACCTACGGCGGCGGCGCCGCGGCGCGGCTCCGGTGGCGGCAACATATTATTACTTACTATTTTTACGATCAAACGTAACACCGAAATATCGTCCGATTATTCCGACACGGATTTCGAAAATTAAAGAAATCTTTATGAAAAATGGTAGAAATCTTTAAGTAATGAGTAATAATTTAAACAATTGATTGTTTATTAAAAGTTTAAACGGATGTTGAGGTAACAAAGCTAAACTTTCACACAATTTATTGTGATTTTCATGTCTTCAGTTGATGAAATAGCTCATCCATTAACAATACAAACTTTGTAATAAAGATGGCAATAAACAATCATGTCTAGCTTCTCATCGCCATATGTTCCTCAATCATTTCTCATAACTAGCAGGAATAACAATTGAAATAGCTCTTATCAGGTTACGCGAGCCAAGATAAGGAAACTCATACGTCCCAAAATACACGTAAATATCTCTTCAACGTGTGTGGTCTAAGGGAATGCTCATTACAAGCAAACTTTATGTACATCCCAAATTAACGTCAAAATAAAAACCTTATTTCGTTTACCAAAGCCCAAATGGACTATCAACGTCATTCAGATCCCAACTAAGCGTAAAATAAAGATGAACACACACAAGCATATACATAAATCAGTAGTACATATGTACATCGTAGTAATGTATTGTTAGAAAAGCCACACCTGTCTTAATGTGCTCCTAAAGCTATTCCTTTGATAAAACACGAGTTACGAGCACGAGTACGAGAATTTGGAGTGTTTTATTTGTCTATGACTATGAGTCACTAGATAATTTCAGCTCAAATACTTGAGTATGACGTCAATTTTATTTCTAGTGTATGTTAAACCTGAAAATCATTTTCGTTGCGTAATAGAACTTGGTAAAATGAGGGTAGACCTTTATTTTTATCTTTTCAAAATTACAAATCAATTACATTTTAAAATATTCCTTAGAAAACACAATATAAAAAATATAAAAAAAAATTGTAGCCCACCGGTATTGAGAACAGGGTCCAAGCTACCGGCGGTCAGGGCTCCAGAGAGAGGAACCTCCTACCAATGCGAGCTGTGCCTAGGAGTACCGCTTTCTGAATCAAGCCCTTGATCCAGCTGCCTAACAATAATAATTATAATTATTATAAGCCTATACTATCCCACTGCAGGGCAAAGGCCTCCCTTCCCTCCTTCCACTTTTTGCAATCTAATGCGATTTTAGGCCAATCCTTTGAGAAAGAGTCTAACTCATCTCGCCATCTCCTTCTGGGTCTACTCGAAAACAAGACGTCAAAGATTACGTCATATTCTTTGCCCGTTAGCTGTATTGCCATTGGTCATCAGAGACAATACTAATAAAGAATGTAACCAATACATCTTCTGTACTTTCCATTGTTATAAACTTTCCATAAGCACTCTTGTATCGCATAAAATACACATCTAATCTACTCCAAAGGTACTTTCATCCCAGCAATTCATGCAAACCGGTACAATATCTCAGTCCTCAGTTAAACCAACAATGAGAATTAGTGTCACATCACTATCTGGAGTAAAGACGGATAATGACCGGTCCAAGTTATTTACTGACCACAGTACGAAGGGCACCACAAGTTTTGCTTTCTAAGCTCTAAATTACGAGCAAACTAGTTCATTACACCGCGTGCCTGCGTTCGCTTCTGTACAGGAATTGGATTTAATAAATAAGATTTTATTGTGTTTTATGTCTATGGCTTAAGACAGGTAATCTTACTTCGAATGGCGTAAAGACTATAGTTACGGTGACAATAAAAATTTAAATGTTACTGACGCATTTAAATTTATTAGGGGAACAAATCTATCTTAAGAGAAACAAATGACGGTCGTTTTTCATAATTTGAAAAATCGCTACTCGACTTCGACAATGGAGTCACACTTTTCAAAGGGCTCTATTCTCGAAACGTTCGATTCGAAATAGGGTCGCAGGTTCCTTTACAGGAGAGTACTCGTCACTTTCTCCCGTTGTGCGACATTTGCGCAACGGATGGAGTGTCGCGACGATTTATTGTCGCCCTAGATTCGTCGGCCGCGTAATGTCTTATTGGTGTCGGATTTTTCATCATTCAAGTTAATTGCTGTCGTTTAAACTGCGATGCATCGTTTTTATTACGACAGATAAGTGCATGAACAATAAGTCTTAACTGAAGTGTTGTAAAATAAACAAAGTACCTATAATGTAATTACACTTATATATGTAATTTATATTTCCTGAGTAAACTTAATTATGACTGATTCAAGTTTGTCCCTATTCACTTCTAGTTTAAGCAGAGCTTAAAATAAATGATAAAGCGGTCCATTCAACCATTACATAAATCAAGTATAACAACTAAAATAATGTACTAAATCTACGCTTCTCATAAACCGAAGTGCATGTGATTTTAACTCACACGCAATGCTAAACAGCTATAATGTCGATTAGTTTCGCACGATTCGGTACAGAACACTCGACTTTCATACATAGATCAGACGTCGGTTATGCCATCCAGCCCTACATCATATTGCGACATAATGTATGTACGTATGATGCTCAGACTCGCCGCTTGCGCAGATGAGTGGTGTAAGTGACCAGATTCTAACGGATTTTGAGAATTGGAAAACGTAATTGCATAGACTACATGGCATCATGGTATGTAGACTGCTTTTAATAATGACAAAAATTGGTGATTATACTAAAAATATCATAATAAAGAGCTTTTTAAAGGCTCTAGACCCAAATCGAAGTCTGTACCAGCTTTTCTTTTTGTAGTACCACCACCGACCAGTTGACCACCGAAGAAACGAGTTTTGTCGACGGAAGAGTCGAAAAAATTACAAATTTCTTTTGTTGATCTGTCATTTTGTCGATTCTTCCGTCGACAAAACCCGTTTCTTCTGTAATCATGCTACGCGTGCTGGTACCATCGACCTAAAATGTGTGAATAACAGCTACACAACGATATTGTGCTCTTGTTACCTTTCAACTTTACCGTTTCCGTTTCTCCTTCACACTTACACCAACCGCCAAGCAGATCAACAGTAGCTGTTAAGTGGATAATATCAATTGCGCGGAGCCATTCCGCATTCCACCGCGCGGGTCATTTGACATTAATACGCACACATTAAATCATTAAGAAAACAGTCCAACACTTATCGCGAGAAATGATAGCGAACCTTCTTGATGATATGAGTGATGACATGATTGCCCCCGTGGGATGATACATCCTGCGAAAGTAGGAAATTCAATGTTTTTGAATTTAGAATGTTGTTTCGAAATAGGAAGTCGTGTAGGCCAATGTTGAGAATAGACCTCTGTGGGTTTAATAGAACATTTAAGAATTATATGAAAACCATTGTCATGTATGACCAGATGTATGAGGCGCAAGGAGTATGTCAGGATCGCAGCAGGTGGCGTTCTGCAGTTTCTGACTATCCTCATGAAAAAAAACGTGACAACATATGCATGGTTATAAAGATCATCATGCATGAACTTGTTTATAATATCTACTTGATTAAAACGTCGATATCACATTTTTTTTATATATTGAGGCAGTTGCCGTGACCAAAATCTCTTGATAATATCATGTTTGAAGTAACTAGCCAATTAGTGCATAACAACCTCAAAAACAGAAGTCAGTTTACGTCCACACCCTAAAAGGGTGTAAAATAAATATACGAGTAAGTTAGTAGTGTCGGAAGGTAGTATTTTCCGAACTGTATCTGATAAAGTACTTAAATGTCACCGTAGTGATCGTAAACCAGGATTTAGGATAGCGAATTTACGACTGAAGGATTTTCCTACTAAGGCTGGTGGTTCAAAGGTCGAGGTATATTTAAAGTCATTGTGAGCAAAACTCTATTATATTGTCGTATTTTATTAGATTCTAAATCCTAACTTTCTTCATCTTGGTTAATTTAAAAGATACGTCTGTACATATTTCAAATTCCGAACAATTACCATAAATTAAACAAAAGTCAAAACAGTTTGACTTTTTAAATTCCGAAAAAGAAGTACGGCTTCTTAAAAACGGACATAATTCAATTCGGCCAGCATTAAGCTGCTGACAACTAAACTTCTTGCATTAAGAATTAGAAGCTAGCGAAAGTGTTTCAACACAAGTAACATTACCTGCGCTAAAAAGCTAAATATGACTCACCTGACCTTGCAGTGGATGAAAATAAAAACCGTAGTGTCTGTTACTCAAAGAAATTAGTTTTATTTATGTCATTTTTTATGACAGCTGACAGATAATGGTAACTGACATCAACACGGCTAGACGTCATTTCGTTGGCCTACATACTAAATATTATAAAAATCTGAAAGTCAGTGTTAGTCAAACACGCCTGGCGAAGCGACGGACCGTGAAAATATTTTGCATGACTGACAAGGCTATGAAAGACTTCATTATGATAGTTTTCTGAAAGAAACACGTCTGTTTATCAACTGTAGTTCCGCTGAGGCTGTGTCTGAATTTAATTTGACTTTCATGTGAAGCTGCACGCAACTAGTCAGTGCCAATTAGACAGTTTTTGAGATTTCCTTTTTGTGGCTTGTGAGGCAAAAGTTTTAGAAATAATTGTTTAAGGAAAATGTATTGTACAATTAATTTAATTATGAATGAATATTCAGAAATTACGTACTTATGTATGACGAAGCGAAGCAGTGACCTACTAATCTGTATTTGTATGTAAACATCTCAATTCTAAGGGCGAATTTTACCAATAAAACTGTACTCAGTTGCTACTTACTCACGGTACAGTATGACCACTTTAAGTGTGCAGTTCAAGGAGGCGCTGCTTGTCAAGCAAAAGTGCATCGATATGTCAAACTTGGTACATTTATTTTCGTTCTGTGTTTTCCCGCCTGCACAGATAAGTTGGTTGAAGTGTAGATAAGCTGTCAGTGTCATGTTGTGAAATAATGACACTGACTGCTCTTGAAGTTTTGTTGTTGAAATTCGCCCTTTAAAGTATAGCTTTCCTACATATACATTTTAGCTTACTATTATAATTTATACAGCTACCCCGTTTACGTGCCTTCACTTAACTAGGCAACTGAAGTACATACTATTAATTGCATGTATACCAAAGTTTAAAGGTCCTACATTGAAGTTCACTCTAAACCGTTGCAAACGTTAAGTGGGTTCCCGTGTAATGTGGATGCATAACATTTGCATCTATTTGCTAACTAGGGTAACACTGTCAGTGCACTTAATGGTAAACTTAGTGACCGAGTTTGTCAATTTCGTGGTATTTTTGCTACTTACAGTGTAGTATTGTAGATGTGTTGAGTATGACGTGAGGTTTCCCAGAATTAGACTGTTTATGTCTGTTTGGTTGGAAATATTGATGGTTTTGTCATATAGGTATTGTTTTTATGAATTATAATTACATAGGATTGTGTTATAAAATGTTGACAAGTCAGATGAAAAAGTCTCGAACCGAGTAGATAATAATTTAAAACCAAGATATTACTCAAACCCAAAATATTTATTTTAAACTGCTTATGCCCGCAGCTTCGCCTGCGTGGTGTTCGGTAATTGTCCCACGGGATCGTACTACCGGGATAACAAGTATCCTATATGTTAACCCAGATTATAAACTATCTGTGTGCAAAATTTCATCCAAATCCATTCAGTACTTTCTGCATGAAAGAGTCAAAATATCCATAACGTTTCGCATTTATAATATCATTATCACACAGTAGGATGAAGCTTCAGTCCCTTCACAGCCAGTCTACCCTACGGTAGTTTGAAACCCAAGTTTCTGTCAGAGATCCGAATAACCATCTAATTTGCATCGAACACCCGTTCCTGTAGCGTGTATCGCCCAAGTATACCCAGATGTATAGACCTAACTACCTTCCTAAGGTCATCGGTCAACCCTGTAGGCTTTAACTCCTGATCCAAGAGAATGTATCGAACAGCAGTCAATAAATTACCACATAAGCGGTGGCGTAACTCCAATCAACAATTACCTATTTGCCAGAGGGCAATGATACTGCGACTTGCCCTCTCGTGGTTCGTACCAGGATTTGGAAATACGCAACATACTAGTTTCAGTAAATTGTGGTGATTAGAACGGATTTAGAAATAGATTTATCTAATGATAATATTGTCGAATAAACCTTTGGAAATATTTCAATTAACCTAAATCATGTTACATTATTATCGTTATTTTGACATACAAGGGTTTATTCGTAATTCATAAATTTTATATCGTCGTTACTTATGAAGAATATTTGTTCTAAATAAACTAATTATTTAATTTTCCTTGTTTCAGGTCAGTACCAATCAACTATGTCATCGAATTGCCGTTCTTCGGTCACGTAAGGAAACCATTCATTAATAACTACTGTTTAATGCACGAGCTTATCCAAACATGTGGAGTTCAAAGAAACATACAAACAGGCAAACACGATTTACTCGTCAGAAAAGAATTTATCAACAAATGGAACCTTTTCTTCTTTTCTCTCATGACGTTTGCGTCATTAGAGAAAAGAAGAAAGAACGCTTCACATGACAATATGAGGCGTGAAAAGTGCAATCACTATCCATCAATACCTATAACCATTACTCACTTACCCAGGTATAGTATTACAATAACTGAACTGTGGAGGTCAGATAGGCAGTCGCTCCATTTAAAATACCGGTATTCATCCGCATAGACTGGAAACCGACTCTAAAATAGTTAGGAAGAAGCTAGACAGTAGGCAGATGATGACGTATAACTCTCATGGTCCAAACGCCAGCTCTTTGATCCAATGACAGCGCATCATTCATCCACACATGATCACACTTCAGCCAACTTATTTGTGCAGACAAAAAACACAGAACTGAAATAAATGTACCAAATTTGACATATCGATGCATTTTTTCGTGACAAGCAGGGTCACTTTGAACTGCACATTTAAAGTAGTCATACTGTATGTACGCAGTGTAGCATAGTCAGCATAAAATGTTCCCACTGCTAGGATACAGGCTTGATTTCTATAAGAAAGAATGAGTATAATTAACTAGCGGCCCGCCCCGGCTTCGCACGGGTGCAATATACATATAAACCATCCTCTTGAATCACTCTATTGCTGAAAACTGCATTAAAATCTATTGCGGAGTTTAAAAGATCTAAGCGTACAAACAGCGCGAGCGACTTTGTTTTATACTTAGTGAAAACCTTCCTCTTGAATCACTATCTTTTGCTGAAAACTGCATTAAAATCCGTTGCGTAGTTTAAAAGATCGAAGCGTACAAACAGTTGGAGTGACTTTGTTTTATACTATGTAAAGATAATCCACCACGCGGACCCAGTGCGGGTTCGATATCGTTCGAAATTTTTCGTTCTAGGACATGCCGGTTTCCACACGATGTTTTCCTTCACCATTTCGACAGAATACGTAGTATATCCGTAACAATTGGCAAGCAAATGGTCGAAACAATTCTGTGACTCGGCCGGCGGGGTATTTCCAGAACGTTTACGACCAGTGTATTGATTCCAAGTGGCTGCAGCGAATGAGTTCCGTTTCGCTTCGGTCGTATGTTCAGATTGGACTGAAATGCGGAAAGCGTTTGGCTTTCCTTAAATAGGTGACTTTACATACCTATTTACCCTTGCTATATCTATACTAATATTTTAAAGCTGAAGAGTTTGTTTGTTTGGTTGAACGCGCTAATCTCAGGAACTGCTGGTTCGATTTGAAAAATTCTTTTAGTGTTGACCATTTATCGAGGAAAGTTATAGGCTATAAAATTTCACGCGGATGAAGGTCGCGGGCAACAGCTAGTCTAATATAACACGAAGCCCTTAAAATCTTCCTCAGCATAATCCGTCCAGCCTTATCTCATTGATGTCAGGATTCGCTTCCAATCTAATCTAACTGCATGGAGCTGAATAACAGTATTTTTGCAAGGGCCAAACTCCTTAAAAGTTGATTATGTTATTGCAACCAACGCAGCAATAAATAAGAAGGCCCGCAATAAACCCATCGTAAAATTATCAATCAATCACTCATGCCCGCGAAAAATAAGACATAAATCATTAAAGTGGAGTAAAAATATTTACCCACAATTTTACACAAGTAAACCTGGCAACACTCTGTCGTATTTTTCATGGTTCCACGTCAATCACTCTGAGGATTTAGACGTTTACCGAAGCTCTGGTTATTTACGATCACGCTAATATTATTTATGTGTGTCAACTCGTTCTATTTTCGAAATCGGCGCAGTATTGCGCGGGCGCAGCGAACGCAGTCGCTTCCACCGGCCGAACTCCCCCGAAGTCCCCCGACGAGACACGACGCGTGATTCATTGCCGGGAAGTCGTAGGGTTGCTTTAACAAACACATAAAATAAAGGTTTCTACGAGAAATTGTCTGAAATCTGTCAGACGGATGACTTACAAATGTTTGACATGGGATCTGACTCGCTTTCATCTCGGTCTGTATAATTGCGGATATCTATTTTTCTTATATTTTCGAAGGCCTCCTATATTCAGCTAGTTGATACAGGTTTTTCCGGTAAGGATTAGAATTTTAGTCTACTGAAACATTGAAAAATTTTGACCTGCAACAATGAAAGTAAATTGTTATTCATCATCATTTCAGCCGAAAGACGTCCACTGCTGGACATAGGCCTCCCCCAAGTGTCGCCACATTAATCGGTCCCGTGCGACTCGCATCCAGCGGATCCCTGCAACGTTCACCAGGTCATCGGTCCACATAGTAAAACCTAGTAAATTGTTATTCCAAGAGATAAATTGTGGAGAAGTTCGATTCCGTTTAGATCTGAAAATGTAAACGCCATACTAACTCCTTATCTAATAAAGCTGTACAGAAAAGTCAAAGAACCAGAATAAAAAGAAATTAAATAGAACTCAAGCAGAAAGCAAAAAAGAGTGCAGATAGTGTCCCATCCGCTTGCCAGCCCTCACCAATAACCAAATACCTAAATCTTAACGAAGCAAGAACTGGAGTCATGGCGGCCGTTTATCACACAAGCGAGCTATCTGCGACTCCATCATGATCAGGAGTAGAGCCCAGCCGCCTAATTGATGCTGCATCATTTATAGTCGAAGACAATTTATAAATAGAGGTGCAAGGGCGGGCCGGCATTAAAGGATAGTTCTTAACGATTATAGATATGGCATCGTTTTATAATGATTAGATATCTTCGAAGGGTTTATTAATATCTGTTGCTTTTTAATGATATCCATAAAGATTAATGACACGAGCTATGCCTTTAACAGATCTAGCTTTAGCGTTAGCCATAATTCGCTTTTTAGTACTCTCAATTTCTCTATCATCATCTTCTGCCTAGCCTTTTCCCAACTATGTTGAGGTCGGCTTCCAGTCTAACCGGATGCATCTGAATACTACTATTTTACTTGGAGTGACTGCCTATCTGACCTCCAAAACCCAGTTAGTACTGGGTAATACGACACCCCTTGTTCAGACTCTCAATTTCTCTACGATAGTATCATTTTCAATTTCATTATCTGTGTGCTTTACTATGGGTGTATTACATTAAAACCTTTTCATAAGATTATCTAATCCTAAACTCTCATTCATCCTAATAAAACCGAACAAAAGAATCCATCTTTTGAGAGAGAATTGTTCTCATAATAGAGCTCCAGAATAGAAAGTGTATCAACTGCCAAAAGATCATAAATCACCATGATTGACACCAGTGACGAAACTCCACCGGCGCTGGACGAAATACATAACTTCTTGAGACAATAATATACGATATATGTATCTTAATCCCTTGATCTCGATTATGGAGCAGATAATAAAGCTTAAAGAACTATGACAACAGTTGTCAGCCTGTAGTTTCTACTGACTTAATCCTTGCTTCATATTGTTTGAATGGCGTAACGAGGAAGTCGGTCTTACAGTGAATTCGTGAGGTTTTTGCAATATGTCAGTGTCCCCTATTTTTTGTTGCAATGTTTTCTGTCTTCATTATCTAAGTATGTATATTATATTCGTGATCGATTGCTTAATAGCTTTAATCCTTATTTAAATAAAGTTTAGATATAACTTTAAGACTAGTGTTCAATTTACTGTTGCTTCATTTCTGTTTTATTAACCTTTGTCGAGTTATTCATTATCTTCATTTCAAAATGATGTAGCTATTGCTTCAAATTTTTCAGTATTTTGAACAGCCCTTGTATTGCAGAGCATTTTTCCCCAAAGAAGCCGCTGGCTCCTAAATCCAATATTGATAGTATAAACCACACTCAGCAGACAGGATTCAACTGCTTCCCGTGTGTGTCAGAATTTGTTTTTAATCAAAAAGAATGGCTGACAAGTTGACATAAACAAACACCAAAACACGCTGTATCTACATCAGAAACATGAACGCAACAATCACGCCCAGATTGATTGATTACATTTAATGTTTCCTCGTAGTTATCAAGCGATCACCAACACGCGAACACAACCCTAGTTTTACCGGCGTGGAAACGAGTATTTAGGGCCAAGTCACACTGCTAATGGCTTCGCTTGGTACGCGTGAGTAGCATAGCTCGAACCATGAGTGTGACTTGGTGTCTGGTTATAGCTGATCTACTTAGCTGTCAATACGCAATGTGGCTCTTTATTGGAGACTCGCAAATTTTGCAGAGAAACATTCGCGAATGGACCGGGATCATGACTGCTGCTCTCTTGCAAAAGAATAGGAGAAATATTCGAAGTTGATGGCGAAGATGGTCGAACTTGTCACCTAGCACGCAACATAACTCTAAGCGATAATCGAAACGCCTACCTGTGTGGACTCAGCCTTAGATTTTTCGTAACGACTCCATCGTGTTCATTAGCTGGTGACAGCAGCATTGTCCCGTAATGAGCAGCAGTCACACCAAGCGGGCATTACCAGCATCGACCAGCCACACCGGCCACTATCGCGGTAATGAACGAAAACGAAAGTTTACGATTAAACGCACGTTTGCGAACTTAACCGTGTTTGTTATTGCCATGTAATTGTACAACTGATGGAAGTTTAATCGGGCTGTCGGCAGTTTTCTTTGCGGTAATACATGGTTTGCACAAACATAAACACATAACCCACCTTGGTGTTTCGTTGTAGATTATGATTTGGAAAGTTAACTGGAAAAAGAGACTTTTAACAGAAGCATTCTGTGTGCTTTGACATCTGAATGCCTGAATGCAAAAGACTATCATTAGATACCTGACTACCAGTCTTTACCATGCTCATGTTTAGTACGACAACAACTAGTATAACTAAAAAGCTTTTAACTGACAAATCACTAGCTTTATAACAGAAACCTCCATGTCAGCTATCATCTAGGGCGTACATACGAGCACAAAATTGTCATCCTTGAAAGTGTAATATAACCTCACGCACCACAATTTAGTTTCTCGTCCAAACGAGGCGGTCTGAGCAAACATCCCGTGGTACGCGTGTATACGGCCATTATACAAACTGCCCGGGCATTACGGTTAATTTGCTCACGCCGTGAAATTGCGGTCTCGACGCTGATTCGCTTGCGTCACGTGATACCACGGACTAATGCAATTGGTTGATGTGATGTTGATGTGCTTAAATGTATGTCCCATGTAATTGAAGGGTTAGATGGCAGTTCGTGGTTTGTGATGGTAATCTACACGTTCTGTTTGTGAATTTAGCAATGTCTGTGAACGATTTAATTCAGATTGTTTTAAAAATAACGATTTTCTGAAGAGATAAGTAATTAATTAAATGTACGCACGACGGCCAATCAAGCTATACAAAACCAGTTTTTGCGGATCTCTCATTATATAGGATATCGATACAATGCGAGGTCAAATTATACTGGAACTCTACAGCTTCATGTGCCACCGTGTGTACATTCAAAAACTTTCGACACAATATATTATTATTAAAGTTCCTTATTAATTAAACAATTCTGAGAATAATGAAATTCTATCCATTTCAAGAAACATAAACCTTATCCGAGTCAAATCAAAATTTTCTTCCGTAGGTAATTACTAAAACATACCTAATACCAATAACAGTGAGATTTAATCATCCAATCAGGTGAGAGTAGAATGCGATCGTACCACGTGATTGGATGAAATCGAAAGTTGGCCGTTGATTGCGGCAGATTATTGGTTTTTCAAGCGAGTAATATGCTGGTAATTATGTGGTGTGGCTGGGGAGGTAATGAGATGTTGTTGCATCGATTAAGGGACGTTATTATAATGTTTTGTTGGTTTTTTGAACTGGAATTAGAAACTGGCTATAACTGCCGTGGTTAGAGGTAAAAGTGTGGTACACGGTTCTAGGCCCTCATACTCAATATCTAAAGTTCATTATCATTGTGAATGTGGAGTAGCTAAACCTTTTCAGCATAGTGATTGCCCTTAATGGGATGGAGTGATTTGATTTAGCGAATTTCGGGATAGATGTATTTTGTATCAGCAAGAGCATAGTGTTCGTTGATTTATTCGTTTCAGGGCATGGAGTATTTGACCCATTTTTATTAAGCTTTGTCTAGAATATACAGACACGCTTGAAAGAAAGAAATAATAAACAGGGTGGAAAGGACGCCGACTCACAAATGTTTATCACGTTAAAAAAACAGCTGTTTCCTACAAAAGTGCAATACATATACGGTTAAAATGTATGGATAGCTGATTTTTATTTAAATACCCGCTGAAAAATTTCTTTCTTGGGGAGGTTCGGAATGATGTACTGAAGACGTGGTAAACGTTTGTGCGTCGGGGTCCCT
Organism: Noctua fimbriata; assembly: GCA_905163415.1. Taxonomy (NCBI): domain Eukaryota; kingdom Metazoa; phylum Arthropoda; class Insecta; order Lepidoptera; family Noctuidae; genus Noctua; species Noctua fimbriata. The sequence goes on from LR990930.1 coordinate 4,045,872, forward strand.
TCCACCCTGTATTTTATACCCGCCAAGCCCTGAGCCATTTTTCCTATGTTAATCAACTCTTAAATTAAAAGCAGAACATCCTGACTAATAAATCTTAGCCAGATCAAGTTGCAAACGAATGTATCTGCGAGTACCTAGAATTTACGAACATAGCAATTTATGTTCCTTAGCAAAGCTAGCACTAGATGTCTACGACGCTTTATCGTTCTACCCGCTAATCAATAACACGCAATGGCATAATCACTGAAACTTACGCGATTGATTTAACACTAGGAAATAAACAACATTTCAATGTCTAGGAAACATTTGGTTCCTTTAATTGGACCAGTGCTAATGAATTTTGAGGAGGTAACCTTGTTGTGGGTTCCGTCTTGTTTGTTGGGCAAGATGAGGAAGCAAGAACAAATGAAACAATAAAAGCATATCATAGCACAGATACAGCATTAGCGATTCAATAGGTTGATGAAGTGGAATCTATAAAACAAATGCCGATCAAAATGAATTCGAAAATTTTTCAAATCTGGGCAAGATTTGAAAAATTTTCAAAATTGCAAAATGACGAAGAATCTGTCAGTCTCCAATGATAGAATCTTTGTTAAACCAAGAGACGATCGAAGTGGAACTGAAAATGATTGAAGACCTTCCAATTACAAAAATAGAACAGAATCAAAACACGACATACAATATGATCATATTGAATTAGACTTACCTGGATAATATATATTTAGGTATCACCAAACAGCGTTTACTTAAAGACAAGCCCGTTATATTTGAAGATTTTAGACGTAAAAGTCAAATAATCAAACTTGGTTTCATAGCCTACTTGTGAAGCGAAGTAAGACATGAAAATGTCACGTCTCCTGATTAACTAAATGGTGCAAAACGTGACATTTGAGCAGAAGAAGGCTTTACGCGAATAATAATGAGAGACGCCATAAAAAATAAGTAGGACATTACGATTAACGACGGTGTTGTTTTAAATAAAGGTGTCATAAACAAGCATGAAGATAAAATTATCGAATATACGGTAGGCAAGTAGTTAATACATTTGCCATGGTATGGCAACTTAAGATGGCAATATGCACTAAGAAATATGTGCAGCAAAACTAGAGGCAATATTTAACATGGACCATATTATTATTATGATTGATGAAAGTACAAAAACCAAACAGGCAAAAGTATTTGACATTGACAATGAAATTAGCACAAAATTCGTTGAAAGTATAAAAACAGACAGCAATTTCATTATTCATGTAGCACCTACAATCACGTCACTATCTCGTCTATTAGCAACCATACCTATACAATTTGGCCGGCATTATGTTACAGACAGCCAGCGTGTCGCCGACGCCCACCCATCTGAGTCCACTACCTTATAAGGCTTGGGTTAGTCCATAGCCTTCGTAATATCCATCGCTATATTGTTTATATCGACCTTCCTTAATTACTGGTACTTTCGAATGGACTCAAGCCTCAACCCGTCTCCGCTAATAGGGTCTGAGTGACCTCACGGTTTTGCCCTGATTTACTTTGATCGTTAATTGGCTGGTATTGGCTTTTAATATTGAAATTTCATTGAGGACTTTTGTTACGTAAGCGTTAAAATAAACTGTGGTGTGATGAATGAAATTGATTGAGCGAATTTACTGTGCATTTATTTAATTGATAAGTATTGTTCTTTTATTTATAATTTGTGTTTGTATTAAAGCAAGCCTCTATCTGTACTTATTCTTGTCTTAATCAATTTTGTGTTGTGTAGTGAATTGCTTTATTACATTCCTGATGATTATATCTTTACGATTCATTGTCTTTTCCGAAATCTGTGATAGTTTTGAAACTTACTCATTGTGCTAGACATGTTTCAGATTACTTGCAGTGTCGTATACCATAGCATAAGTGTCTCTTAAGATCCAATTAAAATTTTTGGTCTGCGAAAATAATGCAAGTTCTGCAACAGCAAGACAATAGAAACTTTAAACATTGTTATTGTTACTTAATACTTCGTGATTACAACAGAACGTCTCAGTAAATTAAAAGGGGTTGTGTGTATATCATTTGGCTTTGCAGTCGGCGTTCTGTACTCGTCCACTTGCATTAAGTTACCTAGTAAGTATTTTTTCTTTGATCCTTTCGCTGTCTTTACCATTACTCATTGCTCTTAAATCTTCCTCCACTAAAGCCCTGAGTGGCCATAAAGCATTTGTCCAATATACATTTTGCTGAAACTCTTGGTCTCTGTAATTCCTTTTGATTTATGGAACAGCGGAGACTTTAAGCAGATTTCATTGATATTTCTTATTAATCCTGTTTCAGCACATTCGGAGGTCTTGCTCTTATGCAAATTCGCATTATGAATCAGCTACCCGTCCTACATTAACATCGTCCATTCACTTTTCGTTTTTAAGTCCTTTAGTTCCAGTGAAAAATTAGCCATGAATGTTTCTTTTAATAAAGTTATCAATAAAAGGAAGTGTATCGTGAAACTTGACAGTTACCTCATTTTTTAAGTTATTTAATTAATTAAATACGTCAGTAAAGTGTTTAACGTCCATTGGTATTATCATGATACTGTTGACATCGACCACTTTCAAATTAGCGTCGTCACCGTATAAGGTAACATTTTAATATGAGTCAGTTTTTATGAAATTTTTTTTTGCTTTCCGCAATAGTGCGTCGATTTTAAATTAGTCATTTATTTTGCCACAACACTGCTTTGTTTGTATGCCACAGTAGTTTTCTAGATCGGGCATGAAAGTAAATGTTTAAAATAAAGCAAGTGCTCGCGTTTTTATGGTTATCGGCTAATGAAGTAATTACAGCAAGTAAACCAGATTAAGTTTTAATTTTACCTTTTTTGTCGTCTTGTATTTCACGGTGCACTTGAGGAGTTTTTTTGACTGCCCCGTTGGTCGAGTGATCGCAAACGCCACTGCTGAGCATGAGGTCCAGGGTTGGATTCCCAGGTCGGTCAGGGTGTTATTGGGTTTTCATATCAGAAATTTCTCAGCAGCAGCCGCGGAGTCTGGGTTTGCAACCGGTTTATGTCAATAGGCTCGCCCCCTATTATACGGGACTTAAACATAACTGGCGATATGATGGTGTGTGTGTGTGCTTCGGAGATTACAGGCGTGATTATATGTTTTATTTCAGCGTCATTATTTTGCTACGCTCTACAGTTAAGGTTTTTATTTTCCTTTACCACACCGTCAAGTCTTAGTTCAATGAATGATTCAATGAAGCTATCATCATTCTTTACGTGTCTAAACATATTTCGTTCATTACTAATTGGTTTAATGGCATTCAAATAAATACCTCAACGTTTAGTATGGTCATTTACCGATATAGACGTCTAGAATTACAAATATAGTCTATACTTAAACCACCTTATAAGTCGATAAATCACGCGTTGGAAATAGAAACTTTATTTTAGTTTCGCACAGTTTATTTTCCTTTGAAGATTTTTGTGTTTAAGACCTTATATGAGTTATGTGATTAACTGTAATTATTTGTAGTTAGTAGTGGTTTGTGTCAGTTTCTCTGTATGTTTATGTGAATGTTATACTGGCTTGTATATTCTCTAGTAAGTAATGTTTATTATTCTTGGGTTTATGAAGATTGACTGTCGTTGACTGTATTAAAGTTTTCTTGTGAAGTAAAAGTGAATAATTGTTAATAGTGACCATAACTACGAAGATGATACTTAATTAAAACCTTGTTGGTGATTTTGTTCCTGTTTAGATCTGTCGTGGTCTATGATTTCATCTTCTTCTATCTTTATGAATATCAAATATTATGTAAGTAAGATTAGCTTTCTATTGGACAAGTTCGTTCCTACCAGTAGCGAAGGGTCAATTTTTGTACATATCTATTATGTGATTATATTATTTCTCTATAGAATACTGAGTGTGTCATTTTTCGAAGGGAAGCCGATAGGAGTTCTATGGAACCTTCGCCACTGGTTCCTACTTAGATTAAGTAATAACAACATAATTATCATAAAAAACGTTTTAAGGATGATACATTCGTCCTGTCCGTCTGTCTATCTGAGACTCTTGGCAACACACAGTTGAAAGAGAGCAGGTATCTTCTATGAACCGCTATAGCAAAGTGATGTCAAATTACTCTTTACTAATCCATTTAAAAACTGAAGACTGAAAAAAACATCTACGTGGGGTGTCTATCGATAGCTCTTCAATAATGATATCGAGGTTCCTCAAATACTTTTTTTCTTAAATCAATGGTTGAAGAGATATTCGCTTCTAAAGCCAAAAAATTCTGTTTTCTTTTTTAAGTGCATCATACATTTATGTGACGACCACACACTGCACTGGACACTCCTGGTGTATTACGGCCTACTTACTCGTGTAAAAATATCCTTAACGAAGCCGAAAGGCACTTGTTCTCCCCGTCATTGGGATCATTTTTGTGTACTGGATCATACCTGGGAACCTTCTAGTTACGGAGATAAAAGAGGTCAAAGTTCCAAATTTTTCACAAGTTTTTTTTTTAATGCTAGTTTTAAGGTAATAACTTTAATTAGGTACCTCCATGAGCCTTTTACTATTCAAATCATCCATTAGCACAATGTTTTGAGTCTGTAGTAGACTAGATTGAGTTTTACCGTAAAACGTGATTTTACACCCCCAAAAAAAACTGTTTACACCCTGTAGAAGGCCAGTCATAAAATATTTCTGATATCCCACAGTCTTACGCTTGTAAACAATTTAATTAACTATTAAATCTCTATTAACAAGTCTTAGATTGATGAGATCCGGTGAGTCTATGAGGCATTTCTCTGCCGTTCTCTATAATAGAGTTAACTTTACCAGTCTGACGTCAATCAGTCTCCGTCTGGCTTCACCAACGACTTTTCTCTGACATTACTGTACATAAGACACATTATACATGGTGTACTAAAGGCTAGACATAGTACAACCGCGCTCACTGAATTTTGACAACTTTTCAACCTAATAACTCAGGACATAAGGCTGAAAATTGGCCAGTGAGCGCGTTAGTACATAATTCGTGTGCTGATGTCGCATATTCTGTCCCCCTTGTCTCCCGTGTCTTTGACCATGTTGAACCTCCTTCAAAAATCCTTCCTTTGTTGTAAGCCCCAAGGGCTCTTATGAAAAATCCCAGGCTTCGAGCAAAAAAAAAAGTAATACTTCAGGCTTCTAGCCAGCTATTAAGGATTTTTTATTGTCTATCAATAAACGAATTTAAGATTTTTAGTAAGTAATTAGACTGTATTTATATTGCCGTTTAAGGTAGCCCGCGAAAATCATTTTTTCTTACGTTTTTCTTGCTATTTGCAGGTCAGTGTCAGGTTGTATACACATATATGTACATACATATGTATAAACATATATATACATATGTATGGCTACCCTGGCGCTTCCGCCTGAATCTTTGCAACTAATCATAGTTATGAAGTTGTGATAAAGCGTGAAAGCAGGATACAACAAATTGGACAAAAAGCTCATCTTAAAATTATAAATTAAAATAAAATAAACGTTTAATTCAGATATCACAAGATCCATATAGGTACATTCATAATTGTTCACGACCACAAAATTAAATCACAATGTTAATAAAAATACAGAACTTACCTATCTACGTTAGAATTTAAACTTAAAACTGTTTGCTCCAAAGCTTATGTAACCGACTGTCCAGTCCGTTACTAAACATCGCCAGAATGCTGTTAGGGCTTTCTTTAAAATATAAGTTAAAAGTAACAGCTAAAGGCTAATTTATAGGTAAGAATAAAAACTCGACAAAATAAAGTTAATTACTACGAGGCAATCAAGTTTTATAAAATTAGAAAGATCAAGTATCATGAATTGGGCTTTTTTATCTAAGGCACAGTTTCCCTGTAATTTCGACGTAAAAATCTATTCTTAGCTAGGCAACAGAATATAAAAAGATTCTCACAAGAAAATTGACAATCTAAAAAGGCAATCTTATCATAAAATTGATCTTGTCTGAAACATCTCAAGACCCCTTACTGAAATAGAACTTGAAGATCTTCAGGCGACTCGTGCCGGGTGTGCCAATTTGTGTCTTTACTGAATGATTGTTAATTAATTGAATAGACGTGAAAGTTACTTGTTTGTTGTTGTCTAAAAATAAACATTTCCTGGAACATTTATTTATGTGTCTATTTTCGCGGGAAATGGCGCTTTGTTGTTTTAAGTTATGAAACGGGGTTGAGTATAACTTTTATATTTTCCGGAAAATTAAAAAATAATAGTACCCACCCAGTATAATCTATCAACAAAGTATTTCATCAACTTTTTTTCACATTTATTGACGTAGCTGGCTCAGATGCATTTTTAATAATATAAAAATATTAGAATTTCACACATTACTTTTAATGATTTTAAAGGAATTCCAATTTCAGTCAAACGTGAAAGTCAAACCACAGCGTTTATCTAAATATATCTAACACTTACAAACATTTACTTTAATCTCCGCGAGACGAAGGTAAACCATCAAAGTATACTGAAAAGTTTACGTAGCGAGGAAAGTGGTTCCGGTGAGCCTTAGCATACACAGCGGGTCGCATTCATAGACCGCTGCGACCACTCTGCGTCTATTCTTACGCCTCGTTCGCTCCTTCAGGCGATGTGACTTGCGATGCGACGCGACTTGCGACGCGACTTACGACTCGACTTATGACACGACTCGACTTTCAACGCGACTTATGACGCGACTTGCGATTCCACTTGCGACAAGACTTGCGACTCGACTTGCGACACGACTTGCGACGCAAGTTACGTCAAACGACACGCGCGTGCTCCACTTGTTTCGTTCTGTAATTTGTTTTCTCCGCAGTCGCAGTGGCAACACGCGTGTCGGTTGCGCGTATATCTCGTGGCCAAGCCGTTACACCGTACTGTAATAATAATAATACCGGACATTCAGTAATATCGTAAATATTTACACCGCTCAATATTGTACGATAAGTTTTTATGACCGCGCTTAGGGATGTCGCGCTCGTTAAATTAAATTACTTGGTAGAATATTCTTGAGTTGCAGAATTGCAGTATTTTATTTGCATTAACAATTAAATTCGTGTAACTTTCATTATATAAATGCAACGGATTTTCATAAAATTTTCACCATTTTAAAGTATTTTTCCCGAAAAAATACATTCTTTATTTAAGAATGTATTCTTTGTGCAATACCTACACGTTCAAAATGTGTGGATCAGTTGATTTATTTTTAAAATATCGATGAAAAATTTTGATGTACCGAATACGTGGTAACCGTTTTCGCGTTGGTGTCCCTTCCACCCTGTATCTGTATATTCAGAAATCTGGAAGTTTTCAAGTAAAAAAATGGGATATATAAATCATGTTTTATTTAGGTGTTACTAGTAGTTGACTTTCGATAGTTTTACTGCCTGAATAAAGTATACAAGACGCTTTAACCAAGTATCTATATCTCCATAAAAAGTACCTTTACAACATCTGTTAATAGATGCCTACTTTGTACTTATTTTGCATTAAAACTAACTTGCTAACATTACGGTCTCCGCAGTTACATTATTTAACATAATTATCTAGTATTTTACATAATTATTGCAAATTCATGTAGAAAGGGTCTCTTGTGATCAAATCTAAACGATTTTATGGTTTTGCATAGTACTTTATGTTACTTTCACATCTACATAGTCATTTTATTATCCCTTTGGTTATCTAACAGATAAGTATATGAATAAATTAAAGAGTTTATGTAGGAGGTAAGTGTTTACATAAACATTGCCACCTCCTTTTTGAAGGTAGTTGAATTTACATTGCTGATAAGTTTGTCAAAATTAGTAACTATTTTTACTTGTCGCAATGTCCTTGTATATTTTTTGCGTTCTAGTAAATTTTTGTTTTTTTTTTTAATGAGAAACGAACAATGGACCATGCATTTTTATTTTCAAGTCTATTTAAAACCAAACGTGAAATACGTAATATTAACAAACCTTAAAAAACTAAGTTAGTAAATTAACTTACGGCGAATTCCATTACCTAATGAAATAGAATTATTTTTCTTTGCACCTCTAAATACATTCCATAGCAACATTAGCAACTATGACAATCACAGCTCTTGAACGCAGTTCAAATGTATTGATCGCGTTCAGTTTCTAAATAAAATTCGCCCTTAACGAGGTCATCATGTCTATTTTCCCTGAACTATGGGCACAACCCTACCTGACCTGCAACAGGGTAATAGATAGTCTCCCATGTATCTATTGGCTCCCGTCTCACTGTGATTAATGACGTACGTTGTGGATATTGCTCGCATGTCTACCAATATCGTAGGCTCAAAGGCTATGTGGCTCTTTGGCTCTGTGGCTCTTTCGTAAGAGGTCAGGGGTCTTGTTGTTAACATGTCGGTGAACTGATGGAAATTAGGAGCTGATTTGATTACTGCTTTCTAGTTTCTCGTAAGATGAGAAGACTAAGTGAAATTTCAATTATGGAGGCAGTTTTATGGTCAGTCATGCCTATGTTGATGGTACTTAACTTACGATGTTTGGTGATACGATCAAAATAAATTGAATCAGAACTTGTTCACTTAATTCTGAAACATGAACAGTCTTTTATATGCCACATTGTTAGGTAAATTTTCTCATCCGATTTTGAACTTAACGGTCAACTTTTTATGGTTTAAAATAATTTGGAGACAATTTGTGGTAACTTGATGTGTTGGCGACTGTACCTGCAATGGCAATTACAAAAAAAAACCTATTTGTTACTCTTGAGTCTCATGCAAGTTCTTATCGGCTCAATAATAAATAAAACTTCGAACGGCGTAAAGCCCCATAAATCCGGAAGAGTTGTCCCCAATCTGGTCAGCCGACGACAGCGCCCTCTTCTTGGTAATACGACACTAAAGGGCTTCTTTTTACTCTTCGACACTGTTTATGAGGTTATTTTTAAATTGTTACTTTGTAAATACCGGGTCAACTTTCTGTGCTCCATTTATGTGTTTTTATGTTGCTTGTGTACGCTGGGTTAAATATTTCAGAATGTACCTATAGATCGAGTGTTATCTCGGAGACAAGCAAGTATTTCAATCAAATTAATTAAGCCTTCGCAGTCTACTGCGCGACGCATAGGTCTAAGGTTGGGGGTCCTCCGCCTGGATCAAGTATACTTAAAAAACCAACACCTAAAAAAAAAATTGTCTTCGAAGTTAAAGAAATAAAGCCGTATACTTGTGAAGGTTTGTTTATTGCCAACAACTTCCATTAAGTCAAAAAAGTCGTAATTCATTTCAGTAAGACTGCCTTTTAAATTAATATTGCACCTTAATTGTACTCTTTGCAACAAGCAATTAACCACCTTGGTAAATCCGGAAGTCGCTACAAAAATCAGTTTCGATTTTACATCTGATGCTATACGCATGATAACCAATTTGGTTTTAAACCGGGACTGTCTACTGAGTCAGCTATCTTGTGTTTGAAGCAAACTGTCAAGTACTACTCCGATAGGAGAACACCTGTTTATGCATGTTTTCTCGACCTCTCGAGAGCGTTCGACCTGGTTAGCTATGACGTCTTATGGCAGAAATTAAATAACATCTCAATGCCCCTCGAACTGATAGAGATTTTCAAGTACTGGTATCTTAACCAGGTCAACGTCGTTCGGTGGTCGGGTGTTCTGTCGGAGCCGTACGGGTTGGAGTGCGGGGTGAGGCAGGGAGGGCTGACCTCCCCAAAGCTCTTCAACTTGTACGTGAACGCACTGATAGAGGAGCTCAGTAGTACTCGTGTCGGCTGCCATATTGACGGTGTTTGTGTCAACAATATTAGTTACGCTGATGACATGGTGCTACTGAGCGCCTCGGTGTGTGGGCTGTCCAGGTTGCTGGGCCTCTGCGAGCGTTACGCGCTGGATCACGGTTTGCTCTATAACGCAAAAAAAAGTGAATGCATGGTTTTTCGGGCCAGGGGTCGGAGTTGCCCGGATTCTGTTCCACCCATCAGATTGAACGGTGTCCAGTTAGAAAGAGTTCAACAGTTTAAATATCTCGGGCATATCGTGACCTCTGACCTGAGGGATGATGCGGACATCGATAGGGAGCGGAGAGCGTTGTCTGTGAGGTCCAATATGATCGCCCGCAGGTTTGTTCGTTGCTCGGGGGCCGTCAAAATAACTCTTTTCAGAGCGTTTTGTACGTCCCTGTACACAGCCAGCCTGTGGGGGTCATATACCCAGAAGCAGTACAACGCTCTCCGTGTTCAGTACAACAATGCGTTCAGGGTGCTGTTGGGGCTGCCCCGGCACTGCAGCGCGTCGGGGATGTTCGCCGACGCCCGTGTCGACTGTTTCTACACGACAATGCGGAAGCGGTGCACATCTCTGGGGCGCAGGCTCCGGACCACCTCCAACACTATCCTGAGCGTATTTGTGAACAGGTTTGATTGTCAGTACATTAACCATTGTTATATGATTAATGTAATGACAAACAAGCAAATGTCTCAGAGGCAGGTGTGTTATTAGGACATTAGTTATTCTGTATTAGTTGTGTATTTTATTTTTGACGTTTTAATTTAATTCAATAATATTTCTAATTTAATGTAATGTGTGTTCTGATATTTGGTTTTAGCTATAATTTGTGTTTTTAATTTGGTATTTTTGTTTTTATATGGGTCTCGGACCTGAAATAAATGGAATTTATTATTATTATTATACGATCCTCGATAATCTGAGTAACTCAGTAACTTGACACGCAATGCCCCGCGGGGCTTCACACTGTGACTCATTAAGATACGTGTTTTTTTACGTCAATAGTAGTTATTTTGTTAAAGCACTAAACTGGAAAATATTTAGTTTGACTAAGTATGTGTCTACGGAGCTAAGTTTTTTGTATATTTCCGGAAAACTTGATTGGTATGATAGATCTTCCTGTCTTCTTTTTATTTCCTTGTCTATGGCAAACTTTTTTGATGGCCAATAACTGAGCCACTAGTTAGGCGCCTTCAGTAACACACAGAACACAATGTTAAGTGACCAATCGTTTGTGGAACAGCACTACATTTACACTCCAAGGCAGTAAAAAAAAAAATTACTAGTCATGGCTGTAGGTTATAAAAGTTATACATTATTACATGTTGCCGCCGCAACAAAGATACGGCGTGCGGAAGCGTTTTGCACGCCCCGCCGCTACAATGACACTTCTGTCGGATTAGCTGTCATACGGAACCAATGACTGCCGCGAAGTGCTTAGTTTCATTCTTGTTATCTGTTATTGTAAATTGAGAAATACGAAAACAGCAAACTATAATTCACAAGTTCTTACATTGAAAACCTCACAATTCAGTAATACGTAGGTATTTGGTAAATAAACACTAATGATTGTTACAAACCGTCAAATCAACCCAACTAAGCTGAAATAGCCAATCTCCAATCAGATACTCCTCATTTCCAATACCAGACGATTCAACATATTTCGCTTATAAATGTGTAGGCAGTCAATATTAAAGCATGATTTACGTAAGAAATCCACAATATAATCAGTGTGAGGTAGGTTTCGTTGAGGATTTGCGAGATTTTCACCTCGATTATTATAGACGAGTAGCTAGGAGGCGTAAACGAGGTGTGGGTTGTCATCAGTGAGCTTAACGAACTGTCTGGCTGAAATGTACTGTGTATTTGAAGGGATATACCTTCGTTATGGTGTGATTTATGAAGATTGTTGGCTTAAGCTGACATGTTTTGCAATTTTCTTTTAAGCATCGTTCGCTGTTCGGCCATATTTTTATAAAGATCAGATACCAGTGGTATGACTGGTGCTATTTCACAAACCAACTGAACCCATGGTTTTCGTAAGATAATAGGAATCTTAACCTGTCGAAAAACTGAGTTGAAATTGTTTAAATCTTCATAGTTTCTCTCGTTCATACTAGGACTCGTAAAATTGACATGGGCCTTATCCGAAAGTACCTTATTTTTTATGGAGCGACTACCTACCTGACCTCCACGACAACCCTATTACTGGGTAACACGATACTCCTTAGCTGGACAGGTAACACCAGAAACATGGTAACTAACAAAATCCTTTCTCACTCCACAGCCCCAACCGTTACCGCAAGCGCCGCCGCCGCTGGCGCTGCCCGCTCCGACATCTGCGCCCGCGCCGACGGCCGCGCACGCGTCGGCCCCACGCACCATCGTCATCCAGCGTCCCGACGCGCGTCACGGCTTCGGTTTCACCCTCAGGCATCTTGTAGTGTATCCGCCGGATTCGTTACAGGTGGGTGTGAGTAAATTTTTCAGTTTTTTTTTGTAGTTTTAGTTTTTTTTTGCAGGTCATTTAACGAGACGATCTCGGTGGTCTCATGTTCCAAGCACGAGGTCCTGGGCTTGATTCCCAGGTCAGACGAAGTGTTACCTGTTGGAATTTTCCATCAGGAATTTCGGAGTTACAGCTCTGTGTCAAGATTTATACCCGGTTGATGGCAATCGGCTATAACATAGGACTTATACATAGCTCTGACTAAATGCAATGTATGTACCTACTAGAGATACTTACACCTCTATCTAACTCTGCGGGAAGTACCGGATAGATGGATTGAAAAAGAGGTAGTCCTCTCTGACTTTGGTATAGTAATGCAGAGCAGCTTCTTTTCCAATAGTATAACTATAATATAGCTACACGTGTAAATCAGTCATAGAAACACTCTTCTGCAAACACAAAAGATAAGAACCATCCTTCAAGTGATAATTCAGACGTCCTGAAGATAATATTTGAAGTATTAGATACTGCACTAATCAGACATCAGTTTAAACATGACCTCTGAACAAATATCAAGTCGAATTAGAAAGTACAACTATTTTACTTCTTCACTCGTAATTTTACTAGCGTCAACTTCCGTCGTTGTCGACATCAATAGTTAGGTAGGTACCTTCAGTTAACGATTTCTTTTTTAATAGATTTGAATGTCCCACTGTTGGACAAAGGCCTATTTCCTTCCAGTTCTTTTTCTCGACTTCTTTACCGTATCGTTTTTCCTACGTTTCTAAATCCCGATATATACGTCTTGTTAACACCGATGCCATCGTTCTCCACCTAACCTATAACTATATACCTTCTAGGACTTATACGAAGATGCGCGCCACCTCGCGGTGGGCGCGGTGGGTGCCCCAATGGACACGATCTTCGTAAGGTCGGTGCGGCCCGGGGGACCGGCAGCCGCGGCCGGACTGCGCGCCGGTGACCGGGTGCTCGCCGTGAACGGTGAGCCGGTCGCCTGTGGCCGGTCCCGGGCGCCGTACGCGAGGGTCGTGCAGCTGGCGCAAAGGGAGCCGAGGATATTGAGGCTCACTGTCGTGCCGAGGGACCACGATTTGTTGCAAAGGGTGAGTTGAACTGTCAAATGTTGGAATAGATGTGCCCGCAGAAAGATAGATAGAATATGCTTCACTGTACCCCAAAATTGAAACACAACTCTTTTATAATATTGCTAATGTCACTCGCAGCTATGATTGTGAGCACTAAAGCTTAAGTTGCATTGACAAGTGCGTTAAATGTTCACTCTCGTATATAAATAAATTCAATAGAAATGCAAAATCCACCAAGAAATGAGGCAGTAGGAACACCAAAAGAAAATAAACTAACATCAGCAAATACAAAACAGTTCAGTCAGCAAATAAACCGTGTCTAACTCAAGGTAACCTTATTAAGGTCATACCTAATAGTAAACAGTCAACAACAAACGAGTTATCTCTATTTCATTTACTGTAAAATTTTTAGAACCCATATTTTACTGATTCTTTCTCCCTTCTCAGTATTTCAGCGAAGCAGCATACAACCCCGAGACCAATCAGCGTCCGCTAGACATGCCGGCGCCGGTAACAGAACACGAGTCGCGGCTGTTCGACGCGTACCGGAGGCCTAGGGCTGCGCTGCCGGCCCCACAGGCCCCGGCGCGGCACCAGGATCCGGAGTACGCCAGCGTGGCGTCTCTGGCGCCCTCCAGATATGACGTAAACCGTCTGCCTGGACCACCACACTATTTAATGCATGATGGGTAAGATAATAAATGTGACTGGCATAGTAAATAGTTTGACGTGAATCACGATTAGTTAATTCTATTATCAGCGTGGTTTATATAAAAGTTATTCAAAATTTCGGGATAATAATACCGGATCTTTATAATAATTCTGAACTTCAGAAACTATTTCAAAATATTCCCTTACTTTCCACAGCAGACGGGAATCAGACACATCCCTGCCATCATCGGCGACAGAAAGCAAAGACAGCCTCGGATCCTTTGACTCGAACTCAACCCTGACCGGGCGAGAGCTGGACGACTCGATAATCCTATCGCGAATACGAAAAAGCCTCGAGCAGAAGGAGGCATTCCTCCGAAGACCGAGCCAGCCAACCGGCTGGGTCACCCCAGATGCCCCACCCCCTATCAAGCAGAAAGAGTTCTACGCCAGGCCTCAGAAGCTACAAAAGCCTGCGTGGCCTCCCCCCGCGGCTTCCCCTCCCCTCGCCGCATCACCACCCCCTCAGCCCCCGCCACAGAACCAGGAACGAAAAGAGGAATGTTCAGCAAGTGTGGATAGCGGTACTTTCAGCGGCTATGGCGAAGTCAACGGAGCTCAAAACGACAAGAGTCGACAGAAACAGGACAAGAGTCAGTTCGTGTCGACGCTGTCGAAGATACAGGAAACCGGACCCAGCATTCAGAGCACGAATATGGGGACGGTCAGCAATGGAGCCACGGAACTTAAGGATGATGCTAATCAAGATAACAAGTAAGTTACCACGTTCATACTGACGTTTTAGCACAGCTTAGAGATCGTCTGGCTCATAAGGTCCTTATAATAATAAGTGTTTACCACCGAGCTCTCGACGTCTGTTGAATATGTCGGTTTTGCAGATCCCACCAGGATAGCCCTCGAAATTCGCCATACATTTCCATATATAGGACTAGAGATCTTCCTAGTATTAAACCTACATCTTTCTCATGTTCAGATACCCAGGAGCAGAGCTACAGCTAGTAACAGCCCGCACGCGGCAGCTGGAGGAGGCGCGCGGCGGCTGCTCGCGGCGCACGGAGGTGGCGCGCAGCGAGCTGGCGCGGCTCAGCACCACGCGCCTGGAGCCCAGCGTGGCGCTGCGCCGGAAGGAGTTCGAGACCAGGGCGGCCAGGAGGGAAGCCAGGTCCTTGGATGTGCAGCCTCAAGGTCAGTATTTCATCTCTGTGAGCTTTGCAAAAACTAAAGCTGTTTTAAAGGAAGGCATTATAATATTCATTGGACGATATCTGCTGCAGACTTACACTACCAGCTAAGATCGTTACATATTGAAGATATTAACTGCCACTAAATTGGATGATCATTATTTTTTCAGAAAATAATAACCATTCATGTTTATTTAGTCACTCTTTTCCCCTAGTTTAGGCGCAGAACTTTTAACAGCGACCGTCCATTGTTATACCAATTGCTATATCCGGCTATCCCCAATTATCTACCCAGCTCCCGTGTAACATAATATTTATTATGAACTAATCTTCTATGGCTTGATTACAGAGTTGGATCACGAGTCATTACTAGCCGGCAGCTTGTCGGGCAATCAGCTGATGATCACCGGCAGCAAACACTTACATTGTCCTCCACCAGACGGATATGTGCCCGGTACGTTACTTATAACTAGTATAATCACGTCAAAAGGTGTACGGGAAGCTTTGTATGGACTCCAAGTCTTAAATATGCATTTTGTCGCATATAAAAACTGTCAATAAAGGCAACATGGACTTGAACTTTCGAGCGCTTCATACCTTGCCTTCAAGTGCGGTACGAAGTTATTAACATTTTATTTCTTATTCGGAACTAAACATTCTCACACACTCTCATGAGTAGTGTACTTTCCTAAATCAATCTTTATTGTTCTGAGTTTTGTTTTTAATTTCCTGATTTAAAATACCCCAATCTCTTTTTTCTCAGATGCAGAAAAGGTTCAAATGCGAACAAGGTCGAATAGTACCGGAAGCGATGGATTACCTATTAGAAGACATCATGCCACAGGTAAACTATCATTCTTTGATATTATTGTTATCACTAGAACACATCACATCACTAGAAGACAGGGTTTCACATTACTATACAATCACAATAGTGCGTATGAGTTGAGGAAAGTTCGATAAATCATTGTTTTTAAAAAGGGGTAAGAGATATTAGAATCTCCCTACACGTTTTCAACACTATTGTATTGGGTTTAGCTTTCATTATACATTGGCAAGTAAAAATACGCTTTTATTCCTTCCATAACCTCATTAATTAAATTCATAAATGTCTTATAACTCAAAAGTTATTGTTGTGTATTGTCCTCTCACTTCTTTGACATTAAAATGACAAAGACAGGCAGAGGTTCTTTCTATAGAGGTTTTTCATGAGTAGAAATAAGACATGATATTTCAAACTGCACATACACCCACTCTAGTCCCTTGGGTCGTCTCTGGGCCTAGGAATAAAATGACTACAATTTTGAGTAAGTACCAACAGTGTGAAGCAATTGTTTTATCATTAAAAACGAACACAATTTTAAAAGTAAATGTGGTTCCTTTATGACATTAAAGTTTAATTCAATTGGTTTACGAATTTTGCGCTCGTACACGCACTATTTTTACCACATCAAACATTACACATAATACATTTAAACACAATGCGATTCTTAAGTCTTTAGCTTTGGGCTTATTGGTTGGCGATGCTTATTCACAATACCATGTATTTGAATGCTTTCCTATCTGAATCATCAAGTCTAAAACATTAAGTACTTGATTCATTTGTAACTGTCTTTTTAAATCATTGATAAAAAATCTTCTAAACTCTTAATAATTATTGATCTTTAAAACTATGCTTATTCGTTCTTAATACTTTTCTGTGTCCACTAATTATTTCTGGACCGAAAGACCAAGAAAATCGGCACTAGGGACTGTACTACCATCTTCTAAAGCTGTATTACTTTAATGTTACTTCAGTGTGAGAAAGAGATAAAAGCTGTACAGAACGTATAGCGCCATCTGTTTCCTACGCTGGAGTAAAATTTAAATAATACTGCTAGGAGATGTGATGTGGTGGTAGACCATATTTGAAACTCGAGCATTCGAATAAACCCGCGAACCAATCGCTTGAAGCCGTTGACCAATGAGAGGGCCACACACACACACGTACACAGCTTCGCACGCGTCTAATGGCACCGTTCCGCCCCTAAGATGGCAGTCACGCGAAGCGACGAATGGGCCTGAACAAGGAACAGATGGAGGCGATGAACCGGGTGTCTCTGGGCGGCGCGGGCCTCGCAGACGCGCGCGTCCGGCCGACGCAGCTGAGCCTGGCGCCGCCGTCGTCGTCGGCCTCGGCCTCGGCCGCCACGTCGCCGTCGCCCACGCCCAGCACGCCCGCCGACTCAGGTCCCGCGACGACGTCTCGTCCTCGGAATGCTCTCGTGTCCTCCCTAACCTGCCTGCCGATTTATGTCGCGCTGCATGTGCAACTTAGTTACGTCACAGATTGTTACACAGATTATAGTACCAGGGGACTGACCACTACCTATTATATCAATATTCATAATTCTCCTGCACTTATCCCAATTTATAAGGGGTCAGGGCAGCATGTCTTCTACTTCCATACTTCTCAATACTCGTCATTGCAACAGACACCTCCTTGTTAGTCAAATCCATACAAACTTTCTGTCTTTCATATTACTTCAGTGAGGGAAAGAGACGAAGCTACATATGGCCATCTCTTTCTTACACTGCAGTGAGATACAAAAAAATACTGCTATGAGAGGTAATAGTTTAGTCCCTGGACGGAAAAAAAGGCACGTCGAGTTTTAGTAAAAGTTCTGTGTTGTAGAGCGTTGTCTCTTTCACTCATATGAGTGATGTCTATTTCTAAAGCTTGATATTTCATTTTAACGCCGTGGTACTTGAGGCCCAACATTCGGCATCAATAAAAATTTTAACTGAAAATATCCTAGTGCATCGGTTGACGAATGTTGTGAACTCCAAAATCTGTAAGCAACAAATCTGTGTCATCGTTGACGCCGTAACGCCGTACCCTTACGGACTTAAGACGTCAACGCTGCGAAATGCCTGTTACTTTAATGCTAAAACGCGACGCGATTAAAAAATAATTGCTCTTTATTTCCTGCTCGTTTACTAACCGTTTGACATTCAACCCACGTTCATATTGTGATAAATTGATAACGAATCAGGCTTCAAAGCAATCTCTTTTTCCCAAAGAGGTTGCTCTGAAACTAGGGAGGAGACGATTCGGTCCTACCTGTCTTCCCTTCTAAACGTTTTCAAGGAATGCTGTGTGCTTATAGGTGTGCTACTAATGCAGAACTAACCGTCGTACATTTGATGTCTAATATACTAATGTTATTGTGGTACACGTTACGTTCAGAATGTTTGTTTTACTAAGATTTCTCTTTGGACAGGTTTTGCCGATGATTTGGTGACAAGAAGACAAAAGAAAGATGCTCAACTCGGTGGTCAGTATACCAAGCAACGTATAATCAACCCTAACTGCATTTCAATAAAGCCCAAAACTGTTTATTTTCACTGCCCTTATTAATCAACCTAACTGAAATTTAAACCGTATGACAAGACTAATAAGATTCATTTCCGTTTCAAGTAGAAGAAGAACGCGCCATGCGAAGGGTTTCGTACTTGAAAGCCACATGGGGTGATCGATTGCACCTCGACAGTGACGTGGAACCAGACAACGACCCACAAGGCCTTAGAGGGTATGTACTCTTGCTTATTTACACTTTAGAAATAAGTTTAATTATAAAAATTCTCATTTGTTTTGTCACCTTATGCTTATGTCTTTGACCAATATTTTGCAGATTTTTCGTTAAACTGATTCTTATTAAGTGACAAATACAAGTGAAAACTGTTGTTTAATCGTATTAGTACTATCCAGTAGATTACCCAAGTAGTTAACTACCGTTTATACCTGTCAGATAACATAATATTTGTGATTAGCACCAATTTTTAATATCACTGTGTCACATAGATATGTTGTAGATAGACGATTGTTACTATAAATTGTCTGTAGTAAGTAACCATTGTCATGTACCTAACATAGCGAGGGTTCAATTGGTAATATAAATTGTACTAACGGGGTATATGTGATTGGGTTCAAAACGCAGACTGCGAAAGTGGCGCCCCCCTCGGTTCACGGATGACATAACTCCGCTGCTGAGAATATTCGACCCGCAAGCCGTCCTCCCCACGCGGTACGTCGCCCCACACATAGATGGCGCTTTTGCAATGTGTGCAATAGTTACACGAATGCGATCATAGATAGCGCCTCTAGTAGCCGAATAAAAGAATTTGATTTTTCGATGTTTTAGTGTAAAGTATTTAATTAAATTGCATTGCACTGCTTAAATCATGATTAAATAATGAAAAACACCGGTAAGTACTGGAAATCACGAATAAATGACGCCATTCAATAACGAAGCATATCCTACGGACCTACCTACCCACATTTTAAACAAATTCATTCGCAATCGATTTAAAAATTAACTTTGTTTGGGGAGAGCTTTGTAAATATCGTATTCGGTGGAACAGACGTCGATATTGTTGAAATATAACAGATATTTGCATGGAGATAGTTTGTCCATATGTTGATGTGTGCATGTTCGGTGTTAGATGCTCAATGTTAATCGTTTACCTACTGTTTTATTTACTCGTATGTACGTAAAGTTCAATGTCTGAATGTATATACGGCATGTTTGTGTTACTTATTCGTTGTTAGAATAGGTATTTTATTGTATTTTTAAATTATAAGTACTTGTAAGTACCTTTAAGTATTAGACAAGTAAGGTAAAAGGTGAGATAAATCAATCCTACAAATATTTTTCCTGAAAAAGTGTCCATGGATGTCCATGGACGGTCCATGGACCTTCTTGCCCGTCGGGACGGGCTTCTAGCTTCAAGTTTTTACTGACTGTTAGTTTTGCTATTCCAAAGTCCTTAAAGAACCAATATTGAACTAAAATTGGAACCTATTCCTCTATAATAAAATTCATTTTAGAGTAAAGGTCTGAATGCTCCATTTTCCTTTTAAAATATTCAAATCATAACCCTGCGACTTCCAATAGGATTGTTGTAATTACATATATATGCATAAAGTCTAGCCTTTTCTCAGGAGTATATGTAGAAAACCCATACCATACAGTTGTAATTAATGAATGTTAATTGTTATATAGCACTACGAAGAAGGGAGAAGAAGAGATAGCGGAGAATGCAGTGGAAGCTGAGGAGGGAGATGTGCAGGGCAATGTGCAGATCAAGATGGTGGTCAGCAATGGCAAGGTAGGAGTCAATTAATTATTAAAATCACTGTTATTTTTTTCATCGTAAATACTAGTTACATGATACCAATGATAGCTGAGGGATGAATACAAAGTTTCTATGATAGAACTTAGTTACTTCCGAAACACAGCAGACCGGTGCCGACCATTTTTGCAAACGATACATCATTATCTGCCTAGCCTTTTCCCAACTATGTTGGGGTCGTCTTCCAGTCTAACCGGATGGAGCTGAATGCCAGTATTATACCTGGAGCGACTGCCTATCTAACCTCCACAACCCAGTTAGTACTGGGTAATACGATACCCCTTGGTGAGACTAGTTGTCAGACTTTTTTTTACTTTTGCAAACGATTCGACTAACATATTTATTGTCCACTAGCTGTCCCACGTATCGGAGATAAGCCGTAACAAACACAGACATACAAAAATTAAAAAAAAACGGTACTGTGTACTCATCCATTTAATAGCTGTTATTTTGGAATTATCAACACACTTCAATTTTATTTATTTGTATGGATTAGTATACAATCACATTACGTGTAAACCCTAGAGTTTACTGTAGTTTCGACAAATGACCCTACCTTGAGGAAAGTGCAGATATCTGGAATCAGAAGACAGTCTTGCCTATCTCCAAACATTATACATAGTGACCATAATCTTAATTACATAATTGACTTCCTTGTAAAGCTGCGGTTTCATAGCCAAGCTTGTTTGTTTCAAAATGAGCATAATCTCAATGCTCCAACTTCTAAAGTGCTTTTCTAAAATTGTAAAATGTAACGGCTTTTTATTATCTCAGAAAATTAATAACTAGAAGTGATAAACTAAAGTGATAACTAAGTGGTGAGGTTCCTGGGTTCGATTTCCTGGTCGGACAAAGTGTTATTGCTTTTATTGTGGCACCGGGCTCGCATGCCATAACTGTTATAATTATTGGCGACCACGGTAATTATTTATTTTGCGGGTAGATTTGAAGTTTTTAAGCTTTGTATTTCGTTTGTGTTATTTGCTTTCGAAATTTAATATATATATTATTATATTTAATAAGTTAATGATTTGTTATAAAGAAAAAACAATAGCTACTTAGTTTGTATGTCAAAGTTCATGTAATAGTACATTTTAAATTCCAAAATGTCTCAAGTAAGTGAAATCCTTGTAATTTCTTATTGAGAAATACATTTCTTTAACGATTATTTGGTTTTTCTATCAGGAATTTCTCAGTACCCACGAAGTCTGGACTTGTGCCCGGTTGATGGCAATAGGCCCGCCCCCTATTACTTAAAACATAACTTGCGAAATGTGGAAGTACTCCTCTGCCTAACCCTTCGGAGATTACAGGCGTGATGTTATGATAAACTAAATTAATTGATCTCTTTTGTTGTACAGCGCGCGAGTGACAGATCCTGGAAACAGGTGTGGGGTGTGCTGCACGGCACCAAGCTGTACCTGTACAGACACCATCCCAGTCAGGTATGTACTAGATGTAGTTTATATTGACCTAGTTTTACTAGAGAACTGACAACCTTGAGTTGTCTATTCGTGTATTTTTTTGTGATTTTCTATCTAGGTTTCATAGAAAAATTAATCTTATTACAAACTAGACTATAGTTCCTAAAAAACCGATAGTTATTCTTACGACAGATTTCGATATTCTCCATCTCTCTATATTTTTGTCGTTTCATCTAGGTTTGAGAGGAAAATCAATTTCGAATATTGCTCAATAATATTACTATAAGAAACTAGGATAAACTATAGTTAAAATAAATCCTATCATTATTCTAAAATCCCACCCCGGGTGACATCATTTACGACACCACCAAAAGCTGCGAACTTTTTTCAGGAAAAAATTCCACTACTTCACTTTGTCTTAACCCTCCAATTCTCCAGAAACCCTTGCTTTACATGTAAACCAATATGTAAAAAGCCCGGAAAATCCTTGTATGGTGAGGCCAAACATTGGATGGAAGCTTTACGGGAAGGTTCTATTTGTACGTGGCCTTGGCTCGCTACGATCAATGACGTATGGTTTTCTTGAGGTGTACCTTTATGCTGGCCGAGAGTGTAGCCCGCACGTGTGCTTAGGGTTGTCGAAAGGCTTAAAAAAGCAGGAAAGTTGGATACATGAATTGAGATAAAATTATGACGTTTGTTCAATTTAGGTAGGCAGAATAACCAAAAAATTCGTTTATAATGGTGGTGCTTAAAGTATACTCTTTGTTGCTATGTTTTACAGGTATACATGTAGAAATTACGTAGTTCAATATGTCATCAAAATCAGCACGTCAGCTCAGGCCTATGGTTTTTTTTAATGCAAATATGTTTTTGTTTGTAAGTCGCGAAGCTAAATAGTTCTTAATTCCTTAAGTCAGTATACCTTATCCGCCTTCTATTTATAAAATGTACCTAATTGGAAGAAATTACATTACTTCGACAACCCTACCAAAGTCTACAGTGTAGTGCAAATATTTTGAACCCGTGAGGTAATGGAATATTGTTTTACTCGGAATGGTTTTTGTTTTGTTATTGTCTATGACTATTGTTTGCTTACGTGCCATCGGCTACACAAATATTACTATGGCGATGGCGCTAAAATACCAGACTGTTTATAATACTTCGACAGGTTAATGCACAAAGCGATTACGGATTTTTTATGTGATGGAGACTAAAATAGGTATGAATATTTGTTGATTTCCTGATCAAAGGTAGACTTCGTGAGTCATTTTGAATATTAAAAAAAAACTAATAGCTAAAAATAAAGCGTTTTGAAAGTATTTTCCACATTTTTAGACCATAGACTACGAGCGAGTACACCTATCATCTCAGCCTCTCACAGTCCACTGTTGGGCATTAGTCTCTTCTAAGTAGCGCCACAACACCCTATCATCTGCGTTCCTCATCCAGTTAGGCCCAGTCACCTTTTAAAGTCCATCAACTAGGTATAAATACCTACACAGTCTCAATATCATCAGCCTACAGCATTCCATTTCTGGACATAGACCTCCTCAATCCCTCGTCACTCAACTCGATTCTCGGCAACTCTCATCCAGTTGCTACCAGCCACCCTGCGAAGATCGATCCTGAAGGCTTCCCACCGCACGCTTGCCGAATCGCTGTTTCCACCCAAGAACACGGCTACCTCAACGGTCATCGGTTCTACGGTTAATGTAGCCGGCCCATTGCTACTTCAACTTACTTATTCTGGGGTTCCCTGCACAGTCTAATCACTCGCATTTATAAATTGCAATTATTGCCACCATTATAAATAAACCAACCGATACCCTAAGTCCAATTAAGTCAAACTAATCTTAATTACTAATTGAGATACCCGTATAAGTTACACATTATGAATTCTAGAGATGTGCCGGTTATCTTCAAGATAAACTATCGGCTTCCTGTCGCGAGCCATAAGCGCGTGCGCACCTGGCTTCATTGTTTAAACTTCGAACGACAGTTTAGGGTTGTCAACGTCTTAATTATCGACTTTGGATTTGTTGATTTTAATTATTTGGGCTTAACATGGATGTGATGACGTAAAATCGATTGATTTAAAGGATCAGATAATTCAGTAAAGAGATTTTAATTTTCTGAGGTAAAGAAAATTGACTTATTCATTGTTTGCGTACCCTAGTGGTTTGACAGTCTTTTTAATAAGTAAGGAACTATTTTTTGTTATTTTTCTTTGTTTCGAGCGAATACAAAAGCGAGCGAATACGAAACACCTGAGAAAATTATATTACCTGTGATAGGTACCTAATTAGGCGCGATTTTATCGCCGTTCCTAGTAAAATCGTAGTAAGTAAATTAATTACACGAATAAGCAGCTGGCTTGTCACAAAACTTAAGGGTCCCCAAAAAACATATGACATAATACATATTACTCGTCATTCTCTAGTACATTTAAATCATTCAACCCTTACACGTTGGGTCAAACCACACCTTCTGAAGAACTAGCCAAGCGTACAAGTAACGGCAACTTTACTGACCCACGTGATCAAAGGCGGAACCGCAGCTGTCACTGAATTAATGTGTAGCTTTCTTAATTATGGACATTATTCTATAGGAAACACAGCTGTTTGTTGTGTTAAAGTCTTTATTATTAGGTCGGGATAATCATCAACATTCTCCTGACGTTATACAATGACGATACAAAACAATTTCTGAGTTTTGATGACGCTTTTCAATAAAGATCGTCTAACGTAAGAGAGCTTATTTTCAGTGGGTGGTTTAGAGACAGTTAAAGAAGAAGAATAACAAGTAAATTATGGAGTATTGGCACAGTTTACGCTTTGTTACAAGAAGTCTGCAACAACAAACATGCGGCACAAAACACTGTACGTAATCCGGAAGTCACAACTCACTTCACTTCAACTTAACAACTGTTTTCTTGCAATAAAAGGTGTCACACTCCCACCCACTCACACTCACGCACTAAACGTCAAAACTCTAACAATATCAACTCTTGCGCACTCCGAAGGTTCTTGCAAACGTCACTCATTCACTATATAAACGCAATAAATTTATAAAATGATATATTTTTGGTGCGCGATTTGTGGCCGTAAGTGTACATGTCACGTGTAGACGTGCAGAATTTATGTTCAGGACTGAACATTAATTTTGATGTTAATCAGGTTTCTTAGATATAGCTGGGGCTGCCTTTAGTCTTCATACACCTACTACTGTTGAATATATTAATTTCGTTTGAACTCTAAAATAAATTGTCGCTGGAATGCGAATGAAGTTAGACTCGTCTTTTTGTGCTTTCTTAGTGAAGCTTAAAATATTGTTTATGGCTTCCTTGATATTTGCTGAGAGTGTGATTGTGGGAACAAAGACTGTCCACGAAAGATTCGAGACAAATAAAATTAAGGACAATAAAGTAACTATAGAATTTCCCGATGATATTGTTGTTTTAATCGGTGATGAAAATCATCGTGAGGCAACCGGCATGTCTTAGATAGTACCAAAAATCGAAGATATGTGATATTTACCAATCTACCCTGGGTCTGCGGCCAGTTGGGTCCAGTCCTATTCATAAAGAATAGAATAGAATACTATATATTAAAAAAATATATATAATACAAAAAGTGTACATTTAGGCGCAGTGTATTTCTTATACAATGGTTTAATTAGTATTTATAAGTAAACTATTAAAAATATATTCAACAGTTGCAAGTAATGATAGTTTAATTCAGATGTTTGGTAGCGACTTGCCCGATCTAGATCCGATCCGATTTTTTTGGTAATTGAGAGGAGGCATGTCTCCCAGCAGTGAAATCATAATACTGATCTGATCATGCTTATACTATTGTAGTTCAAATAGTCAGCAGTTGATCTAAGTTTTTCAAAGTCAAACATTTTTTTTTAGTTAGCCGGTATTGTCCCACTCCTGCACAAAGGCCTCCGTCTCCTTCCACTTCTCACGCTGGTGTGCTTCTTCTCGCCAATTCGTGAGGAAGCCATCCAAAGCGTCCCACCATCTTCTCCAGTGTAACAACAGACCAGCATAGTTTCCTGAATTAACTGCTTTTGATCAAAAGGATTCCATCGCGACAGCCAAGCGTTTCTCTGAAACATGTCCTACTATTTATTATTGACATTACCTACACATTTCTCAGTACAATAAACCGAACATTGGTTTTATAATCCTTATTCAACCACTCTTAATCATCCGTATTGTGTAGACAATAAAGGCTATTTTGTATCACTTACGTTCTGAACTTTCACGGAAGACATTCCGCAAACGAAATGGATTTAGATATTCTGGGAATTGTCGCCTCTATATTTCTAAAGTTTATTAATACGATATTATGGCTACTGCGGAAATCCTATGTTATGATAAATATAGAATATTGATCTTTCAATCATCTATGGTAATAAAAAAATTGATGGAGCATGGGGATACATTTTACCACTTTAGAAGTGTCTATCTTTCAACCGATTGACTTTGAGAAAAACTGTTTTTAGGAACCTCAATGTCATTTTTAAAGACCTAGATATAGACACCCCGTATAGGTTGGATGAAAAAATTAATTTAGTTTCAGTTCCATGTATGGGGAGCCCCCTTAATCTTTTATCTTTGTATAAAAATCGTAAAGCAGTTCACAGAATACATCTACCTACCAAGTTTCAACTGTGTAGTCCTAATAGTTTCGGAATAAAGTGGTTGTGACAAACAGACGGACAGACAGACAGACATGACGAATCTATAAGGGTTCCTTTTTTTTGCCAATTGGCTACGTAACCCTAAAAAGAATGTCCCATTGGTAGTTTCATGACAAAGATGGCCAGTTACTTGACTGTTTCAACCGTGAAATCCTTAGGAACATGTTCATCGTCAAAAAAACGGCTTCTTCTTTATAACGGCCTCATTAGCCTGACAATGTTATCAAGGTTTTTAATTAGCGCCCATATTGTTTTAATTAACATTACAAACGCACATTTATGTAATACCTACCCTAATTAATTTTAGTGTAATTATTATTCTACTAATTTATATTACTTAGATATCCTTGAACTGAACATGAAAACTTCGTTGTTTACAAGATTATATGCCTCAGTCACGTGAAAGGTATTATAATTTACATCAATTACAAGTTGATTACTCGTTAAACATTATGTAGAGTTAAACCAGACAAACCTTGCGCTTCGATAATCTTCGTGATTCCGTAAAAGCACAAACGTCATGTTTGAAAATGTTCTCTGATTACTTTTTAGTCGTATGTATCCTACTTATGCGTATGAAGTTTCAATAAAACACGCTCTTAAGGGCCGACACTGCGAAAATGCTTCGCTCCACTTCGCTTCTTACAAATATCCTGATTTATTACTCCCTGTTTCTATTCTTACTCGGAACACGTACAGGAGGAAATGTCAGTTGTTTTGACATCATGCGGGGTCTCTCCTTGACCTAATATTGTCAAAATGAAAAAAAAAACTTGAACGAATATAGGATCTATGTTGTTTACACACGGCTGCACATCAAGCTATACATAACCAGTATAACCTGACTTCGCTTTGTATGAGCTTCCCGTACGATGAGAGATCAGCTTAATTTGGTTTTGCATAGCTTGACTGGCCGCCGTGCGTACATATGGGGACCATAACAGTAGTTTGTATTGTACAGTTTTAGGAGGATATTATGACGATAATTAATTATGTCAAGTGGACTGGAAATGAAATTATTGAAACCATGTGTGTTGAAAAATTACTATGTACAGAATGCCAATGGAGATGGCAACTGTGAAACTAATGGCGCTAGCATTTAGCATGGCTGGTTCCAACGTTCCAAGCATCGTTATTGGTTGAAAATCTGGTAATCTCATTTTATATTTCAAAATAGCTTAACTTCTTTGGTGAGATTGGGACTTAGCTTTGGTCGCGCCATCTGCAATAAGCTTTTAGCAGTCTTCTCCATTGCCAGCAAAAAAAATGTGTATTATTAAAATTTTTCGGCGGGCAATTAAAAAAAAATTAAGTCTCTAATATAACCTTAAATGACGATGCCATACATAATGCTTAGTTCAGATAAATTTCATGTTATTCATTTTGTTAGTTCATCTTTATAACAATCTCAAACTGATCGATTGTGTCGCTTTCTTGTTTAAAATATCGGTACTGATTTTATAGTCCTTTGCTATAATAACATAAGCCTACGTGACTGCTTACACGTGCACTAGCCGGCCCTGGAATATAAACATAAAATATGACAGTAAATAACTAAAAATACTAGATACCGAGATCGGGGTTTCCCCGGCCCAATAAAAATTCTCTCACTTCAAAAATAAGTCTTCCTAGAAAACATTAAAAAATGCTACAAAAACAAATAAATCAATCGTCAATGTCTCGTAAAGTTATCTAAAGTGTTCTTCAGTAGTATTATGTCATAAAAATTGTTAGCAACCAAATTATTTTTTACATCTTAAAATCCAAAAATAATGAGATGACATTAAAATCTAAGCTGAACAAACCTCTTGAAAAAGCCAACAACATAATACCTACAATAGTAAGAAAGACAGGAATTGTATGTTATCAGTTTAAAAACTAACTTATTCTCTATCTGTGGAAATACTAGCGATAAACATGGTGTCAACTGACCCTTCACGAAACCGTCAACCAAACATTCTGTACATCAAACTAAGTATTAGAACGCAGAAATTGTTGCTGGGAAACGACAATTCTTTTATGATGAAAAATCATGTATTATGGTAGGACTCAAAACATTGTGCTGATGAATGCATTGACTTTGACCCTCAATATCTCCGTCACTAGAAAATTCCCAGGCATGGTTAGAACAAAAAAAATATTGCAAGAGACGAGGAGAACAAGTGCCTTTCGGCTTCATTAAGGGTATTATACACCCATTTTCTAATTTTCAATCCACTATAAATATGTTGTTAGAAGCTGGAGCACACTGAAATACTGGATACAAGTTAGTTAGTACGCACGACGGCCAATCAAGCTATACAAAACCAGTTTATGCGGATCTCTCATTGTATAGAAAATCTATACAAAGCGAGGCCAAGTTATACTGGAAATTTACAGCTTCATGTGCCGCCGTGTGTACAAACTCTATAAGATGTTATTAAATTGAAGTTCACAAAGTAATTGACTTAAATTATTGGAAAAGGTGTGAAGGATACACTCGTCCATAAACCCTCTATGACTTAATAACAGTGTCTGATCAAAATAACAACCTTCCACTACACTTTATAACAATTTATTGAACCTATATTAACACCGTCAAAGTATTTATTAAGCGCACTTAACTTGCCGATAGTAAATCAATGGAACAAAACAGCGATTAACATAATGCTGAGCGCAAAACGTACCAAATACATATTTATGAAGAAACACCCAACGAAAATGTAAGACGGTGCATGCTAATGCAATCAGATCAATGTCGGACGAAGATCTTATTCTGGTGGAGGTTTAATCATTCGTAAAAAAATATAGATTAAATATTTATTTAACTACATATTTTAATAGGAAAAGCTGTCGCGGTATGTCTAGAGGACTATCAGTGACTTTGTCGATTACACGAACTTCAAGTAAAGTTACAAGATTTTCCACAGCTCCCCGAAACGTTGGCAGATTATTTTGACGACTTGTCTTGTATTGAAAAAGCAGTGCTATATTTAACCTACTAAGGTAGCTATTATGTTCTACGAGAAAGGTCGTATGTGTTCCTTTGGGAACTGAATAAGGCAATTCTTTACATTTCTACAGTTATTTCTGAACACACAAAACACAATTTCCCTCAGTATTAGTGTTTTAACTTTCAAATCTTCGAAAGTTCAATCAAACACCTAAAATGTTGTCTGTTTCAATTACCCCACCACAGAATAAGTCCTCCTATTTACAATAACGTATAGTTCCATAAATCGAGAAGGCTTGTTATCTCAGTGTTGCCACCCACACCTGGTGTTGCCAGTGTTGCCCGTCCTGCTCCGGATAAATGCCCTCGCCTCAAGGAAGAATGCTAATGTGAAACAAGAGGATACCATGCATACTATGGCGGCCATTATTTACGCAAAATAGTTTTAGATGTTCAACGTTTCCGTTTTGACAGGAAATTCGGTTGTCATGTAATATTCATGTGATGTAAGTAAAGTTGATCTATGTGTACTACATGATTGAATTATTATTATAAGTAGAGAAGCCATTTTAATATTGCGTGAGAAATTTTGAAATATACAATGTTTGGAAGTGTCATAAATCGTACGCGAGTTGGGCCATTTTTCTAAGGCATAGTTCCATCGATTATGAGCCGTTATCAGGACCTAAAAATGGTTTCAAACAACCTATAACACTAACAACCCTCCTCAATGTCAGGTACACTCACGTACACACCCTCAAGCATATTCTTAACATGTCAGGATTAATATATGAAAATTGCTATCGATATCCCCTTATTTATTGCAATGTTTTGGCGGACTCACAAGTATTTTTCATTATGGTAATGCATTATTCGATTATAGACAGCTGACAGACTAGTTTAGGCTTGTATGGATTAAAAATAGTTAATAACTTGAGCCGTGAGTAATATGCGGCGTAAATCCTTTTTCACCTCGCACGAGTAAGCATTACATTGCCAGTCGGGCGGCTATTTTTTCTTGGGCTTGTTGAGCTTAGACTTATTGGCATATCTATTTTCGTAGGCATGTGTTGAGTAACTTTAATTGAAAAGTACTAGCGTTCTAATATTCTTACTTTGTTACTCTACAAACACGCAAGGAGGTTGCCGATAGCCTGCATCGATTTTTTTTTCTAACACACGAAAGGCAGAAAAAAGACAGCATTTATTCCGTGTTTTTCTCCGTATTCTAAGAAGCTTCGACTACATCCCTACTCCATATAAACAAAGGAGAAATCATCAAACATGCATGCTAAAATAATGGAATGGGCATCTAAACTTAATCATAGATACACGTAATGGATCGCACACACGCAATCAATGATCGATAGGGGGACGCGTTTCGCGATCCTGCGCCCGCACATCCGATTACACGATAAACGACCCACGATGAATTTTATGTGACTGCGTAATTGAACACCTTTGATATTTGATGGATTGAGCTTCTGTGTTCTGCGGATCACTTGAACATTTCTTTGTATGAGTCGGTTAGGAAAGGCACAAAAAAAAAAGATTAAAAATAAGGTTTTTTTTTCAAGTTAAGAAAAACGTGTTTCAGAAAATAACAAAGGTCTTTATTCAACGAATTATGACACACCCGAGCAGGAAGTTAATAAAACATTAATTCAGCACTGTAAAATTACGGTGTAAGCACAATAATTACCCATTGTCTCTGAACTCTCATTTCTCAAATTCCAAGCACTTTTGCTTGTAATCTTAAACTTTAATGCTTTAAACATATCACTACTTAAGAAAACAAGATATATTTCATGGCATTGTTTTGTTTTATTGTTTGAACGGAAGAGGATTGCAGTGGGTGTTTAAGATTAGCCATGAATGCGTTCAATCATGATCTTCTTGGATATTCTCAAAAAGGCGTTGGGTGCGCGGGCGCCGACTGAATGGCATCGGGTCATTGCTGGGCAGGTGTCGCCCTATTGTTTCAAGCCAGGGTTACCGTTTATTGTTTCCTAACGCATTCACGTATACTTGCTAAAGGTAATATGTTAAATATATGCAATCGTGATGGGTTAAAAGTTCGTAGAGGCATTAAACTTCGTAGGAAATATGAGTATGTATCGTAATAATAAAATTTACGATCTAAATTAAACGCTTGCGCTTGAGCATGAAAAAGTTTATTTTAGAAACGTGGACGTTAAAGTTATATTTATGTAGGTGCACTCTGGAATTCCACGCCTTAAATTTATTGATAGTTACTTATACGCTTTGGTATAAGTATCCTTGATAGAGCTTATTGATTCCCATATCCTGAAATTCGCTTAAGCAGGAGTAGACAATATTTTTGAAGATTTTCAGCTTAAACTTGTCTTGTTATTAGCCAACCCTGCCTGCCCACAGACACCAGTGTCAGACCATCAGGTGCAAGGAATTTCGGCGTAGGTATTCGACCTCACCAGAAATAAACATCTTTTGTTATAATTGTACGCCATTGTCCCAATGAAATGCACAAATAAACACGTTTAAAATAAACCGTAATTGAGGTACTTGAGATTTACAAATGGCGGCTTTAAAATAGAAATACTGTACGCAGAGGGTTATCTTTGTGGTATGACATAATGTACGGTGGAGAACAACGGTGCTTTGAATATTAATATAATAACATAAACGTGTTATTTCTGTATGTAGAGAGTTCTTGGAAAATGAAGAATACTGGCAGGGTAAAGAAAAGGGGATTTGTATTTCGAGCTTGTTGTCATAATATGATTTTCTTTTGGGTATTATTAGTGTGATTATTTGCAGAATTTTCGCCATGGAGATTGTATTAACGAATTTTAGTCTTGGAGATCCCCATTTCTTGTACTGCGGTTATTTGCAGAATTTTCGCCATGGAGATTGTTTTAACGAATACGAGATCTCCATATGAGATTTAATGTTAAGTTTAGACGATGATCACAACGAACTTTTAAGCTTTTCTAATAAGGAGTCCCAATTGCAAACTTTTTCTTGCCTCTTCGACTAGAATATTTAGGCATTTTGGCGACATTCTATCTTATAATTACACTAAGACTAGTATCTAAGGCAGTTGCAGCAGTGTGTAACTGTCCAGTGCTTGCCGGGCCCCGAGTCAAGTGCTCCTAGCGGGACGAATAGTTATTTATAAACACAGCCGACCTTCGCCAAGCGCCACAACACACTTAATTCATTTGTCGCTTCATTTGTTGTTGAAACGCATGAATAATGCTCTTAGCGACGATCGTAGGCGTCATTCATTCCCCTGTCGACAGTCTACTGACAACCCCTTAAGAGGACGTTGAACCCTACCCAAAGATGAAACAAGCAATAATCAACTAGAACCTTTTATTGACAGCAAACATCTGGATTCAGGACCCAGGTGCTCTTAGAACTCGGTCTGTTTGTGTTTATTCTCGAATTTCGACACATCAAGGACGTTGACCTTTAGGGTTCGCGGAACTATGTAAAACCTACGTCTTAAAGTTTCACTTTCTAACCACGTTCGGTTCACCGAACAGCAACCAGTTTAATTAACAATACCAGTATTCATTTCGCCGTATCGTTAATTACGTATCGATAATTGCCGAATTAAGCGTAATCAGCTGTAACTCGCATGTGGATAGCTTGCTGACATGTATTGGCCATATTTCAGCCTCAGACGGTGTTGCTCAATTAGCTGTCGTTGGTCAAATTGCTTTATTTACATGCGCGTGTGAGGTGCGCCTCCTGATCCAAGACA
The DNA here is from genome assembly GCA_905163415.1 of Noctua fimbriata. Taxonomy (NCBI): domain Eukaryota; kingdom Metazoa; phylum Arthropoda; class Insecta; order Lepidoptera; family Noctuidae; genus Noctua; species Noctua fimbriata. Next base: position 4,079,066 of record LR990930.1, read on the forward strand.
CCGCCGCGGCTGGTTCCGACTTCCTGGCAAGCCAATTATAAGAATAAACAATAATCACTTCCTACGGCGTTGAGACAGGTCGTTAAGTCCTGTTGTCGGCGGCGAGAGCTTAATTTGAGGGCATGCTGTCTCGAATTTGCGTAATCGAACGACGTGTGTGGCGACAGAGCGGTTCCTTATAGGGTGAGGACAGGGCCCGCAGCGCAAGTACTGCCCAAAAACAACCGCACGGCCATCACAGGGTAATCGACACTTTATCTATCAAAAATCACACTTTTTTAAATTAACAAGCTCCGAACACAATTATAATTGGAATTTTATTGCGTCGCTCTCGTTATTGCGATGAGCTTATCGAAGCGGGTTAATAGTGGTGTGGTAGTGGGCTGTTAAAACAATAGGCTGACGCGTTACGAGGAGCGTCGGCGTAGACGCAACACGATTGCGCTTTTAAAATACTTTAAATGCCTCAGTTGCAGCAAAAGGATCGTTTAGAGTGATAAGGCCGACGTGTTATAACTTTGTGTAATAAGTTGGGCAAGTGGAATGCACCCGAGTGGCTGCACTTGAGCATTTTGTACGCAATTTATTAAGTACTAGCGACCCACCCCGGCTTCGCACAGGTGCAATATATACATATAAACCTTCCTCTTGAATCACTCTATCTATTAAAAAAAACCGCATCAAAATCCGTTGCGTAGTTTCAAAGATTTAAGCATACAAAGGGACATAGGGACAGAGAAAGCGACTTTGTTTTATACTATGTAGTGATAGTGACTACCGATTTCACTGATAGTCTATCACTTTTCACCCTTCATCATTCATCATCATTTCAGCCGGAAGACGTCCACTGCTGGACACAGGCCTCCCCCAAAGGGGGGGTTTTGCCATAATCGCCACGCTTGGCAGGCGGGTTGGCGATCGCAGTACGGTTGTTAAAAAAGCACAGAGAACGCTGCTGCCCATTCTCTAGTAAGTCCCTTAGTCGCCTCTTACGACACCCACGGGAAGATATGGGATGGTGCTATTCTTTACGTCCGACACCATACAGTACTTTCACCCTTATGCCCAAAGTAATAAGGGTGTAATGTCTCCGTCGGTGAACTCTGTATTACATGCTGAAGAAAATGCAAAATCCATCTGTCTCAATATATTTTACGATGGATATTGTCACTGCATGTTATTACGCCTTTTTACTGCTTTTACCTTATTGATATTCCAATAAAATGGTCCTTATAGAGTGGGCAAATAGGGAGTGTCTTTGCCATTTTAGGCTACAATGAAAAATCGTCCTCATTTTTCCATGAGCGTGAAGGTTGCCAATTTGTAAGCGCTAACCACGTGTTTAAATCACTCGTCCCTTCAAGCCGAAAGGGCAGGAAGTGTACTGCCAAAGATCTGACAAACAGTAATAAATTCTGCATCCCTTATTCGAAGACAACATAAAAGCTTTCGAGCTATCGGAAGTTTGCAGACAGTTGACCTAGTTCTAAACTTGGGCATTATTGTACATCTTAATTCAGAGTTGACATTTCCATTTTCAATTCAGTGTGCTTAGGCTTAATGGAAATAGAAATAATATTGGCACAGGATTGACCTAAATTTGAAATTGACGGGGACAGAATTCTTAACGTGTCGACGCCATGTTTTTTTCAAAGGGCTTTCTTTACAAGAATTGCTTGAAGGTCGAGCTCTAATTTTAATCATCTTTTGTTGACTCAAAGGCGACCCGTGTATTGCATCACGAATGAACTTGACCCATACAAATGATATAATAGTTCACCTCAAAACAATGAAAATATGCGACTGAATGCCAATGTTGGGTCGTCAGCTCCCGAACAAGATGGCGCCGTCAACGCCCAGCGATAAATATTGCGGGAATAGAAAATAATTACGAAACTACGAAAGCTATTTGGGTTGTACTAATCTCCAGGGTTTGTCCTAGAAACGTTCAATATATCAGAGGATCTGAGTGATCGCTTAATCTCCCAAAATTGGGTTCGCGAACGGCGAAATCATCTGGAAAACCTCAGTTTCTCTCGTCCTACATATCTTCCAAAACTATTATGTAACTTGGAGTACGTACTAGCACGTGGAACAGGTACTTATGTTATTTTTCTCTTTCTGGCTATTTTTAGATGTCTCCTTTGTTGAATTTGAAAAGGCACGAGCACATGAGCTTTGAAGAGTAATGCTCGACGAAATGTGTTTTTATTTTGATCGTGATAAATCTTATTATAGACGTGTTTATTTTGAAGTGAGGATAGAAACGAATGAAGCGTATAAGGATGTAAATAAATATTTGGAAAAATATGATTTGTAGGTAGGTATAAAATATCTAAGCTGCATCCACATAAAACATTTTGAATGTAGGTAAACGTCGCGGACTAAATACTTGTAATTTCGTGTGCAATTATAAAAATACTTTTTTAATCAGTCAACTTCTACTGCGGTCCAGAAATTAAATAAAAACATAAATTAATTTAGCTGCCCGTTCCCACGCGAGCTGTAACAGTCATCTAGGTAAATGGGTGACTTAATGGTGCGCGACAATTTGTTGTAAACGACGTGCGCAGTGTCGCAAGCGCAACCTTAATAACAACACTACTGTTACACTTACACATGGTACATCACTAGCCTGCAAGTGATCACTCAACTATCACGGATTTCCACCACATAATACCGTACTTAGGCAAATCATAGACTACGGAATAGAAACTTCTTCGAAAGCAAATAATAGAGTAGTGGTAAGAATAATATTATATCAGCCTGTGGTAAGCAAAGCGATTTCAACGCAAAACGTAAATAATCCTGAGCACTCGTATTTCCTTCGCAACAGGCCTTCGGGAGCCTAAGCAAATACTTAACGCCGACAGATATTTGGCGCACGGAACGCATCAAAATGGCGCTCGTATTTCACTCATTACCTAAGTAGACTGAAGTTAAGCACCCCATAAATAAATCAAGCCTTCAGCTATCACATTAACGATATTATCGACTTTAGTGTTTACGCAATAAAGCTCGTTTTATAAGTGCGTAATTGTGAGGAACATAATACATAAACAGTCACTGCGACTGGCCTACATGCGTTTAACGATTAATCGGTCAATTTGATCAGTATCGATTATCGATAACTCGTCTGTGGTTAGAATCGGTAAACAATAATAGCGAAAGTATTCGAGTTATTTGGCAATGGCGGTGTTTACTGCATACCTTGGGTCTGCATTTTGGTTTCCTTGGAATTGGGAACAGGAAAATAACTTAGACATATCTTTGACTACGGATTGGTTCATCTATTGTTATCCCACATACCATTATCGTTATGTAAACAAAACTAGAATAATTTTAAGTACGAATGTGGATGACTGTAAAACTGAAATTAAAATTCATTTATTTCGGACAACAGTGATACATATTTGGTTATTATTACAAACAGCTTATATTCTAGTAAAACAACAACAAAGATAACATAACAAACAAACATTAAAATTGATATAAAAATAGTAATTATTTAAACAAAAGACGACCAGGCAGGAAAACATGTTTCCTATCCTAAACTACCTCCGCACAAAATTACTTATTTTTATTTTTACTTTTTAAGTCCGTAACTGGCTGTAAGATTAGTAAATATATTTTAAGATAACATTTCAAAAAGCTGTGGATTTTGTGAATAATAAATAACTCGTCTGACTAAAGAAGTAGAGGAAGACCAAAAAAACGATGGATAGACTGTGTGAAGCAATATCGTTCGAAAGGCGGTGATTGCTGAGATGAGGAGTCATAGAGAAGTATTGAAAAAGAAGACTAGCAATGCTGGCCCCAAATAAATTGAGATAACTTCAGGAGAATAGTGATGAAACAAAACTAGAATAGGTTACTTGAACGTAATTGAGTTTGAGAAGATTCCGTGTCAACAAAAAAATCGGGGTTTTCGCATAACTTCCGGTATTCATGAACTCCATTCATAAATTGTTTTTTCATGTAACAACTTTATCATGTAATAGTCGTGTTAAATTAAAATAAATTGCATGGAACGGAAACTGGGTTCTCTGTATCGTAAATCGTTTATAAATGTGTAGAAATATAGTCAAGTATGAATGACGGGAACAGCCGCAGCGTTTGACGGGAACATTGCGAATAATGTCTGTTGTTAGTTGTTACACACACTTTTGCAATAGGTACAATAATGTAACATTTTTCAACGGAATTTCGTTGGAACGTAGTACATGATTTTTATTTTAGGATGTCGCGATTATTTAAAAGTTTCTTGATAAGCCTGAAAACTATTAAGTAATTGCTTTATTTTTTTTTCTACTCCCTGTATCTTTAAAAAGAAATAAATTCGTGTCTGGAGTCAACAAATCAATACCGATTTAGCAATAAATCGAATAATATCAACATTAATTTATTTTAGTCACAAAGTAGGATAGAATAAGTAAAATACTTACTTGCTTATGTACCGGTCAAGCATAAATAATAAGACACGACTAGGAATCGGAAAAAAATGTTGAAGCCTTAATTTAACTTGTATATTTTGCTGGACCTAATTAAAGTTTTATTAAAATTTACTTACCCCCCCCCTTGCTCAATTAAAACAGTTCAGAATCAGCATCCATGAAGTAACTTGAGTCTGCACAAAAATTCAGGTCATTCCTCCCTTAACCAAGAAAAAAGAGCGAGGAAAACCGTTAAAAAATACAAAAATATGTTTTCCTCACATTCCAACCCAATGAGTAATCATTACCCAATAAGAAGACAGCTAAACCACGCAATAATTGTTTTTTACGCGACGTCGGTTGACCTGCATTTAGGCCACATCCACAAAATGCCACAACAGTTTGACATTCATTAAGATCCCCTCGATCTCTTTCCAGACCACGGCACACATCTGTCAGCGGACCATTTATCTCGTACTTTCTCTGAAACTTCCAATGATTATTCAATTTCGAAAGAGATTAACTATTATCTAAGTATCGTTTTGTTTACTAAACGTAATAGACAATATTAGGGATGCTACACAAATGTTCGGATCGGTATGAGTCAACACAGTCAGTTAAGCAGTGATAGCCTAGTCCTGTGACGTCGCGTCGGACTGTCATAGTCATAGGTCTAAAGTCAAAACCCAAGACACGCACCTCTGATTTTTCGGATTCATATGCGGATTCATATTGTATAATTATTTTGCCGATCGACATAAGCCGAATATGTCTAGTAATCTTTGTTCAACAAATATGGCCGAATCTAGCATGACAATACAAATGAGTGTGGTAACATCCCTAACTGTAGAACAACCTATTTAGAACAACCGTTGTTTTTAAAGTGAGTCAGACATTTTTTTTAATGCATTTGAAGCTCAGGTGATTCATTTTATTGCGCAGTTACAGGATCGGTTTCATTTGTGTGATGAATCATGCCGGGATCCTTGCAGGAAAATAAAAGTAAACAAACGCGAAAGGTTTTTATCTCATTTTCGGCTTCAATTTAGTAACGGCGAAATATGAAACATAAAGCTTGACATCATACAGATACCTCCTTGAGATCATAAAGATCTGATCCCTCTTCCTTTCTTCTTCTTTGTAAGAGGAAGCAGGTGATGCAGGACCCTGAGTGTACAATTTCATATTCTGGCTAGAGGTGTAGGCGCCAACCAATTAGTTACCGACGCCATCTTGATAGTCCCGGCCAACCCACTACTAAAATCTAGAAGTTACAACTGAACGTTACAAATGTTTATTTAACGTTTAATAAATTACACGTTAAAAATACTAAGTATTCAGTTTCGGAATCGATTTAAGTAGGTTACGTTCAAAATACGTAGGTATCGTTTCGTTTCCTAGCACATGACTCAATCTCACTTACGTATGCTTTCCATCGTCATAACAATTCCTGAAATTCCCCACGTGTCCCGAACTTGTCAAGTTTTGGTGTCACCTCATTTACATGTCTTGGCTAATCGATCACCAACCAAAGGGGGCGTCAACAAAGAAGAAAGGCAATTTCGGTATCACATTTAAACTTCGCATAAATTCGTAAAAATAGGTAGGGTACTCTGAAAAGATCTAGGTCAAATTATAACTAAAATAAAAGTTAATCATAGCATATTTTTTGTATTGGGTTTCACAAGAAACCCTTAGGGAAAAGTGTCACAGTAGCCGAATCTTTGGCATATTAGACCTTTGTAGATCGGACGCTGTCTCACATTTTTCGTGTTTGGACCTCCTTTGATGTTTCGGTAAAGGTCAGCTGGGATGACTGCAAAGGGCTGTAGTCTAAACAAATCGATTTTGGTAGGCAACCGGTTCAGACAGCCGTTAATAAAACTGAGTATTGTCTGTAACAGGTGGAAGGTCACCTTCAAGTAATAACTTAATAAGTAGTTAATAAGTTTATTTGCTAAACAGAAAGTTTTTGGGTCTGGTAAGCAAAATGTTTCTAGAAATCTGTTTAAAATAGAAAGGCGTCTGTTTTCAGTCATTCTAATTCTTCAGAATCTGTTTACAAGATTTACTGATGAGCATTGTTTGCCGAGAAATCAGGATACATAATTAGTTCAGTAGTTGTTGACGAAAAACAATTGAAACGGACCGGAAATTTAAAGAAATTAATTAATTTCTGTTGATTTAGCTTTAGTTCCTGATCGAATTAAAGTTTAGAATAACACTCACATCCTTTATTTATATTCAATGCAAATAATCTTACGTCTAGTTATTTTTAAAGAAGAATGGCAAAGAATCATTTAATTTAGATCACGAATCACTTGGCCTACTAAGCGAAGATTAATCCCAAGTTAAAAATAGTTGTATTGTGTTAATTTTCTATGAAATATATCGCGAACCACAACGTTACACATTTTTACGCGATTCTAATACAGTTGCTCCATATCGTCTGTTAGTCAGTGGGTTACCGCAAAACCGTAAAATTGGAGTTTTTGCATAAGTTTCCTAAATGTTTATAACATAGTTTACGAGTTTATATCTAGGATCCCCGTTGCAATATTGTGCTAGTGATCCATTGTTTTGTGTGGTTTGTGGTTACCAATAAACACAATTTTAGTTACATTATTTAAAGTATTAGTTGTTTATTACGCTTATGTTTTGAACAAATCTTCTAAACATACTCAAGTCAGTTTTAAAAGTAAAGCAACTCCTTATTTATACCTTAATCTACTAAGTCTGTTTCTGTTTGTAAAAATAACAAAAAGACCTAAATTGAATTGTCTGTTTGTAATTTCAAAATAACTGCTTTTTACTGAATGCTTATGAAAAAATATACGGAATTAAAAAAAAATAAAAAAATTGTGTCTGTTTTTTTCCGGCTAATTTCCGAATAAGCGGGACGGATTTTGACAGAACTTTTACGGGCAGATAGTTGATGTTATAAGGAGTTGAAAAAGGATTCAATGCAAAAAAACTTAAAAACCTTAAAATTGTTAACAAAATCCGATTCAAATAGGGAAGTAATATTTTTGTAATAATTTCGCGCGAATGAAGGTAACACCTACATAGTTACAAATATAAGGTCGATGTTGCTTCTTCATATACAGGGTGTCTGGTTAAACGTGGGCAATACTATAAGGGACTAAAGTACTCATAATATGAGCAACTCTTACTATGGGGCTAACTATGAAATATGATTTTAAAAAATCTGCTGTTGCCTACAGTTTTTCGAGTTACGCGACCAATAATGTATGGATCAGGTAATATTTTTTCGCGATTTCATGGTCGGTTTCATAGTAAAAGTTGCTTATTTTCATGGGTACGACACGCCCCCAAAAGTATTACCCACGTTTAAAAAAACACTCAGTAGAACACTGCCTTTTATACCTTACCCTTTTCTCAAGGCACTCCAATTTCATTACTTCGTTCAGTTCCTTTTTCCCTCCATACAAGACTTAAGTAATCAGACAAATAAGGGTTCTATTTCTATATTTAGAACGTTTCCGAAACAAATTAGTAACACAATATCGTAACTGCGTTACGTTAATGTTGACCGGAACAGTTCCGAAGTCAATATTTGTCTATGGAACACGTCATGGGCGTCTAATGGCGGTTTTAACCAGGTTTATTGATTTTTTCAAAGCTTTTGGGGAAAATTGCGGTTGAAGTGTAGTGTGGAAAAATGTTTCAGGATTTTGAATTGATTTTTTTTTCATGTATAAGGAACTCCCACAGCTGGGCATATACTAGCTAAACCCTGCCAAATTTCTTAAAAATATCAAGTTACTCCATCGACTACTTTCAAGTTGTGCAGAAACAAAGACGCCCAAGCAAAATTTTTATACAATATGTTAAAAAAAACTCTGTGCGATCCGTCAGGGTATTATGACGTATCGGGATTAGATTCTATTTATGTAATCCTTTTTGGAGAACAAGTAAAAAAATACCCCGTTGAAAATTAAACAAAATATACTAAAATGAGAAAGAAAACTTCCATGGCAACACAAGGGCGCGAGCGGTCGCGTCTCGGGTAGTGACGTCTTAAAAAAACAATTGACTATCAAACATACTTACGATGGTGTTGTCGCGTTTTTCTTTGAATTTAGGGAAACTGTGGTAATTTGGGACAAAAAACATGCATTTTAAAAATCATTAATATTTTTACTGTCATGAATATTTTATGTTTCTTATTCTATTTGGTAATGTCTTTGGTATACCTAAATGCCCCTTTTGGATCGGACAAGGTTTTTTTTAACATATTGTATAAGAACAGTTCTGTCGAGTAGGTACCTAAAACTTACCCTCAAGTTACACCGTACACAATCCTTGACATTTTGCCAACAGTGTACCCCAGTTTCTTTAAAGGTTGCTCTTCAGCCCTTTGTGTTAAAACAGGGAACACCTTCCTTTAATCTTTAATCACAAAGAAAATTCTAGACGTTTCCAATTTGCAAAACAGCTACAAAAACGTCAATAAATCTATTCGTGACTTAATCACCATAATAAACAATGAAATGGCCATCAATCGACGCTAGCCATCATAAGGAACTCCCACAGCTGGGCATAAATGAAAAGTGTTGCTATTTTCGACACGGCGATATATATCGACCGGCACTTGTTCTAATTAAGCCGTGGCATTGAAACAGACACCGTTCCCTACTTTGCATAAAATGACCGGGAAATTGACACGATCGTGGCGGGAAAATCAGATGTCATTGTCAAGTCATTTATTTCGATTCGCCATTATAAGGGACTTTTTACGTCAAAAATTGTTATTCATAATTAATTGTGATATTTGTATGATAAGCGGAGAAAATTCGAAGATTTTCCCCTTTTTCGTCTTTGGAAATTAAACACTTCATCTTAATGAGTTGTGCCTCAAATTAAGGGAATACGAGCTAGAGTTTAAACTTGTGACATAACAGTTTTACTAAGTATTAGATTAGTTTTATAAGTTTGTCAATATCGTTGTAACAACAGATCGCCTTGAAAATTTCTAACACCCGAAACTTTCATCAACAACTTTGGTATTCAGTGAATCTTCAGACTGTGGTTTATAAAACCAGTGTGATATAACAGTACGAACATTACTTCAGAACTAATATACACTCCTCCTATTAACGCAGAAACTAATATCCCTACTAAAATGTCAAGGGCGACGAGAATGTCGTCCGCCGACAAAGCGTGAAAGCCGCCGTGATACCGCTAGGTCACGCAAGAGACAATTGATTTTCTTTTGCACGAAACTTTTTATTGTTATTAAAAAGGTCGTCTTTATTGAGCTTTCAGATTTTAATATGATTTCGAAAAAATCGAACTTTATGGTTTAAAAAAAAGTTGCGGCCATCTTGCCGTTTTGAAAAAAGAACTATGGAAATACTGCATGGTTCTTTTGGAGCTTGAATAGCATTATCAGGCGCTATTGGTAAACATCATTATGTGAGAATTTTATTTTCTGAGAAAGTTGTATTCAAAAAATAAGATGGCAGCGCTAACTCTGACTAAAAGTATGCAGCTCTTTAACAAAGATTGTTCTCATTTTTCTTTTACTGTTAAAAAAAGGCATAATGTTTTCCCCAATTTTTGATCTATTATTGCCACGTCATCTTTAATAGAATTTATACAAGAGCCTATTATTTTTTTCCCGCCATTAGTACCGTGCATAGACAAATTGCAATAACATATTCAAAACGCATAGCGATGGATTGTTTGCCGTGACGATCTTTTCAATGACTTACCAATATTTTGACCGCAGTATTTTTATACCTTTTTTAATTCGGGACTTATTTTGTAAGGACAAATAATTTTATTGTGAGTCAGTCATATAACAGACAATTATCAGTGCTGACTCAATTTACTCTAAAAAACCTTAGAACGGCGATGAATCATGATTTTGTAATCTTTAAAGTAAAAATTGGCTCGATCGTGACGAAGTGGTCCTTTGTCCACAACAATAGCTACTTAGCTCGACATAAAAGATCCCAAAAAACGGTTTTCTCAGAAAAGTTGATACTTTGGAAGTTCCTCAAAAATTCTGACACAGGAAGGAAACATGATACGTTTTTCGAGCTCATAAACTAGAGTAGAAACCTAGAGGATAGCCCAAGTTAGTACCAAACTTGGATATTCTCCAGTTTCTGCAAGATTTTTCTCAGAAAATAAGTGCGTCTCGGATTCTGACTCAAGAAATTATTCAAGTATTACGAAATAACTAATTTGTAAGAAATCTGGATGTTAGACCATGTTTGGTAGCAACATGCCCCTCAAACGTCTTCCATTTTTAATAAAGCATCGAAATAGCTGGGCCATTCTATAAATAGTTGAGCCAGCCTCGTTCCAAATTAACCTTGTTACCTGTCTGTTACCGGGGGCTGCAACCATTTTGCTTGAGAAATTCGGAAATTGAATAGAGCCGTTGTTGGCAGCCAAGTTTTCTTATTATTTACTTAGTAACCGGTAATACGTTTATGGGTATTCTTCGGTATTTTTGTTCGGGAATTTTTTCCATGGAACATTCGCTGGTTGTTGGTACTATTCTTAGATTTAACAGAGTTATTTTCTGAGTGATAACTAAGTGGTTATATCTTGCCAAGTTCGCTACAATTCTTGCCAAGATGTAAGAACATTCTACAACAGAAACAAAAGATAACTGTAGATAATAGTCGCACACAATAGGGGTGTGTTATGACGTCATAGCAGGGGTGGTTGGCGACAAGGGGGCGGGGGGGTGTTGGGGGTGTACCTATGTAAGTGCGGTTACCACGTGTTCTAGTAATCGAACAAATAAGCTCGTATCAGAGTAATTGAATTGTTACATCAGACTTGACACTTGATATGCATTAAGGGATGATATATTCACTTAAGTCAGGCTTTATTTACTCAATCTATTAGATATAATTGATTGAGCTATTTAAAGAGGCAGACGCTAGAGGTTAAGAGCTAGATTTACAAAGTCATAACTTTGCGTTGGCGTGTTAACATCACGCCTGTAAACTACGAAGGGTTAGGTAGAGGCGTACCTAATAGTACACTCATATTTCGCCAGTTATGTATTTAAGTCGTCGTGTAATTAAAATCATATATCTCAGATCTCTCTCTCTCTCTCTTATAGAACAGGGCATTGCGTTTCCGATTCGCTTAGTCTCTAAACTGCAAAACGAGGTATCACAAATTGATTTATATTTTAAAATATCAATTTTTTGGTATTTTTTGCGGATGTTCCGCTGTATCTTCAGATAGCCTGAAAATATAAAAAAAAAATTGTTACCGTGTTTTACCGTTACATTCTGCTTTTTGAATTAAGAATTTGAAGTCGTGGAAAGTCACGCTGTTTTTTTGACAAATTCATTTGCATAAACCGTTTGCGAAACGAAATTGAAATTCATTCACGTTTTTTAAGCTTTTTATCTCGTTTAACAGAATTAAAAAAAAGTCGTTTACAATTCCGTATAATTTATTCCTCTCTTTATCTTCCTTTCCACACTATAGTTGATACCTTCCCTAGACAGAAACGCGAACAGCAAAATGTGTTAGGGACTATTTATCATAGTACTACAAGGTGCACACGTCAATATATCAACCATATAACATGAAATCGCTTTGTATACATTTCCCGTACAATGAGAGATCCGCTTATGCTGGTTTTGCATAACTTGACTTTTCGTCGAGCGTACTGCTTCGTCACATAAAATAAGATCACGTCCGCTAACCCTTTGGGGATTCCAAAGGACAAAGGGCAGGCGTGTGCCTAAAGTGCACACACATTTCGTCTGTTATTTTGAAGTTCCATATTAGGGGCGAGCCTATTGCCATCAACCAGGCATTAATTCGTAGTAGTACTACGACTAATTCGTCACGTCAAAAGATAGTTTTTAGCGATAAGACCGCCTATTATGTCTACTTTTCTTGTCATACCTGTAAATTTTGTTTTAAACTTTCACGGTTTATAACTAAACTAACACTGTCACTTACGGTTTATTAACCATCCACCCGTTCTCTAGTCATCCCGCGATCATGGCGCTTACAACAGCATCGATATATTGGGACCTCAGAACAATTGATAATCACAGATAGGTATCCCGTAAGTGACAGTGTAAGTATACCTGTAATTTGTATGGCGTTCATAATAAAGAGTATTTAATGTATGAAACTTGAAATTTATTACAAAGCACAATCACCAAACAAAGCCCCAATCACCTGATATCAGAAATCAATAAACAAATAGCTCCATACATTGCTGTAATTTTCAGTAGTGCCTAAAAATAACGACGCGTCGAAATAGCGCGTCTCATTTTATTAATAGAAGCCATTGTTTAGAAAGTCGTCAGCGCCTTACACGGTCCCTCGTGTCTGCGTAATGCATAATTAATTGATAATTAGCTTTATATACATACGAGAAGGTATTACGCTAACGTGGAGACTGATACGTACACAGGTGAACTGGGAGACTTTATTCGTGTGTTTACAATAAAAACGATGATCTAGGGGACTTTATTCGTGTGTTTCGCGACAAAATAGGATCAAGCTTCTCGAAATTGTTGTTCACAAAAAGACCGCTCGTTTTCGTTTATAACATTTAGTTAATTTATAAGAGCAAATAGTCACATTAAACAATTTTTAGTTTGTGTTTATTCAGTTCCTTACCAATCAAAAATATCCACAAAGATTTTCCGGTGTCAACTTATTTAATGAGCCGCAATTACACCAACTCTAAATTGTAAGTAAAATCCTTGAAAATATAATTTATAACAGCAAGTCAACTTTCAACCTGTACAAAATCAATAAATGACATCTACGTCAACAAAATTACATCTAAATGTCGCTTCAACAGGCGTCAACTCGATTACATGCTGTCTACAGAGCTTTTATCGCCGAAATATGATTACGACAGAACCTGAATGACGTCACCGATTTCACGATATAATACGACATTCGTTGACTTATAAAGAACACGTCACAATTAATTTGCCTTTGTTTAAATTGTTCTTTCGAATTGGAGTCTTTGCGTCATTGTTTTATGGTGTTGTTTTTGAGTAACAGTTTTATTTTGTCGTTGAAACCTGAAACTAATCCTTCTAGATTTTAGTCGGTGATTTCTGTTAAAAATATTTCTTTCGACAGGTAATGCGCAAAAACACAGAAATCGTAATAAATTCAATTTCTAAGGAACCACATAGTGCAACAATAAATTTTCTAAAACATATTTTATTGACTATAAATACGACAACGTCTACATGCTATGGCTGACGTCTTCTTCACATTCTAATCTTCAATGAAAAGTGTTTTTCCAAGAAACTCTTTGCTGGAATCAAATACCCACTTAATTCGTCAAAAAATGCAACAAAAAATATATTGGCCATAAACTATTATATACATTATGACACTAAAAACCAGACATTTATTGTTGTATAAATCTCTTGCCAAGTACCTATTGCGTTTCTAATAAAAATCTACTCCGTAGTTTTGAAAATCCTTATAATAAGCAGATATAATTTTATGACAAACGGTCTTTTGAACAGGCCGTGTGCAAGCGGGTTTTCCATCGGAAGAAATGACGAAAATTCCTTCCCTCTTTAAAAACCTTTTTCCTGGGTGTAACGGATGCCAATATCAATTTTCATGTCAGCGAAAGTTTTTTAATGTTGCAAGAAGTGGGATTCCGAGAGCAGCATCTCTCTTTGATAGACATAAATAAGACCATATTAAGTCAAGATATTTCTTACTTCTTAGTTACGTGTTTCTAAAATGTAATATTTTCAAAAAAAAGGCTACAATTTTCATGTTCTATTTCTCATGAATTTAAAAATATTGTCAATATTCTCGAAAGTCTTTCTCTAGTACCTACTTTATTTCCAATACACTTAATTCGTTGTCATCGAAACACAATCAATTTGATGTTTTATAGACAGGGGTCTAATCCTGGGTTCATTGACCTGCTGGCAAGCAACTAGTTGTCAGGGTTGCTACCCTATAATGTTACTAGAAGATGGCGATTAAGGTCTCTTAGTATTACACAAAGTATCAAATATACAATTTGGTAAAGGTAAAGCCTTATAAGCATATGAAGGAAAACGTAACCAAGCAAAGCCTGATACAAAGTATTAGTCCGTGTTAGTATTTTGTTTTGTAATGGTTGATGCATTAGATAAGTTGTCCAAAATGGACTGCAATTGCAGTCCTGTCGTAACACGATGTAACCTAGCACGTGTGATTATTTAAGCAATCCTTGCTTCTATCGTCTTATTGGCCAACGCTTCCTTTAGCAGCAACTCCAAGTTGTGAACGAGCAATCTACACATTAACAAGGGGTGAAAGTTTTCATATGAAAAGCTAATGATACAGCGAATTGAAAACTGCGTGCAAAAACATCTTCACATTTCATGAGATTGTTGAAATACACGAAAGGAAATCGTGAGACGCTCCGGCACAGCTACAAGTATTTCTACTTTTTATTTCTGTACTTCGCACCCCTAGTAATGGCTGGTTGTTTGGCAAATTCACGCCATTTAAGATGTATTTCTATAGGCTTTGTTTGTTCAGGACCATCGAGCCATCGGATCAGGCGGCTTTTATGTTGTTAAATGTTGCCTATTACAGAGCAACGACCTTACTTTGGGTTCAATAGACTATTATGTACTAATTTAATGTTTAATACAATTAAGTGCACAAAGTTCTGGCAAGTCAGCTTTACTTCAAGCTGTTGGTAACTTTATTGATGCTATTATTCTGGGGTAACCAACTCGGCTTTTTATATGGAAAGTGATTAAACGCGCGCTTTCTCTGTATTTACTTACCGAGGGCTTGATGAGCGTAAAACAATGTTAAAGTACATAGACGGAAATCCTGATAGACCTTTTGCAAACGAGGATAGTTCATGCCTTGATAAAGAAACTTGCTAATCACCAAGATTGGTACAGGGCCGGACTACCCAAGACGCGTCACTCATGGAAACTTATTTAAAGTAGTTGGAAGTATATGTAGCCGAGGTCAAGCGGAACACAATACTAATACGTAATCTGAATTACATATTAGCTACGACACATGAATGCATCGGGGTAGTAAATAGGAAAACTCTACAATCAACATATATTTTCAGCCGCGAATGTTCTCATTATTGCAACACAAGGGTTTTTTTCTAAGAGGTAATGGCCCATACTCCACTAGGCTGGCCCAGTGTAGGCCATCCTCCACCACGCTGGCCCAGTGTGTTCCATCCTCCACCACGCTGGCCCAGTGTGGTCCATCCTCCACCACGCTGGCCCAGTGTGGGCCATCCTCGACCACGCTGGCCCAGTGTGGTCCATCCTCCACCACGCTGGCTCAGTGCGGACCACACGATGTCATGGTTTATTTTCTGTAACCAATAATTTGTTCATAGTATACAGAAAAACAATTTTCACAGCCAAGTTCAATGGAAATCACAAAAACGCAATAAAATTGACGTTCTGAATATATTTGCAACATGCTAAGTTTACTGCAGAATAGAATCATTCCAAGTATTTTGTACAAATAACAATTTCGTGATTGAACAGGAAAACGATGGAAATCTCAGGTTTTTCACACGATTTTTCTTTCAATTATAAATGGCATCTAAAATATGGAGCTTCATACTTTTTAGAAGAACGAATCCTCTTATTTTCCAATGACACTTTATTCTTGGTTTACATTCTCAAGCATGTTTCAACCATCTTGAAAGGAAGGAAGGCCAACAAAAGCTGCCTGTGCGTAGACGACATAAAATCCCTGCAAAGCCTGCGCCCTATTCAGTGTGTTACTATACAACCTGCATCGCGTCGTAGAAATCTTCATTTTTCATAGAAACTTTTTCCATTTTACCTTTTTTACTTCGCCAGTCTTCTTTTGGTGAGATTTCTAATTAGGTATTAGGTAGTTTTTAGTTACTAATTAATTACTTACCGTTTTTGTCGACATTTATAGATTTCTTATTGTTTTTTTTTTCGTTGAAATAAATATTATTGTTACTTAAAACACATTATGATGCATATCGTCAATATCACTGTAAATTGATCTGTCTGTATTTCTGGAGTAATGCGCCTTCAAGACTTCTTTTGTGCGATTCTTGCACCAAAGATGGAAGTGTTATTGTTTACCTGTTAACAGATATACACCGCTAATGTGCATAAAAATAAAACAAATTAACGTAACATTACATCGCGCGTGTAATCCCCGAAGGGTTAGGTAGAGGTGTACCTAATAGTACACCCACATTTCCTATGATTAAATCCCATGTAATAGAGGGCAAGCCTATTGCCATCAACCGGGCACAAATTCAGACTCCGTGGCTGCTACTGAGAAATTCCTGATGGATAAACCCAATGGCACTTTGGTCGACCCGAGAATCGAATCAGATTGGTCCTGGGTTCGATTTCGAGTTCGAGGAACAGATTAAAAGATATTATAAAGAAACAAAAACTGAAACCGCTTGTTCTTCTTTATCGTGTGGTAAGTGCCTAACCTGGAGTCAGAATTTAAATTAATGGTATTAAAATCAATTAATGTTTTTAAGAATCCAAAGTAAAGTAATCCTACAAGAATAAAGTTCTTACAAGAGTATAACATAATTAATTATTATTATATTATAAGCCTATATTGTCCCACTGCAGGGCAAAGACCTCCCTTCCCTCCTTCCACATTTCGCGGTCTAGTGCGATTTTAGGCCAATCCTTTGCGAAAAAGTCCAGCTCATCCCGCCATCTCCTTCTGGGCCTGCCACGTTGTCGTTTCCTGCTATTTGGTATCCACTGAGTGGTAATTTTAGACCATTGCTCCTACGACATGCGGCAGACGTGACCAGCCCAGTTCCACTTCAACCTAGCAGCTGTAAGGCCAGCATCAGCTATTTGAGTTTTGGAGCGAAGTATGGAGTTTCTGATGCGGTCCGTAAGTTTGACACCCAGTATACTTCGCTCCATAGCTCGTTGGCAGACCCCAAGTGCGGACTTCTGACGTTTTGTAAGCGACCATGTTTGCGCTCCATAGGTGAGGGTGGGGAGAATACATAATTAAAACATTACGCAAATCTGTAGGCAATAGAATCACATTTTGCAAGACTCAATGGTATTTAAAGAAAATTATTTCTCTACTAATAATGTTTGTAGTCATTAGGTACTATTGTAACATGTAATCAATGTCTAAATCCTAGTTCTAAGCTCAAATGTAATCTACAAGTAAATCACATTCAATTTCGTAACTATACCTTCACCTGACCATACAATGTCTGAGGCAAATCACGACAACTTTTAATTTTGCAGAATTATTGCTTCCTTAGAAATAGGCGTTTCCCAATAGCTGTCTGGATGTGTGCTCGATGTCAATAGGCTCGGACTGACGAAATACGGACGGATATAACTGATGAAATGTCCCGTGCATAGGTACATGTCTGCCTAAACCTGCGGCAAAGGCCGGTGTGATGATATATCAGTTAGTATCTATTGCCCAATCTGCTTGTAATTAGTTAAAACACATGCTTGAAACAAGTTCATTATCTACAGACCACCGGAACTGCTTCAAGGATGTTCCAAAAAGAACATAGTCATCATAACAGCACTATTTTTATCTCCACGCCATCCATTGAACATTCTAGTCAGAAGCACTTACAAAAGTTTAAAATTAACTGCGCAATGTATACCAAACAATAGTTAAGACTCGTGTAGCAAAGTAAAACAGTCAAGGCTATTTGAGTTGTTTCCTAAAATATTTACGCAATTTCCACGTTTTGAAATGGTGTTCATTTTAATAATACAGGATTAATTTCACAACGTACGGTTGTTAGGTAAGTAAACATTAATTTAATGTCATAAAGCCGGATCGTATCAAAATATTTAATTAAGTACTTGATATTTCTCTAACATAGCTACGACTAGCTCATGCCCGCGGCTTCGCCTGCGTGGAGTTCGATAATTGTCCCACGGGATCATACTACCGGGATGAAAAGTATCCTATGTGTTAATCCAGGTTATAAACTATTTGTGTGCTAAATTTCATCCAAATCCGTTAAGTAGTTTTTGCGTGAAAGAGTAACAAACATCCATCCATCCACACAAACTTTCGCATTTATAATATTAGTATTAGTAAGATTCGATACGATAATGCATATACCGTCTATTCTTGTATTAAAGACAAATAACAAAATATGCATCTAAGTCTCTCAGTTCCTGAAAAAAAAACATAATACCAATTGAAAAGTCTGAATACTTCATAAAAAAACAGATCACAGACTCCTTTCTAGACAACAATATCGTAAAAAAGAAATGTAGCATCATAAAAAAACGCGTTCCATGTGATATAACTCCTTAATAAAAAAATAAAAGCTATGTATTACATGAAACTGGAATTTACTACCAAGAAGTATGTCAAATATTTAAATCTTCACATGATTACAAGAGTTCATATATGTCTCATTGAACGTTTAAATACAATTTATGTGAAAATAGACCTATTTAGTTAGCTGCCAATGTTTTTAGTTTTATTAGGGCCATAAACTAGCGTAATACTTATTGTTTGGGGCCTCGATTTGGCCTGTTATACAAGAGGTTATATGAGGCTACTGGGTATGTAGTTCTCTAGTTTTTGCTGTGGTTTCGCTGGCCTGTTAATTATGAAAATCAGTCTTCGATGCTTTTCTGACTCATGTTTACTGGTCGCAGTTTTAACATTATTACTTAGGGCATAAGGGAAGAGCTCGTGGCTAAATAATAACAGCCGCTCGGGTCGATCTTTAGATTAAGCCGTGCTTGCCTAGGTTGATCTGTGGATGGGTGACCACCCATTACATACCGAGTTTCCTCCGTGCTTCGGAAAGCACGTTAAGCCGTTGGTCCCGGGTGTCATTTGTAGATCTTTGACAGTCGTTAGGAAGTGTGTAGCCCAAAAAGTCTGACAACCAGTCTTACCAAGGGGTGTCGTACTAACTGGGTTGTGGAGGTCAGATAGGCAGTCGCTCCATGTAAATTACTGGTATTCAGCTGCATCTGGTAGACTGGAAGCCGACCCCAACATAGTTTGGAAAAGGCTAGGCTGATGATGATGACGATGTTTCGTATTGGACAAGTATTACAAACATTCTTCTCCATTTTTTGTTTAATTTACTAAAATACTTACTACTTTTCCCCGCCTTTTCGACTCGACACTCTGTTGTTGTGATACGATGCAACATTTCATCGGTATTCATTGGATCAACTGAAAATAGAACGACAAGTGTTAGCAAGGCCAACATACACATTAACTACGAAAACATTGATTGGCAACTAGCAGAATTTATTAAGAAAACTAGGTATAAAAATATCACAGTTTTTTTACATAAGTGTACAAACATACTGTATAAAAATATACAGTAGGGAAACGATTACTCTGACGTGGCTCCACGTAACTCGGTTTACGGAACAATCGTAAAACTCGCGTAACAGGCGCAAAAATACGGTAAAACGTTAAAATATCGTTAAAACGAACTGTTGACCCGTTTCCACGTTTTGTTTACGTTTTTTTCCGCTTTATATACTCGCTAAAGTAATTAAGAGATCAGCGAGAGAGATCAGACTTTTGGCTACTATGGAGCAAAATTGATCGAAGTTTTACAGTTGTTCCAAAGCCGCAGTATAATTGGGGAAATTAAAAAGCCGAGAAAATACTTCTTTTACAACTTTTGCATCGTTATTTTTTTTTAATTTTATACCAATCACCGGAAATTAACCTATTTTGTTCGACCCACACTCTTATTATTATTGTTTACTTTTACTCACGTGGGTTGTCGGCGCACTTTCTTTTGTTTTTGTCATAATGGAAATGTTATAAAATGTTGGTGAACGGAAAAAGCCTCCATTATTGATTTCCTCCTCTTTGAAGGTTCTTTTGACACCTTTATTTGAGAATTATTATTCTATTCTTTTTTTCCACAATTGGCAAACAGTTACCGACGTTTTACATAAAGTAACATTAAAAGATCTCTGTAAATAGGGTCAGTTATCTCGTATTACACGACCCCCTATTAAATCTGTTGGTATATACCTCAGCCTAACCCTTCCACGAATACAGGCGTGTATATGTGTAAGTTATCTCGTCTGCAACATGTCTGTGTATTATTTAACACTGGCAACCCGCCCCGGCCTCGCACAAGTGCAATATATGTACATATAAACCTTCCTTTTGAATCACTCTATCTATTGCTGAAAACTGCATTAAAATCCGTTGCGTAGTTTAAAAGATCTAAGCGTACAGACAGCGGGAGCGACTTTGTAAAGATGGAGGCAATAGTTTGGAGCGAAATTCCGCAGCACGTGCTCCTGATCATATTAACTGATAAAAGTAACATTAGTGCTTCAATAGCAGCGATGGTGAACCCGCGATCAGAAAGTTCAGCAATGCCGTGGAGTGGCTATTGTGATAGACGGACTGACGACTTATGCAAGAAGGTTTATCAAATCTGATGGAAAATAAAGTACCTCACAATTTTTCTGCCATTATCCCAGTTTATTTAGGGTCTTCTTCTTCCATGACTGCATCGTTGGAGGCCCTGGGTTTGATTCCCGGGTCGGGCAAAGTGTTATTGAATTTTTCAATCAGGAATTTCTCAGTAGAGTACAGGCAATAGGCTAGCCCCTTATTACATGGGACTGAAACATAACTAGCGAAATGTGGGTGTATTAAGTCCACCTCTGCCTAACCCTTCGGGGATTACAGGCGTGATGTAATGTTATAGGAAATAAAGTAACTCATACTTTTCCTGCAGTTATCCCAATTTATTCGGGGTCCTCTTCGTAAGTTCTGTAATTGTCATCAACTCAGTAGTCTATCTATCTATCTCTTTCTAGCCATGTCATCTTTCGCATAGTCTACCCATAGTTTCTTTAATATTTTGATTGTTCGGCAAATAATGTACCAAAGGTTCCAAGAATGAGCCGCATGTACAAAATTTTGCTATAAATGCATGCTGCTTCAGAATCTTTTATTAACAAAATGGACGATCATGATGAGTATTTTTCATACTCTTGTTTACTATTCTGTTTTCGAATAAAGTAAACAATTGTATAATCATTATTATTACCCATATTTACGCGTAAATTGTTTGCGTCTTATCAATCACATAAAAATAATATTTACGAGTAAATCAAGCTTTCAAGAAAAATCGACCTTCACAGTCGTAAAGACGCGACGCCATTTTGTAAATAAACAAACAATAAATAATCTTTTCTTCCGTCTCGTAAAAGGAAATGCTCTGACAATGATTTTTCACAAACACATCACAATGACATATTAAAACAATTTTATTTTGCCATTGTTTTTGAAGTAAAACTGCGATTAATAATCTCACCGTTTTTAAAGCTACGTATACATGATCGTACTCAATGAATCCCACGTATTTATGAGTACAGTTTCAGCGTAAAACCGCTTAAATTATCGCACGCATACACTCGTGTTTTTACGATGTGTTAAAAACATAATATCTTTAATATTGTGCCAACTACTTAATATATCATAGAGGTAACTACGAAGCGTATCGTGTAACCTCTGCTTTACATAATTACGGCGTTCTAATTTGGATTAGGCCTACTTTACTTTTAGAATGTTTATGTAAAGAAATGTTATTTTAGTTTTCTAGGAATGTATGAGATATATGCTTCGTGCTTATGAATGAATCTTGGAAAATTGTCGTATGTAGGACTTACTACCATTACCACTGATTGCCATTTTAAAAACGAAAAAGATGCTCAATTTATTTTTCATTTTTAATAGGTACATTTATTAGTTACAATTTCTTTTCATGTTTGATGTGAAAACGTTATATATATTTCGTAACCGACGTTATCTACTTCAATCTTTCAACGCTTATAATTTCATGAAAAAATATCAGTTTGAACTGTCTCATAAATCAACTCCAAACGACTGTCTTTCAAACTTAAAACATGACATACAAAGTTACTAACATTCTCTGTATTTTACATTTTTATAACATTATTAATATTTCTAATGATGTACAAAGTTAACCAAGTCTTTGAACCACGGTAAATAAATGCTATAACGTGTTTTTAAGTACTTATTAGTATTTTATAATATATTAGTAAAACTAGAAACTCTAGAACAATCTAGCAACTAGAGAATAGGAACATTGGAAAGAAAAGAACAATGGATAAAATTTATTTACATTTAGAACTACGTAGGTGTGCGGCGATGGCGAAAACGAGATTGAATCCTCACCCCACCCTGTATATTAAAGAACATTTTTTGAGCTCAAGACGGAATTAGATCAACTTACTTACTTGCTCCATTTAACGAAAAACCGGCTGCAAATAACCGAAGATTTTATGTCTTGTTAAGTGTTCAGTAAACCGTGACGTAGGTAAGAGAAAAAGGTATGTGAAGTCTTCAAAGGAAACTTGATATAAAGCACCTATTATTGAAGCTCCAATTCACCTCACATACCTAGGGTTAAACCCTATAGATGTTTCTAGAAACCAAGTAACATGGGTAATACGACGAATTTCTATATTTGTCATGCCCATGTATCAATCGAGTTTCATCATCGAGCAGAGGAAGCTTGTGTCATTGGGAACAGTCATTGTTTACCTCAACTACATTTGCTGGTTCCAAATCTTGGAAATCTCTTGTGAGTTGTGGTAGGGCTAATGCGTTTTCCTATCATTTGTTTATATAATATCAATGTGCAATTCTTAGACTCCATTTAGGTAGGTAAACTCCACATTGAACAGGGTAAGGATAAGTCAGTTCGTGTTCCAAATAATTTGAGCCAGGGAAACGAATACCTACTGTTGTTGACGTCCCAAGGTCGGCAAGTACCCCGAACCCTGATATATCAAGGCTTTCACCCAAAAATACATTTATTTATGGCTTCGGAATACGAATTACACACATAAATGGAAGATCAAAGTGTAAACATTAGAAGATCAAAGATAAATGCGAGTAAAGGGATAAATACATGATTTTATTGTAAGTTTCAACTTTCGATTTGATACAGGGGGCATGCTTGAGTGCATTTCATATTCCGATGACAGTTAGAATTTCGTGAAAACACAGTGTGAACATCTACACGTCGGCGATGTTCGAGCACTCTGACATAACTCGGCCATGTATTTTGCAACACGCTCTATAAATAATCTCGCTATTCGTCCATCCAAAATAAACAGTGTTTATTTTATGTTGCGTCGTTATAATTATAGTGCGGTGTCTTTAACCGCTAATGAGAGCTTACTGTTTTACACGTAATACGAATATTTTCTAAGAATGTTTCGTCTGCTGTCCGCTGCCCCATATCGCAGACCACACGATCTTTTTAAATTAAGCATCGCGATAAATCAAGGACGTCGTGAGCATTTTTCATACGAAAGATATAGCGACTTTTAAAAGAAACCAAATTACGAAGAAAGGTAAGGAAGCGGTGGCCTACTGACACCAATATCAAATATGGACGAAACAAAGATATTGCTAATTTGGATCGTGGAGTGTTTAGATGAGTGAGTGGGTACTTCAGTTGAGAGATTCGTGTTTACTTCGTGTCCATCTTTCCTCGCCCCACGCGTAATATCGACATGGCCGCCTGCTCTTATTTTAAATGAGACTTTTTATGTCGAATTTGGCCTAAATACTTACGTGACAGTACGTTCCTACCTTCGTTTTTTTGTAGTATCAATACCGAAGCGACTCGTAAATGAGACATTTCCTGTTCAAAAGGAGATGAAAGCGTTTATATTTTTTAACGTCTCGATGCAGCTAACACGATAAAATGAAACTTAACTGAATAATTCAGTCGGCAGTTATATTAGGAAACAGAAAAGCTTGTAGCTTTAAATCGATTCAAACATTACTCATAAAACTCGGCTTACCTCCAGACATCACCTAAACGAGAGAAAAGCTCCTACAATGATTAATATAATAGGTTTTGGAACAGAACGGTCAACCAAATGAGATTAATCAGACACAATTACCTTCAACCCATTTAATTCCCTGATAAAATAAAACCATCGATGCCCTCGAATGTAATAATTCCAGAATCGCGGAAACTGGGAATTTATAGTTCCTCGAACGTATATCGCAGTTTACAACATCGTTCCGTACATTCTGATAAACTATAAACCTACATCTGATACCTTTCACGATGTAAGGGAAACTAATAAAACTATTCTTTCAGTAATACATGAAATCATAATAATATGAAATATTTCATAACTTTTATTTTATTTTACATCATTTGGCCGCATTTTATTTCGTACTTTGTACGGTCACACTAAAAAGTAAAACATGAATTATTTGGGACGTGTTATTTTATACTTTCAAAGGAATTCGATCTCGATGGGCCAAACAAAGACTGATTTGGATATGTACCAAAATTGTAACCAGTCTGCCAAAAAACCCTTGTGATGATATTATTTGCTGCAGAATAATTCGTCCTGACTAAATTCATTTAAGTATACAAGTTTGGCTTACGATGACCTAATAGAACACAACCAAAAATGTACCTAACTATAAGCTAACAAAAAGCTCAAATCAATCCTGTCGAAGTCTTTACAGCACCTAAGGGTCTGGATAAGTCAATAAGTTTCCCAATCTATAATTGACATTCGTCATCTTATATTAGGACAACGGCAAATACCAAAACTTAGACTAAGAGACAGACTTAATATTAGGCAGGTAACTCAGTTTCATTAATACTGAATACTGATATGAAAGAGAAAGGAGTAAATGATGCCGTGATGTCAGACAGGGGAGGATGGAAGAAAAAACATGTTGCGCCGACACCAAATAGAATGGGACAAGGGGAGGAAGATGATGATGATGATGATGAACTCAGTTTCATTAATAGAACATTAGCAAAAGGCTTGAAGTAAAGCCTACGCAATCTGCTCTTTATTAATCGCCGATATATCTTCACAGGCTCAAGTTTAAGGGTCACCCTTTTGCCCTATATCGTCAATCATTTGCTATTAAATCTGAGAATAATGTAATGTAAAGTCTATACGGCTGATTTTTATAAGGTCAACTAAAAATAGAAAGTTACATCTCTTGGTTTACAAGATTTATCGTTGAAAATATTCCGATATTATGGAAACACACTTTGTTTTTTTTTTTGTATGGATACAGTAGGCAAATGAATCATGTTGCTACCCAAAAGTATTTTTTACAAATATTCCATTTGCTTCCTGTTAGGAATTTCCATTAACGAAAACTGTGTCTCCAAAACGAAAGCCAAATTCCACATTTTGAATGTGTGTAAAATATCGGATTTCGGGAACAACAACATGGATTTAGAAATTGCTAATCTGGAGCCAATATGGCCGACAGGAGCCAAGTTAAACATTTCATTTTGTAAAAACAAAACACCGAACATATCATTTTCACAAATTGAAAACGGACACCTGCCATCCACAATGAGAAAGCATCGGAAAATGGGGGGTATTATTTCAGTAAAATAATAAAAAAGAAATAAAATATATACCTACGTGGTGTAAGCCTCTTTATATGACAGGACGATGATGTCAGAAAATAATGTAGAACAATGTTTTGTTTTACTTAAAAGTCATAATAAAGGCTGTAACAAGAAAGAAGCCGGAAGGCACTTGTTCTCCCCGTCGTTGCTATATTTTTTTGTTCTAGACCATACCTGAGAACCTTCTAGTTACGGAGATATTGGGGGTCAAAGTTCCATCTTTTTCACGAGTTTTTTTTTAAATAAATGTTTTTAATGTAAGATTTTTACTTTAAACACCTCCACGACCCACGTACTATTCAATCCACCCACCAGCACAATGTTTTGAGGGCGTTACATTAAGTCCTACCGTAAAACCCAAAAAAAAAGTCGTTTTCCAGCAATAATTTTTGCGTAAAGTTACTTAGTTTGATGTACACAATGCTTGGCTTCGTGAAGGGTCCGTTTACATCCTGTATAAATTATTGCATTTACATTACAAAACTTACATTTTATCATGAATATTGTACCTTTACTGAAGTTTATTCGCTATAATTTTCAGACAATACTTTTCCCTGCACTAGAAAAAAGAGAATAGATCTCCATGTTACTGACATTATTTTTCCACTTGTCTTCCGCAATACGCAACGCATTGTAAACTGCCATCTCCAACGAATATTTTGCACCAGAAATAAATCTTGCGTGTCAATGACGTCAAAAAATAGTTCAGACTTGCAAAATACAAGTTTATCAATATTTGCAAAAGTGTATTAACCTTTTTAAAACTATATAAATCGGGAGAAGGTAATTTAGTAGCTTGATTTGAAAATATTTGCTTAATCTGATTGAAAGATTCATGAATGAAAACTCAATAATACGAGGATAAATCTTTCAGAAAAGTTTTCTTGAAAACATAAGCTGAAGCTGAAAAACAGTGTCATGTCGTTCATTACAATATTCAGAGAGTTTTATTTTGCATTTTTGTAACTGCAAATATTTTCAAAACTTATTTATTATTAAGATCTGAGAACATTATGTTGTTGTCCTATGGTGCGTATACCTATAACAGGCATATATACCAGCACTTTTATGGTATTTTCATTGTTTCAAATTAATTCTTAGTATGTACTGCTGTTGGTGTACCAAATAAATAAATAATATTCATCTGTCCTTTTCTTTAGTTTCAAGTTACATTATAGATCAATCGTGGCCTAAATATAATATTAATCAAGTCTGTCAGTCTAATTTAAGGCCTCAATGGGCCTCAAGTTCTTCAAGTGAGGGGCTAATTTTGAAACTAGCTAGACGTCTGTCCTTCAGGGCTAAGTAATTGTTGATTGAGAATCCAATACTGACCTAAATATTAAACTCAGTCTACATACTTGTAATTACTCAAATCTAGAACATTTTAAGGGCTGGTTTCATCATACGCCTGAATGACATTGCAAACATTGGAACAAAAGAATTAAAAAAAAAACAAAATGGCGGTGCTCGATCTGATTTTTTAAATGCACCAAAAGAATCTTTTTACATTTCGAAAGCATCTCGAACTATCAGATTTTAGGAAAAAGTGGTCTCTTATATCCTTTTATCTTACGGAAACAAGACTCCCTTTGATTCACCGAAATTAAGTAATAAATAAAATAGTGCCAAGTCCTTTTAACGCGGACAGACCAGGAAGACTATTCGTGTCCTCTGTTTTATTCACTTTGGGCAAAGAGCTTCTGCCGAATCGGCCTTTATGACTGCGCTCACGAACTGGATGTCTCGTTCACATGCTAAGGAAATAAATGTCAGAAGTTTCGTAAAAAACAAAATGGTGAAATGCAGGATACACTTAGCGATATGTAGCAAGAAACGCGGTCTCTTACACATACGCAAATATGCAAATTTAAGCGTGGGATTAGGTACAGGATTTGCAGTTAGAAATGCAAAGTTTGCAGCGCTTAATTAAATTGTGTATAATATAATCTATATATATATATATAATGTAAGAAACTGACTGGCTGACTGATTCACTGACTGATCGATCAACGCACAGCTGAAACCGCTGGGTCTAGAAGCATGAAATTTTGCATTCATCCCCTAAGGGTTTAAAACGAGGATTGAAAGTTTGTATAAAATTTGGTCAATTTCGCGAACTAAGTCTTGGGCAATAGCTAGTTACTAATAAGATAATGTCGTCTGACTAGACGCCATAAGAATCGCTCTTTTTTTTGCTAAAATGTTTTTTAGATAATTTTTTTAGCATTTTCACTTCCTAAAAAACCAAAATGATTGTGAACTTCTGATCCACCTCTACAGTGTTCATAATAAAGTTTCCCTTTTCGGGGTTTATTGCGCTGTCCGTGTAGCGAGTAGCGTCTGCCTTTTGTCTTAGTGTCTGCCGACACTGGGAGGAAAGAATCGGAACACGGTAGTGCGCATAAAATGGTAGCCGTCTGGCTACTTTGTTGCTTTGAAACCGTTTGGTAGTTCGGACAAAACTCTGCTAAAAGAGCTTTTATGGCCAGTTTTATATGAAGGCACAGTTGTGGCTACGTTACCCGTTCGTTGTCACGTTGACTCCTATTTGAATATGATGTATAAAGCGGCGGTCAACTTCCTGGGCCTTTGATAAGTTCGAAACTTCAAAGTTATATCCTTGAGATACAAAAGCTCTATTAGTTTAGTTATATTTTTCAGGAGTGTCAATTTATGCTCTTGGCCACACTTGAAATTCTTCAAATACACGGTAAACGGACCCTTCACGAAGCCGTCAACCAAGCATTCTGTACATCAAATTTAGTAATTCTACGCATAAATTATTGCTGGGAAACGACTTTTTTCTTGGTGAAAAATCACGAACCAGCATAGTATGGCCAGAACAAAAAAAAAATATCGCAATGATGGGGAGAACAAGTGGTTTTAGGCTTCGTTAAGGGTATTTTCTTCTGATCATTCTTTTCAAAACGCTCATAAATTGCCTGCAGTCTTTACCATTCATATCAATAAGATAGCCAGTTTCCTCTTGTCTTCTAAAAACAACATCGTACAGAAAAAACTGCAATCACCCCCACCATCAACATCACCACCAGGTCAATAGCAATAGATAACTGTTCATTGTAACGGTCCTTGGGTGGTCAATGATCACCACAAGACTTCTACGGCTGATAATGATGATGATGATGATGTATAATAGTCAGGGTATTGACAGGCAACTATTCATGTGCTTAACTCGCTACTGTTCTGCCAAAACAAGGAGCAATTAGTGCTTTGATATTCATAGTTACTTTTACGACACAATGTTCTTGTATACGTCATAGGAGTAACTACATAACTATGTGGATAGGTGTTGTACAGTCATGAGCACCAATATGTATCCACTAAGCAACTTTTAAAGGCATTTTCTTCTATGGTATTGATTGTAATTTCATTTGTTACTGACATAGTATCTTGGAACCTATATTTTTATGAAATTTGTGTTATCACAAACGTCCCAATCGTTATAACACGTGAGAATCGCATTTGAAATTAGATAAGTGTATACATGTTGATGTTCGTGACTGTACAAGTGTACATGATACAATAATGCCACACCCAAGTTTATTGATAAAATTTTTGACCATAGAAATAATATTTATATTTGTAAATAGTGCTTTATTAATAAAGGTCGTGATGTCGAGTGATGATAGTTTTGCCTTGATTTCATAGCCAAAAACGTATAGCGAAAACGGAACTCACATAAGTACATCAAGTCTGTCAGTCTTTTCGGATGGCCACACAGCTAGTTTTTCTCCAATCACGGCGAAGAAGTGTCACTTTAAACTCATACCTATGCCTGAGCAGTAAGGGTGCATATCATTTGCCCAACATTGGCTATGTAGTGTACATACGAACCTATTTGACCATGTGTACGTGTTAAGACACACTCCCGCATTTAGCCAACACTTCCTGCATATCTATCGGAGCCACAGATCTCCGACACTCGCGTTACTACTAATAGTAACACAAACACTGGCGTGCAGTATTCGGAAGTTGTTTATTGTAAGATTTATATTCTGTTTATGCTGGAAATAATTTCGATCTTGAGGTATGTTCATGTAGGAGAATTTCTTGTTAGATCATCGAATGAGACTTATACTGGTATAAGTCTCATTCGATTATATCATACTCGATTATTTTGGTAATTATCAACAAGTCTGGACCTCTGGTCCGATGGGATTTCCCTTACAAACTCTCTCTCTTTATTTAACAGGCCAGAATAACAGAGGAGGAGCTCGTGGCTAAATAATAACAGCCGCTCGGATCGATCTTTAGGTTAAGCCGTGCTTGCCTAGGTTGGTCTGTGAATGGCCGACTACCCATTACATACCGAGTTTCCTCCGTGCCTCGGAAAGCACGTTAAGCCGTTGGTCCCGGCTACCATTTGTAGATCTTTGACAGTCGTTACAGGTCGTTAAAGTCTGACAACCAGTCTTACCAAGGGGTATCGTATTACCCAGTACTGGGTTGTGAAGGTCAGATAGGCAGTCGCTCCATGTAAAATACTGCTATTCAGCTGCATCCGGTTAGACTGGAAGCTGACTCCAACATAGTTGGGAAAAGGCTAGGCAGATGATAAAGGGCCAGAATAACCCCAAATTGTATTAGTATTCAGCTGCATCCGGTTAGACTGGAAGTCGACATCAACATAGAAGGGAATAGGCTAGGCAGATGGCGAGTATTTGTCATCGTTCCATCAATAGTGTAGTTCACCCTAATATTATCTTCTTGATAGTGCGAGCGGGATAGAACGATCTAGGCTGATGAGGCGGGGTCAAAATTTAAATTTTAGCTGTCATCCCTTAAGACGTACATTTCCAGAAATCCTCTCTTCAAAAGCCTTGTTCATCATGCTTCTTCTTTAGGCTGTGCGTTCTGTTTTATAAAGTGAATAAATTAATTTAAGATTTTTATTCTGTAATTATGTATGTTTGATTACAAATTAATGTATCATATACAAAGTGTAGACGGATCCTTCACGTGCCGTCAATCAAGCATTCTGTACATCAAGCTTAGTAACTCCACGCAAAAATTATTACTGTGTAAATTTTTTTTTTGGTGGAAAAAATCACGTTTTACAGTAAAACTCAACGTAATGTACTCAAAACATTGCGCTAATTTATACATTAAATAGTAAACAGATCATGGAGGTATTAAAAGTAAAGTTATAATCTTAAAAAAATGTATTATAAAAAAAAAAGAAAAAGGAAAAAATTGGAACTTTAACCTCCAATATTTCCGTAACCATAAGATTCCTAGGTATGGTCTAGAACAAAAAAATGATCGCAATGACGGGGGGTTTGTGCCTTTCGGCTTTGTTAAGGGCATTGTTACACCCATTATACCCAGGATACTTTAACAATGGATTTTTATATGGTTCCTGATAAACAACGGGTTCTTTTCAAAATTAGATTCTAATATTCCATCGACAAAAGGACACAAACAACTTCCAAGGCTCAAAAAATATTGATAAAAGATCAAATAAAAACATAAACAAAAACCTGTGTGACCGGAATGACGGCACAATTATACATTCGTCATAATTCAATTACGTATTTCTTCCATTCCGTCACAAACAACATCATCATACTCTTCAAAGATAAAAGAGACTGAAGTGTAGACCACAGGAGCTTTCAAGAAATCTTGGAACTCGTTACTCTCAATTAATTAGTCGTGGCTTTTCGTTTGTATTTTCTAGAAATAAACAATGGAGAGGTATTGTTGTATTTTCTGCTGAAACTGTGTCATCAGATTCAACTCAATGATTCAAATTATTACGAAGCTTTTTAAAATTCAGCAATTCAGCATACAGACATAAACTCACACCGTTTTCCATGGGGGGTAGGCAGAAACCACAGAACGCCAACTCATACTCCTTTTGGTTGTCCACGGTGCGTTGGCACCTGTCCCCGTAGCATGACCACCGTAGACAAGGATTTCTTTGACGGAAGAATCGACAAAATTACAGATTGTGTCGACACAATGACAGATTTCTTTGCACTATCTGTCATTTTGTCGACTCTTCCGTCAAAGATATCCTTGTCTACGGTGGTCATGCTACTAGGGCTGGTGGCCTACCATGACGTCTTAAAGCAGGAGTAATTCCAGTTTGGGAAAGAGATGGCGCTAGACGACCTGTATAGCTCTGTCTCTTTCCCACACTGGAATTACTGCTGATTTAAGACCTCATAGTAACCCCCTGACCTTTCTGAAGAACATCACCGTAGATAGATAGTTAATAGGTACATCTTTCTTTTTAAAATAGTTAACCCAAAATTCCATACTACACATTATACTTAAAAAAACAGTATCACCATTAATAAATGTTCCGGTGTAGACGAAAACTTTATTGTTTACCGCCTAACCTATATCTTTGAGAGAAATAATTGCGCACACGCATCGCTCCAGTGAGCTTGTGTTACATGTGTTACGAGTTGTTAGATCAGATCAGAGCGTCGTTAGCTACCGAGAAATGTAGACGTGAAGTGGGGCGAGACGGTCGCTTGTCGCTTGAACCCTGGCGACCATAGACACTGGCGACCATAGACGCTGTAGGACAACGGCCCTGGCGTGTTTAGACGTCTTCATTTCTGAATTGGCTGTTTCTTAGGATTTGTTGACACGAAAGTGAACAATACTAAATTGATATATTGTTATATTTATATTAAACTGTGGCTTGATTAACTATGACCTGTGGATAATATACCTTAACTTAAAAAAGGTAAGGTAAATTTTCCTCGGGAACGTATTGCCCGGATAAAAATAACCTAAGTCATGGTTTACCCGTATACCGATCCGTTTTCATCAAAATCCGCTCAGTCGTTAAAGCGTGAAAAGGTAAGGGACAGACAATCAGAATGAGCTATTTTTACATTTACAATGTTTGTATGTAGAGTGAAGCAACTTCTTTCAAAGCTGGTAAGAAAGGTGGATGTTTTGCTCTTGAAACAGCATTCTAGTCATTTCCATCCTGCTCGGTTTTCAAACAAACTAAATAACTAACATAGAACAGAATTTCTCATAGATTAGCTTATGCCCGAGGCTTCGTCCGCGTATACATCGGTAATTGTCCCACGGGATCGTACTACCGGGATAAAAAGTATCCTATTTGTAAATCCAGGTTATAAACTATCTGTTTGCCAAATTTCATCTAAATCCGGTCAGTAGTTTTTGCGTGAAAGAGTAACAAACATCCATGCATCCATCCATCCTCACAAACTTTCGCATATATCTTCTTATAATAAAAAAATCTCGTGTTACGGTGTTTGTGGTCGCACTCCTCCGAAACGGCTCGACCGATTTTTATGATTTTTTTTATGTATGTTTGGTAGGTATGAGAATAGTTCTCAAAGTATATTTCAGACCGCTAGGTGCTTAGGGGTAGGGTAGAGTAAAAAAGGTGCATTGCAACGCATGGCACAGCTAGTAATAATATAAAAATAGGATATTGGAACGAAATAGTCATTACTCAAAATAGTAACAATCCGCTAATGACCATCGCCTACACTTTAGAACCCGTTTACCTAATTGGCTCCTACGATCAGTTCTGAACTGACATCCGCCATCCAATGCAGCTGCAAACTTCTTTCAACCTAAAAAGCTCTAAAAACGTCTCAAAAGAGTATCTAATCATAATTTTCTTAGAAAAAAATGTAGCAGAATTAATGCACTTGGAGTCGGTTAGTAGAATCTGAGGTTACGTATGTCCGTATGCCCTAATTGGCAACTGTACTAAAGAATTGTGACAGAAACTCCTACACAATGCCGAAGAAGAATTTCCGACATGTCGTAACCATCGCTAATCTGAAAAAGAAATGAGCTTTTGTAACTGATATAGGATGCCATTAGAGTTACTCTGAA
The DNA here is from genome assembly GCA_905163415.1 of Noctua fimbriata. Classification (NCBI taxonomy): domain Eukaryota; kingdom Metazoa; phylum Arthropoda; class Insecta; order Lepidoptera; family Noctuidae; genus Noctua; species Noctua fimbriata. Next base: position 4,112,816 of record LR990930.1, read on the forward strand.
GGAATTTCTCCTGTATCGTGGGTGCGTTTACAAACATTTAAATCCACATACACAAACAGCCAGACCCGGAACAACAACCTGTAGGCCATACAATATATTTGTTCCGTGCGGGAATCGAACACGCGACACGAAGCGCAGCAGTCAATCGCTCAGCCACTGCGCCAACCGTACCGTCATGCTTATATCTCAATCATCAAATGAGAAAAAAATGTGTAATCTATGACTTTATCAGTCAAGGTCTCCCCATATTACCTTTCGAAACGTTTATATTAAAATAAATGGAAATTTCCTTCTCGAATTTTAGCTAACGACTTAAACATGAGATCCTTAAATATTGATCTTACGTATCTACGCCGTCAAATTTGGCTTACCAAAACGTATCTTATATCAATATAGCCCGCAACCTCAATACATATTAAAATTACACCTTAAATGGAAAACGTGACGTCCTAAAATATAGTTTCAGTTATAAATACATTATAACTGAAACTGTATTTTAGGATACCAAAATAGAATTCCTACTATCGCTGGAGTCCATGAGGTCGTACCTTCGGGATTAAATTGCAAATGTCCAGTGTAAAACGTGAAATGTCAAACTCTGACTGAATTAGGAGTGCAACTTTAAATGTCGAATAGTTATTTTGGTCCTTTCGGTTAAAAATTCGGTTAGATCATTCAATTTTAAGCGCATTTTATTAATCTGAAATTAAATCAATACTTCGCATGCAATAATTAATTGAATAATTTGAAATTGATACAATTTTGAATGGAATTTGTTTATCGCGTAATTGGTCAGTTCACTTCCAATTTAACTGATTAATTAAAGTATTAACAAAGGTATCAAAACTTAGTAATCTTAAAACCACTATGTTATTAATGATTGCAATATTCAATAGCCCAATCTTAAATTAGTTGAAGGACTTGTATATTCTTTAACTTTGCTTGTGTATTTTAAGCAAACTAATAGTCGTGTTTATTTTGTTACAGGTATGCTACCAATGCAGTTTCATCAATAATATAGCGAAGTCCTGACGTATGTATGCTACTTTTTTGTATCCAAAAGTAAAATGACCACACCTTGCTGGGCCAACATCGTTTCCAAAACTAACCTAACAGTGAACAACCATCTTTTGGGCATGCTCGTTCCGTCGTAGATCTCGCAAGAGCAGGCCCATTAGTCACTAATATTAAAAATAACAAAAACTAAGGAATGAAAAACCTAAAGAAAAATACGAACAGCCAATAACACAGCTTGCATAAGTCACAAAATACGACATTGACGCAAAAGTTGACGTAATTGGGCGATCCCCCGTCGCGTCCAATATAACAGACACTGCTGGCCACTTCTCGCGTCAACTATTACTGTTACCTGTCCACTTTCGTCACTCCTCCTTACAAATAGTAGTCTATTTATAACCAAGTCTACGTCAGCCCGTGATTTACAGCTTTGATGGCGACCTTGCGATAATTACTGGCTACAACTAGTAAAAGTTTACGGAAATTATTATTTTTAGCTGCAAAAAGCGGAACCGTTTGAATTTAAGCGGACTTAGCGGATTTTATATTTAAACTGGGGGCTCTTATGCGTTTTAAATTTGGTTACACGTGTTATTTGGTGTGGGAAATGTAGGGCAGTGAAAATTAATTTTCGCTAAGATGTTTTGACTGCCTCGGACGCAAGCGCGACTGCTGAATATAAGGTCCTAGGTTCGATTCCCGGGTCGGGCAAAGTGTTATTGGGTTTTTCCATCAGAAATTTTGTCAGTAGCTGCCGCGGAGTCTGGATTTATGCCTGTTTGATGCCAATAGGCTCGCCCCCTATTACATGGGACTTAACATAACTGGCGAAATGTGGGTGTTCCATAATCAGGTACACCTTTGCCTAACCCTTCGAGGATTACAGGCGTGATGTTATGTTGAAAGGTTTTGATTATGGTCGTTACTCGTAGCGAGCTTCGTAAGCATTATGAACTAAAAATGTATGTAATAGTTACTAACCATTGCCCACGACTTTGTCCGAACTTCCCCAGATCATAGTGTATCCATGTGCCTTCCAACTAAATCCGTTCACCCATAAAGGCGTGAAACGGTAAGACAGAGTTACTTATCGCATTTATAACATAATAATACAAATGATAGCAGAAGAAGTGATCAATTTATTTAATAGTATATTAAGAAATAAGTTACATAAATCGTGTCGTAACATTAGTAAAGCATATCTACTTAAGTGACATTTTAAACCACTCTGTTACGAATTTATCACTGCCATCATTTCTCAAATCCCTGAATTATATAGTTTTTAGTACAAAAAGATGCTGTTTTGAATAAATATCTGTGGTTTGTCAATAAACGTCGTATTAAGCGGTTTAAAATTGATCATTAGTGTCGCATCTCAGGAAATAAATTCAATTTGTTATCTCTAATGCCTGTTTTCACCAAGAGACACCTATGTATATTGTTTACGAATGCCCAAATACAAACACATTGGATTTTCAACTTTCAGTTCAGCGTAGAGAGTTGACATTCCAATAATACAACAATATTTAAGGTGGAAGCGCCAGGGTGGCCCGCGAAATTCAAATCTTTAGTTTTTTGCAATTTACAAGTCAGTGTCAAGCTGTACGTAGAACAAAATGTGATTCGCGACCGTGACACGTATATATATTTACAGAATAAGCATCATTATAATCATCAATTCAACTCAAGAGGAGCTCGTGGCTAAATAATAACAGCCGCTCGGGCCGATCTTTAGGTTAAGCCGTGCTTGCCTAGGTTGGTCTGTGGATGGGTGACCGCCCATTACATACCGAGTTTCCTCCCTGCCTCGGAAAGCACGTTAAGCCGTTGGTCCCGGCTGTCATTTGTAGATCTTTGACAGTCGTTAGGTAGTCAGAGGCCCAAAAAGTCTGACAACCAAGTCTTACCAAGGGGTATCGTATTACCCAGTACTAACTGGGTTGTGGAGGTCAGATAGGCAGTCGCTCCATGTAAAATACTGGTATTCAGCTGCATCCGGTTAGACCTGAAGCCGACCCCAATATAGTTGGGAAAAGGCTAGGCAGATAATATAATCATCAATACAACCTTTAAGTTAATTCAATACCATTGAATGACTTTTTCATGAAATAGTCATTCAATGGGGTTAAATGAATGATGAAGGGATGGATATTGATGATTTTAATGATTATAACTCTGAAAACCATATTTGTTACAGTCACGAATTATATGTTAATCAACCTAAAACCTGATACTGATCTGGAAATTGCAAAAAACTTAAAAAAAATTGAAATACGCGGGCGACCCTAGCGCATCCACATTAAGCATTCATTGTTATTGAATCAGTTTCCCCAAGTTCCTACTAAACATTTTCTAAACAGATGACGATAACGGTTTCCTAATCACGCTTCCACCTAATTGTTTGTATAAATTAACCACAAAAAACCCAAGTGTATTTCAAAAATATTTTTCATACGATAGTATCTATCTGTTTGAAGTTTTCCGGGAACGTAAATGCTAACGTTTTATATAGTTTTTTTTCCTTTATCGGCGAAGTAGATTTATTAAGATTTTATGAGTTTATGATCATAAAATCAAATATGGTGTTTATAATGTTAATACCCACATTTTTTGGTGGAATTTAAGAGCTTTGTTTTTCACATTTTTCTTTTTAATACTCTTTCGACTTTTGGCATGATTTTTTGTCTCTGCCCTTCATAAATCAACAAAATACATAACCTGCGGAAGCAATAAAAGCCGTTAAATAATTTTCGGCTGCCAAACAATTATAACACTATTCTTTATGTTCCGTTTAGAGAATAATTGAGATGCTCTATCTCCGCCATTAAGCTTTTTCAAGAAGACAAATATATCTCCATCTAAACGGACTAAAATCCATTAGTTGCTTGATATATCTGTTTTATAATTAATCAACTGCTTAAAATAAAACAAAGAAACGCGAGCTTTTGATATTTATGCTCTTCAAGTTATTTATAAGATCTCTGAAATAGGGTTACCATGTATTTCTCTTATAATTTTCGAATGGATAAATCAATCAGTTTGCGTTTCATTTTCGCGTATTTGTAAACTACTAACGGCGCATTTTCTGAGTTTAATGTTTAGTCTACTTGTAAAATCTGTAAGTAGTAGGTATGCCTGTATCAGTTTATTTTTAACAAAACATGTTGACATGGTAACAGAAAACGTAGGGGTAACATATTTTTTGTTTAATTGATTAGTGTAAAATCTATAGCGTGGACCAGAAAGGTGTGGTCATATTTTAGGGTGTGATTCAGACCATCAAACTGAACAACTGTCTCCAAGGGACCACCATCGAAATCGCGAAAAAAAATCAGTTGTCCCGTACATTTGGGTCGAGCAGGTTTTTAAGTTTTTTACTGGACAGCTGTTTTTTTTGCGGTTTCGATGGTGTTCCCATGCAGAAAGTGGTTCAGTTTGCTCTGAAATATGACCACACCTTTTTGGTTCACGCTGTAAAGAAATCTTTACTTATGTTCATAAAAAAATGACATTTATGGGCGAACATCGGGTAACAAAAGACTGTCTTTGTATAAAATTCATAAAAGAGACTACAGGCTGCCGCTATCTATCCAGCTTTCGCGGAACACATGTGGAAAAGTTTCACAGCTTCCTGCAGATAAGGGAAAGTTTCAGTGGTACTCTTACCCACGCATACACAAGAATAAAAGCTGTGCCTCCCTACCTACAGAACCCATGGTAACCCTACTCGGTGTCGGTCGCCTGATTTACCGTCCGCCGCCGTGTGGTCACAGTAACGCACTTTTAGAGTTACGACCATAGACTACAATAAATTGTGGTAAACAAAGAAATGCAGCCAGCTATTGCAGAGGACACCGCACTTCAGCGCTATTTCTGAAATGTCAAACTAGATCGAGGTCGAAATGTTACTATTCTCTGTGTTTTGAGTTCTAGAATAAAACCCTATTTTTAAGTGCAGTGTCTAAAAGCCACTTGTTTTAAAAGGTGAACATGTTATAGTGTGGAAGACTAGGTTTCGCCTGCGACGTTGCCCTCGTGGTGGAGGTCGAAAGCTATCCCACGGGGACTTACTGTCACTGTTAACCTGCATCATCCCACTGCTGGGCAAAGGCCTCTCCCCATGACTTCCAGTTGTTTCGATTCAAAGCCAATGTGGACCACTGGTCGCTGGTCTTGTCCAGCTCGCCCCGCCATTTTCTACGAGGTCTGCCGCGACACCTTCTGGTTTTGTCAGAGCTCCAGAAAGTGGCTATTTTGGCCACTGGGCATGCGGCAAACGTGGCCAGTTCAGTCTCATTTCAGCTTAGCGGCTTTACGAGCAACGTCAGTAATTTGTGTTTTAGAGCGTAGTGTGGTGTTACGTACACTGTCGGTTAGTTTGACGCCTAGTATGCTGCACTCCATAACACGTTAGCAGACCTTGAGTTTGGACTTTTGAATGTTTTTCAAAGACCAAGTGTGGGATCCATAGGTCAAAATGGGGAGAATGCACATGTCCATGATTTTTCGCTTTAGTGACAAAAAACTTACTACCGAGATAAAAACTATTCTATGTCCACGTCGATGGTGATGGTCTATCTGTATGCTAAACATCGAATACCGTACAACCATTAAGACATGAACCATTTACAGACAAACAGTCTCTTTCGCATTTATAAAGTTGGTACAAATTAAAGAAGTGCATTTTCACACATTCCGGGTACCCGGCGTTAACTAGCCAGTTGTAATTGATGCCGGGTACCCTGGGACGAATTTATGTGTAAGTAAGACAGATAAAATTTGTGCTGGGACGAGTCAAAGCTTTCATAATTAGCCGTAGTGAGACTGGCAACGGTATAGCGTGTGAAAAGAGGCTAAACTAAAAGTTCTTGCTTCCACAAGATGTCCCCTCGGAAATAGTATATCGAAGGACAAGGATAACGACTACATATTATATTTGAAGGATAGTCATATGACCTTTCCACCTTTCTTGAAGCACTATGTAACATCGCAGCTACAATTTTGAAACCTAATACGTGTGCAATGAATACAAAATTGGATGTTGCAATCTGCGCTGATACAAGGATACTACAGGCAAACATTTCATACATTAGTTAAAACACATAAATCATATTATATATTAGTATAATAGCTAGTTTTACGTACTACTGTTTACGAAGCGTAAACCAGATCAAGGCGAAGTTATACATAACTACAATTCGGATTAACGCTCATTGTTTCCGTAAAAAATAATAGTTTAGTATGCATAATAATCCTGACGCGCAAAACTGAATGATAAGAATTTACGAAATTTTAAGTAGAACTTAATTAGACATTCTTAATGGTACTTGAGAAGATATATTTCCTTATGGCAGTTTTACGCAGGGATCAAATATGAGGCCTATTTTCAGTATTTCTGTAGTTGACAAGCAAGAGTTATTGCTCATAATTATATTGGGAACGGTCAATATGTACTAGTTTTATCCTGTCTATGTAGCTTTCAGTCTAACCGAATGAAGCTGAATACCAGTATTTTACATGGAGCGACTGCCTTTCTGGCCTCCACAACCGACTCAAAATTTACGAAACCAGTGATGTGGTTTTTTTTTAAACCAACAAAGTTACAAGTTTTCGACGGCGACCCGAACACGATCAGGGCACGAATTCGCTTAGCGTAGACGGACTGAAAAGCCTCGACCGAGCACTCCCGCCAAGGGAATTAGTGCTCCGATCGTGTTCTGCGTAGACGCAGCTTAACAGTTTGTGCATCGATGTACGTTACACCTTGTATACAGGATTATTCCAAAAATAACCTCAAACTCTTAGCCATAAAATATAAATTCTAATAAATTGCAGCTAAATGTGTTATCGAAGCCTTTCATACCTTTGATCACAATGGCTATATAAAACCTTTACCCCGCAACTCCTACAAGCCACTACAAACGTCCACACGAGTCCCACGTGTAGAGAACTATTAACTATTAAAATACCAGCCAATAAGATTGCTTATTGGCGGCGTGCGAAGTTTTATAAGCGCTCAATCACTTCCTGCTTTCACGCGCAACTCATGAGAAAAATAAATGTATCTCATATAAAACTCTCACTTTCCTTATAGTTCTGGAAACTTTTACTTTCTTTTGATCTGAAAGAAGAAACAGTTTTCCTCTATACGAGGAAAATATTGGAGATATACAAGAAACATACTTCTTTTACGTAGTTAACGCTGATACAAATATATGCCTACAGTCAACTAAGCATTCTGTACATCAAACTAAGCAAAAATTATTGCTGGGAAACGAATTTTTTTTTTGGGGTGAAAAGTCACGTTTGAGTGTGTACTCAATGTAACGCACTCAAAACATTGTGTTGATGGATGCATTGTATAGAACGGGTTTCGTGGAGGTGTTTAAAGTAAAGTTCTTGCATTAAAAACATGTATTTAAAAAGAAACTTGTGTGTGTGTGAAAAAGTTGGAACTTTGACCCCCAATATCTTCATAACTAGAAGGTTTCCAGTTATGGTCTCCAAAAAAAAAATACCGCAATGACGGGGAGAACAAGTGCCTTTCGACTTCGTTAAGGGTCTTGGTACACCCTTTATTTCACACCTATTCTAACCATATTTCTCGGAAATTGAATTATTGTATTCAGATTTATATTTCAACCACTTTCCAACGCCCACGATCAGGGCCGACCTTAAAGATAATGTTATATAATCTATTTACATTACAACCTTCGAAGCCTCCACCTTAAGTGAAGCACTTACATTTCTGTAACTCAACGATAGCACCTTAACCTCAAAGCAAAAATATCTGAGGTACTATAAAAAGGTTATCAGAAAAAAGGTCATCATTTGCCTAGCCTTTTCCCAACTATGTTGGGGTGAGCTTCCAGTCCAACCGGATGCAGCTGAATATCAGTATTTTAGATGGAGCCTGTCTGACCTCCACAACCCAGTTATTACCGGGTAATACGATACCCTTGGTAAGATTGGTGGAAAAAAAACGCTTTGGAGTGTCGCCATTTTATTTCTCGTATTCTTCTCACCAAACCCTTTCATTTGATACCCGCATCAAGAAATGCATAAAAAATAACTAATCCGCCATCTTTGGGAGTCCGCCATATTTTATCTAGAATGACGTCACTTAGCTAACCATGCATTATCATCCAAACTAGACATTAATGCAAAATTTCAGCTTAATCGGGAACCGGGAAATGGATCAAATTTAATTTCTAATATTTTTTTACATAGTTACAGTTGAAACTAATAAAAGCGTGTTAATATCTTAAATCAAAATGACACAATTACCAAGATTGACACGTTTTACTTGTACGGACAACAACCAGTAAGCTTGCAAATAGATTACGACTTTATTCACGTTGCTGTTTACCTATTGTAAGTATACTTAAATATAGTAACCTCAAAGTGATTGCCATTTGACGTCATTCTCCCGATAAATTTCTATAGCCTCTCTTATTTGAGCTCTCTTTATGCCCTTAGTAACTCAACTCCCACAGCTAATACCTTCTTGAACTATATAGGTGACCTGCTTTTGGCGAGAGGACATCAAGAAGGCTATTCAGGTTTCAGGCTGGAAGTAGGGCTTTGTTTTCCAAGTGCAAAGAGACGTCAGAATTGTTTTTTTTACATTTTTTGTTCTACTTTGTTCTACAGAAGCAACAATAATAAAGTACCTAGGTACCTAAATGAATTTAAAAGAGTGTTCATGAAGATTTTGCCCGTTCTTCTTCACACACATTCACACTCTTGAGATAGAAATATCGTCGGGGATAGTGCAAATCCGCGAATCTACCATACGTAAAGTGTGCGTATCTGCACTTCGTGTAGGTTTACAGGGGAAGGTTATAAGTATATTTTTTTTTTATTTCAACGATTTTTGATATAATTTTTACATAAATAGTAACAATTCATGTGTACTATGTATTTTTAACAATAGAAATCTATTAAATTCATTAATTTAGTCGCTACGACAATGCGTAATTGAAATTGGCTACATTTTTCAGATACGCGGAATTATCCCGTGCTAGTTCCGCGGATTTGCACTATCCCCGACGATATGATGGATAAACTTCTCCCATTTCATCGCTATGTGGCGAGTAATTAAGAACCCAAAACCTATTAGTTAGTTTCCCCTAAGGTTAAGTAGCCATCCTGCTATGTTTGCCAACAGTATGTAATTACGTCTATATTTTTCAACGCAGCGTCCGATGAAGGCACCTGTGGCCTTTTCCAGTCATTTCCGGACTGCAATAACAATTATATCAACCCACACCTTTTCTCGATCAGTCCTGCATAATAAGAAACAATTGAACAGAAAGAAGGTTTCATCTGTAAGCAGTTCTATTTGTGCACAGAAAAGTCCTTGACACCCCATAAGGAATACTGACCTACATAAATCCTGACCTCTTCAGAGAGCCACGGAGGCAGCGAGTTACTTTAGTCTCTAACATTGAACAGATAGAAACGTCTTTTAAAAGATTAATGTTGGTATTATCCTACGCTGATCAGATGTAGACAGGATTAGGCCCACGTCTGCATTCAGTCACGTATAGAATCTTTAATCATCAGGTATCTTCGAGACGTTTTAAGGTTGAGTGGAGTTAGCTGGTGTGTCCTTCGAGGTGGCGTGTTCCACTTGTTTTTTCAATGTTTTGTTTTGTGTGCAATCGATCACTTATAAGTAGTTCCATAAATAGCAGTAGCGAAGGTTCCACACAACTCAATTCCTACCGGCTTCCCTTTGAAAAATGGCACAGTCAGTATTCTATAGACAAATAATATAATCACATTAAAGATATGTACGCCGGCTTACCTCTTACAAAATTGACCCTTCGCTACTGATAGATTGTAGACATATATTAGGAAGATTAGTCTTTGAAGTCTTACAATACATGCTGAATTTAGCCTTGCGACCTCCTTTCATCACTCGATTTTCTTAAATTAAGTTTCCAAGTAAAACATCTCCGAAATATTCACACTCGATATCCTTCACCGGTGAAATTGCAAAAATAAAAAAGAGATTTATCTCCAAGACTGTGATTTACGTGTCTGCTAACAGTTATCAGTTAGAAATTCACACAAAGCTTTAATTAAAAATGTTCTTCATAAATCTATTGAGTGCACAGAAACCGCAATATGGGCCAAGGTCGTCTTGTCATTAATTTTGATTCGCCTTGTGATTGTTTTATAGGCATCTCTTGTGTTTTTTTACCCTTCGGAGCAGCCGTAAGGAGAACATCAGCTTCCTAACAGTTCTCTCTAATAACAAAAGCATTTTTGTGTAAATATTTCACGATTATGATTGGTTCTGTCATGTCAAAGAGTGTGTGGGTGCTGACTGATGGCTGGTTACCAGTGACCTCCCTGCTCTTGCAAGGTTTATAATTATTAGAAGTTATATTTTTATGACACCGTGTTTTGTTTTTAGCTATTAAACTGGGGTAACCTTCGTTCAGATCTTATAGATTGTTATTATTTTTGTATCAGGGACGGTTAGTACGTATTTCCTGCTCATCTTGATAGCAAAGTCAAGATCCTTCCGATAGGATGGCCTATCAGTCATTATTGTGTTTCATAAGCACACGAGCTGAAGGTTTTCACTCAGCGTGGCGAATTTCGAAAGCCTCTACTTTATCTAATTAGAGGTGCTCAGTCTAACGTTAATTAATTGGGCCGCTCTACCGTATTTCCCACGTGGAATTTTTCAAGGAGATAGCAACTAAGTACAGTATACAGTAATTTTGTTGACACATAGTGTCAGATTGCTAACAAAATCAAAGAAGCTTAGGCAACACGTGATAGAATATGATGATTTTTGTTTATGTACAGCCAGTACATCAAACTAGCCCGAAACTGTCAAAGTTTCCCAATCAACCTTGAACCTAATGCTTTAGCGATAATGTTGAAATCTATAAAGAAATTTGACAGATTGTAGTAGCCTGATGTTCTGGCGTCTTTAGCAACTAGTTTTAGCCCACGGCTTCATCTTCGAGGTCGAAATTATCTAACGTAAAACCGGGACAATTTAGGTCATAGACCACATTTGTTTTATGACCTACGTTATAAAAAAAAACATCCAAACCCGTTCAGCCATTGAGGTGTAAAAAGGTAACAAACAGTCCTTTGGAAATAAAATGGGAAACCATAACCCGGAATAACTAGGTACTCTGAAAAATATATCACAATCCCAGGCTTTAGAATCTAAAATTTAACAAAGTATTTGATGATAGGTTTTACTCAGAGAATGTAGCTAGAGAGTTATAGTCGTAACATTATATACGAGTACATAACTCACACAAGTTGGATGAAGTCCCAGTTGCATTTTAGTTTATTCGACGGATAGTAAACAAGAATCTTTTTACACAAGCTGAATCCATATTTACTTGTGCCTATATAGCTTTTATTCAGGACAAACTCGGCCAGCTGAAGAATTGAGTTTCCATAAATCATTTCTCAATGCCACCGAACTCCACACTCCTCCACAATTTTTCCATGTTTCCTCTTGAGTAGTTATCCAGTCAAGAAATAGTTCCATAGTAATATGTAGGTGTGGACGATATTTGTTCCTGAAGACTGGATTTGTTTTTTTTTAGTAAATAGCTCACCCCTTATCATATTTTTTGAATATCGAACGTAACTGATGAAATACCGTCTTTCTTAAAATAAAATTCCAACTTTTTCACAAGTTTTTTATTAAAATACAAGTTTAAATGTTAAAACTTTACTTTAAATACCTCCACGGCCCCGTACTATTCAATGCATCCATCAGCACAATGTTTTGAGTGTGTTACATTGAGTTCTACTGTAAAACGAGATATATGACCCCAAAAAAAAGTCCTTTCCCTGCAATAATTTTTGCGTAGAGTTACCTGATTTGATGTTCATGATGCTTGGTTAACAACTTTGTGAAGGGTCCGTTTACACCATGTATAACCGTGCGTAATCCAATGATGATGATATGTTTAACTAAGTTACTCTAAAATTAAAGATCTAGAACAAAACTGCACTAAACGGCGATTAGTCTGACAACACTTGAGAATGCGCATCTACGTTCCAACATAATCCAATTTAATGGGACATAATGTTAACTGCAAACTCATTTAAAAGACATTACCCACGTAATTTTATTCGCACTCGTAAAACCTGAATGTCACAGAAACGTTAAAACACACGTAGGTACTTAAAACGAGAGATTTTTGCTTTTACTTGAGGAAATTATAAGTGTTTTAATATTCAAATCTACGTAATCATTAGCAATCAAAACTACGAAAATGGGTATAATAATACCCTTAATGAAGCCCAAAGGCACTTGTTCTCCCCGTCCGCGTCTTTGCGTTTATTTTTTTGTTCTGGAACATACCGGGGAACCTTCTCGTTATGAAGTATTGGGGATTAAAGTTCTAACCTTTTAGTAGCTATATACCTCCGTGACCCCCGTACTATTTTTATTCAATGCATCCATCAGCACACTGTTTTGAATGTGTTTGGGTCCTACCGTAAACCGTGATATTCCACCCCAAAAAAAAGTTATTTCCCAGCAATAATTTTATGCACAGATTGCCTGGTTGTCAGCTTCGCGAAGAGTCCGTTTACACCTTGTATAACTACTTTTATATTCCTAAAAAATGTCGTCAATGTGCGAGGAACGAATAACCATGTCATACCTAATATTTTTACTTATTTACCGTCAAAACAAAGGACAGTTACCGTCATCCCTCTCGACATAATTCTGACCTTCCTTCAACCTCGCGGGAGAGGGGTCAACTAATTTCCTGCCACAAACCACAGCCCGTAGTAAATATGATAGTAAGCTAAAATGTCAAACGTCCACGTTGATAATTCAGCATCAGGGTCGGATGTGGACGGCGGTCCCGAGCCAATAGGAAGCTATTTCCTGTGTACGAGAGCCTACTGTAGATAAGAAATTCAGATCCTATTTACTTCACTTATGTACCTACATAGGTCTAAGTTACGTATATGTTTATTCATAAGGGATTTATCACAGAACGACAAAATAGTTTTATCTATAATTTATTTTTATTCATAATTGTTTTTGCGCAAGTTTCTCTGCGCCTTCACATTCATTTGTTATTGAAAGAACATTGTTTTGTACTGATAGATCTGTGGTTACAACAATAGAATCATGACACAATGCCTTTATTTGGTATGGAGAGGAAAACTAATGCGTTTTCCAATCCTTGCACACGAGCTTCTCAGTTTATGGTCAATATTATAACAAATGATCTATTGAAGCCATCAATCTGTCAACTAGCCTAGTATTGTAAACTATGGAACGTAAAGTACTAAGGATACTCATAACAAGCGCCAATTTGTAACTTTCCTCAGTTTGTAAATCAATATTACATGTTTATGTGGGAAACTAGGTAATTTCTATATGCAATAAAATAAATTGTAGCTTACAAAGCTTTGTGTGAGTCAACGAACCAAAAATAACATGAATAGGACTTAAAAATAAACGTAAATAATTACACTATTTCAATTTTAGATTTACTACATCCGAATAGTAAATCTAAAATAGCGTAACAACTTCCTGAGAAACTTAAGAATGTCAATGATACAAAAAGCTCCTTCCATTCCAAGAAAGCGAGGGATCTTTTCAGAAAATCGGCAAAGATTCTTTCTTTCATTTATGATTTCCTAGCGACACTTTTCTCTAGAATTCATCACACGGCGACAGCCAAAACGACACTAATACGATTCCTGTAAAAAAAAAATATGTTCTAATTGGACGTTTGGGCGGTTTAGGCGGGCGGGGCGGCTTTCCACAGGCGAAAAACGAAGCGCTTGCCATTCGTTCGGCTGCCGGCACAGCGGTCGCACGCGCTCTCACGAACCACGGCGTGATACGCCTTTATTCACATGTGAATTTGTGTACAGTGAACAGTAAAATAAATAAACAATTAATAAGTGTAAATGAACAATATTGAACTCTAGGACAGTGGTTATAAAGTGTAAGATGACATTAGACAGGGGTGACAGTTTTGTTAACAAGATACAGCCGGCGTCTTCGGTGTCTTGTCTCTCTCAGTGTCAAAACATTTTCGGGAAGAGGCTGAAGCGCTGGGGCTCCACCGGATCGTGGGTAAGCAGTACTTGAGGAATTTCCTACTTTTTTGTTATAGAAACATTGCTTTCAACTCTCTTCCTTAATCAATTGTTAATAGATAAATGTTATTGTTTTAAAAACTGGCATTCCTTGTCAGGACTGTCGAATGTTTATATTACAAAACTCAATTGTTTTTATGTTTTGAGAAATTAAATAGAAATTCAATATCTATGAAACAAAGGTGTTTTAAAATTTTAAAATCAAATCAAAACGGTCTACAGTGACAATTCCTAATAATTTATTGTTGATTAATTAGAGTCAAACAACACCTACATGAGATCGTTGATTTTTATAATCATTAATTACGTACTAATTACTTTTCAATACTGATTTCTCCGTCACGAGGCATGTGATGGTTGTTTACCGCTAAACTTGGCATAGCTTTCTGTTATTCTTCATTCTTAAATACCACTTGATCTGTGCGACAAAAAATCATAAAATATTTTGTAGGTCCCTACCTAATCAGAGGCAAAAATCAAATAAACCTTTTTAAGTTAAAAATACTAGACCTAGGTTCAGAGACAAGAAAAAAATCAAAGTATATTTTCTTTAAATATAGGTAACTAGCAACCCACATTTATAAACCTTCCTCTTGAATCACTCTATCTATTACTGAAAACGGCATCAAAATCCGTTGCGTAGTTTAAAGATCTAAGCATACATAGGGACAGACAGACAGCGGGAAGCGACTTTGTTTTATACTATGTAGTGATGTCCAAACATTTCCAAATTTTAAAACAGTACCTGCAAAAGAAATCCTAAAAAAGGCATACATTTTTCTTATTTTTTGTCTTAAACCAAATGAATAAGGTTAATAAGGAAGTTAAAATCACCTGTGCTATCCTAAATACATATCTATTGATTAAGTAACAGAGTTATGTCATCATTACCTAAATGAAATAAACAAAACACTATAAATAACAAAGAAATGTCTGTATTGTCTATGTACTATCACATCTCGCGTATTACATGCTTGATTTGGCACTTACACAATAATGACCTACTTATGTATACAATCAACTCGCATATCTATGAATAGACTTTAATTAAGTAAATACATACTTCCACTACAGATATTATAAATGCGGAAGTTACTCTGTCTGTTTGTTACCTTTACGCCTTAACGGCTGAACGGATTTTGATGAATTTTGTCGCAGTGGTAGTCCATGACCTGGGTTAGAACATAGGATGCTTTTCATCCCAGTAACACGGTCCAGTGGGATACATTTCTACCTCTATACAGACGACACAGCGAGTTAAAGCTAGTTATAAACATATGTATGCTTACCGGTAAATTACATAACATATTTACGGTTTTCTTTTATCTATCGCGTGTTAAAATGACGGATTACGAAACGGTAATTTAAAATTATGTAAAAACCGTTAAAATACTGATTGGTTGATATGTCTACCGATGTTAGCAAGTACTTGGAAGTTTTTTTGCAAGGATTACACAGGAATGTATCAACATCTGGCGCCTGTCGCTATGGCAAGCTTACATCATGGATCATATGTTCGCGTTTTTTGTCTCTAAAGTTTCTAAAACGGGAATGAAATCATCTCTACTAAACTGATGTTGTCGCTTTTGTACATACTATCCTTAAAAATCCGAGTGTTTTTTGAGAAAGAAATTGATCAAACGCACAGGAAAGACTGCTTTTCCTGCCTCTTTGATCAGTATTTTTTTTCCAATCTGCGAGGAGTCAACATTTTTGAGCCAAAGTTTTGTAAACAATAAAAAAATTGCATTCCTTTTCTACTAAAAACATAGGTAAAACATAGACCAAACTCCGTGAAAAATCCTACAAAATATAACCCTTACGCTGTCCTTCAAAACAGAATCACGCGAAAGCTTCGTGCACGAACGTAAACGGCATCGGCAAACGAACATAATTGTATGACGGAGGAAGCCATGTAGCTCCAACCCAAATTGAGGGGTGGCGTGACCGTCACGTGAGGGACACGTGACGGGCACGGGATGAACAGTTGAACACGTCATTTCCGACGAAGCCTGCGGAGTAACCACGAGGTTTGATTGGACTGGACATTGCTATATCAGATAACCGCGGGGCTGGATTGGATTTGACGGGGCTATGTAATATTGGTGTAGTATATTGTACAGTGGTATGTTGTTTACGAGTAGGGGATGAATTTAACAAAAGCAATAGGGTGTTTCCTATACTGTTAAGATCTATTAAAAGTTTTATACCTTCTGTTCACGCAACGAGACAAAAACCACAGTTTCAACTACTATTTCTTACTAAAAGCGTAGTATCTACATAATTACATATTGATTTCTTACCAGGTTTGCAATTATTTAATAAGACATAGCTATATCTTTACTTAATACTTAAGCAATAAAGTCCTACTTACTTACATCAAGTATCTATAAAAACCATTATATGATGACCTACGTACATGTAATTAAGGACAACTTCCATTATCCTACTACCTTCTCAGTCACGTATCGATGTGATCTACTTCTTTAATACCTACCAGTAATACAAATATTTCAGTAATAATAGGTATTAGGATACATTTAGGCCGCCACGCCTTAAAATCACGAGCTTTCAGGGTGTAAACTGGCTTTGGTGGCTTTTATGTCGCCATTTGTTTTATGTTTTACTATTGTTCAGTTTAGTTTTTGTCGATAGTTATAGATAGTGATATTCCACTTCGGATATTGATTCAGATTAACAAAAATCACGAGAATGTTAATGCGAACTTTTCTTTCGCAAATTACGGGCTGGAAGGGACATCAACGCGAAAATGGTTACCACGTATTCAGTACATCATTCTAAGCCCCACAGAATTTTTCATCGGTTATTAAAAAATAAATTTGCTGTTTCCTACAAAAGTGCAATACCTACGCTTCAAAATGTAAGGAACAGCTGATTTTTTTTTTAATAACCGATGAAAAATTTCTATGTGGGGCTTAGAATGATGTACATAATGATGTACTGTCCCTTCCACCCCGTATATTGATTTTATCGAACTATGAATCAGAATTGAGCTTCCCAAGAATGTGAATTCTATTATCTCACATATGTACATAGGTATGGTTAACGAGATTTCCTCTCTAGCATTGATTTCATTTACTAGACTTTTGGAAACGTCCCAAGATAGAACATAGGCTGACTGGCAAACCCTATCAAGTCTTGGGTAGCAACAGATGTAGGAATCTTTCTCTTGGCGCTTCCGCTTGACTTGCTCTGCTCAGTGACTTCGAAAGCTTCTTTTTGAATATTTTATTAATATTCTGTAGATTGTGACGTAGCCCGAAGAATTGCCAAACTTAAGTGGCAGTGGGCAGGGCATATTGTTCGCAGAAAGGATGGCCGATGGGGTCGAAAAGTTCTGGAGTGGCGACCGTGAACCGGAACACGTTGCGTTGGAAGGCCTCCCACTAGGTGGACCGATGACCTGGTGAAGGTTGCTGGGATCCGCTGGATGCGAGTCGCACGAGACCGGTCAATGTGGTGACACTTGGGGGAGGCCTATATCCAGCAGTCGATGTCTTTCGGCTGAAATGATTATTCTGTAGATTTAATATTATGGCTTTATAACTTAAGCCTTCATTGAAATCCTAAGGCTGGAGCTGAATGTATTCTTCCATTGATTTAGACAAACTACCTGTTTATCTTAACTATTCCAATACCACACTTTTAACAAAGGTTTCCCTAAGAAAAATAACGCAACATTCAGTTATGTACAGACGCCAGCACATCAAGCTTCCCGAAACTGTCAAATTTTCACAATTAACCTTGAACCTAATGCTTTTGTGATGAAGTTGAAATTCTATTGTAGTAGTTTGATGTACTGTCTGTACCTATTTAGATACAATTCTACATCAACAACTACTTAAACACAAAACACGCGGATAAATGAGATTCTAATAACACATTCAGCTGTCCACGATACAAACAATTCATTATATAAAGCTAATAGCAAAATTACCCGTTTTTTTCAATATTTACGTTGCAATTACAGCTATTCCGAAGAGCGATTACTGTCAGGATCGTAAACGATTACCGTAATGACTTGGGACTCGTAAAACAGTTTTTTAATTTGTCATAACTGCTAGTGATGTGGTGAAGTTCACAGTTTAAGAAATGCTTTGGTTTTTGAGTGTTGTTTTTAAGAAAGTTAAACAAATCGTAAAACGCTGGGTAAGTCTATTCTATTGTTTAGTATTATCCGATATCTATGATTATCTATGCCTCGTTGGTTTAGTTGTCGCAAGCGCGACTGCTGAGCACGAGGTTCTGGATTCGATTCCCTGATCGGGTTGTGTTATAGGGTTTTTCAATTAGACATTTCTCAGTAGCAGCAACGGAGTTTGCATTAGCACTTGGTTGATGGCAATAAGCTCGCTCCTTATTACATGCGACTTAAACATGACTGGCGAAATGTGGGTGGAAATACAGACGTGATGTAATGTTATTATAATATTCCCGTATTATGTAAAACCTGTTATCACAAGATCGTTTATTACGCCAATTTATAACATAGCTTCCGATTACGCGGAAGTTCGACGCTGCAGACTGCCGGATCATAAATCTCATACCTCGTAGCGTTACTACAACACCTGTTTGTTGCCAAATCGTATTCCCGAACGTATACAACGGGCAGACATGTTTGTTGTTAGTACTCGTAATGTTTGAGGAAGCTTTTAGTTTGAAACAGACTTA
This sequence comes from Noctua fimbriata, assembly GCA_905163415.1. Taxonomy (NCBI): domain Eukaryota; kingdom Metazoa; phylum Arthropoda; class Insecta; order Lepidoptera; family Noctuidae; genus Noctua; species Noctua fimbriata. The sequence goes on from LR990930.1 coordinate 4,131,650, forward strand.
TGTTTTGGACATTGTTTCTATGTCCGTGTAAAGGTCGTCTTAGTGATGTTCAGCCGACCATCCATACCGTTAGACCTTAAATAAATTTATTCCTAAAGGGAATTAATAAACACGAAAGTCAGCCATTTTGCGTGTTCGAAGTTCGAAATATAAAAATAATAAACGGGTTGATAGAGGCTAACGCTCTCTTCGTGGACGCGGGTCCCAAGTGACCGGGTCCGAGGCGGGACCTTGCTGCGCTAAACTGGTCCGGATGCGCGGGCGCAGGACTGGTTTCGCGTCCGCCGTCAAGTGGCCACACTTTACGTAATTTCGCGGACGTAATGTCATTATCACTAATGTGAATGTCATGCTCTCTCCCTATATTTCATGTTAGAAAGTAGTTAAGTGTCTACCTACATTTTCAAATCAATTTGTTGAATATTATAATGGTTCCAAGGCCCACCCCGCAAAACTTGTTTGCGGAATTCGTATAACTTTGCATAACATTTTCATAGGCCGGAGAAACAGAAATGATTGAGGGTATCGGATAAATCTAGATCTAAAAATATCTAACGTAATATCTCAGAATGAAGGATTTCATTCACATTTCAGACTTCAGACTGAGATAAGAATAATGTATTTCAAATAACGATATTTCTATAAACGCCTCAGTATCCTTCGGACATTAATACGTCAAACTAATAAATAAGGCGAACACGTTACATTTTCATGTAAATCACAGACGACATTTAAAACCTATAACAATGCGTATAGAGATATGTTTGGAGTAAGTTTACGTAACGTCTACTAATAGTGACATAGACACAAAACCGTTGTTCCACATGAGAATGCTATGCGAAGCTATATTGCAGTTACTTAACTGCAATCTTTTGGCACTTTTATGTCAGGAGGGCGCTGTTAGTAATTGTTGTCTTTGAACTAATAAACTAAACTGTATAGATAAGATACTGGCAGCTGTGGGCAGTTCCCCACGCCAAAGCTGTATTTTGAATTTAGAATCCGAAATTTAAACGGAATAACGTTTAAATTTCGATCCATTCCGGTCGTGTCCCTTTATAGTTCTTTCTTAATTACTTTACCTCTGACAGCAATCCCAACAGTAACGCAACCTTATTATAACGCGAACAAAGATCACTTTTATTTGACAGTGTTACAAAATCAGGGATACAAGGTTCCTAAAAGTACTGTAGAAAATCTCGCTTTACATAGTATTGCATTTACTGTTCACGTGTGACTATGGTACAAGTAACTACAAGTTATTTATTTTTACACACATCGAACCAGTAAATAATGAGCCGAACATGTTATAAATAAAATGTTTCTCCCACGCAACATGGAGCTACGTGTCAAGGTTCACGGTATATTTATGTCCACACCGTGTAATTAACTAATTTCGGTCTTAACGTATCTATTTGATTGACATTTCATTTACGCTTTTCTTTTTTCCACAGATTTTTTTCTCCTTTTTCAAGCTTTGTTCTTTTGAATATCGAATTGGTCTTTTTTAACCCCACCAATGTCATACGAACGCCCGATAGTGCAAAAGAAAAATGTACTCGAAAAGACAAGAAAACAATAGAATCGTTCAAGACAAACCGTAAATTTTCACGGGTTAAAATAGAACTTAAATTTTGGAGAAAGCAAAACCATCATGGTATAAATCCTTTAACAATTTTCAAGTGCATCTAAACAATGGCGATCGAGTTATCAAATATTCAATAATAAATTACAATTCCCCAGCTAGAACACTTGCCTTTGTATTATGCAGAAAAGTGAAAGCTCATAATAATATCAAAACAATAGAGTCCCCATATAAATTTCACTTGCACAAGTACTTGCAACAGTTGCAAGTTTTCTCGGAACAATAATGTTCTTGATTGTTGGCATTGTGTGCAGTAATGTGGGGGTTAACTGATGTACGGCCATTTCTTTGTTTTTACGTCAAATATATCAATTGTTTTGTAGACAGCTTTCAAGTAACTTTCGAGTTATCTAGTCGGTAAATTCGAGGATTTATTATAGATCTGTTCCGCATTGAAGGAGAAATTCTTTAAAAAAATCTTGTGATAACATACGAAGAGAAAAATTTGACGAAACTTTTTACAAATTTTTCTTATAATACTAATATCGGTAAAAGGATATTTACCGTACGCAAAACACGCGCTTTGGACGTGGAATTGCGGACACCAGCCCGTTATAAAATACAATACAAGGAATACTTAGTTTTATAAAATAAGAATCATCGTCAGACACCTATTATAAGCAACACTGACATAAGTATAACATTGAACTAACTTCAAAGTAACGAAAACATGCAAAGGAAAGTCAACGATGACCACAACAGATAAAGACAAACAATCTTAGCTTCACATAAATCAGTGTAAACAGCTGAATGCGCAGACGTCGATAATATGCAAATATCAAGTTTACTTTCTACGATAAAGCCGTTTGATTTACGACAAAAAAGGACTTATCTCTCTTTATGTTTGTTTGGACGATACATTTCTATGGACACCTGGATAAGAAATGAGAATCTTTAGATAGATAGTTGGCCTATTTGAGAAATGTTTGTACTTTAGAGTAAATCTTGCAAGGAATAATGATAATTAATTCATCATCATTCTCCTACCTTACTTCGAATTGAATTAGGGCCGGTGCAGTATGTCTTATTCGGTTCTCTCGTCATCCTCTATCAATACAATACAATACATCCTCTATCATACCTAATGTAGTATCTGCTTGTAGAAGAGCTAATAGGTTGAAAATACAATTTACTAGCTACAGGTATCACAGGCTCACTATCACCCATGCGACTTTACCTTCCAATTTCCCGCCATTCGTTATGACTGACAGTTGACATTAGTGACAGGTACCTGACTAGGTGTGGCTGTGAGACAGTGTTTACATATCTATTAAATAGATACATTCCATTACACATAAGTTGTCATCTAAGTTTTAATTTTAGACCTTTCTAGCCATATGTCGTTCTTTACAAAAGATCCATCCATCGTTATTTTGCTTTTTCCTTCTTGTAAAACCATCTAAACCAATATTCATTATAAATAATTTCAAATAGCTTCTTACTATACAACAATTTACCTCCTATCACAAACACAATGCTAACAAAAGACACCACATAGTAAAGTTTCCCGAATCAAACGCATCGTTAACTAATTGAAAGTGAGGCTTTAATCTGACATTGAAAGTTTTAACTCATCAATCAAGAGTTAATAACAATTTCGATAAGCATCACTCATATATCACTGCCACCCATCACTCGCCATGACCTTAAAAATTCTATTGTTCAAGTTCAGTGAAGAAATTCTTAACATCGAACGCAGGTGGACACAAATGAGAGATTGCGATGTTACTTCATACTGTATTATCTCAACATCATCAGCATCTACCTAGCCTTTTCAACTATATTGGATGCAGCTGAATACCAATATTTTTCATGGAACACTGCCTATCTGACCTCCACAACATTAATGCCCCTTGGTAAGACTCGCTGTCAAGACTTGGATAACCACAAATAACGACTGTCAAAGATTTAAATAAGGACAGCCGGGACCAACGGTTTGAAACATGCTTTCCTTCCACACACCAACCTAGGCAGGCGTTGCTTTACCTAGAAGATAAATTTCTTTCAAGATACATTCTATGCGGCTGGTATTTAGACTCGAATCCCTCTGTTTTATCTCAAACATGTGATCTGTATTGTCATCGTACTGTGCACCTGTGTTAAACACTGCAGACTTGGAGTCCTGCCCATCCTACATGCCAGCGACAGGCGACTACAAACATAATTTGACAATTCCTATTTATAGCAGTCCCGTCTGCGATGTTTGCAGTCGGTTACGAGTCGTGTGTACCGGGATCGGACCAGGTGTCCCCCGTGACCCCTATCAGCCATCTTGGCCTTCAGCGAGACGGAACGCTTATGTAAATGGGTTTATTAGAAGGTGCGGTTTGATTACGTGGGAGTTAGGTAATACTGATAACACTGAAGGCGTCATTTTGTCAGGTTTAGCGAGACATACTATAGATGTAAACTTCAAATTATTGTTTTTAATCTGGTTGTATACTTTTTGTTTGTTATCTTTCTTTTATTTTATTTTTATTTTTCTCTCCTGGCGATTATTGTTTTTTTTATATTATTATGATAACCTGTGAACAGTGTTGGGGGTTACATTATGGCAAAATGCAAATATTGTTATACTAGTTTTAAGTTTCCATAATGTAACTGTTTGCTGTTCCTTATGGGGAGTTGTAGAGTTGTACTTAATCATTACTTTACTACTATGGGACCAAAAGAAATATGAATAAAATATCAGCTTTTCCTCACACTTTAGTCGCATAGGGGTTCAACTTTGTAGCAATCAGCAGATTTTTTATATTTGAGGGTTGGTCCCGTAGTTAAATTTATCCATTTTTAAATTCGAGTAAATCTTTTGTTTACTCAAGAAGCAAAGCCCTTTTATTTTAAAATCCCACGCCATATAATCAGTTAAACTTAACGATAATTTAGAAAGCAATTAAACTTACATTAACAACGCCGATAGATAATTACTAAATTTAAATAAAGATAATGTTATCTTGACATCAAAAGTAACTCATGCTGCAAAAAGAAAGTGCATAGCTAATACTGAATACAGATGAATTTAATCAAGAATTTCGAAGTCTAATCTCGATAATAAGAACTGCTTCATTGGTCGTTTCCCTGGTCGTGCAAAGTGGTCTTGGGAATTTCATCAGTTATTGCTCAGTAGCAGCCTGGGATTTTTATTAGTGCCTGGTTGAAGGCAAAAGGGTCGCCTCCTAATCACAAGGAACAGAAACATAACTGGCGAAATGTGGGTGTACTATAATGTGGTCACATCTGCTTACCCTTCGCAGAAAATTGGCGTGATATGTCTATGTTAAATCAAGAATTTTCAAAGTGTAATCTCGATAATAAATTAACAATAAAATTATAACTAAGTTACACATTTATTTTCATTTGTAGGAAAGTCTAAGGCTATTTAATTAAAGGTGTAGTAACAAATAAATACCAGTCCGGTACAGTGCGCAGGAGTCGCGTGCGCAATGTTACGTCCGTCCGTTTCTTCATTCTTTTGCTATCTGTACTCGGAATCACGAGATTTTATCTTTGCTGTCGAAATTATGAGCCAAATTGATGCTTTAAATTAGAACCTGCTAAGTTGTGATGAAAAGATTATGTAGATGGCATGTGAATACTTGAACATCTAGTTCAGATGTTCATCATTATTGTTACATTTAAGAAGCTCTATGTTTATTAGGATTATCAGAGCTGGCTCATACCTTGAGCAATTATGACAACCGGCAAAGTACATAATGTAGACTGCAACTCCTTGCAGAACGCATGCAAATGACATACAAATATGTATGAAAGAAGTATGAAACAAGAACATGCCGCGACGACCCAACATAAATTAGTATAAGGGCAGAAGAATGGAGATATCAAATAACTTAAATTCAACATGTACTGTCAAACAAAATACCCAATATGGCAACACTAAGTATCACGTATATGATGTCAAAACTAATTTGATCAATTTATTTAACAAAGAATCACTTGATCTGCCTACTAACTAACTGTCCTACAGCCTACGGCTCTGACCGACTTTTACGCATTATAGGAGAAATCTAAGCAATTCGTTTACTTGACAATGGATGAAATCAAGGTGAAAACCAATCCTAATTATACAGTATTAATTGTACTTTCTTTTTCGAACTTAATCCATACTATCTTTGCCTGTGGGCAGATCAGAAGATTAAGCTGGTACATAAAATTGAGTAAGTTGAAAGAAACCAATCTTAACACAAAGAAAGTAATCTTGATTGATAGAATGTACAGATTTACAAGAATACGAAACTTAAGCCAATTGGGAAAAAAAACCCTAAAGAGAACATCACACAACTTCTAATTTCAAATAGGTTACTAAAGAATAGTCTGTTAATATTTAAAAAAAAAAACAATTACAGAAACGACTTTTCAACCATCAAACCCGACAAGTAAACTAAGCCACTAACACCCTTTCAAATACCCATAAATAAATCCTACTTTACCCTGCATATGTTTGACATAATCAATATGTTTATTTGACTTCTACAGTATCTGTTCAACCGCGTTGTAGTGTCTATTCAATACGTATGTCCGCGATTTCTAACGTTTGCGGTTTCGCCTACATACAATACTAAGTAATATAAGAGGCTTTTCACACGAACGCAAGTAGCCGCTACTGGAGACTTCTGTTGATCTCATTTATTTAAGTGGCCGTGTTGATATTGGTTTTATATCGTACTTGACTTCAATAGACTAGTAGCTGTGGTCTGGTTGAATTTGATGCTTAATAGATATTTGATTACTGATACTTAGATATTACACAACTCGCAAATTAGCATGTCTATCCATGTCACCCTTTGCCTATATGTACAAACAATGTCATAACATGATGTACTATATTACAACCTTCTGACCATACCAGGGTAACCAAGAAAGGTGTGCACAAGAAAAGCCAGTTACACAAGAGTCCGTGCGGTGTAGTCCCCTATTATCACGGCCCAGTTGTCGCTCGCATGTCGCAAGTCCGTGTGTGGCGACCCTAATATTTATTGGAGGCATACAATTATGCAAAGAATTTTCTTCGCCTTGCTGTAGTTACTTCATGTAATGCAATTGTGAAAGCAGGGCATAGACCTGCAAAAAAAAAAACAAATGAATCACTACTACGCAGAAACATTATGTTGGAATCAATTGACTCCTTCAATGCCTTCCTTACGTAGATATCTTCGTAAATATTACCATAGACAAAGAACAAGAATCACAATAATTGTTTAATCTGTGCCACAGTGCCACTTAACCTCAAACAACCTTTGAATTTCGAAGAAAAAATCATCTATAAGCTTTAATCAATCGCAAATCTCAGAAACCCATTTGTATGCTAATTTGCCGTTTTGACAACAGAAAAAATAGTCTAACAAATCTTTTATGATTATTGTTAAGGTCAGTGAACTTTAAGGAATTTGTTGAAGCAAAACATCTACAAAAAAGGATAGGCTTGGTAAATGAAGGGAAGTAAATTATACTTTCTTTTCAACTTGTAATCCATTTTCCTTAATTAGATTAGCTATTTATTATCCGTGTTGGAGATATACAGCGTTCGATCTTCAAATCAAATGTTAAGCTCTGAAAATGACTGATGATAATGGAGTGGCTTATGTATCCAAATAATTTATTAATACTGTCGCCCGCACATCCAGTTACCACAAACTGTCATATTTCTCCAAATGATTTTAAACCATAAAATGTTGATGGTTAAGTTCAAAATCGAATGAGAAAATTTGACAGTTTGTGGTAACTTGATGCGCTGACGACTGTACCTATTTAGCGTGAGTCTGAAATTATGCCCGGTTGATGACAATAGGCTACGCCCTATTACATGGGACTTAAACATAACTAGCGAAATGTGGGTGTACTATTAGGTACACATCTGTCTAACCCTTACAAGCGTGATGTTATGTTATGTCTTAATTTTTACCCTTAATATTAAACTGTGAATATAACTTCCTTAATGAATTCTCGTCATAAAAACCTACTTATTCAATTTTTCCGCTCAAAGAATCACGTTTAGCGCCAAAAATTATGTAAAGCCTTCTTTAGAGGTCATTGTACTTAGAATATGGAAAATTGACGTCAAGCTTTATTAATATTTATGTTTGAGGTTAAAGGTTGCGGGTCAATTGTTTTTCTGTGATAAAAGATTTTTTAAAGATTTATTCGTATGTTTTTAAAAGGTCACTAGACGATGTAGGATTATATGAGCGAATTTCATGTTAGAATCAATATCATAATAATGCATTTTATATGCCACAAGCGACATCTTGTACACTTAGTTTAATTATAACCTCTAACCAATCTGTAACTACTTATCTATGGTTCTAATGGAATAAAGAAAGTTAGTCTATGAACAACCAGTACATGTGTTTCAATATCTCACCCAAAAAGTTGATCGCGATCAGCACTTCTTAACCACGTTCAAGAGCTGTCTGTGCCATTGTTACGGAATATTGGCACTGATAGCTGTTGAACGTGATTTAGCGTTCAATTTTATGAAGACCATAAGACTTCTTCGTTCTAAGTATTGTAACATAACTAACACCATTACACAGTTTCTCAGTACATAATATCCTTCCTCTACGACACTGGGGTATAGAAATAACCGCCATAGCTTCCTGTACCGCCATATACATGATAGAATGATAAAAAAGAGCTAAACACGGATGATAATCAACGTAACGAATCGTAAATAACGCGTTGGTGCAATCTACGATTTCATCGGAAAAGAAACTATTCTTAATTTACGAACGAGACAATATATTGTAACCGAGTATCTATTCTAAAGTTTTTTACCTTTAAATTATTCAGAGATTTGAATTGTATGCAAATTCAGAGAGAGAAAAAAATCGTAATTTATCAACACGATTTCGCTGCTAAAAAAATACAACTCATCATCATCTGCCTAGCCTTTTCCAAACTATGTTGGGGTCGGCTTCCAGTCTAACCCAATGCAGCTGAATACCAGTATTTTACATGGAGCGACTGCCTATCTGATCCTCAAAACCCAGTTAGTACTGGGTAATACGATACCCCTTGGTAAGACTGGTTGAATGAGAATACAACTATTGCATATAAAACAATGATATTTAACTTCCTATTCACCAGAAAACAAAGCACAATCGATCAACAAATTCTCATAGCCCACCTTGAACCTATCGATAACCAATGATTTATCATTATTCATCTTACAAAAGGAAAGGTTGGGAAGGCTCCATGGCCTCGCGGCTATAAAGGTGAGGCCACGTCTATTGGCTCATAATGGCCACCAGATGACAGCTGATAACTCCTGTCAGGATAGCATGACGCGTGTCAGTAATGGTACCTGTATTGTAACGCAACCGGTCTACACCTTGAGTTCACAAGATTTCGCGGAGAGCCTTAACCAGTGGTGTGACGTCATGTTACCTCTTACTGATAGTTCAATGTAATGTCAGCGAGGACATCTCGTTACGGTGCGTGCCCTTTGCTCTATATTTTATTTATGAACAATTATGAATGAGTAGTGAATGATGCAAGCTTTGCCTCTTCCGAAAGTAAAATATTAATACTGGCCTTCCTTTTAGGGCGAAAGACGAAAGTTATTAATACGCCCTTCCGATTACATACACTTATGAATCAAGTTCCCTCCAACGCAACAACTTTACATCGGCCAACAATTCGTCTTCAACAATGCCACAAGATCGCCGCCCATAACCGAACATAGCGTTGCCTTGTGCGCGCGCAATTCTTTTATTAATTATAGTGGCCAATTCAGTGAGGATATGACGCCATGACGTCGGTGTCCGAGCGTGACCCACCTGCAAAATGAGGCGCACACGCAAGCACGGTATTCAATTCATCCTTGAATCGTTTGTGGTACAAACTGTATTGTTATTTGTTGGCTCGTGCCATCCAAATACCCTGGGCCTCCATAATGTCTCGGATTAAATATGTACATCTTAAGCAGGGAACTCGCCGTTTAAATAAATTGACTTGCCGTCTCGTTCTTTTTGTTTCGGATGTGCTATTTTAAAATTCCTTAATGTCTGAAGACCAAAATAAGCTGCGATTAGGATAACATGGTTATTAAGTCGCATCCGTTACGAGAGAATTGGATAATACTAAAGCTCAGGACAGCACATTAACAATCGTTGTATTGGCAGAATTAGCATCACTTGGAAGCACGTACTGCAATAATACATAGAGTTTCGCGATCGTAACAATGTTGTCCGCAACCGAAGTGTGGACAACATAACAATTGACATGACGACGTTTTATAACTTCATAAACAGCATATCATTCCTGAAACCATAAAGGAAAATAATAAAAAATAAACATCGTCTATAATGAAAGGTTTCATTTTCCATATAAGGCACACGGAAAATTTGACACTACTTACTATTCAGTAAATGGTGGTCCAATGTGAACAAACGATCGATTTCTTCGTCTGCTTATGGTACCATCGACCTGCGTTATGTCATGCGTGACATTTGAAACGGCCTGCGCATGCGGCGCGATTGATTTCATAACTACGTTCAACCATAGTTTGTATGGTACTAACGTTTTGCCAACACAACGATGGCGGTGTCGAATCGCAAATCAATTTTGAACTGCTTACCATCACACTTGCAATGGAAATCGATACGGTACTTTAACTTGTCGGTTATATTAATCAACCGTTAAAAATCTGTATCGATTATTTAATAATATGTTACGGAATTTATAAATGAGTGGATGAGATTTCTTAAATTGATGGAGCTTATTGTAATTTTATACGTCCGCATATTATGATTTTATCGTAATAATGAAACTGCTCAAATTATACAAATGTTTTGAATAAATCACCCGCTTCCTTTGTCGAAATATTTTGAGGTTTCTTCTGTAATTCAATAAAATTGTGAGTATGAGGAAAATACTTGTTGTATTTGAAATATTTTGGAACCTTGACTCACGATACGTAAGTAATCGATATGCATATTTTAGGATTACCAATCAATATACCTATAATCACGACTCGTTAAATATTAATAATTCACGTTTATAATTGGTATTTTTTTCATAGAGGCTCTAAATCTAATAAGGAAGCAGCACCTAAAACAATAATAACCACTCAATAATTATTAGATGCTGTCATAACTACTATCGATATTTTTTGTAACTAAAACAATAATCTCAAGGCGAAACTCAGAAGTTCCGTAACCAATGAAAACGAAAAAGAAAAACTAAATATTCTTCTTGAAAGATATGAACACACTAATAGAATTGGAGTACTCAAGAGTGTTGAGCAAGCCTCTTGATATTATTCCGAATCTATTTACTTTAAACGAACGTGAACGTCAGAGAAAAAATCTCGAAGCTTTTTCGTCCGATCTTTATGGCGGTCGTCGGTATGTTCATATTTGGTCTGCAGAGGGTCTTAAAACGAGTTATTAGTTAAGTATAATTACGTAAAGTTCAATGGTTACTCACTGACATGGTCAACGCAACACACACTGACATTAAAGCACGTCCGTCGAACCACGGCCATTCTGACGAGCGAAACCTTTCACGTGCTTTTTGCAAAGCCGTGAGGATTAACTGATAGTGTTTTGTTTTGAGAAACGTGGTGTGTGGTAACCAATAACATGCTATCGAAGCGCAAAGTAAATATACCAATGATTTAATCGAAATCCACTTTCCTCTCTCATCAACAATAAAGTTTTATTCAAACTGATTCTCTGAAACAGAACATGAAAATTTATATCGAGTAGTCGAATACCGCTACATTATAAATGAATCAGTGTAGTAGATTTTTACATCATAAATAAAACGATACAGGCCCGCACTAAGTGCGTATTGTATTGCTAGGTAGAAAGCCAGCTTGTCAGTTGTTCGCAGCTGATGATTCATGTTATATTCAATGCTTATAACATCGTACGTGATTACGACACCAAATAGTCGAGTTTAAAAAACAGTTTCGCAACCTTAGCCCTTGTAAACTAAATGTCAGTCACATCGAATTAACACTTTACACGCTTTTTATATCAGCCATCTCTTTGGCAGCTTTCAGTATTTCTTAATTCATTAAATAGTTCAGTGATTTCGAAAACTTGCTTTATGCCCTGTTGCGTTTGCCATTGACCCAAAAGCTTTGATATATTTTTTGTTTTAATATTTTCAGACTTTAGTAGGGGACAGGATTATGGTTTTTTTTGTGGAGCAAGGACGTGGGTTTTTTCTAATATAATTACAGATCTGTCATTTTATAATTTTGTTAAATAAGCTCCATAAAATACAGTTGCCATAACATATCGTAAAATCTTGTTAGTAGAGCAGTAACTATCACAAATACCCCTATGACGTAGATAAGTGTATGAAGTAGCTGATCCTATACAGTTACAAATAAATGGCTATTTCTGTTTACTGTGCGGTTCGCCGACCGTCCGTCACTCATCGGTCATCAGTGCGTTACACCAAACTGCGTATGATTTATTTCGCAGTGGCCGAGCCCGTCGCTAGTCGAAGTAACTACCGTTTCCGACGTACGTACCTGACCATCGGGCTCGTAAGATTGCTGTAACATTGTACAAGCGTCCGTCTGTCTGTCAGTCATGATCGTGCGCCTGCGCTTCCAAGAACGGATGCCTCGCTCCCGCGCACCAGGACGTCCACTCATTACGTACTATTAGACCTCTGCGTGCTTCGGATTGTGCCGTAAATGGTCAGTTAATTGCACTGTTTTACGGCAAACAGTGTTTATAATATGTCCAGGACTCCAGGTGCGTCTTTGTCCTCAACCGACTGTGAGAGTTCAAGAAAATACATTTTTGTTTGTGTTTTTGTATGAGTTTTAATTTTCTCTGCAATCTCGTCAATATTGACGTCAGACGCTTTATTTTATATCTGGCGATTAGATTAATTATTTATGAATAGAACGTATTAATAATCAAGAAGCCACACTTATAATAAAACTCCTTCTATGCTTCGTTTACTACTCGGGCCAGTAGACCATTAAATCGTCAACACGAGTGTTTATGCTCAAGTGCATAGCGTGAACCGTTACAGCGGGGAAAGCTTTTCATCATGTGCACACGTCCCAGTAATTGATGTTCCATATCTGTAATGTGATGGTACACTTAGTGCGGAGTGTACACTCATTTATAAATGAATATCAATTACTATTAATTGCGGCATTTCTTTTGTAACCGGTAAACCCGAAAACTGAAGGAAACCATCTTTAAACGGCTGTACCCAATCAGGTGGAATTTACTAAAATACCACAAAAAAACCGACTCTGTAAAACCGCAAAATATTAATAATCCCTAGATAAATCAGCTTTTGGGCCATTTACACCCATAAAAGCAAAAACAGCTGTCCTTTGTAAAGTCATCGCCACAATGAAAGACGTCATTGAATTAACCAATCCTTGGGTTTTTACGATTTCAATACAAGTTTCATACTGTCAAAATCCCACGCATTTCTAATAATCTCATATCTTATCCTTGTTTCTTACGCACTACTTCACTTAGGTACCATGTCCAACAGGAAAATACGACTTCTCAGTATAAATCTTTCTTGGCTATCTTTTGTAGCAAGTTGACACATGGCACAAGAAAATCTTGAACCATTTCAAAGTCACCGCTATCCTCATGTTTTAAGCAGAAGTTGTCACTTCATTTAAAATAAATGAAAATCTTCTTCACTCCCCTATATTCATTTGCTTTGCCAAATGGAAGTCCCCCATTTCTGAAGAATGCTAGCTCCACATGATTTCGGCACCAAAAAATCTTCAACCATTTCATAATCCTCACTTATTCCTTCTTGAAACTAAAAGTTGTCACTTAATTTACTGTAATTCCTTAATACGAAAACTTTCCTTAAGTGTAAACAGTGCATTTATTATGAAAACAGCGCATGCATCTCAATTGCCGAAGCAAGTGCGAACAAAGAGCCACACCACATGGCGATCGAGGCAGACCGAGTGTCTGCTTTCCGAGAAATGCACCGAACACATACGAACATACAAATGATAAATGTGAAGCACTTGCGTACTGGTCATTAGTTACAAAATACAAATGTACATAATTCTTAACGCTCTCTCTCTCAAAATTAATCGAGTTTTTATCGAGTCTCTCCAATTTGACATTTCAGTTTTCAATGTCGATTTAATACCAAACATTTCTATGAATAGACCCACTGTCCAACAGCGAGATTAATCTTTTCCTGAACAAATTAACTTCCAAACACCTATGTTAAAGAAATTGGTCTTCTATTGTTACAAATAATCTAGCAGGAAGTCTGTAAAACGTTTCTTTATCGCGTCGGAAGTCGTTCCAAGAATATTTTGTTATTTTCAAACCTAATAAATATCGTAAACTTTAAAGTAACTAGCTTTTATGTGGAATTCGTTAAAACATCGAAGACAGTCTAACCTAACAAGCATAGACAAAGATCTAATTGATTGAAAGCAGAATAGGGGATTACGAACCCGAAGCACGTGGCATTTGAATTGATTTCTAAATCAAACGCCTTACATTGTGTATTCTCAATGGCAGAATATCGCAATAGTGCATCTCAGTAGGCTCTTAGTCTATGCTGTCAATCGGTTATCCTGCGATCGGTCAGATGCGCGCACGCACGCCGCGCCGTCCGTCCGCGACGCACGCTGCCGGGGTCGACGACCTTGCACGCCCGACGTGGAAATATATTGAAAGACTGGAAATGATTGCGAAAATTTGCATTTGTCCATATAAGGGATAATTATGACTGTCAGTCTGGCTACGCTGTTGTAGGCCGTAGCACGCACGTGCTTGCTACTAATGTATATTTTGGCAACAAGGAAAAAATAATTGTTAATTAGGTACGACATGACCTGATAACTGATGGCCATTAGTTTGGTCAGTTTAGAAACTACTAGATTTTCTTTACCGGAAAACATTTTACTTGGCTATTAAAAGCTTGTTACAATATTCTTAAAAAAAAAACTTGTTGGTGTTTTGCCCAACGTTAACAGCTGCAAAGAAAATGTGAAGAAAAACCCTTGCTCATTGCTTAGACTGCGAAAATCTCAATACGAAATATGAATCATAAATTCGCACGGAACCTGATTGAGTAATACTAATCACTGTTAAGTAACAGTGTTAATATTCACTCTCCGTTACAGCTGTCAAGTAACCTTATGATCTTACTCAATTGCCTTACTCATCAGTACTTTCTCGCCTAGACAATGTCACCCACGTGGCTCACGGCTCATCCAGTCTTCCGCATCCGCGTCCCATTCAATGTACGAGTGGGTGACGAACACGCCAACTATTATTGTTTACTTTCTATCGCTAATTGCATATTTTACTAAACAGAAATAAACGTCATTCATAGTGTCAAATTACCTGAAGTATTGATGAAAATAACTGTGATTCAGGGGGTCAAAGGGGGTCGTAGGACGTAGGTAGCTACGCCTTTGATTAGCCAATACATTTGGAGATGAAACAAATTACTTTTACATGACTAATTGACTTCAAAAAGTAACTAACTAATCCGTCTATTGGCCAATCCCTGCCCACATTCGCCAGAAGTCAATCAATGTCTCAGACATCATTTATAACATGTATCTACTCATTTTCACTTGTAAATGAGGCATCAGGACGATCGATAGAAAGTGTTATACTCTGATTAATAGTGGAAGTCAAATATTTGAGTTGAAACATTCAAATAACGACTTTTCCTTTTGAACTACGAACATTTGTTTCACCATTGTGCCGGTCAACGACACATAACATTCATGAACTCGTTTTAATTAATTTTATGAAGTATAAACTTCCTACACCTAATTATTTTCGCTGTAAACTCTTTCAACTTCCCTCTAATGAAGTTTATATGAGCTAATCAACGAATATATTGGACAGAATGAAAGCCCGTTTCACAAATATAGTGGTATCTCCGAATTCAGATTATGTAAACAAATATTACATCCAAATAAAAGAGAATGTAAGATACCCCAATATTGAGAAAAGTAGGCCATCTTGAAAAACGTGGAAACACCGAAATATTTACTTAGACCAAACGTTTTTATTAAGCTCAACATTTTTACTGAGAAAGTATGATCTGCGTTAGCAAAGAGAAAAGTAAACAAGATTTTCTTCTAAAATATTTTTCTTGACTGATATTCATTGAAATACATAATGGAGTACCCAGTTTAAGCGAATTTAGTTTACAGGTAAGTCTATCAAAAACAAAAAACTCATACCTCTAAGAAAGACAACATCTTTGATAAATAAAGTAATAGGAAAACAAATAAATAACAGACACATTAATTGCTGTACAATTTATTTTTAATGGCGTTTTCTCTCATGGTTTTACAATTCCTTGTATTGACAGACAACCAGACAACTTGATAGTTTTGATGTACAATAATAAAGATGATTACTATTTCTGGTATCATAAAACGACGATTTATCTTCTATAATTGTATTTCAAATAAGCTCTGTGAAAATCTATATTACATTTGCTTTCTCGCTCCTATTACATGAGACTTAAAATGTTTGTGCACCTCTGCCTTAACCTCCGAGAATTACAGTCGTCATATTATGTAATTTGTTTTCTCAATTCAAGATGATGCACTTAACAGACTAATGAACTCCATAAATAAACCTCGCATAAAATTAAGCTTATTTTCAAGTGTTTCAATTCTGCATTTACTCTCGTTACACTACAATACAGTATTCAGAAGGAAATTAATGAAGTTATTAAAGTAGCAGATCAGTTCCGAACGATCGGGGGCCGATGGAGCGGCACGAAGCATCGCCCGGCTGCTTTTTGAGGTCGAAACACACCATAAACAAAACAAAACGTCATCGGAACAGACTTATCACACTTGTCAGTTTATAAATCGAACGTTGACTTATGTTTGAAGACGCGAAAAGGTGAATCGATGCGTGCGAGCTTCGTTAGACAGTGCGTACACCAGAGGCAAAACAGCTTTGTTTTTTTCTGATGTAAAAATAACAGTAAGTACTTTTTTATAGACATTTTTGTTGAAGTTCGAAATATAAATCGTAGTATTGACTACCGGTGGGTTAAAATGACATTCAATACAATATAACCCGGTTAGATCCTAGGGCTATAATGACTTGCTTTAGATGTTGTTTTAATTTGACATTAACGAAAAAAAACGTTAAAAAAAGAATTTCGCGTGTGCGCGCTGTCATCAAAGAGTGATAAAGACAAACAAAAGACTATCTTGACTCAGGTCAGCACCCAGACTAACTACCAAAGAAAATTTAAAATTTAGGCATGCTGACACGTGCGATCAGTCTCTAAGCCGAAGCGAATCGGTCCCGACAAGTGTGATGACTGATGACTCCTTAACACGTCATGCAATAACACTTTTACAATTGAAATAACATTGAGGAGAGGAGAAATTAGCAGATGTGTCAATCATGTCATGATTACACTTCCGTACAAATATTGTTGTATTGGTTCCGTACACGTTTGTTAGGAGGTATGAATCTGCATTCGGAATGAGGGTAAAAGCTTATACGAGACAGCTTTATTAAGTTATTTATGTTTATTTTGCAATAATTATGGCGGCTTCAAATGCATCCGTTACGAGTTTATACAGAGCAAATCTTCTTGCAAATCTTTAGAATTTGGTAATAAAGGTCTTCATCGCCTCAGTCTGAGCCGTTCGGGATTCATTCTATGATACCCCATTCTGCAACGCAAAGCTATAAGTATTGTAACGGCATCACCTCGGATCGGGATCATAACATAACACCACACCTGTAATCTCCGAAGGGTTAGTAACAGGTCTACCTATCTAATAGTACACCCACATTTCGCCACTTATGTTTAAGTCCTATGTAATAGGGACGAGCTTATTGCCATCAAGCTGGCGCAAATCCAGACTTGGTGGCTGCTACTGAGAAATTCCTGATGGAAAAACCCAATGACACTGCCCGACCTGGTAATCAACCAGGGCCTCATGCAGTTAGTAAAAACGAACAGATGCGATGCTCTATCCGTGCTGTCCTTATGACTGTGTTCTCACCTTAAAGGTACTTATTACAAATCTTACATCATTTATTTCTATTAAATACCCACTAATGTTATCACCACGCCTATTCAGATACAAATCAAAAGAGGTTCTAATGTAATGCCATCTTACGTCACTGTCTCTGTTGCGTACAAAAAAGCATAAAGTTGTGTTACGCAACGTTATCAGTTGTTATTATAACCGTTATTTGCAAGTAGGCTATCGGCTATCATTACCTATATTAAGACTATGATAGCCGACATAGCCGTAGCCCGTGGCTTCGCCCACTCCTATTTGATCAGCTTTCTAGATCATAACGTAATTGTGTGTAGTTATTAGATTATGTGTTATCGTCCTGGGATTGGAGATTTTAAATTATCATGTCTTAGAACACCATTACCCTAAGCTATTAATGCTCCTTCATCATTTTATCTTTTGCACCCTTCAAAGGGAAGCACAGGTTCCATAATACGATCACATAAAAAATAGACTTAAATTCCTGAATTCGTGAGGTCCTGGGTTCGATTCCCAGGTCGGGCAGCCACGGAGTCTAGATTTGTGCCCGGTTGATGGCAATAGGCTCGCCCCCTATTACATGGAACTTAAACGTAGCTAGCGAAATGTATGTGTAATAATGGGTACACCTCTGCCTAACCCTTCGGGGATTGCAGGCGTGATGTTTTGTTTTCATAGAAATACTTAAAATATTAGAAACCGGTCTACGTGATACCAACAGTTCGATTCCAAAAACTCATATAAAATAACTCCACATTTTTTCGTATCGGAAAGTAAATAAGGAGAGTAATCTAAAAGGTTTCGAGAAACGAACATAATATACAAACGTACGGCAGACGTGTGAATTATGTTTAGTAAACAGTCTCGCATCGCTTTGAAGAAACCGCTCAGCGCTATCACGGACGACTGAACTTTCAACTTTGCAAATTATTTTTGGCTCATTTGTTTAGGCCGACAAATGTTTACCTTTTTCTGTACATACTATTTAGCTTATGTGTAGTAAAACTCGTTTACTCACACGTAACATGATGATTCGCTATGAAAATGAATGAATAATAAATAACTTTGCATCTCAGGGTTGTCAAGATGCATACAGTTTGCAATATCTTACGTAATATCATAAAACGCATCTCTAATCACCACGTAGGCCGCATATCCGTTCCATTTTCATCAAACAATGATATAAATAGAGTAAAATAGGTTATAAAACATGAATGCATGAAACTGCCTGACCCAAATATGCGGATGACGTCAAAGTGACGTAAGGTAACGTAAGCGGCAACGGGATCAACCCATTGACTGACGGGATCTGGTTTCTATTATACTTTCTATACGATAAATACACAAATTCGCACATCATAATACAGGATGCGATTAAGTAGAAAGTTACAAAGCGCGTATACTGGGCGAATATCGAGTTTTGAAAGTAATGCGAGATAAAATTGTTTACTAGCATGCGAACGAATTTAGAAAATTCTTGAAAAGTTTAAGGAAAAAATACAGCGTATAATAGAACATGCAATTAAAACACAAAGCTAGTTTTATCGATACATTTTATCTCTTCCGTAACGTCACTTTATGGTTGTAAAATTTAATAAAACACTAACAATAAAAAGCTTATGATTCTAGCGTTTACATAATACTAAATTAATTGCAATAAGTCTCATATCTGCCACAATCTCTCGTACAAAATGCCCTCTTAAGAGTTCAGCCAACGTCTGGCTGTCGGCGTTATGCAACAGTGACTCATTATTACCAAATATCGATCTACACTACTGCACGCACTATAAATCTTTCAAGACGCCGCGCCGCGTTGAATCATCCGACCAAGCTATTGTATACTCGACACTTAGTCACGATAAGTAGATCTGATCGAGGCAGTTAGACCACGCAAAACACAAATCAGCACACAGAAGTTACGTAAAAAAGAAACGCAAATATTACGGAAACTGTCATGTCAAACTTATTTACTAAAAGCGTTGTTATGTATCATGTGAATGGGTCATTTGATTCGACATCACTCAAACGCGAGAAATCTGAGATGTTACTAGCCATCGAACTTCAGTATGGACGTCAATCGAAATCACTCCGGGGTTCCTATTTCTGTACTCCAAAATTAAAAAGTTTAATTGCAAAGTAACATGCGTATCGGAGCAATGACTTACCCTGAAAAATTTGTAACTATTAAGACACGGTTCATTGACGAAAGTAGGACATTTGCTTCACCGGTTTCAGCAGACCAATCTTTCACTTTGACACAATGCTAACAGAAAGCGAGAAAACTCCGCGTAAAGAGTTCAATGACAAACCGAGGAAATTGGCTGAAGGGCTGTCACCCAACGAGGATAAAATTATGTGAATTAATAAGTTGCGGATTGATATACATCCTGTTAAAATTCTTCAAATATTAATGGTTTCTCAGAATTTGGGGAAACTTCACGTCATACATCCGACAGGAAGGGAGATTAAAGAACTCCCAAGTTCAACCGTTGCTAAGTGCCCGACTCTTTTGACAGCCCTGTATTTCTAAGCGCAAAGGAAAAGTATGACAAATCACGCTGATTACCTCGAGTTCGCGGTTCCGAAGAAATTACGAGTGACACAGCAGTCGATTATAATTCACTTTGCAAATTGATGTAGCCGGATCTTAGCTCTGGCTTGACACAGCTAAATACCTACCTATGTTTGTTGAAGGCACCTAATGACTTGACAGATATTTACTAAATCACTGGTCATTTGAAAGCTTTGAGTAGCGTTGCAGTCGCCATGTAAAAGAAAATCTGTAAATTAATATGTATAGTCACATCTAATTCCCATCCAAAAGTTGAAGAACTGTAAAATGTTTTCGTTTATGCTGCATATAACATCAAAAACGAATTGGAATTTTACTTTTGAAATTACTCCAAATGACAAAACATTTACCCAAATAAAAGTCTGAGAGCAACAGCAATAATTCGAAGAAACCACAGCCGTATTGTGGTGAATGGGTCATCCGGAAAACATCACCAGTTTCCGTACCGTGAAAAAAGCCATTTTGGCAGACGGCGCGGAGTCTGCGCGGGAACACTTTCTCTGCGCAGACGCAGCTCGGTGGAGCGCCGGCAGAGTCCTTCAGACGAGCGCGCGCGCCGCCCGCCCCTCACTGCTGCACATTTCCGGAAATTAATTTGATTTTCACATTGTTGTTTTATCGCCGGTTTCGATTCGGTCGAGCACTCGGTTCGGATGATTGATATAATACAACACTTGTATGAATGTTCGATATCGAATTATCGACGGCTACGGATTGGTGTCATTTATCTGTGAGATATTTCGGAAGTTCGCGAATGACGTTAGGGGTAATGCCCTCGTGCTGGCTTCACGTGTTGTCGCTGGAAGGGTATTGTTTTGTTGAGTGTATCGGATAAGTGCATAGTGTTTGGTGCCGGTGGCGTGCCAAGCGATGACAATGACCACCACGCCTCGCCCTCACCTGTGACGTTCGTGGACAGTCGCCAAGTCATGACACTCTGGTACACCGATATATTGGTGAGCATGCATTCACTGTTTCCCGATGTTATTTCAAGTGCAGCATTTATTTTTAAGAAAATCGAAAATTCTAGTGATGTTTACAAAGCTGTGTTCTCTCTGTATTCTGAATAGCTGATGCTGAGGTTAAAAGATTAACCAGGCAGCAATGATGAGCTATGAGCTAGAAAGTCAACAAAGAGTGAACATGTACGTATTTGAAGCGATAAAAAAGAAAGATAATAGTGCAATAAAAACCCATAAGAAAGTAAGAGTTAATCAAGGTTCAAATACTCATAAACATAATATCGCATAAAGACACTATCGCCTCCACATTGGATCTCTAATCGTCTAAGCATCGCATCGTTTACCTACATTTTTAATTCGTCCGTGCGAAGGCGTCGCAGACACAACACGCTTCGCAATTACGATTATTGGAAGGTATAGGCAATTGACCTACAAGTAAAGTGATATGCTATTACCGATAGAGGTGCCGCCGAGCCTGCATCTATCGGGTCAATTACTCGATAGTTCCGACATTCTTCGCTGTACGAGTACTTTCTATATAATAACCGCACTCGCCCTCGCAAACGGGACTAGTGAACGAGCTTCCTCATTAGCTCCCCTGTTAATTGTTTATTAGCATCTCGGGTGTATTGCATGCTCGTTCGTTACGTCACCGTACGACGGTACTACTTCTGACAAGCCATTGAGGCGTTGACCCACTAATTGCGTTTGATGTGAATAGGTTACAATCGCTAAACTTTGTCGTCGCGCGTCCAACAGACGAACAAGATTTTTTACTTCACTGTTACATATGCGGAAATCGGTTAATGTGGGTCAGTCTTAATAAATCATCGATTCTTATCGTGGACAGAGCGTTTTCAAGACTATTGGAAGCACGATCGTTTTCTCGTATAAACCGAAATTGAGTATAATAGCATTTGATCACGATAAGCGAGATGGCTCTACTGTAAAATAAATGAATTGTCTTTTATGTAAATCGCGAGTCGTGCTCATTTTACGAGTCGCTTCTCCAAGTTTATGTCGTTTGTTGTTTTGGTTAAAGGTTAATAGGTTGAATGTCAGAAATAAATTATTTGCGCATGTTTTTCCGTGAAATGTGATTCTGATTACTAACATTGGTTAAAACCATCTGTTTGCCATTTTAAGTTGGCTGGAACGTGCACGTATCTGCTACCATTAATCATGAAACTCAAACATCGCGTCATTTAACATGTAGAGTGAAATACAGCATCGTGAAAGACGCTTAGCATTGTAAGGCCAGCATTACGACTCATTTAAGATTTCAATCTAAATACGGTTAAGTAGATGGTAATCTATGGCGCGCCGTGACAAGGGCCTTGAATCGCGTGCCGTGACAATGTGGCACGCATCCGCGGAAGACGCGACCGGCTTTGTACTTTCGATTTCCTCTGAGTAACGAGCCATTGCCGCGGGCGAGTAAACAAACACGTCTTAACAAAACCT
Organism: Noctua fimbriata; assembly: GCA_905163415.1. NCBI lineage: Eukaryota > Metazoa > Arthropoda > Insecta > Lepidoptera > Noctuidae > Noctua > Noctua fimbriata. The sequence continues at coordinate 4,154,296 of LR990930.1, forward strand.
ATTCACTATCAAAATATAGGCAACTCTAGCGAAATGCTCCGTCTTGTTGACGACACGACCTACTTTTCTGTCGTCAATCTCTTGAACCGTTACTATTCTGAAGTTTGTTAAACTTTTTTCCGTCAATCAATCGTCATGATTAGCATTTGGCATGCGCATTAATTACTCATCTATTTTAAAGCAGCCTAAAATATCTGCTAGCGAATACTTAGTGTTGTCTCAGAGTTATTTAAGACTTTTTCGTACGCCTCAGAATCCTGGGTTTGTTGAATATTGTCTTCAAGATTTATCGCACGTAGTTGTATACAAATCAATTTGGCAGATGGATTCAGAACCGTAAAAAAACGAGCTATTATTTCGGTGATGGTGCATTTTTTCCGTCAGATTGGCGCCAGTGGGATGCGTGTGCGCCGAAGCATTATATCGGAATGTTCAGAAGGATCACTCCTAAGAACAAAATAATGAATGATGAAATCCTGACGACCAAGTTTTGCTGCAAAACCTCTACGTAGTTTCTTTGGTAAAAACCAACCCAAGCCATTACAAAAGCTAAATTGTATGTTTCTCTGAACTTGTTAACAACTAAACCTTCTGCAGCTTCCCAATGTATGTCACCGTCAACTCGATTGCCGCCTTCACTTTGCAATAAAGCTGACGCGATTCACATTGAACACTTGTCTGATTCACGACTATTCTTTCTGAAATACTATAATTAGAGGAGGGGTGAAAGCCAGACAAGACGCCTTTATTTTAGTTCCGTGACTTGTGTCGCCTCACGATTTGACAGCAACTAGTTTTTAAGAATGTGTTGTAATTACAATAATTTTGCTAACGGTTCGATTACACGGTACTTCCTTGACTTAATAGATGGTCATGAAAAGTTGACTATCAATTATTTTGAGCTTTCATTTGTCGGGTAACACTAATCTTTTATTACGCGATGCGATTCATCGTACGTCATAGTAGCCTGTCTGCCAGTCTCCTTCCTCCACCCGTGCTAGTATGGCCTGGAGCCAAGACATTGAAACACATAAAACATTCACGTACATAAAACTGGTAACTAATCTATTGTTACTCCTGGTCGTTAACGTCATAGCTAGACGTTACTGTTACGGTTCACCACTGTTAATGTAAACTATTTAAAAGAAAAGCTATTTCTCAATTATTTACAAAACATTCACGTGTTTAGGTACGTCTTGCACTGTTCTGTTATGGGAGCACCTGAAGACGTGACTGCATGGCATGTCACATGATTTTTTAAAAGAAAGCGGTCTTTGTTCAGTTAAGATAATGTGTAATAAAGTTTTTGGGAGCATATCTTTCGAAACTGAGGACTCAGTTCCAGACAGATACTTCAGTAACTATCTGTCGTAGTCCGACGGCCGGAACTGCATCGGCAATTGATCCGTACCAACCGTACAGACCTTATTCTGCTAAATATCTTGAGGTCCTCTCCTAGTATGACCAGATGTTACTGCTATACTTCCATTTTCAAATTGATGTCTAACCATCTCCTTTCTTCGCCCACAGAGCCCCGGCGCAGTTAGCGGCGGAGGCACGGAAGCGCAGCCCGGTTCCAGGGATACCCTTGACGTGCGTTACTCTCTGGCAGCACTCGCTGATGACTACACCAAAAGGAAACACGTGGTCAGGGTCACCACGGCAGCGGGCGCTGAACTGTTACTACAGGTATGTTGACGGAGAAGATGTTTTGAAACAGCATTCGACAAGTTGAGACTGGGTTCCGGAGGTAGTGATTAAAAGCTCCAGAATAATTCCTTCGTGTTGTTGTACCTAGGGATATTTTGTGCTGCCATTTTCGAAAGCCACTCTATGCGTTTTCTCGATCATAAATCTTTATTTTCATCATGGCAGCTTGTCAAAAACATTCGTGCGCATATGCCTGGCGTGCTTGTTTACGAGTGAAAGAAGTTAACTGGGTAAATTTGCATATTGTTTTTTACGTACCAGTCGCCTATCTATTGCAAACGAGTCTATTTCAAACGTTCATTAACCTTATCTGCCACTTACGAAACATTGAATATAAAAATACAACAATGAGTTTTGTTACATTTTCTAACCAATCCAATACATACACGGCGGCATTCTGCCAGAACACGTAATTTTGGCAAATTGTTGAATGCTAGAATGTTTCTTTTATAATTAGAAGCAACGACGTATGGTATTGTTACAATTTCACACAAAACTTCCTCTGATTCAAATGTGAATTATATTCATTCAGAGTGTTGCGTAGCTTTGTTAATATGGCAACCTACGTCTTGGTAACTATTACCCCTAAAATAAGTTTCTTTCGAAGAAATAACACAACTTTCTGTTAATGAACCTTACTTCTTGTGTCGATGACTTAAATTCTGTCCGACCAGTTGGTACGTAGCGACCTGAACACATCTTTCTCTTTTATCAACTTAACATGTTATTTTTCTCCCCCAGGCCGAAGGTGCAGCAGATGCCCAGCGATGGCTAGCAGCCCTGCGCCGCCACTCAGCGGAGCCTCCCCCGGCCGAGCCCGTTCAGCCACAAACACAGCCACAGACACAGGCAGCACCGGCACCCGCGCCGCTGCCCGCGCCCGACTCCTCCTCGCCGCTCCCGCCGCAACGCAGCAAGAAGATCGGCAGGAATAGGTCTCCTACTGGTGAGTCTTGAAAGAATTACTGCCAAGTTACAATATTTCTGATTACCTGTAAAAATAGAGACCTGAAAAGAGAATAAGGAACATCAGTTCCTTAACAATTTTTAGATATGATATCTTAGGTTGGCCGTAGGTTGGACTAACTAGACCATTTTGCCTTAATAGCCGATATTTTTTTCTTGTGGAAACTTTGTGAGCAAAGAACTTGGCACTATATCATATTGAGTCTTACGGAGTGATTGCGTAACAGACTAACAATCGCATTACATTTCACTTTGACAGATCAACAACATTCACTGCAAATTTTTCCATCCTATGAAGAATATGTTAGAAATAGGGGTGCTAGAATCTTCTACTTTCTTCTTCTTATTTATAGGCACGGACGTTTATTGCACAATAAACTAATTGTCTTCTTCCTCCCCACAGGCCCACCGACACCAACCCTCCCCTCGTCCCCCAAGAACAAGACGTGGAAGGGTCGCATGGCGAAGCAGCTCCGGCGCATGCACGGCGGAGCGGCGGCGGCGGCGGCGCCCACGTCGGGCTGGCTGGGCGCGGCGCTGGAGCGCTGCCCGCACGACCCGGAGCACCCGCTCGTGCCTAAGGCTGTGACCTTGCCTGCACATGCTGTTGAGGTAAACTTGAAGATATAGTTGACGGACTCGAAATTCAGCCAGTCTTGCAGAATGGCTGCATTAGGAGTATTTAGAAGAAAGGCTGAAATCTCTAAAAAAGTTGCGGTCTTTGTAAAACTATTTCATCCACATTCACTATATTAACATTATTTCTTTAGATAGGTATAACAGCAAACTGACTTTTTAGATTTTTTTTTAAACTCCAAAATATCAGTACCTACCGTGATCCTGAACCCTGAACCTGCACCGATATCGAAGTGTCCATCAGAATCTCTTAAACCTTTCCCCCATTACTCACCCATCAATCTCTCTTCCAGGCCTACGGTCTCCGCACAGTCGGCGTATACCGGGTGCCCGGTAACGCGGCCGGCGTGGCAGCCCTGGCCGCAGCCCTGGACCGCGGGGAGCCCCCGCCCACCAACGACGCGCGCTGGGCCGACGTGCACGTGGCCTCCTCGCTACTGAAGGCTTACCTCAGGCGGCTGCCTGACCCGCTACTCACGGCGGATCTGTATCCTGCGTTTATTGGTAAGTGTTATTGGTGATGTGGTACAGAACTTAATGAAAAAGGAGGAGTTGTATTACGAGGTTTTGATGTTAAAATCGGAGTCTTGATTTGCACATCTTTATGAGATACTTTACACATCAAGGCGTCTGTAAGAACCTCTGTCTGGCCTTTAGGCAGAGGTCCTCAAACTTGAACACAAGAAAAGAATTTTCGCGAATAAGCCGCAAATAGTAGACCACTGCAATGATATGCGAGATTCTCATAGATCTAAGTTATCTAAATTCAAGAAGACCTGGCTAAAACTAATTTGTATCTAATGCTGACTCGCTCATTACAAAGAACTCTATTCTAAATGCAATGGAAACACCCAGTGTTGCCATTATACAGAACGGTGAACACTTCTGGGATATCATTAATATGTAGTTGCGTATCGTGACATCCGTGTTCAATAAACAAAGTCGACCGTGCTTGACTGTTAAACACAACTGTCACCAGTCAACAAACTTTATATTAGATTCACTTTCTTATTAATTTCAATATTGCTAAGAAAACCAATAACTATACTTTTTTTCACTTCGACGGTAATAAAACATCCTATTAGTTTTCTAAGTGGTCATAAAAATCGTAGGTAGATGCTGTGATCATTTCGGCCTCAAGTATAGTTAGTTGGTCTACTCATGATTCACCTACTCTTGGCACATACTTTGAAATCGCCACAGAGTAACAAAGTGGTAATTAAAAATTTAAAAACGTTAGATAAACTTAAATTTTAAAACCTAAATAAATGTATCATATATTCAATTGACTTTTTAGAGAAGGTTTCTTTAGACAAAATACATTCTCCAAAAAGAAATTGATTAGTTTACTCATCATACTCATTATATTTTCTTCTTCCAGCTGCCGATCGGTCACCAGAAAGAGCGCGGGAACTCCGACGCCTTGTCCGCGCGCTACCAGACGCGCATTACGAAACACTCAAGTACCTGATCCAACATTTGCGGCGAGTGGTCGCACATTCCGCCTACAACAAGATGGAGGCGAGAAACTTGGCCATAGTGTTTGGTCCAACGTTGGTCCGCGCGGCCAGCGACGACATGCTGGCCATGGTCAATGATATGTCCAGCCAGTGTCGAATCATCGAATCTTTCCTCACACATGTAAGTAGACCTATATCTGAAGACTTCTTGGATTGCATTTCTTCTTATTGAGTAGATTAAAACTGGTTCCTGAAAAACTAATTATTCCAAACTTTGCTGACAGATTTTCAAAACTTGGAATAAATGACTAAAATCACAACAGCCAATCAAATCGCATGACATGAATTTAATGATCTTTAGGGTGTCCAAGTTTCGTACTAGAATAGGACACCCGTCTCGATCATAATTCTAAAGATTATTTCCTTATTGTTGGCACTAAAGTTAAACTAAATATAAAACATTGCAAAACTGTTCTTAAGATTATTTTTGCGCCTTTACAGTACGAATGGTATTTCGAGGAAGAAGAGGGCGACCCTCCGATGGACCCTCCCACCAGCGCAGAGGAACTATCCCCCGCGCCCGCGCCCTCTAGAGACCTTCTCATACACAACGTTAAGAAGATTGAAGGTAAATATCAACACACGCAGGAAATACTTTTAAAATGTGACAGAAATTTTGATGTAATAAGTGTTGTATGCACCATTTTTACTTAAATCTATGTTTTTCAATTTTAAAATTATTGCAACTATACTAAACGTCAAGACTCGTGGCACTTGTCAGTCGTGGTCATAAAACGTGAGAGCAAGACGGCGAACCTCATGTCACCTCGCTCTTGCGATTCATGACCGCAAACACGAACATTGGCGTATACTATAGTTGAAACACTTAGGCCGAGATCTATAAACATTGCTTGGTACGTGCTTTGGTTGAAACATCTTAGCCAATAGACACGCTAAGTAACATTTATCGATTTCGGCTTTAAAGTAACTTCTTTCTACCTCTCTGTCGCACCAACATTACCCAAGCCATTATCCCGTGTTAGCAACTAATAATACCATTAAAAGTAGCCTTCCATATTCCAGGCAAGGACGTGTCGACACGGGACATCGTGTCGTCCATCATATCGGCCGCCAATCGCAAGATCCAGCGCAAGCCGCGCTCCAAGCCCGACAAGAAGTCGGACGACAAGCGCTCCGACGTGTCGCCCGGCGCCTCCCCCCCCAGCTCCCCGCTCGCCTCCCCGCCGCACCACCTCACCACGTCGCTGGCAGACTACGACGGACTCAACCACAAGTACAGCAGGACGCAGGATGGAAATAAGTAAGTGGTTTCATAAATATTTTAATGAAACTCATATATATACCGATATTTCAAATAGAGGTTTTGAGACATATTTTACAGAAAAACTTACCCTGTGTTATTTTTCTAGAATTGAACTGGAGTCAATGCAAGCGCTGGGCCGCGGTCGTCAGGAACTCTCGCGGCATACTCACGCGCTCAACAACTTCTCCATAGATGGTGAGTTTTCAGATCTTTAATATATTTTTGATTATTTCCCTGGAGTATGAATAAGACAATATTAAAGACTAGAGTCTCGGTTTTGAATGGCCAATCACGCGATAGCTTGTCCTATCTATACTCAATAAATGCCTCAGCTAGGGATCTGGGAATGCAATGATATAATACTTTTTATTTATATTCGTGTACAATAAAGGTGTCCGATATTTGCCCCACTAGGTGTCCAGTACTGACGTCAGAGAGTAGACACACCAATCCCTTTCTTTTGTCCACACTATAAGGTAGAGGAATGTGAGCGTGCGTGTTGCAATGTGTGTACGCGCCGGCTACGATAACACTCGGTACTCCTTGTTCGCATCTATCGCACGAGGCCATGCGGTGCACTTACTGGTACATCATAACCTGTGTCACTGTCTCACCTGTAAGTGGAACGTTGTCGCTATAACGACGGTCAGATGTGAACAACTGTAGTATCAAACTAACGCTTCCAGTCGACGGCTGTTGACAGCACGGCTTTAATATGCTCGTGCATTAGTATAGCGGTAGGCCGGCGTGACCATCACCCCATCAACACTGTAAATACCGACATCACTCATCCATCATCAGCTCATGGTCAGTTAACGACGCAGCCACCCTAACACGCTTCCGTCTGTGCCTAACAACCCTCACCCGCATCGACGCGCACTAATCTGTAACATGTTGTCGCAGGAACCGGTGACTTGGTGTCGTCCCTGACCAGCACGTTCGACCAGAAGTTGCGCACGCTCAACAACTCGTCGCCGCTCGACGACGGCAGCATACCGTACGCGGACGAGTGTGACGAGGGCAAGTCTACTGCCAGCTCGCCGTCCGACGGCGCCAGCGAGCGCGACGAGCGACTGTCGCCCGCCGCGCGCGCGCACGAACTGAAGGCCGCCTGGCTCGCGCGCGACCACCGGCACTCCTCCTCCTCCAGCGACGAGCCCGAGCGCGCCTGGCCGCGCCGCCACCCGCGCGACGACACGAGGGATGACCCCGACGACTCCGAGAAGGAGAACTGTCCGCGACAGGACGAGACGGACGCGCCCGCTCCTGCGCCCGCAAGCGAGGCCACCAGTCCGCGCGACAACAAGCGCAACAGCGCTGCCCTGGACTCGGCTCCGCCAGCCACACGTACTGCGGACGACGACGGCGCCAAGCTGGCGCGCTCCGAGTCACTGGGGCGCGAGTCCGAGCGCGGCGCACGCGTACTGCGCTCGGAGTCGCTCAACTGCCGCGCCGAGCGCCCCGCGCGCTCCGACTCGCTGGGCGGGGGCGGCGGGGGCGGCGGGGGCGGCAGCAAGGCAGAGCGGCGCGAGCTGCCGGGCGTGCGGCGGCGCGAGCAGCAGGCGTGGCGCTCCACGAAGCTAAAGCGCAAGAACGGCATGCCGGAGCGCGGCATCAAGCGGCGCCACACGGTGGGCGGCACCAAGGACTTCGACAAGGACGGCTGGTCGGCGCGGCACACGCGCACGTCGTCGCCGGACCTGTCGTCGGACGCGGCGCCGGGCCGGGCGGGCCGGGCGGGCCGGGAGCTGGCCGGCGTGTGGCCGGCGCCGCTCGTGCCGCCGCCGCGCCCTCCGCTGGAGTCGCACGTGTGACGTCACACGTGCTCTGTCTAGACGCGCGCGTCGACAGGCTGGACATTACGCTACATGCGGTGTGTCGCGGACCGCGGTGGCCGCGACCGAACCTATGAACGACTATGAAAGAACACGTCTCCTTAGTTTACGACCCTTCCCGGTGCCTATCAGTTCGAGTGGTGCTGACTTGATATAGTTTTCTTTTGTGCTGACGCAGAACGAACCTTCTTATGAATTAGTTTGAATTATAGCAAAACGAATATAGTATTCTACTATTCTAAATCGTCTAACAGAAGTCTGATTTACATTTACCCATTACCACGTCGATACTAACAGTTCGAAACTTCATTTCGAGAGAGGCTATTATTTGATTCGATTCAATTGACTGAATAGATTAGGTCACAAATATCTATCTATTAATATTGTATAATATTACGAATGACATAATACTCAGATTCGTTTACTTCATTATAGCATGTTCAGAATTTAAAATTCCATGCATATTACAATATTAAACAATTTTATTATCTCTAATAACTGAGGCGTAGGTTATAGTTATTATATATATAAATAAATACAAAACAAAAGTGATTCAAATAAAAAAATATGAATTCAGTAGTGCAATACTTTTAAAAGCGTGGACTAGATGGAAACACTCGGTAAAACATGAATGAAATCTGCTAGTGGAAGACCTTAGCTCACTAAATAATGCCAAAGAATGATATGAAACTGACGTAGTTACAGAACGCATGCGCGGAGCGTATCAGAGTGAAGGAACGAATCGGTGAACGGAATGCAAGGATTAAGATGTTGACCTACGACACAACTGACCCTATCAAGGACACAGTGTCGCACTTTCCAATATGAAAATATTAGTGGGTACTGAAGCAGTACCGCGGCCGAGAGCCCTTCCACACATCTACATTATTTGTTTGTAGTGTAACTCCCTTTGTAGATAAACAACTACTATTTACGGAGTTGCTGTGGAACTATGACGTTGAAGAGTGCAAAACAAATGCATAATACATAATATTAGTGCTACTAGTATGTAGTTAGAGCAGACAATGAAACTTTATTAGCTATGTGCCCGCGGGCTTAATATTTAACTCTATAATAAGTGATTGGATGTACCACCGGTACACGACATTCTGACCACACTACTGTAACACCACTTAGTTGTAAGTCATATACATAAGATTATTGTATTGTAGGTTCTCCTGGAGTTTCGTAATAGTAATTATTGAAAGGAATTATGAAAATAAAATGCATACATCACCTACTTGCCTTTGCAATAGATTTAGCTGATTCGAATTTTATGCACAATTCTCAATTATAATATTATAGATAACTTCTACGAATTAAAGTTACCTTGTGTCACCTTTTGACGACAAAACTATGTGAGTACGACGAAGATTCATTAGATTATATTGTCAGAATTTTGTAGATTGTAAACGCTTTTATTTCATTTACAATAATATGAATGAGGTGTTTAAATTGTAAATAATGAATGCAATACCTATTATTATGTAATAATGTTAAAGATATTCACTTTAATGGTAACAATAGTTGTATGTACGTGTATGCCACATCGGCCAAGTAAACTGCGCGACTAACAGACCAACACTACATTACAGTGATAATAATAAAAGTGATCCCTCTTAGCTTTGTAAAAATTGTACATTTCTTTTATGATTAATTTATATTAAATTTGTTATCGTAGCTTTGTTGAATGCAATTATTTTTTATTGTTTTGTTTATCAAAGAAGTATTTTAGGCTAAATTCAATTGTTATTTATTTGTGAGAGATGTAAAACGTGATTCGGCACAATTTCATTTTGGAAAAAGAAATGTCATTAATCTTGTAAATATTTTCGTCGGCAAAATGATGTTTTAGAATTTCGTTCTTTAACTTTTAAAAATTTTATACCATCTTTTACGTTAAGACGATCTCAAGTTTGTTGAATGTTTGCAAAGCGTTCCTTTTAAAGTTTTATTTGTAAATATATCGTTTAATGTAGGAACAGTGAATTTACTAATTTTACTGAATCATATTGTATGTAGACGGTAGGTGGCAGTAGTGAGCCGCTCGTTTCACAATAAAAGACATGTTTCAGCCGATCGGCTCGCCAGTGTCTGCTTGCAACAGATTTGTATTCAAATAATCTATTCATGTTCTTCGTGTAATCAGCTATGAAATTCAAATAAACACCTTTAAAGACATTTGCAAATATGGATGAATCCACATTTTCAATATTTGTCATTGTGTATATTTTGGAGCAATGAAAATAAAATATTGAATCAATTTAAACCTGTTTTTGTTTTCTGCCCTAATGTTTTATTTTCAAAGTATAGTTTATACTATACTATAATAGCAATATAAAAGAAGAAAAAAATAATACAGTCCACCGTATGTCTGTGGGAACACCTGAATTCAATCGTAAACGACTGTCAAACGAAAACTGCTCCTACCGTTACGGTATAACTCTTCTAACTAGAAGGGCTTACTAGAAAAGCTTTAAAGAAATTTAGCTTTAAATAGATGAGCAACTTTAAAGCGAGAAACAGCGGGACTTCTATAGCACGCGGCAGCATCGACGATGCGGTCGGCAGCACGTTTTGTTTCTGCTCTAGAAATGACGGTTCTGAGCGACAGAAAAGGATAGTAGCATAGAAAAGTGCGATTCCGTGTTGCTAGATGTGGCGCAACCCTTAAGCTACACACTTTGTGATCACTACCATCAGACGGAACGAGGCCTAGTCACGTCCTGTGAAAGTAACTATCCAGTAAGTACACACTATAAGAAAAAAAAAGCTTTCAAGGTCAAACTTAAAACTCCCCCGGATGCTCGTTCACAAAGAACGTTATTAATACAGCTGCTACTTGGATGCAATAATAATCCATTGCCCACAAATTTTCCTTGCTGTAAAACCGTTAAGGGCTAATAACGCAGTGCAAATACTCGCTAAGGGAAGCAGCTAGTTGATTTGCCCTATGCAGTGCCGAGACGGCCACAGACCGAGCTGCCAGCAGCCGAGCGCGGCATTTTTACTTGCAGTGCTGCTAGCGAGTAGGTAGACGGGTGCGCCGCACAATTTTTAAAAGTTGTATATTGGGTTGCAAATGGCAAAAAACTCCAAAAAAAATAGCAGGGACGTAAACAAAATCCAGGGATGGGCAGCTGCCCTCCCCTGCCTCCCTGCTCCTGGGTACGCCCATGACTCTCTCACCACGCCCTATAAGTACGGAAGGTACCGTTAATACGATGAAGTCTTTTTATCATATCAAATAATCGTTGTTGAAGACTTCAGGGCTCTATGCGTCAGCTGGTCCAGAAGCTCCAAAATTTTTAAAACATGATTTTAAAGATCACCTTCAACCTAAAAAAAAATAGCTGCATCTAAGTGGATGGCACATTTGGCTGAATTCGAGGTATAAACTCGTAGTACGACAAAGTAACGAATTCTTTCGTCACTTCGTCATAAGTATTTAATCCTTATCAGCGACCAGTGTAATACTATTATTACACTGGTCGCACCTACCTATGTACAGAATATTTTTGACAAAAGGGATCGGGTTCGATTCCTGGCTCAGGCAGAAGCTTTTTCAAAATACCTTCAAAATTGCGGTCATGGTTTATTTCGTCACTTTGTCATTATACTTAGTTTCGAATTTATCCAAATGCGACATCGAAAATTCTAACACAATATTTCCCCTACTTACAAGCAGCTGACTATTTATTTAAGTTTTAGGCTGTGGTTTTAGGTGACTCCAATAATTGTCCTCTATGGATTTGGCGCGGTATGGTATGTACTACTTTGACATGCGATAACTTTGAATTCCCCCAATGGATGCCGCAGCTGACTTTCATAAATTGCTAGCTGCCTCCCGGAATACTACCTTCTCAGCTATCAAGTTTTCATGCTGAATATGCTTGCTGAGAAACCCTCTCCCTACCAGTCTTTTTACACTAATATTGAGTCATCTTCTTCAGAGGTGTTTGTAATGAAAGGCGGGTGGTGCGAGAGCATGCATGCTCGCGTCGGGTTTTTAAGGGTATTTTTGACAGCTGGCACCATACATCCGCGCGTGTTTAGCAGACGTCCTAAACCATGGCTGTGTAGTGTAGTCAAGTGTACACCTAGATGTAGGTGTAGCCTAGACGAGCGTTTCTCTGCGCACTCACCCTGCCTCGGAGTGTCTCGGCGAGAGTGTACAGCCACCATAAGATAAAGGGACTGGCTGTAGGGTATACCAATGTTGATTTAGAATGTGTGGCCCTGTGGTCTAACCTAATATGTAGGGGATAAAATAAGGAATCAAATAAACAAACGAAATGCATTTTTGTGACATTTTATTAATAAGTATTACATCCATTTAATCATAACATCAATACATAACTTTTTGTTATATGGAATCAAAAATATAATAATTTAAACATGCTATCGGTAAATCAGAAAGTTAACTTGTACCTATCGAATTGTATTTTTAGTTTCCAATGTTTTTCTTTGACAAAAATATTCTAAATAATGTAATTAATACGGTAATTGAATCTAATAAATTAATATTATAATTTTGTCAACATAACAACTGATTTAAATACATAAAACGTGACTTAACGCTACTCAAAACTCGACCCTCATTAACTAACAGAATCACACACTTTTGAACTTTTCAGTCATGTCAATCTACGTAACTAATAGATTAAATACTTAACACTGACAACTACATCCGGTGCGGCCGGAGATCGGTACGATTACATGAAACATCAATATTATTTTTTGAACTATCGACATCAATGAACCTCGAAACTAAGTAGAGAGTGAGTGCTCTCGATCTACCCACCGGGAGAGGGGGAAAAGTAGTGCAAAAGGCTTTATCTGTTATTCGATTTTATCTCTACCTCATATTTTCTCCCGGTCGGTATCGAGAACCGCGTCTAACTATAGTGGAGTTTTCAAAACGACTATTGAGTATTTATTCAATGTTAAGTGAATAATTAGTGTTAAAATACAGGGTGGAAGGAACACCGACGCGAAAACGGTTACCACGTGTTCAGTACATCATTCTGAGCCCCACATAGAAATATTTCACTGTTCCATACATTTTGACTGTGTAGGTATTGCACTTGGAAACAGATGATTTTTTTTTTAATAACCGATGTAAAACTTATATGAAACTGTGTCAAATCTCACAATTGTGTGTGTGTCTCTCTCTCAACTGTGTGTTTGTGTGTGTGTGTGCGTTTGTACATGATGTACTGTGTCTGATGGTGTATGTTTCGCGTCGGTGTTCCTTCCACCCAGTATTCTTCCTATAATGGATAAAACTGTCTACAAAGCTCTACAGTACTGATAAAATTGGCAATTCTTATTTTAATTCCAGGCACGATGGCAATGGCAGTTTTTGGTGTTCTGAAGTGTAAATAGTTCTATATGAATAGATTTAAACGTAAATGCGAAAACTAGTAAGCATTTAAGGACCGACAATGCAGGGATATCTAATTTAATTATAAAAATATATCATTAGAACAAAAAAATAGCACTCTAATATTTTTGGCAGGCGAACCAAACGCACCCTAGTAATAATTGTACTGATAAAACGTTAATAATGACTAAAAAAATAAATATAAGAGATCGTTTAAATTTTGAGTCTTTTACCTAATGCCCGTATTTTTTATACGCGTTTATATTCTATCTACTTGACGAGGAGACACGAATCCCTCAAAAAACTTAGGGGGCACACTCAAATATCATAAGGAGTATATCGTGCCAAATTAAATGTAATAAAAACGTTCCTACGGCGGCGGTGCGAGCTCAGCCCGGCCACGCACCCGCTGGGACACGAGCGCGGGAGCGGGGATGGGGGGACGCGACTAAAATCCTTTCACAATTATTTTAACTCCAACTCAAAAGCAACCTTATAGTAACGAGAATAAAGATCAATGTGATTTTGACAGGCTTTTAAGTGACACAAACTAACATCAACCTTCTCATAACGACATAGACACATTTTACAGAGATAAAATAAGTTTGAAACGAGTGTACGGGAGGACTGGGGCCCGGCCACTGCCACGTGCCGTCACGCGGCGGGCTACGCGACGGTGGGACTAACTGCGATGTGTTTAATAAGCAAATCTAGTGTTAATGTGCAAATATCTCCCTTTAGTTGTTGCAATAAGTGCTATTGGCGGTTTTTGCTCTTTACCTACAATATTTCCTAGAAGTTTGAACGACAAACATTATATCGTTTTTACTACCACGATAGGATATTAATGGACGTTATTCCTTTAATAAAATAATATAGGTCGTCAATAACCGCTGTCGCTAAATTAAGCTCGAAGCTCACTAATAAGCACTGAACCGGATAGACATCACCTTACCTCCAGTTTACTAGCTGATTCAAACTGGACTGGCAGATTTTGACAGATATTTCAGTACATTAAGTGTCAAAGTCCACGGGCCGCAGTCCGCTCTTTATGACCGCTTAGTGTTTACAACTGTGCTTTGAGCTTTATATAACATTATTTTTAGTATATGCGAAACGTCAATATAATTCAGAATAAGTAAATGAATCGATTCCAATAATTTTTACACCACGTTATATTTTATCCCAAAAACATTTAAAAAAAGGTTACAAGTTGGACACCGAGCGACACTAAGTACCTATCCGCAACCATGCGCGCACAACACAGGCGCCGGCGCAGCGCGGGGGGGGGGGGGTGCTACAGGTTGATGCGCACGTGGCGCGGCTGCCGTGGGCCAGTTGTGTTTCGGTTGATCGTGTACCGATCGTATGTAAAAAGTATCGTGTAACCATGTCTATCTCATACACAAACAAATGGTACGTACAGCGATTTGTGGTGATAATGTATCCTTGACAGTGCGGCGGTACAAGGAGCAATTCGGCATCAGAGTATCGAGGAATACAATGCTTTCCGCCACACAAAGCTGATTAACATTTTTAAACACGCCAAGATGGTTAATTGTAGAATGTTATTATTTGTAGCCTGCTGTGGTTCAGTAATGCGATCCACTTTTAACTTTAAGTGGTTAGCATAAGGTGCAACAAATCGCGTTGACTACATTTTATTACTTACGGTTGCATTTACGAATAAAGTACATAATAATATCTACTTACACTTAACCGTTACGACAGTCCAAAGCCTGCAAGTGTGATGGAAAATGTTATCACCAGTTAATTACAATACAATCGCCGTACGGTTGGTAGGTACCTAACCTAACCCATACCTGTCAAACTATTTTCAATGAGCGTAAGACGACGCTGGAGGCGCGTGGTGATCATGTTTTTGTGCGGACAACCAGGTAACATAACAAGCTTACAACTTTGCGATTCTCATGATACAGTTTTGGAATTTTATACATAGATTCTTTACATAAAGATACTAGACACGTGTTTCGTGTTTCCTGGGTTTCGCATATACTAAAACGAATGTCGTATTAAGGTTAGGAAGATCATTATTTGTCAGCGACGCTGCATTATAAGATATTTCGGCAGCGAGCTGTGTCGATGCACATTATCGCTATATTTGGTCGTGTCTAGGGTGTAGCGTCTAGTGGTGGTACTCGCGGCGGTAGCGGGGGTGGCGGCGGGCGCGGGCGGGGCGCGGTCAGTCCTTGGGCGGCGCGCGGGGGGGGGGCGGCGCCGGGCCCCACGGCTGCCCCGGCGGGGTGGGCGCGCGGGGGGGCGAGGGCGCCGCGCTGCCCTCGATGGCCAGGCTGTTCAGGAGCATGTCGAACAGCGTATCCTGGAATGTTACCTTACTAATCAGAGGCTGTCTGGTATAAAAGCGTACAAGGAAAAGAAAATAAACTAAGTCACTACTTATTCTACGTACTACTACGATAGGTGTCGAATTCAGAAAAAAGTGTCAATTTCAAGCAAAGGGTATCTGATATTCTACTTCAATTCTACTCAAACATAATCGAGAACAAACAAACTACAAAATAATTTCCCTTAGTCGTTATTGAATAACTCGAAGAAATAAAGAAGTTTTCTATTTGCACTTGCACTAGAGTGAAATTAGACCCGATTTCACTAAAGCGGAGTTGAGCGGAGCGGAGAGTAGACGCGCGGGGACCGGACGGTTCAGGATTGGTCCAATCTTGCACATGGCAGCACTTCACTCATCTCCACTTTAATGGAAAATGTGAGAAAAAAAAGAGAAAATACAAAACAACATTACATTAAGCTGAACATCATTATTTACGTTGTAATCGAGGGCGGCCTCTACGTCGTCCGCGTCGCTGACCGATGACACGGAGGGCCAGTAGTCGTGCAGCGCCAGCGACGACACCGGCGAGAGTGCGGCGCGCTCAGGAGTGCCGGGCGGGGTGGCTGAGAAGCTGAGGCCTAAGCAGGCTGGAATGTGCAAAACAATGTATACAGGGTGTCACAGAAAGGGTATATGAAAGTCTATGAGACTAGTAGAAAGGGTATAGTCATATGAAAGGATATGCTGCAGACCATCAAACTGACCAACTTCCTCCATTGGTCCAATATCGTAAATGCGAAAAAATTATCAGCTGTCCCATACTAAATTTCAAAACCTACTCGACTTCTAAGATGGCGCCGACGAAAATTTTCGGTTTTTTCGTCATAGGTGCCATTTTTATGGTTTTCGGAGAAACTGATAACGAAAGTGAGGTCAAAATGAAAATTCAAGAGAGCGCCGAGGAAAATTTTTGGTTTTTTCTTCATGGGTGTCATTTTCGTAGTTTTCGGGGTCGCTGATAATGACAATGAAGTCAAAATGAACATCCAAGAAGTCGCCGCACTATGGAAAATATAGGTCGGTATCGGATCAAAAATCTGTAACTTCATGAATTTTTGTCGTATCGTGATGAAATTTGGCACAAATATGCAGTAAGGTTTGGAGATTCGAATGATGTGTAGTTTATAGTGTTTTCTTGTATATCGATGTATGTTTTTTTGCATAGAATGAAAGAAATGGGAAAAAATCACGAAAAAAAATAGTTAAAAATTTATTTAAAGTAGAATACAAGTTTATAATGACTAAAAAGATTAAACCATGGTTAATTACAACAAGCAAAGTAAAATATATATATATATATGAAAACAATTTACTAAATTAAAATCATATTACTAATAGGTACATCCTATACTCTGGCTTCAGGAAATGATGTAGCTAGGTACAAATATAAGTAATAACTAAATATAAATATTATTTTTAACTTATACCACTTCAGGATCAGGGTCAGTAAATGTGGGTTCACTTTCAGGTGCCACGTTTAAAAGACTTAGTGCCTCTTCTTCAAGTTCTTTCACATTTCTTACGTACGGTTTTCTCAAACTTGTTATATATGGATCTGACGTGTATAAAAGCGTCTTAAAGACATCTTCATTTGTAGCAGATCGGGAACATTTTCTGGCATGATGAAGTCGTATGTTTCTGTAGTCTTTGTTGCGAGACTCTTGTGCGTCTTCCGATAGCTGTCCAATAGGAAGCACCGCAAAATGTTTGATAACGTTTTCTCCGTGTATGAGTATTTTATGAACGGAGGATGGCATATAATACCAATCGTAACTACTTACATAGATTCTTGCAGTTTCTATTGCATATTCCCCAAATGTTTCAGGGTCGATCATCATTCCAGAAGAAAGAACTTGCAAGATAAAGTATAGGCGTTTAATCAATGCCTCATCTACACCTGTTATTTCCGATGAGCAAGTGCTATTATAGAAGAATCTTCGTGCGGTATTGCCATCGTTCGTATTCCCGCTAACTTGCCGAGGTTTGTCGACGATTTATCCCAACTCCTCCCTGAAACGTTTTTGAACAAGTTCTTTCTTTTCTTTTTTTAATCTCTTATTTTCCTTAGTTGAAGCAGCCCAAGTCTTAAACGAAAGATTATAGGAAATATGCAATATCATTTCCATGCAGCGAATCCAGGCGTGTAAGGTGGACAATCCGTATTGGTAGGCGTTTTCGTTTTCAGGTCTGGCAGTTACTTTCGATAGGTCATTCATTAGCCGTGGAGTAGCCCCACATATCGTGCATGTGGAACCAGATGGAGTATCTGTAAGGACCTGAGCCACCTTTCCATCGATCATCGTTAGAAATAGTTCATGCTTCACATTTACTGCAATACCATCTTTGTTTATAAGTGATGCTTGTGCAGCCCTAATTTGATTTTTAATATCATCGACAACTGCCTTGGTTTTGTCTGGAGTTTCCTTACAAAACTCAATAGAAATGGGTCTGCAAAAACGGACAGATGAAGGTACCGGATTTTGTCAAACAACGGATCCCGATTGCACATCAACTAATCTGATGGGGACTAATGAAGTGATGAACAAATTGGCATCTGAAATTGTTTCCGACTCTTCTGCAAGTATTTGCTTGTATTGACTTTGACCAGATGAACCATCACATCCCCATTTACAATAAAGAATCAATGTTCTATATTGTTCTTGCAAAACAGAATCGATTTTTAAAATTCTAGCAGCAGTATGATCCAATAAATCTTGGATATTAATCACTTTAGCATAAGTATTCGTGATTTCGATTGTAGAAGATGGTGGATAACAGGATCTTTTTATTTCTTGTATTTTGTAGTAAGGCGGGAATATACAACACTTTCGTTCGTTGGTTAAGTTTTTCAGGTACATATATTGTGCTTTTGTTAGATCCAAATCTATAAAAGCACTCAATGCTTCCGTATCGGAAAGAATCTTCATCTGCTCTAAGTCGTTCCACTTACTTGAGATATCTAATTTCTTTTGAGTGTCAGCGGTTCTTAATTCTTCGACAAGATGAGCTTCTGTGTACTCACGTAAAGCCCGTAGTCCCTGCACATAGGCGTTTTTTATATGCTCGAAGCCATATTCTTGGAGTAGAAGAGTGTTTTTCCTCTTCTTGGTAGATTCTGAGGAGTCTCCATAAGCCACGCATGCTCTTCCTCGTTGGCCAGATGTTGATGGCGTAGAATATTGTTCAGAATCCGGTAAATTTAACGAATACGTTGAGTCCAACCAAGTACAATTCTTCTGTAAAAATGTTTCTGTTTTCCGAGATGCCAGGGCCCAGCGCTTGTTGAAAATAGGAAGAATGTGCCTTTGTATGTCACTAATTATAAAACACAAGTTGTTTTCAGAAACACTGAGCTTTTCCACTAAAACTTTGGATAATGATTCCATGGTCTTGCCACCCTCGATATAGGGGATTATGAAGCCTCGTTTGGTACAGCTGAAGGAAGACATTTTAACACTTCACAATCTGCAGAAATAATAGGCGTAGATGAGATTTGCTTCACTTGAAATTACACTGATGTAGATGGTTCGAATAGTTTTTGCTTCTGACTGACTTTTATCAGTTTTTTTCTCATATCTTCTAAAACCGCAAATATCCGCAGCTGTTTTTTTTTGCATTCTATTTATGAATAGTTAGACTACTAGTCAACACAAAAAGTAGCGGTTGGGCAAACGTGGGTAACATTGAAAACCTTCGACGAAAAAAAATATAAGTGAAAAATAAGGTATGTCACTTTTTAAGTAATTACTGAAATATTTTTCTTTACTTTTAAAATCATTAAGCTGTATCGCAAAAAGCATAAAATAACCTTTCTAAAAATGTAAAATACTGCATATCTGTACCAAGTATTTTTTCACAATATGGTATTGAAACATGTATACGCAAAGACTTGAGTTTGGCACTTCTGTCTTCTATGTATTTCTATCTATGAAAAAAATAATAATTTCGCGTATTAAGTGAAAAAATCCTAATGAATATTATAATTTAACTATTAGAGAACCTAATAAAATAGCCATATTATCCAAATTATGATATTCGTAAAAAGCATTTTTGATATGCGCTTGTTCTACCATTTTCCATAGTGCGCCGGCGAAAATTTTCGGATTTTTCGTCATGGGTGTCATTTCATGGTTTTCGGGGTCGCTGATACCGAAAATGAGATCAAAACAAAAACAGAATACGGGGATAACGAAAAAAAAATAACAATTCTCATGTTTTTCTTCGGCTTCCCCTGACACAAATTTGACCCTTAGCCACTGATGTGTATACGTACATGTGGCGGGGTGCCGGGTGTCCGGGCGGTAGCGCAGCTGGCCGGGCGACAGCGGCGGCTGGCGGCGCGCGCGGGCGGCGGGGGACGTGGCCGCGCGGGCGGCGGGGGACGTGGCCGCGCGCCCGCGCGAGCGCCCGCGCGCGCCCGCCTCGGGGCTGCCCGCGCTGCTGCTCCAGTGACGCTTGCTGCCGGCTGGAAATGACACGTTTATATTATCGGAAGGGTCATTAGAATGGGCTGTCAATTAACAACGAAACGCAAGCATGATGTGAGCGCGCGTCGTCGTCTAGCCGGACGTTCGTACGAGATGGCTGCGGGTAGCATTGCGCAACCCACTTGACTATCGGACATCGTACAGACAAGTGCCAAGAAACTATTAAAAGTTTCGTTGTATTAATTATGACAAATATAACCTCAGACTTTTTCTTCTTGCCCGAAACACAAATATCTATACCCAGTAAATGTTCAACGGATAAAATATACAACAGTTTACTTCCAAATAACGATGATGAAATCACACACATTATAATCCGAAAAAAGTCATAGCACAGTTTTACTAACAAATAAAAGATCACTTACTATGTCTAGAATGTTTGGGCGTGAGTCCATTCATGCGCATCAGATTCAGCAGCAGCATATCCGTGTGGGCAGCAGTGGACAGCTGCGGGTCGTACTCGTGCCTGGGCGGCGCGTGCTGCGCGTGCGGCGCGTGCGGCGCGTGCGGCGGCGTGGAGCCGTCTGTGCCGGCCGGCGTCACGCCGCGCGCCGCCACGGCGCACACCAGGCGCCGCAAGATGTCGGCGCCCGAGCCCGCGCCCGCGCCGCTCTGGGCCGCTTCTATGTCGTTCTCACCTGGTGGGTGAACGTGTCTTACTTTCAATGGTAGCTTTTTGATGGAAATCCAGCGTCAGACACAGCTACAATACTGCCAAGTTTGAAATACTTACATATTTAGCCTTCAGCCAAACATGGATTGTACTTCCACCACTCATAGCTACTGCTATTACTTCAATCTTACTTCAGTGTGAGAAAAAATAAGTGCTTGACATTCTTACTATAAGAAGTGGTTGACACCCTGATTGGGAAAATAATCAAATGTTTGAAGCTGTGTCTGGCGCCGGCTTCGTAGCCCGGACCCCACTTGATCACACCGCACCGCGCCCTTAATCGGCAGTGTGGTATACTAAGCAAAAGTTAACACGTATACCGTCAGTAAGCTGCGCCAAAAATAATAAAATAAATAAAGTCGATGCCGATAAATTGTCCAGTTTTTGTCGCCACACATTTGGAGAATAAACATTTTACATTATTGAGGTTTTTCTGGAATTCATTCCGCACTGGCCGTATCGCCGGCGGTGGACGCGGTGGGTCTCGGTGTGATCAAGTGAGGTTCAACCCAATACTGACGCTACTTACTGCGGCCGTGGTGCGGTTTCTTGTTACAATCAAAAACTTGACGGCGGTTCATCCTTTATTATTGTTTATATATTAATTAAATCCGCGGCGGCCGTATACGTTCTTACTCATAACAGTGACAAAAGCTACCGACGACGTCTTGAAAATTGTGTACTTGAGGAATTTTCTGGAGAGGACAGGTAGGGTGCGGCGTCTGCGCACGCGGCGCGGCTATGTGGCGTGCGGGGCGTGCGGGGCGTGCGGGGGGGCGGGGCGCGAGTAGGGCGCGGGGCGGGGCCGCGTGCGGGCGCGAGGCGGGGCCAGGCCGCACCACTCGCAGCCCGACGAGCCCGACGTGCCCTCTGCCCCAGGACCAGGGTTAGGAAGCGGGACTGCCGGGGGGGAGGTGCAGCCCGGGGGCCATGGCACGACCCTACCGGGGCCAACATGACGGCTACCGTAACTACTCTTTGAACAGTGCTCGACAGAAATTTTGTTAATATTGTTTCTTTACAGAGTGGCCACATGACGTTTTGTCGGTACGTTGCGACGACTGGGTAGTGACCACAGATAATAGATAGACTTAGATAACGCTAGTATCACGAACTGAATGAAAACCAAACGTGCCAATTTTTGACTACCTGCTATGACGTCGAAAACTAAATCGATTCAATACATACAAAGACGCCGCCGAGTGCGGCACCCGTCTATACACGTAAATATTCGATTGAAACACCTTACATAATCAATTTAAGTTCTAGTGTTTACAAAAAGAAACGAAATTCTACCCTATTTTTATCTCTCTCTATTACTAAAGTTCGGCTTTGTACATACCATTTCTCAATTACTGTACGAATACTATTTATTAAGTAATTCTGTACAGTAAAGAACTATTCACAATCGTTTAAATCGATTTTGTGACATAGTAATGAGACAGGATAATAAAAATAAAGTTCTCGAGTTGTAACGTTGATTGTTTTAAGCACATTAGCTTGATCATGTTCGGCTCCGTTCCCTCAGAATTTTTTGCTTTTTTCCTTCAACAAAGCTTGCTTCCTCAAAATGTATCGAACAACTAGTGCTATACTTCGTTGGGAACCAATATTTATTTCCCGTCGCATCAATTCATTTATTTTTTAAATTACCATCCTGTGGAAAACTAAAAAATCACTAAACGTTAATATTATTTATTAAAATTATCCACATAATAAGGTTAAAATACAAAATCATTTATCTGTGTTCGAAATAGATTCTCGAGAATCGATTAGTGTTGCGTACGATGAACAGCACTAGTCGCTAAAATTGACAGAAAAATGACTAAAGCACCTGTACTACGAAACCGAAGCGATATACGATAGTATCACTTGTTTCGATATTCATCCCTTGTTAAATACAGAGCGTCGCATCAACCTTTCCAAGTAAAAGCCGCAATGCATTACGAATTTGCAGCTTTAATTTTTAGAGAGTGGTCCGACTAGCGTGGAGCACCAATGCAGACTGAGCGTGACAGTGGCCACGTTAAGTTTCTTTAGCTTAAGTCGGGCACGCGAAGTAGGTGCTCTTGCGTTATCTAGGTCTATCTATATCTGTGGTAGTGACGCTGCATCGTTCTACATATCAAACAGTACGACATGCCACGCGGTGCGTTGAAACGCCAGGGAGAAGCGGCTCACAGGGTTTATGCGGTCAGAGCGGCAACGCAGCACAGTTCAGCATTGTATTGAAGGTTTTTTATAACGCGGTGGTAGTCATTGCGTTGCGGCACCGCACGTGCGTTGCATAGCTCGTGTGGCACTCAATACGTTGAAATTATACGGTTGCGACGACGCAACGCACCAGGCAAAGCCCGTGTGGCTTCACTTTCACTCTACCTTCTCAAATCAATGAAAGGATTATCATTCAACAAACAAAATATCATGCGTAAAGGTATAATAAAGTAGATGGTTACCTGACATAGTTTCGTCGTCAACATCGTTCTCTTCGTTAGAGTTCTCGTCCACGTGACTTGGATTATTTTCATCGGCAAACACTTCTAGTTCGCTGAACATCAAGTCCTGCAAACATATTTTAAATCTCCAATTTATTTTCAACATTTCGCAGCTCGGTGTGACAAAAAAATTATATCAGACATCAAATGCTATACCCATTCGCTATAAGTATCATTCTCATGATTTTAATGACTGGTGATGCCTAAATATAGTCATCCAAATCCAAGCTGATGGACATTTTCTTGTTATTCATTCCACCAATATACATACCAGGTATGAATGAGAACTCACGCCAGTATCACTGCTGCTCTCGGAGGCGGCGTGCAGCGGGTGCTGCGGCGCGGGCTCGGGCTCCAGCTTGCCGCCCGCGTTCAGCTCCGGGGACGAGATGGACGAGCACAGCACTACGTTTGCCACTGTGGCGTTGTTTGTTTCCGTTACAGGGCTGCTTGATACTGCTGTGGGGTAGAGAAACCAAAGGTAAGGAATAAAAAGTTGAAGGCATGCCTCGACGAAGATAGATGTTTCAAAGAGAACGGAAGCCGGGTCCACCCTAGGGCACGGTTTGCAGCAGATTTATTTTCCAATAGGAGCGGTGACCATCAATGAAAAATGTTGCAAAAACGGGGAAAATTTATTACTTTTGAGAGCTTCTGTTGGGTGCGCTGCGTAAACAGTTAAAAGTTATGCAACAATCATGTATGACGGAATTGTTCCTCTTAAAAAGTTCTAAAAAAAAGTCCGTGATAGCGGATGTCTATCTTTTAAGATCGACTCACTATTTAAATAACCTTTTTTTATGGTAATCAAATTTGTTCTAAAATAGTGCATTATTTGTGAATGTGTTTTTGTAAACAATCCTTATCCAAATAAATAATAAAAAATCATCATTATTAATTCCCTTACATCATTTGATTTTAATGAATATCTTGGGAGATATCACAGTTTTGAAATGACTCCGCATTAAATAATGATCAAGCACCGCGCATGAATTTTTATTATGCGGAATGATGTACGAGGTGGATTTTATTTTAGAAAAAGGATTAGGGTTCCTGGGAACCCTTGAAATTGTTTGTAACAAAATGCGATTCACAGAGGAAAGTAATATTTTTATAATAATTTCACACGGACGAAATTCGCGGGCAACAGCTAGTTTATACGTTTTAAAAACCCAGTTTAAATTTACCGCGAAAAACGCTTGAAACTGTTATGGCGTCTTCAATGACGTCACGCCGTGGCAAATGCACAACAGAATAAACACCACAATCTTCTGTGTGACATTTGTTACTTTTATTGCTGTCAGCTTTGCTAAATCCTGATTCCGTAGCATTGCTAATAAGTGAATTAAAACTCTCTTGTATACAAATGTCAACAACAATGAACGATGGCGACTGGCATTTACCACGCCGCCGCCGTGACGTAAAACTTTGTAACTTTGTGGTTCTACACAGTCACGTGACTGGATGTCTAATTTTGCCGAATTTATTTTCTGAAATATTATTAATCTTTAGTTTTTATAATTAATAATGTATTTTTTGTTATCCCCATACCGTGATCCATCATAAGAAACTACACTCAATCTGATTTATTTGTAGTGGCTAGGCATGTGCCTATAAGGGCAGGGGATGATGCCACAATTACCGGTGAGAGTAGACTCTTTGGCGGGTACGTGATGCTTGTCGGGTCGGGGCTCGCCCGGCCGCTTGCTGGCGAGCTTGCTGGGCACGCGGCTGGGCGCGTTGGCGGCGCTCAGCAGCGTGTGCAGGCTCACCAGCGCCATGTTGTCGGTGCCCGACACGTGCAGCGAGTTCGCGGACCTAAAAAAAAAAACAATAATTGAGAGCACGAACATGCACGCGCAAGAGTACAGCTGTCGCGCCCGCCACACGTCTATACTTATGTAATATACCTATTCATAAGCTTGTAAACATACAAACACACATACTATAGAAAAATTGTGATTACGGTCGATGTCTTAGGCTGGGTTGGCCTAGCGCGGGTGCGATAGCGATCGCGAAATTTAAAACATACGAAAATACCGTTTGCGAACTAAGGCGGGGTGCCTGTGCCATTGGCTTGAGCGGGATAGTATATTCTATCGTTTTTATGCACGCTTTGCAGCCATGCTATGGGCCGGCAGCGAATGACCCAATACGCGGTGGCGGGGTATCAACCAAATCTCGGTTTCTTTTCCATGCATTGGAAATTTTAGTCCTCTCCAGACAAGTCCCTTGTCTCCGCAGTCCTTGAGAATTAAACTACATAATGTACCGTGACGTAGAGGGCAGGTTGTAGCCCGCATCCAGCGCATGGGTCGCATGCGGCTGGTGCGGCGGGGCGCGTCGCTCCAGCGGCGGGTAGTCGCCGTAGCCGAAGGCGCCGGCCGCGGCACTGGAGACATCGTTGTTGCGCGACTCGTCCGCGAACATGCCCGTGTTCAGGAGCGAACCTGCGTAGTTGCTGTGGGCTGAGCACAAGTGTAACGTCATAATATGGGCCAGGTTTAGGATACATTTCCAGCAGAGATGTGTAAGGATGTGTAGCGAGCAGTGGCGAAGGTTCCATAGAACTCGATTCCTACCGGCTTCCCTTTGAAAAATGGCACAGTCAGTATTCTATAGACAAATAATATAGTCACATTAAAGATATGTACTGCAGCTTACATACTATTTGACTACAGTAGAAAGTCATTTAATATATCTTAGGATTGAAAACATAAAAAAATAAAAAATGTCAACAAATAAAGCAACAGGTGGCGCCAAATAAGCCGGTGCTCGGGTGTCAGAATTCAGAACTAAAATCATATGGACGCGCACACGAGACTTCGCGGCTGACAGCACCGTTTTGTAGGGAGCCCGGTAAGCCGAAGATTATCGAGGTACGACAGGGGCAGAAAAAGAAAGTATGTAGGGGAGGACGAGATAGAATGAGTAATGGTCGATACAATCACTTTATTTTTTTTTTAATTTTACTTCGCCTGTATTATGCTTTACTTTTTTTTCGGTTGTCATTTTCGTGGTTTTTGGGGTCGCTGATAACTAAAAATGAAAATCTAAGATGGCGCCAACGAAAATTTTCAGTTTTTTCGTCATGGGTGTCATTTTCAAGGTTTTCGGGGTCGCTGATAATGAAAATAAGGTCAAAATAAACAGAAAAAAAATACAAAAAAAAAAAAACTCATTTTTTTTCTTCGGCTTCCGCTGACTCAATTTTCACCCTTCGCCACTGGTAGCGAGGGATGGGAATACAACTATAACCAATCACATAGCTAGCTTAGCTCAAGCTGTGATAAAGAAGGAATATTATTGGTTTGTTTCATACATATCCCTCAC
Organism: Noctua fimbriata; assembly: GCA_905163415.1. NCBI lineage: Eukaryota > Metazoa > Arthropoda > Insecta > Lepidoptera > Noctuidae > Noctua > Noctua fimbriata. The sequence continues at coordinate 4,180,969 of LR990930.1, forward strand.
TAGTCAACCTCGCAAATCTCTGGTGGAAACGCAGCCTTAATTTTTCACTAGTTTAGTTCACAATTTAAGCTCCATTTTTTATACTAATGAAATTCATTATAAACAAATTAAATACACAAAAAATCTTAACGTCTTCAAAGTGAAAAAGACATTAAAATAAACACGTTTCCACCAACCTGGACTAGTAATTCGCTGCCCACTCATGATATTATGCGGCGCACTGAACTTCCACTGGTTACCGAAGACGATGGAGTCGCTGAGACTGTTTCCATCGACGGGGTTGTTCTGCGAGGGGTTGTCGCCGTCATTGCCGCCGCCGTTGGCCTGCGAAGTGTTCGAGCCGTTCTGTGCGCGCGTCGCCGCGATCGAGTTGCGAGACATCTCTAGGGAAAGACGCTGTGGGAAGGGCAGATTTTTTGTAGTAATTAGCTTTGGAACTGACATTAAAATAAATTTAAGGCAGGTACTGATTACCTGATCTACCTAAAATTACGCCTGATTAACCTAAAGCTGCACTCGCACACATATCGGCAATTCGGCACCAGATCACGATCACCATTGTAAGCTCGGTGACTGCGGTTTACTAAAGTTTGTTCAAGTCCGTGTTCATCACAACCCTGTGCTAATGATGGTTGAAGATGATCTCAAAATGACAAGTACTATTGAAAAAGTCATAAAAATTGTTTGTTTGAAGTTGTTGCGCGAAGGTATTAAAGTTAACATTTCAAAAACAAATAAGCATTTGTCAGACGAAATTACGAACGGGACGTGACGCCATTACAATACCGATTTGCGTAACTTTTTTTTGCACTGCGTTCTTTTTCTGCACAAGTTCAAGAGCCAGTACAATTAACTTACCTCTTTGAGATCATTAATCTGCAGTACATGTTGGTTCTGCATCGTGATAAGCTGGTTGATGTACCACTGCTGGTCGCGGCATCGCTGGTAGAACGTCGGCGGACGGACTTGGAATCTTTTACGTGAAAACAGATACAAATATATGAGAGAAATGTTGGAGCTTTGATGTTAAAGATAGATCTTTATGAAAGGGTCTGGTATACAAACGTACCTTAGTATAAGAGTATCAGTCTCCGGGTCCAGATACCCCTCGCTAGCCAGCAGGTCGAGCCTGAAGAAGCGGTTGTACCCCCAGCACTCGCCCACCTCGAAGTCGGACGCGAACTCCCGCACTATGTTCTTTGAGGGGTCCCGAGACACCTGGTGCAGCATCTCCACACGGTACTCGTATCTGGGACACATTGGTTGTACAGGTTCTGCTCAGGGGAATGTGGAAAGGTTTTTGAACTATGATGTGTGAATAAGAGTGTTTTTGCATTGGCCGTGTATCTAGTGGAGGCGTTGATGGCAAGTTGCCAATACAGTGTGTAAACAGACCCTTCACATAGAAGTCAACCAAGCATTCTGTACATCAAACTATTACTTTGTTTGATGTACAGAATGCTTTGTTAACGGCTTTACGCAAAAAATATTTCTGGGAATCGACTTTTTTTTTGGGGTGGAAAATCACGTTTTACGGTAGGACTCGATGGAAAGCACTCTAAGCATTGTGCTGATGGATGGATTGAATAGTACGGGGGTCGTGGAGGTGTGTAAAGTAAAAATCTTACATTAAAAACATGTATTTAAAAAAAACTTGTGAAAAAGTTGGAACTTTGACCCCCAATATCTCCGTAACTAGAAGGTTCCCAAGTATGGTCTAGAACAAAAAAAATGATCGCAAACACGGGGAGAACAAGTGCCTTTCGGTTATGTTAAGGGTCTATTTACACCCTTTAGATAGACATAGCGAAAAGTTCGACGGACGCCTAAGCTGGACAAATGACTTATGCGAATACACCCTTAGTGATCGATGTATAAATGGTTAGATTCCCATTCCCATACAAGTTATAAATAGAAGGTTGTAGTATAATTGGCTCATTTATTTTGAGAAAAAAAAATGTACTTATTGTATTATAATGAGTCTATGCTTTAAATAAATTACGCAAATAGATTATTTTCATGATTCAATTTACCAGCTGTGCGAACATTGGAGTTTGGTGGACCCAAGATAATGAAAAAACTACTACCCATTTTCTAAATTGTTTACTTACATCATTTTTGCTGCTTCTTCTTTTAAGTTGTTGAATTTCTCTCTAAAAGTTTTAAGCAACGCTAACAACAGATAGGACAGATTTACGAACAAGTAAGGCGACACAGACGATCTGAGTTTTACTAACGAAAGCTAATGTTTGATTTGAAGTAGTAGTTTTTATCTAGCTGCAACTTAACAATAGAATTGCTAAAGTATTCTTTACAGATTTATTTATACGGATGGACTAAGAATTTTTAAGAGGAACTGGTACAGACGTGATCCCAAAAAACATTTGTTGCAGGAGGCTTTAAAAAAAAAACAGTATTTGAGCTAGAAGATCAATTAGGAGACTTTCCAACGAATAGACGAGACGATCTTGCTAACCAACTTAATAAAAATTAAAAATCTTGATAGATAATGGCCGCAATGGCCGAAAATGGTGCAAGTGGGCCTAAATCTTGAGAAAACACGTTTTTTTTTTTTAATAATTTTTATCATCAGTCTAATTTCTGCTAAATTAGAAGTCTCTGACCTCGAAGATGACCCGCCTCCGCGACAAATGTTTCTTGAAGGCACTGTCTATATTCGAGTGGACAAAGTAGTCGCTAATGGATGAATTATGAAATGATAAGCTTGCTCTCCATAGATTGTGTTTTAAATTGACGAGTGATCATTTGACACCATCTGACTATGAAATACTACGCGTTCTTGTGTAGATTTATTTTTATTTAACACATATTATAGTCTGACACGAATTATTATTGTATCGAAGAGGTAATGTCCGATAGTCATTATCGACAGATCATGTCAATTTATCACTTATAATCGAAACAGAGCATTTGAAGGGAGCACGCAGAAGAGAAATAAGATGCGATTTATATAAAAGATAGTGGCGTGGACGTGGCGTATTTATTTGAGCTACTTTGAGCAGGCAAATGTACAGTAACCGACTTGAATCCATAGGCATTTTTAACCACTCTTGTTTCGTTAGTCGTATCTCTTATCGATTAACATAAAAAACATTATAGAGAGACGAGACAATCAAAAGTTTTCCCGAAGCATCCGACACTTGAGCCATCCATAAAAGGAGGTAAACCTTTTTCGGTAAGGTCATGTACAGCCAACTAAAATGAGCTAATTTATGCGCATATTGAAAAGGTTGATCGAGCCTATTAAGTTTATTGGTAAGTTATATGATTGGTTGACAAAAAAGGGGATCAGAAACTCAATCTTTCACTTGCTGATACTCCCGAGTGTTTTCCTAGTTAGTCTAGTTTAGGCGTTGACGCCGCGTGACTTACTTGACTTAAGGGCATTACATTGCTCGATGACCATGATGATTTGATCCCTGTACTGGTTTTTGTTGACTTGCCACGCACATTTCGCAAAATTTCGGTTTTTATTTATTATTTAAAAATATTAAAAGAAATAACAGAAAAAAAACAATACAGATTGTTAAGTATATCATTACGTATTTGTTGTTACAAAATTCATGCCGATCTATTCAGCCGTTACAGAGATAATTTACAATTAAGGTTGAAAAAGGACCTATTTTCTACAATTAACCAAAAAAAAAATTGAGAAGGTTTATTAAAATTTTAAACAATACAATTTATTTGTGATGAACTTAACTATAACATACTTTTATTACACGGAAAACGCACGAAGGGATTCATCAACAAGTTTCTTTGAACATACGCTGTTTTTGGGATTTGAGCCATGTAATGCCCTTAATGTCTTATGTCCCTTAGATGGGACAGAGGGCGTCGACAGGTAAAGATGACGCCGTGTAAAGCTGCGTAGTTTTATCGTTAACTATGTCGCGTTAGGCCCGGTTTCAACCAACCTGCGGAAACAAGCAGAGAGGAGAAGAGACATCCGGGAATTGACCAATCACATTGGTTTATATCTACATCGTGCCTCACATCTCTCGTGTGATTGGTCGAATCTTGGACGTCTCCTCTCCACTCGGCTAGTCTGCGCTTTGATGAAAATTGGACTTTAATGCGTCTACGCTGAGAAGAACGCCAGAGGTTTCTATACAATATGCCGTGCGGCCAAAAATCGCCGGTTGTGCCGCAGGCATAGCATCTAGTATCCTTAAGCAGTACCACAGCGAGATATAAAGATACCCTATCCCTTAGCAAGCCACGTCCTGTCTCAACCACTCTTCAATATAAACCGCGCCTCAAATACCAACAAGCTAGCACATGGAGCTACATCTAATGAGCGACCCCCATAGCCCGCAGCCCGCACTTACCTCTTGCCTACTCTTAACTTAGCAGTGCTTGCAATAACGAAACACTAAGTTATTCCACTATCACTTCATTACAGGGTACAAAGTTATCAGCAGTGGTCAGACTAGGTGGAGATTGATTTACGGTCAATAATCCAAGAAGTATGTATATGTTGACAATGGACATGCCTCCGCGATTGAGGATTTGAAGACTTTTTTGACTTCGGAACTTTAATATTATGAAGACTTTGATATCATTCTAGTCATCGGAGTAGATAGAGCTAGCTTGTTTAACTTGTCTGCGATCTACCGGAGACCCCGTATTGTTATAATTACTACACAATAAAATAATAGTATTAAATATATAACTCGGCAAATAGTGTCTTTTGTATTCATTTTGAGACACCTGTAAAATATCCTATGATATTTAAATAACATTTTTTGAAAAATATATGCTGTTTTGTTAGTCTAGTAAACCCAATCGCGACTGCTGGACATGAGGTCCTGGGTTCCATTCCCGGGTTGGGCAGTGTTATAGGGTTTTTCCACCAGGAAATTTTCAGTAGACCAGACTCCGTAGACTGGATCTGTGCCCGGCTGATGGCAATAGGCTTGCCCCTTTTTATATGGGACTTATGTTATTTTTTGAAAAAAGGCATGTCCATGATACAACTACCAAAAATCAATCTGCCTAGTCTGACCCCTGGTTATCAGGGTTGGGTTGTGCATACAAAGTCAAGTGTTCAGGTTACTGTTTCACCACTTGTAAGCTAGGATGTGCCAATATCTTGTGTTCTACTAGATTTCTTACTTGCGAAATAAAAAGGGATTCAGTGACTGCATCATGTGCCATTAAAAATACATACTACTGAAATTATTGTAAGGGTAAATTGAACTAAAATTAATAGTGAAATGTCTGCATATTTTTGGACACTTAATCTGGTAATATTGTGGTGAAACAGACCGACAAAAAATACAAAGAGAAATTACATTTGGATATTCAGATAATGCAATACAATTAGACACCAAACTTTATGCAACTTACTTGGAAGTCTCGGGCAGTCCCGCACTAAGTTCGAGGAAGACGGAGAGATAGTTGCCTCTCACGACTCCATTACCGTCAGGGTACACCTTCAGGCGCCAGCAGAGCCCGTTGACGTGTAGTGGTGCTGAGTACACGGGCGCAGCCGCGTGTTGCAGCTGAGTGAAGTTCGTGAGGGGAAACGTGCTGCTGTCGTAGCTCGGGACGATTTCACTAGGGGAGAAAGGGATGTATGGACTTTAATACTTGTAGGATACTTTGTAAAAGCGACAAGTATATAAATAAATAAAAGTGAAGTGTCATTATTTCAAAATAACCGCTTTTTACCGAAATTATATACGGTACTTATGACAAAAAGTCATTATTTTTAATTTTTGGCTGTCTTTCTGTTTGTTCCGGCTAATCTCCGAAACGGCTGGACCGATTTTGACGGGACTTTCACTAGCAAATAGTTGATGTTATAAGGAGTTAGGGTAATTTATTTTAGAAAAACGATTAGGTTTCCGTGAAAAAAAAAACCCTTGAAATTGATATCAAAATACGGAGCTAATATTTTCATAATAATTTCGTGCGGACGAAGGTCGCGGGGCACAGCTAGTATTTAGTAATTCACGGCCCTTTTGAGCATAATTTAGGAAAGTGCCGTCGTCACACCTTACCCAGTAATCGGTCATGACGTCACTCCTTCCATTTCCAGGGCTTCACCAATGTCAAGGCTAAATTTCTATCGTTTTGAGCTTTTTGACTTTTCTAGTGCTAAAATCACATTTGGAGAAACCGGATTGGTTAGCATCGAATTTTATTTTAATGAAAACTGTCCATTTTCTTGCTGACTGTACTTATTTTAAAAAACTGTGAGGAATGCAAGAAAAAACTCAAAACGTTACAGACTGTCTTATAAGACCGTTTCCTATACAACAATTAAGGTAGCACTTAATACCCCATCTCAAGAATACACCCTATATTACTCCGATCGGACACAGAATCAATCTTCAAGTCTTTGGAATTTCTGTTCCAAATATTTAAACCTCATTCTTTTTCGTCAGTTATTAAAAACAAAACAGCTGATTCTTGCAAAGGTCTCTCGACGCTGAGTCTAGTGTTGAAAAACTTAAAGTGCATTTTTGTTTAAAAATTCATAGGTGAAAACGTTTGCCTATCTGTTGTAAACACAGTCTGCAGCAGTCGAAATATTACTTACATACTAGACTATATTATCTTCCTAAACACTTTGATCGTGTTCATGCATATATCATACTCCTACGCCATGCGTTGGTTGAAGTATAAGATTACATTATATTTCTAGAATTGAAAGTATGTATTTGGGAGCCAACAACATGACTTGAACGTTTTCTTTCGCTTTGCACGTTGCAGTAATGAGCGTTAAGAGATTTATTCCATTGAAATAAGGTTTAAATTGCAATGATTGCACGCAATCGAAATATTTAAAAAAGCAGATTCAAATACATGATTTAAACATAATTGACGAAATGTGAGTGTACTATGGTAGGTCACCTCTGCCTTACTCTTTGGGGATTACAGGCGTGATGTTATGTTGTGATATATAATGTACTTGCCTGTGGAAATCTGCCGGTACTGGCGCAGTCACGAAGCTTGCCATCGGTTTCTTACGAACTTGATGAATCATCTTCGAGAGGTCACCACTCTTTGATATCAATTCAGACCTGCCAACATTACGATTTTTTTACAAAAACCTGTAAGATAAACTACTTCGTTACTGTTTCATTTTAATGATTTTATGAGACACATTAATTATGGGCCATTCACAAATTACGACAGACATGACTTTTGACCCGGGCCACGAGAAGAAAGAATGCAAAAAAAATCTTTAAAAATAATTTCAGATATTTTTTTTTCGATTTTCGTTAGTTTGTGCATGTGACGTCACGAAGCTTATGACTCGTAACGGGCAAGGTACACACACTGATGACCCCCTACCACTCCCCCACAATGTCACACTTTGTTGACCCCTACCTCCCCTTGACGTGTGACGTAAGTTGTGGATGGCACCTTATTATTTATTGTTACGGTATTGCTCGTGTTTGTTCCGGATTTCCCTCGGGATCCTCATTCGGATCTGGAGCGTAGGCCTCGAAACAACCTCGCGCGGTAATAAGGTCATGAATAAAAACTCCGCTTTCGGCAAACTACTTGTTTCCGGAAACCGAAACAAACATGTAGGCAAAACCGTAAACAATAATAAATACAGTATTACAGACAAACATGCATGATTGAATGAAGTTTCACATGCAATACTAACATATTTGGTGATGTACGTTTTCTGGTCACCCCAAAACAGATTATAGCATGAAGGTAGAAGATACACAATTAATATGAGTTTTTTATGATTAGAAATTGTTAAAAGAATGAGTTTGCTTCATGATTGCTACTTCATTAGCTTAATGTAGTACCTCATAACGATGGTGGCAAATGAAGCCTATGAAACAGTGTCAATATCCTTAAGCTTCTATCCCAATTTCGCCTAAGATATCAATAATCAACATGACCACTGAAGCAAGTCAATTCATTATCCAAGTTTAATATTTCACAGAAATGGTAGTTACACAACAGTTAACATTTATTAATTTATTATCTGGCAGGCAGTTCAGACAACTGATAGCTGCATGTACCCTGCTGTACCCCACTAGATTTTCTTCTTGCATGACGATATAATTGTTTGCCAAGACATAAACATGTGTGCTTTGTAAGGGACAATCGGTCAGAAGGTCATCTTAGAGGCTTTATTAATCAACGAACAAAGTAAAAACTGATAAAATGAGGTACCAATTTAACTTAACAGAGCAGTATATTCCACATAACTACCTAGTACTGGAGTGCAGTTGATGTTCTATCTCCTGTAGCAGATGTTCGAGTTGCTCTGTCTCCTGGGTGAGGGTATTCTTCTGCCCCATCAGCGTCAGGAGTTTGGCCTTCAGTGCGGAATCAAGACGTGATATCATGAGTTCTACCGCGTTCCGAATCTCGCGTACGCGCTCGTCTTTGGCTGCGCGTACTGATTCTACATTGCGCTCCTGTGAAAAATATTTTGTTTTAAAGTGGAAGCAAAGTGTTTTTTGCAATTTTCAGGTCAGTGTCAGGTTGTATGTTGATGAAAATAGGATTCGCGCAAGTAACATGTATGTAGTTACAGAATTATAATCATTAAAATCATCATACTACCCTCTAAGCTCATTTAACCCCATTGAATGACTTTTTCATGAAATAGTTATTGAATTGGGTTTAATGAACTAAGAGGGTTGTATTAATGATTGTAATTCTGTCACTACAAATTGCAAAAAACGTAAGAAAATTTGAATGTTGCAGGTTACCCTGACGCTTCCACCGTAGTTACTAAGAGTGAATGTTAATTTTGGTGAATGCTGAGAGTGGTAAATAAAAATATATTGTGTTGAAACTGACATGGGCTTGGATGGTAAGAAAAGAATTTTACACTTTGTAACAAACAAAAACCTTTTGTAACTTATTAGAATCACATAAGATTTGAAGCCTGAATGTGATGTTCCAAACAGCAGCTTTCTTGAGTACACCTTAAGACAAAATAAGGCTAAAACTCTGTTGGTGTTTCATGTTAAGATGAATTAAAGCTCATTTGGTTGTACAGCCTTATCTGGCAATGTGAGGGTAGTCTTTCAGCATAAATAATATTGTATCCTGCCTCAAATATTGTCATACCTTTACCTTTATCTCTGAATATTACCTCAAAAGCGAAGAAATCTAATATTCATTTGTGTAAGCGATTGTACAAACCTTACAGAAAGAAACATCATTTATCAATATGTTTAGGCAATGAAATATAATATAGGGAATATTATATTTAAAAACAATAAGCCTCGAGACAATCAAGAAATATCATAACTAGTTATGACATCAATAATAATTAATTATGCATTTGTGTATGCATGGCAACAGAAATAACTTAAGTTACAATGGAACAATAAAAGTGTGTTTTTGTTTTTTCCTTCATGTTTGGGACCTTAGAAATAAAATCTTACCACATCCTGCACCAGACTAATCAGCTCCATCAGTCTACGTCTTAACTGGGACACTTCGTCACGGATCTGAGTGACATGTTGTTCATACACCTCTTCTAAGGGCTTGAAGGTGTGCCCCGAGTGAGTGCCACCCCACAGAGCACACTGGTGGCAGATGCAGCGCCGGCATGTCCAGCAGTAAACCGTCAGCTTCTCCTGATGTGTTTGGCACCTGTTCAGGGTGCTTTACAAGTGTTTATTACATCCTTCTACGAGAAGAATATGGATTATTTTATTAATTCCACAGTGTTTGATTATTTCTTGAAATGATGTTTGTGAAAAAAAAAATCTTAATAAACAAACTAGTCTAGTCCGGAACAAATATTATATATTATTTTTGGAATAGAAATATTGGTCAGAGTCATCTCAGGTTTTCTGAGTATTTTTAGTCAGAGATGTATGATGCCAGAAGTGTATGCAATAATCACCTATCTCTGAAACTCTCCCTTTGACTAGCTGAATTGCTCTGCTGCATAGTCTCGATTTGCTGCGTGACCTCCTCGACCCAGCGGCAGTTGACGAGCTCGTGCAGGTGCAGGGACGCCCTACAGTGCGGGCACTGTGATCGCTGCTCTGTCAGCCATCGCCGCACGCACGCATAGCAACACAGTTTCGAGCAGTGAGGGCACAGGTGTGCGTCCACCAGCTTCTCCATACAGATGAAGCAGCGGAACACCTCCGCCAATGTCTGTAACCATCATTCCATTCAAAACTCTCGTCAACTCAACATAACTGTCAAATATGTAGGCCACATCGATTTACCTCAACGATCTGTTCTTCGCCACTTCCATTCCCTTTGTCTCCTCGCGAGGCCATATTAAAGGTTTGCTTTCTTACTACGGGGTCGAAGAAGAATTCACCATAATTTAGACATGTTTATATATTTCTAAAATAACAATTGGACATGTTTCGCAATGCGAGCGACAATACACGAAACCACTTCCGCGTTCGAATATCAATCGAATCAAAATAAAAACAAAAAAATGGTGCTTTTGAGCAACTGTTAAAATTACCCTATAACATAATTTTCCTCAGTAACCAATTAACAAAAAATACGAGTTTGGAATAATTTAATATGTAAAATATCGCATCTTATTTTGCTATGGTATTCACTAATTTCAATTATTTATTTCTGCTAAACTTCCGACCACAAACCCCGTTTTCGAAGCCGTCATCAATTTTTCTTACACCAATATTTCCCCAATAAACGGGTAACGAAGCTGGTAGCACTGTTGAACAAGCGATGTTGCCATTTATAAGAGTTCAGTAAAATAAATCGATCGAATTTAGAGTTTGCGTTCCAAAAACAATGATTTTGCACTTGGATATGTTCATAACAAAGTTTATCAAGAACCACCTTTACGCTGTTGTTTTTTGGTCTGACTGTAACCTAAACCTAGTAATTTTTCGTCATTTCTCGCGAAGCATTCTCGCAGCCATTCTCATTATTCATCCACTATGGATTTGCAGCTATTGCTACAAACAGTGACAGTCAGTGACTTACTCATTGGAGATTAAAAAGGTTTTACTTTTGTCAATAATTGGAGAACTCATAGATCACTGTTTGTCCTTTGTAAGATCTAAATCTAAATGTGTTGTACATACTAGAGATTATATTTATGATGCTCTGTGTACTAGACGCACGCAATCTATCAAAACATACGTTTGTAGTGAGAATCTAGTAGTCGAATAATCTCATCGCACGCTACCATTTTGATCCAAATATGTCAGCTGTAAGAAGTCGAATCATTCTTAAATAGCCACTATTTCAGTTCAATTCAAATGTATGAAAAGTAAAATTAAAAATTATTTAAAATAAAAAAGTGGATATAAACTGGCAATGACCGTGCACGCACTGACGGAGTTACGTCACTTATGTCATATGTCTAATTTAACGTGATAACCTCTGAAATGTTTTCATATTATCGTTTTTATCATAATTATTTTTTGTGGTGATAATAAGGGTGGTTTTTAGAATATTTATAATACTAGATTACAATTTGAAAACATGTAAGTCGTATTTCAATCAGTTATAACTAGTGCTTCAACAAAATAACTTGCAAATATTTACTCATTTGAAATTAAGCTTTGGATGGAACTGCATGTTATTAAACTCCCAGTGTCATCTTAATTTGAGTTTAGTATTGGTTACAGTCTTGCGTCGGACCGTTGTTGTACTTGTACTGTTGCCATAACTATTTAAAGAACACAAAAACAAATATTGATATTTTTTGTAAATTTCAGAATGTTGATCTAAAAGGCGTGTAACGACAGAATGTTCTATAAAAAAGTGATGCACTGCACGATCTGCCTGAAACATGGCACTGTCGGAATTTCTGGGGTAAGCTTTTCGCAAACTATTACTTAATTTTTACAGATGACAGGAAAGGTTAATGGTGGAATGGTGATGTGTTGTTTGTTATCTTTAACATGATAGATTATTGCGTTTTATCTTTATCTTATGATTATGAAACTATGCTAGAAACATGAGAATTATATTCTTATTGTGCTAATCATGTTAAGCATTAACACCCCCTTAGAAATATTTTTTTAGGCAATATGCCAAAGTTTATTGTTTATTTTAAATCATTCTTGAATTTCCTGAATTTGAATCAAATTCTACATTCATTTTTTTTTAATTTTTTTTTCGGTGTTTTGATTTAACAAAACACCATAAAAATAACATTACATAATTGCAGAGAGCCATTGAAAAAAAAATAAGATTTTAAAAGAAATATCCCAAGAATTATAGATTATTAAAGGGTTCAAATAAATATTCTGAAACACATACAAATAATAGTAGATATTGCTTATTTTATTAAAATACAATCCTTACTTAGTTAACAGGAAAAACATTGTAAAACTATACAATGTAACTAATATTTTTAATGTCATTGGTAGTGTTTTTCTTATCTTATATAAATTTAGAATTTCTGTACTTTTTGGGGTTTCCCTCTTAATGACAATAACAATTAAAAATAAAAATTCCAGCGAAAATAGTGGGTATTAAAAAGAGTATGTTTGAAGTTAGGCAGAAGTTAATTATATTATACACCATGTTCTTCACATTATCCATAAACTTTGGCAAACGCTTCTAAAGCTTTTACAAAATAAATCTTATAAAGGAAGTAGTACTTAAAAAGGCTTTGTTACAAAGATATTTGTAATTTCATGTAATGAAATTTAATTGAGCTATGCAGTAAGAAAGGGTCTTAATTTGGCCTATGTTGCCACTTAGTGCAATTAAATTATCAAATGCTATTTGCATTTCATTTGCATGTACAAGAAGAACCCAAGAGTAAATAAAAAAAGAATAAGAATTCATTAATGTGTCCTTAATGAAAAATACTTATTTCTATGGTCTGAACATCTGGTTGAAGTTTATGTACAACAGGACCGGAACACAGTGTAAAAATTGTCAAATCTGGGGACAGTCTTATGTAATTTAAATGTTAAAAAAACGTTGTGTCTCAGCCTACTTAAATGAAGGATTTTGCATTTTAATCTTTAGCTTTCTTTTTAATCTACTGGCTGTATTGACTATTTCTTCACAGATTAAATAGTTATATTTTGGTAGCAACTGAAATCAGTGATTGAGCTCTCAAGTATTAATGTATCTCAATCAAATTAATACACTGTACATCTACTTATCTTCATTTATAAAACAGCGAAATGCTACCTACTACTAGGTACTCTCAGCGTAATAGGTACCTCCAAAATCTCCAAAATTGTTATTAAAAAAACAAAAAAATTACATCAATGATAGCTAAAGGTTAATAAATAAATAAAAAACTAATGAAACAGACACTTATCAAAAACCTCAAGTGATTTTTGAAAAATAATTTATCAAAATCGAACTTGGTTTGGTAATAAGGCATTTTATAGCAAGGAGTGGTGACAATAAAACCATTTGGCCATTACACCCCTGGCAATGAGCCTCGGTTTTAATCGAAAACGATTAACAACTTCTGCAGTCACGAATTAAGTAGGTACCTAACTGAACAGAGCAGCTTTGTCTGAAAAATTTTTTTGGCACTTTAAAAATCAGTTTAGGCTTTGGATAAACGGAAATCAGAACGAATCTCCTTAACAAGCATAATACCACGCTTTATCTTAATGAGTAAACTGTTTAAATAGATGGAACATGGTATTTGCCTGCTCATATTACGGGCGTAATGAACTTCTTCCTGCAGTAATGTCTTGCGTCTTAGTCTGTAGTTCTTATACAACATTAGTTTTAGTATATTCGAAACCTGATACACGTGTCTAGTATTTTTTTGTAAAGATATGTAAAAAATTTCAAAACTGTATCATGAAAAATCACAAAGTTATAAGCTTGTTCTGTTATCTAGTTGTCCGCACAAAATCGTGGTCACCATCCAGCGCGCGCCTCCAGCGCCGTCTTGAGCTCATTGATAATAATAATTTGGCAGTAGGTACCTAAATTATTGCGATAGGTACTTAAAGTCGCTCGGTGTCCAACTTTTAACTTTTTTAAATATTTTTGGGTAAAAATATAACATGGTTTAAAAATTTTTGGAATCGATTCAGTTACTTATTCTGAACAAACTATATTCAGGTTTCGCATATACTAAAAATAATGTTGTATACTCAATGTCATGCAATTATCGGGTTGTTTTTACGGAGCTTTTCACTAAAATAATATTTACACTTTCGAAGAAATCGGGCCGCGTATTGTTTAGGAATATTCCGTAGTGCAAATCTATCCAAAAGACGACCTCTGTTATCTTTTACTCCTAATTTTAAACTGTTAACGTTTTGATTAACGTCCTGCCTAATTCCAGAACGGCATACTTCTTCAGCAACTGGCAAGGATATCGACGTCACAATGTTGGAACAGCAAACTGCCACTGACGACACAAACCACGACTACGGTAAAGAGCAAAAATGTACCGCCACAGGACAACAGAATGTGGAAGGAAACTCCTTCACTCGACAGAAAGAATCAGATGGGGAACTATTGTATGATGCTGTCCAAGTTTCGGTTAAGTTGTAAGTAAAAGTAGACTTATATTTCCAGCCTAGGAATTTGAGACTTCGGACTCGTTCGGGACAAAGATGTATGTAGAATTTGTAAAGGATGTCCCAAAGATCTGTCAATTCTATTCTTAGCTCCAAAACATGGTGCTTCTCTGCCAGAAGTCTCATTTCATAGCGAGATCACCTATCGCTTTTAAGCCACCCAAAAATTAGGTAGAATCCCTTTTCCCAACAAAATGAGCGCCACCAAATTTAAAATATCGGGTTCGGTAGTCACGGACAGTGCAAGATCGATACAGCCGCACTGCAATAACAATTCAACTATTTCTAGACTTTAGACATTCCCTTTGTTTGCCGCCACTTTGTATAAACACTCTCAAGTCGTCGTCCAACCGATTCTAAAACAAACGCCCGTCCCACATTCTATGTTGAAGTATTTAGATATCAACAACAATTACATTAACTGTTAACATTCCTGACGCGGCTTATCAGTTGCGTGGATAATCAATACTATTATATATTTAGTAGATCAAGGCACACGAGGTAGACTGATAGCGCATTAGGAGCGCCCGTCCTGGTCGTTTTCGGTCATGGCGGCAAATCTCAGCACAGAATTAAAAACAGCAAGTCACTGTTATATTTCGATGGGAGGGCAATACAAAGTGGCCTGCCCAAAATAGATCAAGTGCAAGACCAACGGCTTGACGTGCCAGTGACGCGCCACAAACCACGTGTAATACTGCTTAATTGCGCATTATCTATGTAATCTTTGAGGATGATCTCATGACATGATATCTTAACCTCATAATTCATCGATAAATAGGAGGAAAATGTCAAGTAAATGTTTTCGAGTTGGAAAATCCAAATAGATACAATTTTATGAGACTGGATTTATATCCATGACACACACAGACTGCAAGACACTCCAAGAAAAGTAAACAATTCCGTCAAGTAACTGTCGCAATTTGGATCGAATCGCGTGTGACTAAAAGACGCCGACCCCAAATATAAGCATGAGACAAGGGCAGGAAGATGTATGGTGATGAACTGACGCAATTTGGATTAAAAATTCTGTTTATGCAACAGTAATCTGTAATACGTAGGTACACGTAGTAGATATAATCCGATAACCCGTTGTTTGGAAATATAGCGACACTAGTTTACTAACATTGCTATCAACTTCTACGATATTCTCTGAAAATTTAGATGATACCTACTACATAACGTTACAATGGCGGCAGAGTACTGCTCGAAGCTATGTTAACCTAAATAGGTACGCATGGGAATCATCGACACGACAAAGAATGTCATTGTTACTTTTCAAGAGATGAATACCTACCTGAGTACCTGATGTGAGGTGGCGCTTGAAAAGAGATTATGGAAAGAGGGGAGGCCTTAACCCAGCAGTGGGACCTAAATTGTTAGATGCTTTTTCTTTTCAACCTGAGAAAATGCATATATTTTATGTTCACGTATGATTTTTTTCGCGGCCCTGCACTCGGGTTATCCGCTTTCGGCTATGAAAAGATCACCACCTCTTGTTAGTGTGGAATTCCTACGAAACATCACGTTTGTGTTCCCCGAAGTTTTGGCCCGAGGTCGAGGTGTATAGTAACACCCACATTTAGCCAGTTATGTGTAAGTCCCATAAGTCATGGTAAAGGCATGTAATGCAGAGGAATGAGGAAAATGTTACGAGGAAAGTTCAAAGTTTTGGGTTTTTCGATAAGAGTAGGGATAAAAAAAGAAAACCCCGAGTAACATGGGACAAAGGCAGGAAGCTATTGATGATAAGAGTAGGGGAGTCTTCCCCTGCTCTTATAGAAAACCTACCTAAGAAAGGATGGATTCACTGTGTGAAAGATGCTGGAATTTGGAACAGAAAGAATCTAGAATAGGGGCAGCGGAAGGCCTCTGGCCTATTGCTATCAACCTGGCATAAAACTAGAATCACAATCATCGTAAATGCGAAAAAATTATGAGCTGTCCCATATATTTGGGTCGAGTAGGAAATGAAATTTAGTAATGTTTAGTAAATAAGCTGATAATTTTTTTCGCATTTATATTATTGGACCCATGGAGGAAGTGGTTCAGTTTGATGGGCTGCTGCATATCCTTTCATATGACTATACCCTTTATGTTACATCCTGTATAATAGTGCTAATTAAATTGTTGCTTTTGTTCCAGCGTTAGTAGTGATGTCCTCGATGGCCGGGTATGCGCTCGCGCCCGCGCCCTTCGACCTGACGACGTTCGCGTTATGCGCGATCGGAACGGGCCTCACTTCGGCGGCCGCCAATTCTATCAACCAATACCACGAAGTACCATTCGATGCTCAGATGTCTAGGACTAAGAATCGAGTACTGGTCAAAGGATTACTTGAGTAAGAGCCTTTTTTGTATGTTTAAATTTTAATGTCCATCTAGGTACTTACATCAAAATTACTTTTTTTTACTAGATTCTTACATCAACACTAATATTACTGAGAGGTCAAGTTTGTAAGTTTAGATGTAGAGGGTAATCTTCGGCTCTACTGCTCTGATTCCATAAAATCTTTTACTAACGGGAATATACATTATTCCAAGTGTCATAGGTAAATTTAAAAAAATAACAGTGCGTTTCACTAGGATAATTTCTAACACAACGCGAGCGAAGTCGCAAGCAAAGGTTAACACTAATAAAAAGTAATTACTTAATAATAAAAATGACATTAAATGTCATTAATAATAATGACTTTATACTACGTTAGTAGGTACGTCGCGAAAGCATTAATTAAATAAAGATTCGGCGCGTGTATTGGGATTTATGACTAATTATGGTCCTTTATTTAGATAATATTAAATCGTAATTATTTTTACTGAACCAAGTACTCGCTTAGGCATAATCATAATATTTTAAACTAATTGGTTTAGTCTCCATTGCGTGTAGTTAACAATATGTAGTAGTAGTATTTATTGTTGTATATTTTTTTGTGCTGTTATTGCCCTCAAAGTTAAAAAATTCTTGTATATTGGTAATGATACAGAAATAAAATATTTCAATAATAGACTAGATTAACGTCCCTACCAAATCAACAAAAATGCGTAGTCGCGTATTCAGAGCAATTTCGCAACATCAAACGTAAACAATGTTGCTCACCGTTCAGCTTTTGTTTCTCAATAAATTCGACCCCCGAAACAAAAAAACATGTTGAAACAAAGTAAGGCAACTTTGTTTCCCAATAAATTTAGAGACCCCATAACAATTTTATTCACCGTACTCAAACTGTACGCTATTACTTGTATGCTATGCTTAGCAGCAGTAACTTCAGGCTTCGATTCCCATGTCGGGCAAAGTATTGAGTTTTTCTGTCAGGAATTTCTCAGTATCAGCCACTGAGTCTGGATTTGTGCTCGGTTTATGGCAATAGGCTTTTAGTGTATGCGTGTTCTTATTTAGTTTAGAGTTCCTGTGACCTTGGAGATAGGTGGTGACCATGAAATCAAATTACTTGTCGCGAATATATACTGAGTTTATTACGTCACATACAATACATGTTATGCGTACCGCGGTGGGAGACCGACTGTGGCGACGCGACGCGGTGTGTGGTGGCCTCTGGCCTACCTGCTGACTCGACTTAACGTAACGTATCGGGTCGCCACAGCTATTCCCCCTTTTTTTTAAAATTGAAATACATAGAAATCTTTTGTAATTACATTGTTTTTATACTGTTACCTTATACTCTTAACATCTATATTCTATGAACTATGTTTTCCATTGAAAAGAGTCTTAGTTAAAACATATAGGAAACCACAATGGGTGTCACGTGGAATAAGACTTTGTAGCAAAAAGAAAAGGGCACTGCTATGGCAGTATAGACTGCATCCCAGTGACGCAAGTAGAGATAAATTTAAAAAATACTCTACAACGTACAAAAAAATAATTAGACTGACTCAACGCGCTCAAAATACACATAAAATCAAAACATCAGTAAACAAAATAATAACTACATGGGAAATAATTAACAGTTCCAAAGTGAATGTACCGAAGGAGGCTATTACTCAAATTCAAGTAGGCGATAAAATAGTAACTAATCCAACTGAAATAGCAAAAGCGTTCAATATTTTTTTTATAGAAAAAGTCAAACCTGTTCCTGATTGTGGTAAAATGTTAAAAAAAAAGTATACCTAAAAATAACAACTCCTTATTTATGCCACCAAGTAGCCACCAGGACATATCAAAAATTATTAAACTGCTTAAAAATACAAAGAGTACAGGACATGATGATATTTCCACACATATAGTCAAAGAAGTAGGTGACATCATTAGTAAACCTCTAAGCCATATTCTAAACCTATGCATAACTGAAGGCGTATACCCAGAACACCTTAAAATTGCCGTCTTAAAACCACTACTGAAAAAAACCGAGAAGATGTCAATGGAGTCATATAGACCAATAGCGCTTGTACCTATACTATCAAAAGTATTGGAAAAATATCTATATGGACAAATATATATATTTTTGGAAAAAATGAACATTTTAACAGATGATCAAAAAAGTTTTAGAAAAAGTAAGACAATAAATATGGCAATCTATGATTTCCTAAACAATGTAGGAGAAAATGTTGATAAAAGGCGTCCAGTATGTTCAGTGTTCTGTGATATGACACAGGCATTTGACTACGTGGACCATAAAATATTGTTAGATAAATTAGATAATTACGGAATCAGGGGAAACGTTCTACAGTTGATTGAATCATACCTCAGAAATAGGAAGCAGTATGTTGAAATAAGTCAATGCAATCATGTAACTAAAGAAGAGCAGATATTTACATCCAAACGCAAATCAGTTATGTATGGCTTTCCACAAGGGAGTGTCCTGGGTCCTCTACTATTCATAATTTATATTAACGATCTTCCAAATGTAACAAATAATCCGATGTCACTTTTTGCCGATGATAGCACAGTAACGATTAAATGCATGGATGATCGAAATTATGAAGATGAAATAAATAATACAATTGTTTCCATTACTACGTGGCTAAGTAATAATAATCTTAAAATAAACCTCGATAAAACAAAATTAATGATATTCAGTCAGCGTTTGAACATTAATAATAACCTGAATATACATAACAATAACAAATAGATAAGTAGAGTGGATGTAAGTAAGTTCCTAGGGCTCACAATAGATAAAAAAATAAACTGGAAACCACATTTGGAGGAGTTAAGCAAGCGACTGAGTAAATCAGCCTTTATGCTCTGCAAAATCGCTCCTGTGGTGTTCACTAGAAACACTAGTTAGGGTTTAGAATAAAACCACCAAATTATCAGTAAGTAGATGAACTACTTTAAGGGTACGTGCACTCGCCGCCCGGGATAAGTGAGGACTAGTCGACACGTAACCGTAAAGCGTCACGCTACGTTTATTAGTATATCACAGCTCCTGTTCTGGGTGTGGATGCCAAGCTCACGGCGTATCATGGAATAGTTGGTCCTCTTCTAAGATTTGGTGTTATCTTCTGGGGAAACTCAACCCTCAAAGAGTTAATATTCAGGTCACAGAAGAGATGTATTAGAACCATGTTCAGCTTAAAAACAACCGACTCATGCAAGCCATTCTTTGTGAAATATAAAATTTTTACCCTCCCATCATTCTATATCTTTGAAATTGTGATATTCGTAAAATCTAACCCGCATCTCTTTAAGAAACAATCAGACATGGATAACCGCAACCGGCGCGATAAATATAAGCATAGATTGTGTGGGAGACCATCCAATACAGCACTAATGCGTAAAAGTGTTTTCTGTATGGCTCCACGTATATTTAACCACCTTCCACAGGCACTCAGAGATATAACTGTCACTAACTTATTTAAAAAAAAACTAAAAGAGTATTTAGCAGCCAAATGTTTCTATAATATTGCTGAGTTTCTAATGGAGAAAACATGCTAATTCTAATCTAATTCTAATATGGGGGCGATGTTTGGTTCTGTTGACTGTTGTTAGATTTTTATCTTATTTTGACATCTGAATTATTATTTTTTTTTTAATAATTGGTCTTCTAATTTTGTTTAATTGATATTTGAAATGCTTATGCTGTACCTATATTATATTTAAATGTAAGTTAATGCAATCGTTGACAAATGAAGTTCAATTAATTTTAATTTTTTTATGTGTTTATTAATTATCAGTTACAATTCATTTTATATTTGATTAAATGTTATTATAATACATATTTGTACGCCGTAAAGGTAAAACATGACTGTGATCCTTTCTGCAATGTACTTAACATCTTGCATGCTTTGTGTGTGCATACTCATGTTTCTGACAAATAAATGAACTATGAACTATACTTAATTATAATCGGAGCTTGGTCATCATTCTGCAACAACGATAACAAGTAAGCATAACATAAATTTATTATAATGTAACATAATCTGCTGTAAACACTGAAACTTAACACACTTGTTTGTTACAAGTACAATGTTGTAATCGTATTCTTAGTATTACTTGCTGATACAACAGTATGTGAAACATATTATAGGTAATTTTGATTTAAACAGTAGTCAAGTTACTTTGATTTTGTTTTAAGTTAAATTACACAAATAATAACATAATTAACATACCAATATTTCTAGCGTTTTATTATTATTGTTGTCTTGGTTGCTGTATAGCAACTACAGAAACTTCCGTATGTACAGTTTTAACTTGATACTGCATCCAGTTTGCGCTCCATGATTTACACTTTTGTAGACAAAAATACAAGAACATTATTCCGCATAAAATAAGTACTGCCAACATGATGGATCCGTACATCTTTACATCATCATCATCATTTCAGCCGAAAGACGTCCACTGCTGGACATAGGCCTCCCCCAAGTGTCGCCACATTGACCGGTCCCGTGCGACTCGCATCCAGCGGATCCCTGCAACCTTCACCAGGTCATCGGTCCACATAGTGGGAGGCCTTCCAACGCAGCGTCTTCCGGTTCGCGGTCGCCACTCCAGAACTTTTCGGCCCCATCGGCCATCCGTTCTGCGAGCAATGTGCCCTGCCCACTGCCACTTAAGTTTGGCTATTCTTCGGGCTACGTCGGTTACCTTGGTCCTCTTGCGGATGTCCTCATTTCTGATTTGATCACGCAAGGAAACTCCGAGCATAGCCCTCTCCATTGCCCTTTGGGTGACTTTAAGCCTTCTGATAAGGCCCATTGTGAGCGACCACGTTTCGGTCCCGTATGTAATCACTGGCAACACACACTGGTCATAGACTTTCGTCTTGAGACACTGCGGTGAGTTGGACGAGAAGATACCACGCAACTTCCCGAACGCTGCCCAGCCGAGTCGGATTCGACGATTGACCTCTTTCTCGAAGTTAGACCTACTTAACTGGATCGTTTGTCCCAGGTAGACATAATCGTCTATAACTTCGAGTGTAGAGTCTCCGATCTTGATAGGAGTGGGTGTTACATGGGCATTCAACATGATTTTGGTTTTGTCCATGTTCATTTTAAGACCCACTCTTTCGGAAGCTCTACTAAGGTCATCGAGCATTGTACTGAGGTCCTCCATGGTCTCAGCCATGACCACTATATCGTCAGCAAATCGAAGGTGAGAGATGTACTCGCCATTGACGTTGATGCCTAGCCCTCTCCAGTCCAGAACCTTGAAGATATCCTCCAGTGCAGCGGTGAACAGTTTCGGAGATATGACGTCTCCCTGTCTCACACCTCGCTGTAGAAGGATAGGTTCCGAGGTCTGGTCCTGAAGTCGGACTGACATGGTGGCGTTTTTGTACAAACACTTCAGCACCTCGATGTACCGATAGTCGATTTGGCACCGTTGGAGAGACTGCAGTACAGCCCAAGTCTCGATCGAATCGAAGGCTTTCTCGTAGTCCACAAACGCTAAACAGAGAGGCAGGTTATACTCTTCGGTCTTCTGTATAACCTGCCGCAGCGTATGTATGTGGTCTACGGTGCTAAAGCCTTTTCGGAATCCGGCTTGTTCGGGAGGCTGAAAATCGTCGTGGCTGCGCGCGAGACGATTCGTGATGACTCTTGAGAACAACTTGTAGACATGGCTTAGAAGTGAGATGGGCCTATAGTTCTTCAGCCGGGCATTGTCGCCCTTTTTGAAGAAGAGTACCACCACACCCCTGCACCATGCCTGCGGCGTTTTCCCCTCGAGTATGACGGAATTAAACAGCTTCTGAAGGGCCCTAAGTACCGGTTTTCCACCCGCCTTCAGGAGTTCGGCCGTAATTCCGTCATCACCCGGTGCCTTGTTGTTTTTAAGCTGTTTAAGAGCCATCCTAATCTCGTACAGGCTGACATCCGGAATGTCTTCGGTATAGTGTCGGGTCAGTCTAGCTCTTGGGTCGTTAGCTAGAGTTGCAACGGGCTTTCTAGTTGAACTGTACAACTGCCCATAAAAACTCTCGATCTCCCTCAGCAGCTCCGGTTTGGTGGATACGATCCTGCTATCGTCGGTCTTCAGTTTCGTGAGCTGGCTCCGCCCAATAGCCAGATCTCTTGAAAATACCTTGGAGCCTTTATTCCGCTCAATAGCGTCTTTAATACGCTCGGTATTAAAGCGGCGGAGGTCGCTCTTCAAGGATTTAGAGATCCGTCTATTGAGCTGCCGGTATTTCCACGCCTCGTCTGAAGACTGCAGGATCATCTCACGCCGCTCCTTCATGAGCTCGAGAGTATGATCAGAGAGCTTTTTGTTGTGTGCACGACGTGTCTTGAAGAACTTAGACAGTCGTATGGACAGTTTCCACGAACCCATCGTTGCATTCGTCCACTGAGCTTCCTAGGCACTCGAAACGATTCTGGAATTCAAGCTGAAAGCTCTCGGGGTTTTGGATCTAGATCTGTGCTGGACGGAGCGTAGACTTCATCAGTCGAGACCTTTCAAGCTTTATATTGATGTTCAATGTGCCTCTTACCATGCGGTGATCGCTCCCGGTTTTCACCGAATTGATCACAGAGACATCATTGAACATTTGCTTCTTGGTTGACATGATGAAGTCAATCTCATTTTTAGTTGCACCATCGGGACTCTGCCAGGTCCACTTCCTGTGCTCGCGCATTTTGAAGAAGGAATTCATCATATAGAGGCCCTCCTTCTCCATAAAACTAGCCAGTTGGTGACCCCGGTGGTTCCGACGTCCAAACCCAAATTGCCCCACCTGCAGCTCATCTCCGTCTCGTTTGCCCAGTTTTGCGTTGAAGTCCCCCATGACAACGGTGAAGTGAGTTTTGAAACCATGCAGGGCTTTAGAAATATCCTCATACATGGTCTCCACTTCGTCGTCGGGGTGTGCCGAGGTCGGAGCGTAGACCTGTATGACCTTCAGCAAATATCTTGAGGATATTCTGAGTATAAGGTACGCCACCCTGGTCGACACACTCTCGATCTTCACCACGTTATTCACGAGAGACTTGTGGACGATAAACCTAACACCACCCTGGGACTGCCGGTCACCCTCTCGGAAATAGAGCAGGCTGCCGGATTTCAGGATTATCGTGTCCTCACCCTCTCTTCGGACTTCAGATAATCCCACAATACTCCATCGCAGCCTGCTCAATTCCTCTTCGAGTTCCGTTATCTTCTCGTCGGTCCGGAGTGTACGCGTGTTGTATGTTGCCAGGTCAAGTCGTCGGTACATCTTTACGCTTGCTTCCAAATTACTGGTACTTGCGCTGTTAGCTCCGTTTTGGGCTATAATAATCTCCTCCGGTTTAGTGACTGTTGTACCCATTTCTGGACGTAAGTATGGGTCAGTTACGATCATAAAGAGAAACTAATGAAATGTTTATTTGTAAGCAGTTCTCATGATTTTAAATACATAGTTTCAAGTAGTTGACAGAAATCTTACGGGCGGTTTCGTAACTCGGCCACTACGTGTGGTGTAAGTGTTAAGCTTCACGCTCGTAGCGGATTCATTATGTTGACAGTTTTGGTTTACATGAGTATCCTTATAATTATTAGTTTTACCTGAACAACCTTGTCCTTCAGTTTGCTTATCTACATTTAATATGTAAGCAGGTTTAAGTCTGTCAATAGACACTGAATTTTCCTTACCAAATACATCTATTATAAACGATTTTTCTCCTCTGCTAATGACCTTAAACGGGTGTGTGAGTGACTGCCTAACCATATCCTGCCTTAAGAAAACATGTTCACATTGTTGTAAATCTTTGTGTACGAAAATAGTTCGTGAATCTCTCAGGGCAGTTGGTCTACGTCTCAGATCATTAATGGTATGGTGTAGGTTATTTACGAATGTATATGAACTATTATTTTCCGCTATATTATTATTGTAGAAATCGCCTGGTAATCTTAACTTTGTACCATACGTTAATTCCGAAGTGCTGACGCCTGTATCTGTGCGCGGCACTGCGCGAAGTCCAAACATAACAGTAGGCAATTCTTTGTACCAATTGAAATTATTATTTAACCTAGCTCTTAACGCTACCTTTAATGTTCTATGCCACCTTTCTATTATCCCATTACTATGGGGATGATAAGCGTTTGTGCGCAGTTTTTGTATCCCTAATAACTTTGTGAGGTGAGTAAATAATGAGCTTTCGAATTGTCTTCCTTGATCTGTCGTAATGCGACGAGGACAACCGAATCGCGTAATCCAGTTGTCGTAAACGTTTTTGGCCACGGTTTCTGCCGTGATGTCTTGCAAAGGTATTGCTTCTGGCCAATTGGTAGCTCCATCTATCATAGTTAGTAAGTATTTATAGCCTTCCGGTGTGTATGTGCTCAAACCTTTGATTTGGCGAATATCGTCCTAATTCTGACATCGTATGGCGATGGACTTTTGACTTTTGACAAGGAATGCAAGTTTTTGTCCATGCCGAAATGTCTTTATTCATTGATAGCCAATAGAATTTTTCTGTAATCATTTTCTTCGTGGTTCTGTTTCCTGGATGACTAATTTTATGTAATGATTCGAAAGCTAGTCTACGGAAATTATGTGTTAAATAGGGTCTGCTATTCTTATCTGATACGTGACAGATTAATGACTTTTTGCAATTTGGTAAGTAAATTTCCCTGAATTGCGAAGTGTCTTTTGTTTGTTGTATCAGTGATTGTAATTCCTTGTCCTTACTCTGTTCAATTGCTAATTCATTGTAATTAATACTAGTAGGACAGTTTATAGTTTCTATCCGAGATAACGCGTCTGCAACTATGTTACTTGACCCTGCTATGTGACGTATGTCTGTAGTGAACTCACTGATATAGGATAAATGTCTTGTTCGCCGTGGAATTTATTTTTCAGTAGCTTTTTTGTGAAATGCAAAAGTTAATGGTTTATGGTCGGTATAAATAATTAGCGGACGCCCTTCAAACGTTTTTCGGAAATACTGAACTGACATGTAGATAGCTAATAATTCGCGATCATAAGTCGAATATTTCTGTTGTGCGTCCGTCATTTTTTTAGAAAAATAACCTAAGGGTTCCCAGCGCTGATCTACTTTCTGTTGTAACACTGCGCCCACGCACGTACCTGATGCATCGGTCATGAGCGCGAGCGGGGTGTCGGGTAGCGGATGCGATAACGTGACTGCATTTTTAAGGCTGGTTTTACACCGTTCGAAATCTTTGTTTGCTGTATCAGTCCAATTGATTTTTGATTTATCGTTACGCTTCGCGTTATGTAAGTATTTATTTAGTTCTGTGTGAATTTCAGCGGCATTTGGAATATGTGACCTGTAAAAATTTATCATTCCGAGAAAGCGTCTCAGGTCTGATATCGTTTCTGGCTTAGGGTAATTTAAAATAGCTTCGACTTTTTCTTGCAATGGGCACACGCCCTTAACTGATACTTCATGCCCTAAGAACTCGATTTTCTCTTGACCGAACGTTGAATTGGAAACGTTAATTGTAATTCCTTTCTCATCAAATTTTTTAAGTATGGCTTGTAAATGTTTTTTATGTGTGATATACTAATAAACGTAGCGTGACGCTTTACGGTTACGTGTCGACTAGTCCTCACTTATCCCGGGCGGCGAGTGCACGTACCCTTAAAGTAGTTCATCTACTTACTGATAATTTGGTGGTTTTATTCTAAACCCTAACTAGTATTTCTAGTGAACACCACATTGGCGACGAGGATGGGATAAGTGAGGACTAGTGAAGTTGATACAACCATTCAAAAGTTGGACAGATTTGAACAGAAATGGCTTTTGTCACCCAGAGCAGATAAGCCGAGATAGCAGAAAAGTTACACATTGAGAATTGGGATTGGAGAAAAAGTACATGAAGAGAACATGATGAACGAAAATAATATACCTCCGTAATTTAATCCACACTGCAGCGTACTGAAACATAAGGTATGCCGAAACTGGTCAAGACTACCGACACATGACGAAGATCATGAAACACCTAAAGAAGGTATAAATAAGAGTAATTAAAACTGGTCAATTGAAACTTATCGATCACAAAACGTAAGATACTTACCGTATTTTAAAGTTAAGCATAATGCAATAAAGTAAGTTTAATGCTAAATAGTGCAGGTACTGAAAGTACCTAAAATGTAATTAAATTCTAAATAGAAATATTGTCATTGTACTTTAAATGAATGAATGACTGAATTCTAAATGATGCTAAATATTGTAACTATTGTACTTAAAATTAATTTTATTAAAAAATTAAAGAAACAATGTATATGCCTACAATATTTGCACCTGGCTTATGTCTATTAACATTATTAATTTATCTGAATTGTTTAAATTTTTATAAAGTGTACCTATGTTAGCATAATTGATATTATATGGTAACATATAAAAGTAATTGTATTCCAGATATGTAAACTTAATATTATAACTATTACACCAATTAATATAACCTACACATTTTTGTAAAACATTTTAAAAGAGTAAGTATGGAGTTTCTTCCCCATTCTTCTCCATACAAACTACCTTAGCGAATGGGAAAATGAAATGAACTCATTTCCTAAAGTGACCTCTAATGGTCTAATTGAAATAAATATTTTCATATAAAAAGGAAGAGATGTGATATACTAATAAACGTAGCGTGACGCTTTACGGTTACGTGTCGACTAGTCCTCACTTATCCCGGGCGGCGAGTGCACGTACCCTTAAAGTAGTTCATCTACTTACTGATAATTTGGTGGTTTTGTTCTAAACCCTAACTAGTATTTCTAGTGAACACCACATTATGCATTTCTATATTTTTGCTGGCAATTATATGGCAAAATAGAAATCCGACCCTAACTCTGTACTTAATTCTGTTAACACACTTTGGTCCATGAAACGCTGAAACGTCTGCGCAGCGTTTCGC
Organism: Noctua fimbriata; assembly: GCA_905163415.1. Lineage (NCBI taxonomy): Eukaryota > Metazoa > Arthropoda > Insecta > Lepidoptera > Noctuidae > Noctua > Noctua fimbriata. Next base: position 4,208,721 of record LR990930.1, read on the forward strand.
AGACCAAACGGCATGCGTTGGAATTCAAAAAGTCCAAAAGGTGTTATTATAGCAGTTTTTTGAATATCTGATTCATTTACGGGAATACAATGGTATGCTCTATTTATATCAATGCGTGAAAATATTGTTTTATTTGCCAGAATATATGTAAAATCGTGTAACCGTGGTATCGGATATCTATCAGGAATTGTAACGAAATTCAACTGTCTGTAATCACCACAAGGGCGTAATTGACCATTCTTTTTTAGAACAACATGTAATGGACTAGCCCACGCACTTTTTGAAGGACGACAAATCCCTAACTCCTGCATGAGAGAAAACTCCTCTTTGACTTTTTTGTAACGTTCGGGTGGTAACCGCCGTGCTTTTGTATGCACCGGGGGTCCCGTTGTTTCTATAAAGTGACATACCGAATGAGCTGAGACTTCTTTAAACGACACTGGCTTCAAAACTTCAGGAAATTCTCTTAATATACTGTAATACGGGTGGCCACTATCAATCGTGTTAATTGTGTCATGATGTGAGCAAACCAAAGAAGCAAGGACATTCAGACTTGTTACTTGATCGACTAATTTTTTAGAACTTAGGTCAACGAGTAGCTTATAGTGAACTAGAAAATCTGGGATCGGTTGAGATACATCTGCTATTACAAAAGTCCATCTAAATGCACGTTTTAACTTTAAATTTAACACAAGGGTTTTTACGCCGTAAGTACGGATTTCACTACCATTTGCAGCAAATAAACGGTATTTTGTTGACTCACCACACTTTTTGTCCTTAAAAGAAGCCGGAATTACTGAGATGTTGGCACCAGTGTCCACTAAAAAATAGAGATTGTTCTGTAAATCTGTGACACATAGGCGGTTGTTGGCCGATGGTACGTAATCGTCCGCCGTTGAACGTACCTCGTTCAGTTTCCCTGTTTGGTATCCCAATTGCACGGTTTCTCACAGCGGTGCGCCTGATCCCTGAACTTGTAGTGGTAACGGCATAACCACTTGGGGTCATTAGGTGTAATCCTCGTTGTTGATTTGGATCGGGAACGGTCATATCTGCGTCCTCGGAAACCACGTCCTCTGCTTCGTCCACGGAAACGACTGCGTCCATGATTTTGCACTTCTGTTCGTAAAGTGGCTACTTCCAATGCTAATTTATTCATCTGCGCTAGTATCTCCGAGACAGGAAAGGCTGATGCTGATGTTGACGGTGCCGAGTTATTCACGGCTGCGACCCCGCCGACGTTGATATGCTCCATGATATTATCTGCAATGCCAGCTAATTTGTCCAGCTTTAGCTCTTGAGTCACTGCTAAACTCGCTCTGACTGTAGCAGGAAGTCTACTTAGCCACAGGTTTTTTAATATTTGTTCTGATATTTGCATATTAGACCTACGTCCTGCATTTGCCTTAATAATTGTGACGGTTTTTGTGCACCAAGTTCTAACTCGCTTACTAGCCTCTTGAACTGTGCATTAATGGAATCCTCGTAAACTTGTAGTAGCCTGTCTTTCAAGGTTTGATACTTGTGTGGAAGAGAACTGTTATAAATGATGTCGCTTACTTGTTGAAGCACGTCCGGTGCGAGCTTCGCAACTGCTACTTGAAATTTTACGTCATCGCTAGCTTTCTGAGGCATCATGGCGAATTCGAATTGGGCGAACCAAAGCCTTGGCATGTGCGGCCAAAAATCGGGAAAGTCGTGCATTGATGCTAATCGCGGCCATATCATCCGCTGTTGCTGCTCCGGTGACAGTCGGTGTCCCGCCGAGGCAGTCCTGGTACGTTGATGTTTGCGGCATTACGTAAACGGGGTTTTGAACTGTGTCTGGATTTGTTTTTTGTATGATAACTCCTTCCATTGTCCGATATATAAAATTTTGAATTTACTGTCCACAATTAGTTCACTTCACTTAATCACGTCGGGGTCACCACTTTAGTGTATGCGTGTTCTTATTTAGTTTAGAGTTCCTGTGACCTTGGAGATAGGTGGTGACCATGAAATCAAATTACTTGTTGCGAATATATACTGAGTTTATTACGTCACATACAATACATGTTATGCGTACCGCGGTGGGAGACCGACTGTGGCGACGCGACGCGGTGTGTGGTGGCCTCTGGCCTACCTGCTGACTCGACTTAACGTAACGTATCGGGTTGCCACAGGCTCGCCCTCTATTTCATAGGACCGAAATACTACGGGTGTACTATAAAGAAAACATATTTATTTGGCACATGCCACAAGTGCACACAATAAAAAAAAGAAAATTAAAACTAAACAAAAGAAAGGTAATAGTGTGTCTCACGGCTGCGCTTAATAGACCTAGTTCAACAAACTGCCGAGCAGCTACCCGACGCTGGATTTCAACTGGACCTTAGATAGTGATGTGACGGACATAAAAAAGTGTTATACTTTGTGTCATTAATTATTAGGTACAACTCTGCGTAACCCTTTAGGCATTATGTAATTTTATTTTTTATTTTGTTTATTGGGGAAAACAAATAGTGACGGATTTTATTAATATAAAAAAAAACATTGAAAACAAGTATGAGCAAATGTGTTAGTTACCAACAAGATTTTCCATGGAATCCTTTAAAAAATACAAGCTTTCCAAACAATGCAAGTTTAGACCTACAAACTACAATTATTTATAAAAGATTGGTGTTAATTTTTTGAAATATAATTTATAGCTGCTTTTAAGGGTTTTAATTTTAAGTTTTTTAATTTATAACATACACCCGTATGTGATAAATTTACCAAAGTAGAGAAAAATTAAAAAAGAAAACAAGGCATGTCAATAATTATACCTAACCAATGCCTAGTTTTTTCAAAATTAAATTTGTTATGTAATACTATCTTAACGTTGCTTTTTCCTCCTTTAGGCCAGTCCACGCAGTAGGTTTCGCAGCCCTAACAGGCACCACCGGTTTGGGACTGCTTTACTTCGGCGTCAACCCTCTGACAGCAGCGCTGGGCGCCACTAACCTAATACTTTACACGTCCGTCTATACGCCTATGAAGAGGATGTCTATTTATAATACCTGGCTGGGGTCTGTAGGTAAGCTTTGTTTAATAACTTTCTTTTTAACCTGCTGGATAAGTTGGTCTGGTTCAACCTGAAGATTTGTGATTTCAAAGACGAAAGATCGGTAAAGTTCGCGGTTGACTTAGTTTTCAACCTTAATACTAAGAGCAGTAAGGGTCAAACGTCAACTTTTGTCGAGTTCCCAATAGCCGAAATCCCTATTGACCTTCTGGGTCTGGCTCTCCTATTATTCAGAGCACCCGAAAGCTAGTTCAAATCATTCTTTATTATCACAAGAACCCACGCACCACAAATAATGGCCATCTTTATTTTTCTCACAAACATCTGAAAGAGAAGATCAGTTACCAAAAATAATAAGTAATTTTCTAAAAACAACATAAAATTCGTTTTCAAGTAAAACTATTAATTTTATTCATTCCATTATTACAGTCGGTGCTATTCCCCCTCTAATGGGCTGGGCGGGGTGCGCAGGCGCGCTGGACCCGGGCGCGATCGTGCTCAGCGTGATACTGTACTCCTGGCAGTTCCCGCATTTCAATGCACTGTCATGGAACCTAAGGCCTGATTACACGAGGGCTGGATATAGAATGATGGCGGTCACTGATCCTGGTGAGTCGATTGATTGATTGTATTTGCAAATAAACATATTAACTTCTAATTTGAACCCTATGTCATTGTCATAGAAGCCGTTCGATGTTTGATTGTGGAATAATTTCAAGCTCAACTGAATATTGTGTTAGCTACAGTGCTACATGTTGCTTTTGGCGTTGTCAGTTGTTTGGTAAACATTTACGAAATGATTAATTATGGCGTTAGTTCTGACTCTGGCCACGCGCCAAGAGAACCTTGCACTCATCTACCACTTGACTTTAAGTGTACATTAGATGCTCTATTAACAAGAGAACTATTGTAGATTAAGGTATTTTTAACATTGTGTCTATGGTCCAAAAAATGGTTTTTAACTTTGTTATGTTTTCAGCCTTATGCCGAAAAGTAGCCCTCAGGCATACGGGAGTGATCATTGCGACGTGTGCTGCCTCATCCTATCTAGAAGTGACCAATATGTGGTTCGCGTTAGAATCCTTACCATTAAATTTATATTTTATGTACTTAGGTAAGATATCATAATCTTTTATAATATTATCAATTGTATGTAAATATTGATGCACGTGTGTAGTTTGTTTTTCATCATCTACATAATTGTTCTTGAATAGTGTCGTCTTAAGAAAAAAACTTATTTGATTTTTTATATTTTCAGCATGGCAATTCCACCAGAAATCGGACAGTAACAGTTCTAGGAAACTCTTCAGGTTTTCACTAATACACTTACCAGCACTCATGATTTTGATGCTAGTCAATAAGAAGAATTGGTACACAAGTGAGACACAGGAGCAAGAGACTCCAAAGGTGCAGGAAGTAAAGATTCCCGACTCGAGGATATCAGTCTTGCCTCGTAGGCCTGTCGTAGCTGCGCAAGAGTCTGACGACGCATAGAAGTGGAATCACTGATCGATGATAACCGGCCACGCATCGTAATCAAAAGAAGTTGTCGGGTGGCACAATATCGCATATTTGTTACCTATAGTTTAAGTTAATATTTATTATGTCAATTCGGCGGCATTACAAAACCAGTCGGCAAGAGTCGTACGATTCGCACGTTTGTTTGTTAGTTGCGTCGTACCGATCCACACTGGAATTTTGCTTCAATTGCGTTCTATAGATCCAGCGAAGAACTGAAACTTCTGGGAAGGAAGCATGAACTCCATAGAAACTATAGAAATGCATTATTTCATCTCAAATATATGATTTTGCATTGTTATTGATGAGGTCTTAAAAAGGACTGTTATAACTCTGAACTAGTCAGAGTGGAAAAAAATTGAAATAGTCGTAAATAGAAGGAAAAATCAAGTTTTTTTTTTCAAAAAATAAAAAATATTTTTTATTTGGTTAGTCTCATTGTATCCGCATTTTTTTAACATGATTAGTTTTATGTTCACAAAAAAATGTTGTTTAACAACATTTCCGGGATTTCCGAGTTATTTAATTTTTATAATTCAGGTAAGGGCTGTCACCTACTTTACTATAACTATACTTTATTATTCTCTATTCTTTACTATAACAATTTTATTTAATAATCATCTTCGCATCTTTCCATCTGAATAAAAAAATAGGTATAATTATGCAATGTGACAACCCTATTTCCATAGAAATTCTATGGAAACTTTAGAAATGTAATATTTCCGAAATGCCACTATTAACTTACTTGCTTTTTATTTTGTGTTAATAACTATAATATTATGCATGCTCAGAAATAAAATCAGATAGGAATACGGAGAAAACCGCAATTTAGTGAAAATAGTTTTTTTTTTGTAAAGACGATTTTTTCTTTGTAAATCGTAGATGCAATACCTAAACTTTGTATGGAGTTAGGTATTGTATTGTTACTGTAATAAAATAATGATTTATGTAAATCACATTATTATTTTGAAATGTACAGGTAAAAACAGTTTTGTGCTGATGTCAGCATAACTTTAAAACTTAACTTCCCAGAAGTTTTAGTTCTTCACTGGATCTATAGGATGAAGGGATAAAATATAGGTGACCGCAACTGAAGTAAAATAGTGTGCGATCGAAATCGTCGATGAAGAATGCCCGTTTTCAACTTTCGGCTGTGAGTGTTAGTGTTGAAAATCCAACAGCACGATTTTATTTAAGCATTTGTTAGAGTTGCTTAGTAGTAAGTGAAAACGGGTATATAGGTTATATGAAACTTGTGTCCGTATAAGTTCCATATAACGATAGTAAAATTGTATTGTTGCGATACTTACGTTTGTTGCCGATCAGTGTTCCATGCTTAATTAATCTACAAGGAAGTAGGTGTAGTACTTATGTAAATAATGTACATTGTAATTATGTGATTCACTTAGATGTTCGTAAGTTAGTTATAACGACCTAACCTCGGGAGATTTTGTTATTAGGTCACAATGCTAAGGAACATGGCATGTGCCTGCGTATTCAGTGTGCTTAATTTAAATTATGTTCTAAAATCAAATAGTCTCGAAATTACTACAGTAGTAATTGGTTTATAATAAGCTATTTTGTTTTGTGGTAACACTACCATTGTAATTTGAATAGATCAGTTGATTATGAATTAGTCCATGACTCAGGAATAGAATAAATGAAATCAGCAAATAATAAATCAACTTACATTTATTTCTTCGTGGTATTATTTTATTACATTTTCATTGGAATCAGAAATAAACTACATACATACACATTCAGACCTGATTTTGAACAACACAGACGGACATTGGGTGTGAGAACACAGTGAAATGAAACGAGCCCAGCGGCAACAGAAATCCGTGTCTGTTCCTTACGAAATCATAAGTTCTCGGCGGTTTATTTCCTGAAACAAGAGATAAAGTCTTTAGTATTATGCTACGCAATTGGTTATATCGGAACCGAATTCGGAAGCGGAGTTTATAAAATTTGGGTTGTTGGCATCGGAATCGGAGGCGCAGGCAAAAGAGTCATGTGTTGGGCAGGTCTAATAAAATAAAATTAAACTCCAACACGCTTAGCATGACCACCGTAGAAACTGGTTTTTTCGATGGAAGAATCGTCAAAATGACAGATCAACAAAAGAAATCTGTCATTTTGTCGATTCGTCCGTCTACAAAACCCGTTTCTGCGGTGGTCATGCTACGCGTGCAGTTCAAAAAATATTACAGGTAGGTTAGGCATACCTTGGTGTTGAAAATAAAACCAATCGAATTTAAAATTTTAAACAGTATAACTTCCGATAAAATTTATCGAAACTGAAATCGGAATCGAAGATGCAAAATCAATCGGAAGTTCCAAACTTTCGGAATCGGGATCAAACCTCCGTAACGTCTCTTATTTTGTAGTTCCCTAGATAGCTTTGCCAAAAGACGTCTGTCCAAAATTTTTTTAGGAACACATCAACATGTTACTTGGTTAGACTTGCCTAACCTGAAGTAGTAAAACCTCATCACACAGTCGGGAAGGGCAGCCATCACTACCATCTCAACATGTAATTGATGATCGCAGTATGATGTTATTATCTAGCTAAAAACTGGATAGGAAATTATCACTCATGGGAAAACAGCTAACCTTTGTCTGGAAATATAATACGCAAGTTTATAAAAATACATCGAGTATACTCACTTAGCTTTCTTAGGATGACGGTCATGATCCCGACTGTCGTCGCGCGAGCGCTTGTGCGAGCGGTCGTTGGAGTGCTTCTTATCGTTAGACTTGTTGTGGGACTTGCCGTCGCTCTTGCCGCGATCGCGCTCGTGGTGCGACGACTTGTGATGCTTGTCGCGGTTCTTTGATGGGCTGGAGACACGAGTTATCGAGTTAGAAACATAAAAAGATCATAGTAAAATACGGGCGTCATGGGAAAAGGGGAAATAATTAATTGAACGCACGCATGACATTTCATCATTAGATACTGCAGTACGCGTAGCATGACCACCGTAAAAACGGGTTTTGCCGACGGTAGAATCGACAAAATGACAGATTTTTATTGTTGATCTGTGTGCGAGTTGAATGCAGTCGGGGCCTGAGACCCGCAGTGTAGTGCTGTCCTTACATTTGTCGTATGTGTGCGCATTCCTAAGCTCTGCATTCAACTCGCGCGCTTACAGTACGTGCCGTACATCAACCAACTTTTAGATATGAACTATGTACGCTCGAGCTCAGTGGGTGTCCGCAGCTGTAATATTATAGAGATGTCTATTTCTTGACACAAACCTATGCTACATTGGCATAATAAACTGTAACCAACCTGCTGTTATTATGCTTCGACGGACTCTTGTGATTCGAACTCTTATGGTTAGAGCTAGAGCTTTTATGGTTGCTCGAGCTCTTATGATTGCTGGAGCTTTTGTCATGCTTGCCCTTTTTCCCGGGCCCTTCATCCTCGAAGCGTCCGCGTCCGCCCTTGCGCTTACGATCGAAGTCTGTTTCACCGCCCCGATCGTATATACGCTCTTTTTTGTCCTCCTCGGCAGCTTCACGCTCAAGATCTGACCAGTCCTTCCCGGATTCTTCGTCTTCTTCACCTGTAAGAGAATTTAATGTTAGGAGATTAGAATGACAAACCAATGTTCCCACTGCAGAGACACAGGTCTTCTCTCTATATGGGGGAGTGGGATATTTTTTTTTATTCTGTATGGGCTTACTCTTGACCTCAATCTAGTCCTGAGGACAGAGATGAGGTCGACGATGGAACGAGCTAACCCAAAAGAAGCCTATTAACTCGCGATTTAAATAGATTGGGGTCATATGAACTTGGAAACACCGACGCAGGCAGGGAATTCCACTCCTTGGCTGTGCGCATAATAAATGATGTAGCAAAGCGCTTCGTGCGAATGTGTGGAACATCGACAAGGTATGGGTGATAACCTGCAGTACGTCTGGACTCCCGATGGAAGAAAGGAGATGGCGGAATGAGTTCGTGGAGCTCTTGTGCACACTCACCGAAGTACATATAACCCACTATAGCGGCCCAGTGCGGGTTGATGGATGTGGGAGGTCTTTGAATTTTTGGCTCTAGGACATGGTTTCCTTCACAGCTTTGAGTGCAATGGTGATGAAATAAATTACAGAAACTAAAGTGCTTTTTGGGTTCGAACCCTCCCATGACCTACGATACTAAGTCGGGGCTAATACCGTGACATCGCAAAAAAAAAAAAAAATAGATATGAAAGTTCAACACACTCGCATTATCATTCAAGTGATAGCTTAACGAGTTTCTCGACAAATACATATATTTAATACACACATAGTATATAAATTCTGAATCTCAGATGGCTCTAGCTCTCTTGTGGAGAAGGTTATAACTTTAACTTCTCACACGGTCAACGCAAAACACTCGTAGATAGATGCTCACCGTCAGTGAACACGGTAGTACGAGTTCACTGACGGTCTACCAATATTCACCCTTAGCCCTAAGTAATAAGGTTGAAAAGTGGTCGACCGTCAGTGAATTGGCCGAACGAACGGCCATACTTCAGTTAGGGACACAATTAGGTTGTCATCAATTTCGTAATTTCTCATCATCTTAAATTTTGCTCATTCACTAGTACAGAAATGACTAACCATCACTCTCGCCAGAGACATCGGACTCGTCCGAGGCTTCAGAGTCGTACTCCGAACCTTCGGAATCTTCCTCGCTCTCAGCATCCGTCGGCTCGTACGCGTCGTCTTCTTCCTCGGACGATTCATCCTGTAACAGGTATGATGATATTAGTAATAATAATTGTGTAGACTAACAAAAGGAGCGTAGCAGTGGGTGGAACTAAACTAGGCGATACGAAATTACGATGAGCGGAGTCAATAAGAGATATATTTTTAAACATAAAACAACATCACGCCTGTAATTCCTAGAGGTCAGGTAATACATAGGTGTAAAGTTGTACACTGTACCTATAGAACATCCATATTTACACACAAGTCCCATGTACTGAGAAATTCGTGATAGTAAAACCCAATAACACTGCCCGACAGGGGCTTCGAATCTAAGACCTCATGCCCAGCAGTGCTTGTAACCATAATATAAAATAGCATAGATACGGTACTAACATTCGCAGCATTCTCTTCGTCCGACTCGGGATCCAAGAAGGACCAGCCACCGTTGTCGAAGAAGCCCTCGATGTCGTCTGTGATGGTTTTCATGACCTTCGTCCAGTTCAAAGACTGTATGCCTTCTGAGTAACGAATGTCGCAAGAGCTGGGGGAGAAATGTTTATTTTTTGAGTTTAACTAGTAAATAGAGTACGAAAAATAAATAGTCAAAACTGGGAAAATATAAAGAGTGAAGCAAAAAACTTTAATAATATTTTCGTAAATCCTATCTATAGTTGTTTTATTTCACCAGCGTGCATCATTGAAATTTAAGCCTCATGACTTACCGAGTCAAGCTCTCAAATTGAAATTTCTAGACATACTCACTTAAGCCACTCCTTCACATGATCCAACATGTTCATAGGCACAGCGTTCACCATCGCGACCTTCTTAGCGTAATCTTTGAAAACGAACACCATATCGAAGTTCTTGAGATGAAACTGTACTCGTTCGAAGTGGACTAACTCTACGTCTTCCAGCGCTATAACGAATGGCGGCCATTCGGTCAGGTTGACGAGGGCGCCCGAAGTGGGTTGGAGGAGGACTGTGCTGCGGAATGGGGCTCCGGGGAAGCCTAATTCTCTGTGGAGGTAAAATAAAAAAGGTTTTATTATCACATTCAAGCAAAAAGCAAAGCTGCTCGCGTGTGTTAAGTAGGACTGTGCATTCTGGTTTATTCAGACAATCATTTTGAATTGTTGATGCTGCTATGGGATATCGACACTATCAATTATCTCCATTCATTGGGTTTTAGTCAGGTGCATGTTTGTTTTGTGAAAGCCGGATTAGTCACGGACTCAGATAGATAGTAAAAAATACTTTAACGTTTCACAATTAGGTCCCGTAACTAAGATATGTTATGAGCACGCAACGAGATCTAAAGACCTGCAGCGCGTCACACAGCGATGCGTATGCGCAGATAGTGCCTTTCGTAGTCGGAACTGCTCGCACGACTTCGTCACACGTCGTAACCGGATTACCTATCAACCAAGTTACATAGAACTTCAAACTAACCTGAAAGGCGTATCAAACTCGACCTCCTGCTTAGTCGTATTCTCGACTCTCTCGCAGAAGACCTTGAAGGCGACCTTGAGCTTGTGTCTCAGCTCCCTCTCGCTCTGCTCGGCCGCTAAGTCGTCGCGGTCGTGCATGTGCTGGTGCTTGCCCAAGTCCGTAGTAATCTCACCCACTTCCGTGTAGAATTGGACGTCAACATGTTTCTTTTTGCCTGGAAATGGGGGAATTCTTGTAAAGACAGGAGGAAATTTAACTCATATATTCTTCGTGTTCGTAAAGTGGTTTTTAGACAAATAGTTATTAGAAAACAAAAATCACAGACGCAATAGACACTCGTACCATCGCATCTAGCGTTGAATAACGTTTCGTTTACGCCGCTTAGGCGTTGCACTGTACTTGCGTGAACATGATTGAAACTAAACAAAAGGTCAGCATATAAGATTGACGTCTGTCTACGCTAGATTCGGAGGATCGTAGTTTACTCAAAAATATGCAAAATAAATATGGTTTAACTTACCAAACATAATAGCATGCTTCAAATGGAAATGTAACAGTATAATCATTTCTCCATCGCACGGCTGGAAGAATGCGTTCTTAATATTATTGTACAAAATGTCGACTTTGTCCCCTCTAACAGAAGTAAATCTGAATCCGTTTGTATGTGATTCTAGAGACCCGCTCATTCTTTTAGTTACGATATTAGGTCTTATGTACAAGTCTTTAAGTTTCGGATTGCCTTTACTCTGTGAGAGAACTAAGGTGTCTTGTTTGACCAAATCCTCCTTTTCTCTCTCTTCTGCTTCTCTTGTTTTGAACTTTTTCTGTACTTCTTTGATAAGTCTAAAGCCGGTGTTGAGGTTTGAGGAGGGAGGAGATATCTCGCCTGGCTCCTTTGTGTTTGTACTTCTGTATGTTCTGTAAATATATAAATTGCAGTCAAGTGAAAAACATGGTTCATCATGTGCACATAATAATAACACATCAAAGAGTACTCATGCGAGACTGCTACCTCAAAAATAAAGTACAAAAAGGGCAGCATGAAATTTAATGTTTTCTCAAAATTGAGTTACGTTTGAGAATTGAGTCCTTACTTTGTTTACTAGCTAAGCAACATGGCTTGGCTTTAATGTCGTATTTGCAGGTGCTCTCTTGAATCTTTCGAAGATAGAAATAGACAAGATATGGACGCCTTCAGAATATCTGATACTTACACTTCTTTGACAAACGTGGCATCCGGCTGTGAGTAGTTCCCTCCTTCATTCCTGCCCATAGTGGCACCGGGGTGGAAGAAGTTTATCCTGAGGTAGGTGTAGTCACCCTCAACAGACTGGGAGATGTTCTTGATTGTTGATATATGGAATGGAACCGGCACACCGAATATCGGCAATATTACAGTTTCATATTTGCGATCTGGAAACACAAATTAAGGGTTTTAATGGTTGAAATATAGACAGGAAACATACTTAGTTCCTGTTGCACAATGCCATCAAGATTTGTTACAAGAAACGATATAAGCGCACGCGGTCCGCGTTATTACAAAAAACCAGTCCGCGGCCTTAGCGGTTACTGGCGTATCAACGCCATCAATTCACAAGGTGTATGAGTGACGGGGATGATACTCAACAAAGTAGATCTTTTTATAAAATTCGATATTAGCAGGTGAAACATGATTACAGCAGTGAGCAACATTAGTGCTTACTGCAAGTGTAAATAAAAATCCTACGTATTTTTCAATGACTATTTAAGTAGAAAAGTTTTTTTACACTCACCAACATATAACTTGAGTTCTTTAACTTCATTTTCCCTTGGCATTTGGCTGGTACTCTTGTAAGAAACTGTGCTTTTCCTCAATTTCTCCCCTTCTTTACCACTAGACTGTTTAGCTAATCTTTCCTTAGCCTTTTCGTTTAGAGTAATAGCCAGTTCCCTTTGATGCTCCTTACGTTTTTCCTCTGAAGAATGCTCCGTACGAAGTTTGGATTCGATAACTGCTGTTCTTTTACCTCTGCCTGAAATAATATTGTGTATTTAGCAAGTAAGTTGGTTCAGTGAAGGTACTTTGAAAATTTAATGAAGCTTGACTTTTTTTTAAGCTAGGTTCAGAATTATCCATTAAATTCTTATGAAAGGGATAATAATGATCAGCAGAACTTAGATGGTTTTGCCTGGACAAAAATCTATTTTCACATTATGGTCCAGTAGACCGCACGTCAGAATCAAAGGTTAGTCTCGCATTCTATCGAAACTCGGTTCTACGCTCGACCAGCTAAAGGTCAAAGTGTTGCCACCGACGTGGGGTCTACCGTGTCAAATATTTTCTTCAGTCTTCATTGGATAAATCTGAACATTTTATTTAAAAAAAAAGTACGGATTTTATAGTCAAAATAAATAGAAACTCACCTCCATTCTCTATAAAGATTTCCGATAGCATGTAATGAAAAAAAAATAGGTGTAAGTAAGTATAAAACACTCCAGTTCTTCACATTGTAGGTAGTTAGTTTAGTATCTATTGATACTGAAAGCTTTTACAAATATTATACAGGTAGAAATACAAGTAGAAAAACATTCAACAGTAATCTTCCAGTCTTCAGTAACATATCCTAAGGGCCCACAACAACTCGCTAAATACATTTGTCATATTTAAATCATCTGTTTCTGTCAATTGCATGAAGATGACAGCATAAAATGTATTCAGCGATTTGTGGTGCAAGAGGGCCTGAAACAATAGATTAGATAGCAACTTGCACTTCCATAAAAGAATTGAGTTTTGTGTCAATAATTTTTACCATTTCCTAACATGCAAAGTTAAGTTTGCGAGTCTTGTGACTGTCAATATTATAAAACAAGCTCAAATTCCATTTTAAACCTTTTTGACAATCTTCCATAAAGCTGAAATTCGTTCGTCATTCACAGCTACAACAATATTAAACCAAATGAGCGATGGCGGTTTTGCATTGATGTGATGCATATTTTCTAGCTAATTTGTTCTTTTTTATATGTGACACATTTTAGTGCAATTAAAAAAATTTATGCATTCATTCAAACGCAACTACCCACAACTATCATCCTTCCAGCCCCCATTAAAAAGTTCAATTTTCTTTCTTCAGCAATCAACTGATATTTCAACACATCTTTTCAACCTTATTCCCACACATATAAAGTCCAAGGTCCTTGTCAATCACAATGACTCACCAAGTATTTCAGTCTTGTTTTCCTTCTCTTCTTCTTCTTCCTCGTCGTCGTCCTTTAAGAAGATACCGACGTTCTTGATTTTCTTCTTGGATTGTGTGAGGAGGGATGCTGGTTGGTCTTCGTTTACTAATACTGTGTCACCGATGAAGAGGGCGTATGTCTGGAAAAGAGTATTCAGAAATGCTTTCTACTATCGAAATATGCTCTTACTAAAATAAAAATGTACTACTCCAGGCTAACTACTGTTCATCCAAAGCTATTTTACGCTGCTATTTTCCTGTAACCAATGCGGGTTTTCGCATTTTTGAAATGGACGGAATTTTCGCAGTACTGAAATTGAAGCGTATCTTCGCAATCGCGAAATTTAAACATATGTTTTAAAATAGTGAATGATGGCAGCGAAATGGGACTATTAACAGGGGATTGACGGATTCCTCCGTTAATTTTTTAATTCTTATACGAAACCATACCTTGCCTTCCTTTTCGGTGGCGGCTTTATTCGATAAGTTTGCCAAGCCGATGTTAATATTGAATACCATTCCTTTTTTAGCCACTGCCGATGTTTTGGGCCCTATAATAATTGAACTTTCACGAAATTCTATTCCCATTGCAAACCTGAAAGATAATATTAAACAGGTTTATAATAGATTATATAAATGAAGGAAATAATAATAGATTCCTTAGGGCAGTTTCAGATTAGCGTATTTTCGGCGCATATAAGCTCGTTTTTAGAAACGCGTGTAGGCGCGTATTGCCACTCGCGCAACTCGTAGATACAGGCATTGACGCGTGTATAAGCGTGAGCCGCGTGTAAGCCAATTCGAAGAAAAATACGCTAGTCTCAAAACCGCTCTTAGTTTTGAGGAATTATGAGACCGAAATATTACCCAAAAGACTTTGTAAGATTCTCAACTAAGTCAGGCTTCTCTTTTTTAGCTAACTCCAAACCGGCTTCGTACACCGTCGAAAGTTTAGCGCCAGAGACAAGTTTCTTCATAACCTCCTCTTCTATATTCAAAAGGAAGTTATAATTGCTCTGAATCTCGTCTGTTGGATTTACGAGCAATGTCCGAACAATGTTTGAGCAGTACGATTTATAACGAGCGCCTAAAGAACAGACAATAGAGCCGAAATGTAAGTGGTTCTTGTCGGAAACAGCGCTGAATTTGAGACTGTAGTTCCCTCCTGACTGGATGATCGGAGGGTAACACATGTCCACTTGGCTTGTGTCTACACCAGTGACGTATTTCTTGTCCGATATCGCCGCTTCGACGCCCTCCGCGAGCTTTGAGTGTTTCACTTTCTGTAAAAGAGAGGCTTAGCTTTCGTAACTATCTCAAAAATAAGAGCAGATGTTTTGAAAGACATATTTACAAAACTCACCTTATCTGAATCAATGATTTCCATAATCTGGTCTTTCAAATATTTCGTAAACACGTCAACTGTGACCATACACGCTTTCTTCACAGTTATAATTTCTGAATCTTCTTTCGGTGCCATCAAGTGTGCAATAGCTGAACTTATATCTACATTTTCGAATTTTTCACTCTTCATTGCAGCCTTCCAACTTTCGCAGAATTCACCAGGATAGTTATCTTTCACGAAAACTCCGAGGGTCTTTCCAGATTTTGATTTTTTAATCTCTTGTACTAATTTGTTGAAGTTTTCTTTATCCTTATCGTTCTGAAAACGTATTGATCATGAAAAATGGCGTCCTGTGTTATGTTTACTTTATGTTCAAATACGTACAATGTCCTAAAAATATTCCATGTACATTTATTTTCCTCATGTTTTTGCTTCTTCAGTGTCAGAAAACTTGTAACCAAACATCACTAGTGTTCAGACATGCGCATAACAGACACGCCGATATTTACACAGTAATCAATTATTAAGTCGACAAAAATAGATTTTCCTAAGAGCAACTTAATTTTTATAATACAATAGGGTTAAATGACATCTATAAGCACGGAATCGCGATTTCGTGCTGATAGATGTGAAAACTAAGCTGCAGGCCTACCATTTATATCAGACCTTGCCTTGAGGAAGCTGCACGGTAGAGGAGGGTTGTTGACGCCCGACAGCAGGCGAATTAAAGAGCGCGACATGTGACCACAACCCTCCCGCACCGCGCAATTAATTACTTAATCATTTGTATAAGATTTCTTTTTTGTTTTAATGAGACTTGAACAATATCGGCGCCATTAAGTGTAGCGAAACCCAGATTGTCCTGACTATGATCGAAAAACTAAACTTATGACAGTTCCTACTTAAGATTCATACTTAAGTAGAGACTGTCATAACTTAAGTTTTGACTCATGCATAATCTGCTACATACAGAAAGTAGTTAAGAAATTCGGCGACATATTATCTAGTTCTATCCCTTATCCTATTTCTCTTTTTGCAATCTAAGAGCATATAAACTCACCTAAAATAAGCTAAATCAACTAAGATTCATAGCCAGAACTACACAGATCATTTTTATAGCCCATGTAAGACGCCTCGCCCTCGGCGACTATTTGTAGCAATGCTGTCGCGCATGTGTATCGATACAGCCGCGATGCTGTCGCTGGCTGTGTACGTTCGCCCAATTCTGTACCACGCGATAGTAGCGACGCAGAAGCGCGTTTCCAAAAAGCACGACAGTATCGCTACAAAAAGTCGCCGTGGGCGAGGGGCCTAAAAGTAATAAAATAAATTGTTTTAGGTTTATACTTACTCTATCTCTAACAAGTAATTTCACTGGTGGCAGTTCCGATTCTTCTTTCCCGTTTTCAATTTGTCTTAAAAATTCAATCTTCTTTTTGCTTGCAAGAAAACACATGCTGTTTTCTGTGAGGACTGTTATTGTGTCCGGCAGCTCATAACCAAACAGCCAAGTCTGTATACATAAATAAAGAATGTTATAATAATAGCATTTTTTTTGTTAATTAGGGACTGATATGAATGAAAATAAGAGATGCTCATTTAGTTTTCAGTTTGTTAATCAATAAAAACTAGGAGACCTTTCAAGGAGTCTGTGTGTCAGAAATATGGAGATTGGATTAACTCCTTGACAATAAGACGGGGTTATTTAGAATTGTTTGTTTAGGTTAGACTTGTCTTAACCTGTACCCTGAAAATGATGATGTATCATAGCCCAGGGTTACTAGATTTTATAAATTTCACTTTCTTTGTGATTATTGCACAATAAATAACGAAATGAAGCAATATACCTACAATTTCAGTATCTGTTCTTGATTGGCTAGTTACTCTAGACAATTTTATTCAGAGGACAGATTGAGGTGATGGAAAATTTGCAGAATATCATAAAAGAATATTGTCGACATTTATTTTTAGGCATGGCATCCTTCTAACACATTCTACAACTGACTTACAAGACTTTACATTTTAGTTATGCAGTCCAATGAATATTACATAAAGTTTGCTAGATTTTTCTGATATTTTTCATCAATACACAATGCCTCAAGTTATCTTTAGATTACAATGTTCGAATAATTTCCAAAACAAGATATAAGTTTGAGGTAAACAAAATTTTCAAATCTAGTATTGTAAACAATAACAATGTACATAGTACTGAATATAAAAGGAAATCATTGAAATAAACAGGAGGTAGATAGATAAACTTGTTTTTTTTCTTGCACATTCAACTTATCTGCCAAGAATTGGATAACTATTAAGTATTTCCAAAAAAGTATAGACTTGAGTTTTTTTTTTCTTAATCACATCCAAATAAAATGAGCAAAGCATCAACCTATGCCATGTTATATATAACCTGGCTTTATAAACAAAATGGTAAAATACTTCAATATTGTTATTGAAATGTTATACAATCAGATGTATCAAGTTCATAAGTAGATATGTACTATTCATATAAGCAAAGATTTTACAAGTAGAACTGCATTCTGATAACTTGTGGCTAATAAAATTTACTGAAATTATACTGTTTATATCTAGTTACCCAGCTAAACACAAAACAAAGGTACCCTTTTAAACGGCACAACTGTAAATTCAATACGTAAAAGGCACTCGATAAGTTATAATTCCATTTTTAAGCACATGGAAAGAAGTAAAAGTCGCGCAAACCTGTAGCGCTGTTGACTTGCTGTAGAGCGTGTCTTCGTCCACTCCGACGCATGAAACCAGGCAATCGACCTTCGCCAAGGCATCATCACCCTTTGAATCCGCTGCAGCAGCCTGTAAAACATGCAATTACTGTAGAATGGGCTCTCAAAAACGGTGACATCAGTTGACGAAGAGTTACCGACCTTCCATGCTGCGTACAGCTTCTTCATGCGTCGATAAAAAGTTTCTTTATCGAGCGATATATTAGACATCGTTGAAAATAATAATAAAACTTAACTAAACAAAATATCCTGCGTAATTACGCCGCAATGATCGCAATTTATTCACGACTCCACGACATTACATCGCTTTTGACAGCAAACACAAATGGCGGGCGTCGGTAGAGGAGAGGAGTTGCCTGCCGCCTATTCTTTCAACGTTTGTCTATGATCCATGAACGAAGTCTATGATCAACGAAATTATTCAAGCGAGTGTTTTGAAAGTAACTTAAATTAATTATATCTCTGTCGCTGAAATCTTTTCGTTCTAAGAAGGGTTACTGAATCGTTGTTTGTATCATGAATAAACGTTGAGACGATCTGAAATTCCATTTTGATCGAACCGAGTGAAAATATTAACCACATGTTCCTCTCTATTTTGGTATTTGCTGTGTTTTATTTGACATTGGCCGCATTCATTCACTATTCCTTTCATAAATTCATTCATTCAGTTCACAATTTGAAAATAAAACTATAGAGTTGATTAGAAACTTAATTTGTTTTAAATGCTTAAGTTAAAGTCCCAGAATTTGGGAAACCTTTCCGAGAGCTCGCTAAGAACTCTCGCTCAAAATCGTATTACAACAATTTTAGACTTTCTTCAAGAAGATGTTTCGAAGTTATCAGCACTTACTAAATTGAGCCTGCCTGAAATATTAGCAATTAGAAATGAAATATTTACTAAATATTCAGCACCACTAATAAATGGAACGGATTTATTTACAAAAGTTTTCAAGACAAGAAGTCGATTAAGTACGGGTATAAAAAGGTATCTAATGGTAGAATCGTTTTATGAATAACAATAGTGTTAGTCAGATCTAGTAAACTTTACTGAGAGCCCATAACTTCTTCACTCCGTCTATGTAGAGGGATGTAGGCAGAAGTAGATGACAGTGGTTCATTAACCTTTATTTAAAATTTAATTTCAGATTAGATGCTATAACCAATGGTGGGATTCCCGTGAGATTCATTACAGAGATATGTGGGCTTGCAGATTCAGGCAAAACTCAATTGTCAATTCAATTAGCTATAAACTGTGTCAAAAATGACACAAGCACCATCCTGTATGTTGATACTAAAGGGGATTTCTCTGCTGTCCGAGTACAAAAAATGTTGGATGAACAAAAATATTCCCATAAGGTATCATTCCTGTTTATTATTATTTAAAAAACGTTGATGTGGCAACTCTTTTTGTTAAGATATTGGCCAGAAAAGAGGATGCAAAAAGGTAGTCTGCGATTTACAAATGTTTCTTGTTTTTTGCAAATTGCGGATTAGTGTCAGGTTGTATGTCCTCAATAATTTACTAACATGAGAAAAGATATTTGTTGAATTTAATAAAAAATAAGAACTCATAACATTCCAGGATATGGCTTCAATAATGTACAAAATAAGAGTAGTTCACATATGGACTATGGAGGATTTAGTAGAACTATTCAAGAGTCTTAAAAACCAAACACTTGTAATTGAAAACTTGGCAATGATTATTGTTGATTCCTTGCCATGTTTGATGTTTCAACATCTTGGCGATGATAATAAAATGGGTAAGTTTTACTTCCACAATTTTTTAATGTTAAACTATTTTCTGCAACAACTACCTATTAATTGCAGAAACTATATTATAATTAATTGTGGAAAAAAATAATTACTGAAAATAATTACTTAGTATGCAAATGATATTTAGCCATTTGTAATGATGTGTGCAAACTTAATGCAATCATTTAAGATTTAATACTGAAATCGTGTGTATGTGATGCATTGCATCCATGGCTTGATCAGGCACTGTAAAAATTATTAAAAATAAGCTAATATTTTTTTATTTGTTCACAGGACTGTCTTTATTGAATGTCCTTGTAAACTATAGTAGATTTATAGCAAATGAATTTAATGTAGGAATCATTTATATAAACATACAAACAAGATGGATAGACAATGATAGTACTGATATGGAAGGTAATGTCTGGGACTAAGATTGATTTAAAAAAAAATGAAAAATAAGTGTAAGCAATTATTTATTTCTTTAGATGATGGTGAGTCAACTTCTGCATTCAGAGAACAAACATATATTGAGAAAAGAAACCGTTGTCTAGGAAGATATTGGGAACAGATACCAGCATTAGTTTTACAGTTGGAAAAACACGAAGGTAGCTCTATGGAAAATGAAAGTTACACAGAAATTAAAGTTTCTGTATTGAATTCTAATGTATTCAAGAATGAAAGTGGTCAATGTATTTTATACTTAAGTTCAGTGGGTATTAGTTGATTTTCAATAAACGGTTTGTTTAATTATGAAATTGCATAATTTCATTTATTCGGAAGATTTGTTTGAGTTGGGTGTAATAGGCGTGTTGAAAAAGTATCGATATTTTTAAGTTAATACATCGATATTTTTAGCCAATTTATTTTGATCCGATATATCGATACAAAATACCCAATATCGAAAATTGTATCAAAAACGATATATTTTTTTTATTTATGTAACTAAAGCCACTAGAATCCAAAATATTTGACACCTACGGCTTTCTCTGTACCTTCAAAGAGAGTGGCTTCTGCCGTTAATTTGGCAGTTCCTAACAATGTAAAGAGCAGAGTTTTTCTACTTTCGCTACCGGACAAATACTGGTTTGCCTGATACAATAAATAGGTTAAAAATTTTAGTTAGAAGATAGCTTTTTAGTTTTTGATATTTTTGTAATTATTGCCTAATAAAAAGGAATACTGATAAAAATAACTTAACATTTTTATTGAGATTTTTGTACATTACAATAATGTACATTTTGTGTAAAACTACTGCTAATAATATTGAGCTAAATACACTATTATTTCAAAAACGCAAAATCTTTTGAAAATTTGACCGATATATCGATATTTTTTCCTCGATATATCGACGTCGATATTGATATTTTAATAAATATCGATATTTTTTTTCACAACATCCCTAGTGTGTAAACTAGGAAAAACGACAAAACTTGAAATTGCCCGTGACCACAGATATAGATAGACCTGACAGTAACTCCACTAGTACAGCGCGTAACAACTAGATGTCAGTACAAGAGCGTAGACTTTCATGCAGACGTTTATGGTTCTAGAAACTTGTCTACATTGTCTATGAATCATTCGATTCAATACCCGATGCTGCGCGTCAAAATACTTAGTCAATCACTCGCCTCCCTTTCATTCACTCTTTCATTTGAGCGCACGCCTGACGGGCGATGCGTGTTGAACTGTGATGGCTCTTTTTAACACTTTTGTAAATTCAACATTTTTATGATATTTGTGTGCTTAGTATCCTTCTTAGTGTAATTTAATTTTAATTAATATATTTGCGTTTACTTTAAAATGGCGAATCAAACCCAGAAAATCGTTTACAAACTGGTCCTCACTGGAGGTAAGGATTGCTCATATTATATTTCGTGGTGATTTTTTACCACGTCGGTATAATGTATTATGTGGTTTATTTTACTATTTAGTGTAGTATATCTTTGTGTTATCTTATTTGTTATTGTCTGTGATAATGGTGTTATGAAAAATGCAACACGTGGATTTCTGACGACGTAAATCTCACCTCGAAACCACATTGTATTTTTATTCAGGACCGTGTGGCGGCAAAACCACCGGACAGTCCCGCCTCTGCACTTTCTTTGAGAATTTAGGATGGAAGGTGAGCAAAACATTTAACTATTATAACTATAATAGTCAACTAAGTTCCTACATAATCTGATTATTAAATTGTTGTTCAATGTTTAGATTTTGAATATCGTGTCTATTTTTGTATTGATAAAAAATATAAACTTCATGATAATGATTAACTATCTGTTGCTCATATCTATGCTATTGAAACAATTACAACTTTTTAACGTTTTACTGTTTCACAACTAAATTTTAATATTAACTGTAATCATTTTGGTCTGCTTTATTGTGAAATAATATTCCTAAAAAAATTAGATTTTCGCAAAATATTGCTTCCCTCTCGAATTCTGAATTGTGGTGTCTCCATCTGGAGATCATATGACATGGTTCCACAATGTGTTTATTTCCAGGTGTTCCGGGTGCCGGAAACGGCTAACGTGCTTCTCAGGTAAATGCGATACCTACAAGAACTACACAGTGCATCACAAACATAAATCCAAGTTTTTAAATTTACATTCTCTACCATAATAATGATTGTGTACACAATACAATTCATAATTTTGTACCTATTCTTAAAACATTAAAGTTTCACCAGTCAGCTCAACACATCATTTGTGGTTTTCTGACTAAGTAGTGAAATTAGTTTTTGATGGCATAATACATATTGCTATTTTTTTTATTTACATCAACTAGAATAAGTTTTTGGTGTTAAACTAGTTTCCGATTCCATGATTGTCTCTAAAATGTTGGTATTTATGTAAAGAAAGTAAATGTAAATTTAAAACCTGATTTACTTAGTATGCACTGTGAAAATGCCTTAGTTTTTGAAATTTAAATGCTTTCACAACACAAATATGCAGTTATAGTTGTTAATTTTAATCTTGTTATATGGAATTGGGAACTAATGCATAAGTTATGTTATAAAAATGAAAACATGAAATAAATACAATAAATTAATGTTTTGTATGTTAAATGTACTGCAATGAATATTTTTTTTCTTTTGCAGTGGTGGTGTCAAGTTCGCAGATCTCTCCGCAGACGAAGGTAAGATTTGAACTATTCTATCATTAAATTCTACCAAGTTGCAGAAATCACTCAAGAAATTATATAGTAGACTAATGTCCAAATATTGCATGCTGCATGTCCTGCTTACCCTCTGCAAGTCACGCTTTAAGGCACCCATCACATTTAGCGTTTGCGTTAGTCGTACATATGTATATGCTGTGCCAAAACATCTGAAGTTTCTAAAAAATCCCGCCAATATGCGTCAACGCGCCGGTAGCGCAGCGTTAACGCGACGAATACCAACGCCAGATGCGAAGGCTGCCTGACTTTTGCAGCAAAAGTAATAATTTAGTTTCATTACATTCACATTTCAGCTTTTATCAACCTACATACATATTTTAGACCGCATGAAATTTAGATACGACTATCTACGACGATGCTATTATCGGCACAAAGTTTTCCTTAATTTCCCATAATTGAAGTTACATTTAAACTATAGACTTGATAGGAAAATTAATATTCAACCTATTTCAAATACATAATTGACATCAATTTATTATGTAAACTTACTAATGTAGACATTATTGATACCGCAAAAGTGATAAAGCTATTTCGTTCCACATTGCGGTACCTAATGAATTAAGTTTACATAAGCAAATGAAATGCTTATATTATGAAGAGTAGTGCTTACATGAACCCGCTTGATTATGGATGCTAACAATTCAACCCACATTGTTCCATAGAATTTACAAACAGAAACTTCCAAGTTATGGTACCTACTGTTGGAATGACGAGCAACAAATTTAACGGAACAGAGTAACAATGGGGGTAAACAATTGGATTTCAAGGCAGCATGTCACATTGCCCTAACGTTTTATTGCATTGTTTGAACAAAAGATTGTCCGTTTTTACGACTTTTCCATAAATATTCGTCTTCAATACCACTAATAGTTAAAGGCGCAGAACGATTTAAGTTCTCGAGAAAAAAATTTTTTTGGGTATATCCAAATGTCGGCTTTTGTTAACGTTGGCAAGTCTGATGACCGGAAACCTCTGCCAGTACGTACATTTATTGTTTAGCATTGACTGCTGCCAAAATCTTTTATCACACGTTTTTTTCACCCTATCGTACATCGTTTTGTTTAGACTAG
This sequence comes from Noctua fimbriata, assembly GCA_905163415.1. Lineage (NCBI taxonomy): Eukaryota > Metazoa > Arthropoda > Insecta > Lepidoptera > Noctuidae > Noctua > Noctua fimbriata. Next base: position 4,232,753 of record LR990930.1, read on the forward strand.
AAGAATTATGCTGCATGTTTATTGTTCAAACCTGTTTAGTTTTAGACAAGACCGACCGCCGAACCGATTCTATTGTGAATATTATATAATCCACAGCTCAAGTTCAGTGTCAATGACATCTCTTTAATTAAGAATCTTACAAACGCTTTAATTAAGCTTTTACATGCATGAGACATATTCCATTCCAGCCGATGTTTTACTATGAAATCGTAACGAATTTGTTTAGGATTTTGATCTACGTCATTATGTACATGTTTTTTATCTCCCAAGTTTTTCAGACGTTCTTCGACAAGGTCAAATCGACTTTCTCGTTAGAAATTCTCACGTAAATATTGGTCTCTTTATATTGGTAGGGGCGTGTCTGCTATTGACGTAGGTACCACGTGAGGTAGGTCGACAATGCGCGCTGCCAAGTGGTAATTGAATTTTCATTGCTAAATGGTAGTAATTATACTGAACTGACTGGATGATGGACAAATGGAACATTTCATATGGGAACATAAAACCAGAACGGTTTCTAAATATGTAGTCCAGAAAAACATACTTAGGTCTTTCAGTGCAGGCAGCACTCAACCCTATTAGTAAAATAACATCAAGATCCCTACGGTTTATTCGAAAAGTTATTTTAAAATGTTCATAATCCACAATATTCTCCATCTGCTTATCATCTATTTTCGTCGTAAAGGGTAAATCCCGTAAACATGAACCGTAACCACTCTATAAACACGAGTTGGTCACACTGAATCCTGATAAAAATGTCTGCAAAACAGCCATTTTGTTGTAGAAACCTTCTAAGCAATTAAAAGGTCGCGATCGAACAAAATTCTGATTTATCACGTTTTGTCGCATGTTTCCACAATGTTTTGATATTTGAACGACGGTTCGCAGGTTACGGTACAAAATTTATTGAACAATGATAACCCCTGGTTTCATGCTAATTGTAAAGATAAGATTTACATTTTTCTTCTGACTACCACACATACACATATTTAAAAAAACATTGATTTAGTGGTACTGGGGACAAAACTTGTAAAGGCCGCTGAGTTTTCAGCTACTGAGTACAAATATTGATAAATATCGTATATGGCAACCTTGTAAGTTTTTGAATAAGTCAAGCCATTTGGAATCTCCCACCTGCATCGTAATAAATCAGCAGATGTATGAACCCCGCCTGTAATACTTTTTCAGTGTTCAAATAATTCGTTCGTCACTGAGAATTCCGTACTGTAATGCTTTGTCACCATACATATAGGACAGATGTATCATTTCATACACTGCCAAGACGTAAAGTCGGGCTAAAGTCCAATATAAAACAGTCTAGATCTGTATAAAACTCATATAAAATTTAAAACGGACAATAATTATGTTGCGTAACATCAAACGTATTTGTATTCTGCTACGCGGTATTTTCGGTTGTTTTACATTGGCTACGGTCACGTGTGTATCGTTTATTTTTGCTCCTGAAGCTCTCGGTGAAAACCGATTGGCGAGCCCCTGTATACGAAGCTTCGAATCGCCTCTAGGGGACTCTTTTCTTGTCTATTTTAAGGATACTTTGTTTCTGGTCGTTTGCTATTGGTCTTCATCAGCTTCATCGTAGTTAAATAAAATGTTTTTTTGAATATTTGCTGTCGAAGTTGCGAAAACTATGCCCTAGAAAACTACTTGGAGAAGCATTAACGTTGATTAAAGTAATGTTTAGGATGTTTTAAAGTCCCAGAGAAGTTGTCATTTTGTTCTGATTACTCAGCTCAGTCTTACCAATCCTCTTAATTACAATCTCCTTTGTTAGTGAAAATAGTCAGATTAATTCCGCTTAGTCTTTTCTATTGATGATTGTATTCCGTCGTTACGTGCTTGTAAATCTCTTTAATCCATTATCGGCAAGGCCGCCTCGCGTTTACCCATTGAATAATACATATTTCTAACCATTGTTGCTATAATCTTCTTATAAAAATTTCATTATAAATGTATCTATAAGCTGGGGGGTGTGGGGAGGCAAGGAAGGTTCGTTATGAGGCTTCTCGACGCTCTCGACACGTGAATGTTAATGTGTGTCGCTGACGTATCGAGTATAAGCTAGTTCACGGTCACGTTCACGGCGATAGAACCACGTTGTATATTGAATGCGTAGTTACGTACTTATCAGTAGCATTGTTAGGCTCTAGGATCGATGACGAGAGCCTCTGGGGCAGGTCTCGTATATGGAATAGGTAATGTCTATATGTTATCGATGAAACGATTTATTTGGCCACTAATCGATCATTTGTGATGTTCGAATTGCATTCGTAGGAAGATAAATGCCGATATATGGCGCCTGAAATGTAATCGTAATCACAATCTTTTTAAAAGTCTTCCACCTCCTTGTGATATTAATTCATGTTTTCGCTAGCGTGTGTAATCCTCCGACAGTGTTGATATGATAAGCTCCTTATTGCACATTTTTGTTGGCGTGCTCTGTTACACGCCTGAATGCGTTCGGCAGTCGTTACTGATAAAATGTACTTAGTTTTTAGACAATTGAAAAATGTGTCACCTGTTCCGACCGATCCAAGAATGTTTTTTTTTCTGAACAAATGGCTTAGTTTGATTTGTGTATCTATCAATAAAAGACCTAACGACAGAATATTTTTAGACTCTTGATAAAGTAGGTACTATCCCTAAGTTCGTTATAGCACGTGGTCCTTCGCGTGCATCCTTTTATAACCCCCTAACAAGTCTACCGTATCTACCTGCAAACGTTTATTATTTACGCATGTTACCCATTAAACAGAAATAGACAATCGTGCCCGGTTCCACTCAACCGCAGTTTTCCGTTCCAGTGCCTCCAACGGTTAGCCATCACTCGAATAAACTGAATATAACTCGAAATGATTGTATTTACTAATAATATTGTATGTACACTGTACAAACCGTTTGTCATCAGCGTGTGACGCAGACATCTGTGTACATTGAGCATCAAACGATGCCTGAATAAGTTCACCACCCGCTTCTAAACATCCATCAACGTAATGTTTATCATTTCATATCTTCTGATGATATATTTACTCATAACAAATGAAGTCACATGTATCTCTGACGTGAAACAACATTAATTACTTTTGGCCCGCATTAGCTACTTTTATCTCTCACACTTGCATATCTACATCTTTTTGTACAAAAAATATATGTTTTCTGACATCTTGTTTGTCATAAAATAAATCTTCAAAGATGTTGTCTATATCATTCAGATTTTCTCCGCGCTTGAATTAGTGTTCACTTCCATGTGACTTCTAGCTATTATAATCGTTTCAAGTATTTTTAAATGTCTGAATATTAAGGAAAAACGAATACCAATGGCAGACAAGTGTTGACAAAACGCCCATTTATTATTTTGTCGTCTGAAGCATTAACATGAAAATTTTCCGACCTTGTCTATTCAGACTTTTCTCCGTTTACTATAATAATAGTGGCGTCGTAGATATGTGTGTCTAGCCTCAGCCTAGCGTACTATTGACAAACACATAAAGCTCACTTTTATTGGGGTTGGTGACTAAGTTCGTTCGGACAGACATCGCCCAAGGTCAGGACGACCTCACCAAACAGATATTGATTCATTCAATGAATACCACTATAAAATGTTAATAACCTGTGATGGTAATAGGATTTTTTGACATTACAAACTAGTAAGAGTGTAGTATAGTATACTACCTCTTTTTATGATTACTTTGAGGCAGTGGCCGTACGACCTCGTGCCCCTTTTTCGTCTAATATCTAAACTTACGAAATACAGAAACAAACAATTCGTTCGCTTTCTTGTCCTTAAATTTTATAGGTACAGTGTTAATAACAGTTCGTATAAAAACCTTTTGTTCTGAAGTAGGGCGGGCCATGTTTCAATGCTGAAGGTAATATCGACCTACTAAATATCTTCTGTATCAATTACGATGTTGCCTTGAAGTTTCATGTCAATATAATAACACAAAGGTATCATTATCAGACCCTTGGACACTTAATGGCGACGCAATAAATCACCGATACCAACATCTACTTGTACACGCCAAGTCATTAAGATTATCAATACCATTAACTTTAATAGCAACTTAATGATTATAAAAAATCTGTCATGCACATATTCATAGCCATTAAAATGAATCTAACGGGTTGTAATGTACAATCATGATTAGTTCCATATCAATGCTAGAAAACAGTTTGTAGTAATATACTTAGGCTTAGGTGATAAAACAAAGTAAGATCAAATATGTGCTAAACACCACAATCAGTTCAGTTCGCCAAAAACACGAGCATGTTCATAAAGTAATAGATATTGAATATGTGGCAGATGTGCAGAAAAGTGTTTCAGTTGACATGTGCTCTACCAATTGCAAATGGTGCACCGCCGCCGCGGTTGCCCAAGCAAGGGATGGGGTCAGTGGTGAGTTAGTAACCACCGGTAACCAACGCTATTATGGAAGCTCAGTAGCTCTGTAACGCTAAATGCAACCATATCACATGACAACAGCTCGGGTCATCGATCTATCGCTAATTGCTTTAGCTATCTATCTAAGCATAGGTACATGTCGCTCAGCTCTTATCAAATTAGGTAGCCCATACGATACAGCTACTATATCCACTGTGTCCAATAGACATAATAAATAGTGTTATTTATTAGAAAAGATATCAATCGGAAAGTAAACAAGCTAACCGACGAATTCCAGTCTGCGTCTATTTCATCACATCACGTAATCAAAGTTTGTCGCAGTGATAACAAAGCCACATCTGGCATTAATAGGATCATCAGCAGACTGCGGTTTTTAGAAGTTTTCACTTCAGATTATCTTGGGTTCATGTGCTCAGTAGTATGTTAGGTTTGGTATCGTGCCAGTAACCATATTTAACCGCACAGTATTAAAAAAAAATAGTAGCCTCATTTGCTGAAGACTGTCATATCACAGAGATTGAATTATTTGGTAATTAAGGCGTGACCGACTAATTAGCTTCAGTCAGGTAGCAGGAGCTTTGTTTGGCTTCTGATGACGTCGCTAAAAGCGTTGAAACTTTTCTTTTTTATGAGGCATTGACGTCAGAGGAGGCGTGTTGGTCAACGTCCACAAGAGAGCTGCCAATTTTGTGAAGTAGACAGGAATTTGAATAAAAAAGACTGAAGCACTTTGAATATTTAAAGTATTCTCAAAATGATAATGACCGTTCTAAATGCCATTTATTAGCTAGTTAGATAAATTGATTCAATTGTTACAAAAATGCCCTCGATTGAGTAAGCATTATAGAAAATTACTGAGTCATAAAATAGTCGATTCGCCAAGCTAAGCGAACAGGAGCTTGCTCAAATAACGATGAATAATGTATTTTGAATAGTGCATAAAATATGTCATGAAAACAAAACACGCGATACGAAAATAAATTTGATTTCCACGCTATCTTCGACAATACAAAGTTTATGTTCTAAAATTACTTACCTACCTACTACGTTGATTACTTTTCTGATTTGTGAAACCAGAAAGAGTTATCGTTGTTTGTTTAGTTTAAATTTATTATGAAAAAGATATGAATGAACCTCTCCACCTTTGGCACTGGACTTTAAACATGTAACCGGTTTCAATGAAATGTCTTTCTTCGCTGCATGCAAAGAATTAAATCTTTATTTTATGGACAAATGAGCCAACTACTGTCAGTTTACAAAGAAATGAAATAAATATAACTTCTATGACATCTTTGTTCTTTTACCTATAAAATACCGTTTCGTACTTGGTACGAAAGCATTGGCCTCGGCACGTTGACTTGGTAATTAGGAAAAAAAAATATTACAGTATTGTACAATGACAGATGGATTTGTTAAATAAAAAGCAAAAACTTTTTGCTCCAAGAAGGAAATCCAATTAAACCCCTTATTTCCTTATTTAACGTTATTATCCTCTTTGCAAGAAACCCGTGAAGTACCGAAGAAGAGGTTGGTCCGCAGTTTTGCAAAATCATGTTTTTTTTTTTCAACTACGCGCCTGGCATAAACAATAATGTGTTATCAAGTTCATGGCTATAGATTTTTCTTATCTATCATGTGATACCTGAGTGTCCGCTCTAAAGTAGGTAATTTATAAATATGGCCGATGACAAGAGACAACAAGTAGTATTTATGAGAGGCTGTACTCAAATGGTAAATTAGGGACTAAAGCCTAATATTACTAGGTACAGCTTAGAATACGCGTGTCTCGTGATGATACTTCGTGAATTTACTGTACTTAAACTTTATCAATCGTAAAAGTCGTTAATGACTTCGTTTTCATATCCAACTCGTAAATTGTCTCGGCAGACGTCAAAGCATTTTATATTTCGAATTTTCTCTAACGTGTCCTACTTTTAAATGATACGATTATTATCCTACTTTTACTCCCTCTTAGTTTAAATAAAAAGCCGCTGAAAACTTGAATTATTCACATTCAGCGCGATTTAATTTGTATGACGCTGAAAATAAAACGCTGCAGACAATCACGGCCGAATTAGTCTTCCGACACGCCTCTAGCTGAGATAATTTACTTTATTTTTTAAATAGACGACCAAGGCACCGTCCTTATACTACAAACTGTCTGTCAACTCATGTCATGTCTCCATTTCTATTTGTAAACTCGAAAAGTTTTTGCTGAAACATCAATTTGCCGTCTATCTTTCTTTTTAGACACATATCCTGCTGTTACTCGTTGGCAATTGTGTGTGAATCAATATTTACTGGCTTGATTGTAATATTTGTAACGCAGTGTAAACCGGTGGTATTCAACTTGACTACGTTGCCGCTCTTTTACGGTCAGAATCGAAATCATCTTGCATAAACAGGATACCTATTAGACAGTGATACCTTCTTAATTGATCGTTGCTACTTGAAAGGCGTAGATATCGAAATACGAACTAGCAGCTTCAGCATCTTGTCATTGGCAATGGAGACGATCGTTATCTACGATCGCTACGTATCATCGTACTAGCGGAATCTCTTGGAAATTAGTAGCAGTCGATGAATGATTTAGATACTTGACTCATCCATGAGCACGAGTCATGAACATGATATTGATTTTTAGATACGCCGTAAGAAATTAAGCTTAATGGCTTAGTAAATAAAGTTTTCATTGTAAAATCTATATTCGTGCTTATTTTTTGGCATTGATTACAAATGGTATCTGTCGGGGTCGTTAACAGTGATTTGTAGGTGATAATATGTGTTCCGCGCGCCTTGTCGCGTCAGTGTCCTCTTGCGTCATAGACGTGTCTCGTGGTTCTCATCTCTATGTTCGCACTCATAGCGACAAAAAATTTAGAATATCTCGCTATTTTTAAATGCCTAACTGTCATCTTGTCGACACTAAAGTCCATGTCGTTAAGTGTCAGGGCAGTAAATATTTTCAATTTATTAAAATTACAATGGCATGGAATATTGTAATGTAAAGGACTACCGCGTCGCTTTTATAGATTTTCATGTTTTATTCATTGAGTGTTACTAACATAAGAGTACTTGTACTATGATTTTCAGTCACGTTCTCCAGAACGGGTTCATTTGGAAAATGCATATGGATTGTGTTCGTGATAGCAGTTCACTAAATTTAATTGTACCACCGCTTTATACGACGTTTATTGGTATAGATCGTGCCGTAAATTGCCGTGATCAACGTTCATGTCTTTCCAAAACGTTTTTGCTATCCTAATAACTTAATGTAGATAAATGAACCCAACTGTCATCGTTTATTATGCAGCAGGGTAATTTGCCAGATAGGCTAACCTTCAACATTTTGTGCAAGTCAAACAGAATTATTTAAGGAACTTTCTGTGATTTGTAGTGACGAGTTAGGTAGACAATATTCCCTTTGAAGCTTTTCAATGCTTCGTTTCCTGCAGGAAATTCAATTTGTATTCTATTAGTCATTTCCTGAAGTATTATCTGATAAGTAACTTATCAAGGTTTCTATAGTGGCAAGTTTGCAGAATAAAATCCGCCGTATCATTATTTGCATTTTTATGTTTATTCCGCAAACATTACTTTATATTTCATAATAACATGTTGCCAACATGGTTGCTGACCAATTAAAAGCCGTAAGATTATCCAATTACTGCTGCATAAACATAGTATAAATTAACCACGCGCAAAGCCATGTGTTATCAAGCTTAGGATCGTATACACGTCCAATAAAAGCGAACTTGATAATATTTGTTCAGTACAATACTTTAATCAAGGTACATAATTGATACAAGGATAAAAGTTACGAGTGCCAGCTTGTTTGGGGGATTTCCATTTTCCCACTAATGAAAAGCTTGATTCGTCACTATATTTAAATACATTAATTCCTCACCGTACTCAGTGGCACTGCGCTTAACCACGTGTATGTTTGGCTCCAATTCAACACCTCATTTCATAGGTTGTTATTCTAGAAAATAAATATTTAATTTTATAGCCATCTATCTATTCTTTTGGCCTCTATGAGTCACGCCTTCTCTTGAACTGAAACCGGTTATTACAAAATTCATTAATAACTGATACTTTATGAGGAACGAATTTCTTTTCCTAATTAAAAATTGACTAGAAGGTATCTAATTTTTCCTTGAAACTTTTCCTTCATGAATTTATTATACATAATTAGTTTTCTAATTGCTGCCGTTAATTTTACATTTGAATGCGTTCGAATTAGCATCGTCATGTACAACGTTTATCTTATTGAGAATGTTTAGAATACCTTCAAGAATAGACTTTGACCATCTGTGCTTTCTCACGGCAAGTGTAGTCTATTCATCAGTTGTGTTTGTAGTAGTAAAATAACTATTATGGTATTAGAGACATTTATAACAGTACAGTTGCCAGCACTTCAAGCTACTACAGTCTTGTCTAATTTCTTAATAGTTTTTCAACTTTATCGCTACAGGATTAGGTTCAAGGTTGATTGGGATTGACAGTTTCGGGTAGCTTGATGTGCTGGCGTCAGTACATAGTTCTCAAACACTTTCACTATATTCGTTTTTGAACATCTTGGCGTGGGTTTATATTAGCTTATAATGATGCAAACCTTTCATCACTGCACTGACATCATCCAGCTACACAATTACCCATACTAAAGCAGTAAAGCCTCAGACTGAAACGTTTGTATTCATAAACATGTTTTCTTTGTTACAGCATTAAAATTCCAGGAGAATCTTCTAAGGACTATGATACAGATTGAGAACACGTTCTTCGAGCTAGGCAGGACTTGCCAGAGGGATTGCCTGATTATATGCGATAGGGGAGCGATGGATGCCAGTGCATGTAAGTTTTATCTTCTACTTTTCTTAGCTTTACAAAGTCATACTTTTAACAACTAATTTGACCAGGGATGGCTGCAAGATCTATCTATCTGTCGTCAGTCAGTTATTTTTTGTATTAAGAATGCTGTCCCATTTTACGGTGATTTTAAATTAGGATAAATATGGAATTGCACCAGATTTTCCATGTCTGAAATAACTAAAACAGGTTAACACTGCATTGTGAACACGGATAAACGGAAACTATAATTAACACGTCTATTATTTTTGGCCGCAAAACAACGTCACGCCATGATTATGATTAAGTACGAACAGACAGACAAACAGACGCCTGAAGGGCGGGGAATTTGTCTGAGAATATAAATAAGCACATTATCGTCTTCACTCAAGATATAATTATCAACAGCAGATTATATCTGGAAGATAAAATAAAACAAAAACACGTGCCCTATTAATGAAGCTAGATCTAAAGAGACGGACAAGAAAATTGGTATGTTGGCTAGGTTTTTAGAAAAATAACTTCAATGCGCTACGAGTTTAAATATTTTCATGAGTTTTCAATAGTACTAATCATTCTGACATCAATTTACATCATCACAAGGTTAATATTCGTTTATTTGGAAATAATATCAACTGGGAACAAGACTTTACCTGTATATATTATGCATCTAAATGTAAATATACACCGTGTTTAACTTAACTAAAGTTTATTATCATTGCTGCAAGGAGCCTCAGTTGTTTCTCAACAAGTTTTATTATGGAAACTTACACACAAGCTTCTAGTGTGCCTAGGTAATGAGTCAGAAACAAGAAAATAGTTTTTATACCGTATGGTAGAATAAAAATGGCAGTTATTCGTCGTTTTTCTGTCAGTCCGGAATGTTACTGGTATATCTTGCAGTGAATACCGAACATGTTTGCTGCTACTGGATCCGGATTTTTTGGGGATGAGTCTTAACATAAACTAGCTCATCATCATCATCCACTGCAGGGTATAGGCCACTCTTTGCTTGTGCTAAGCTCCACTCTTGTGCCAGCCTCATCCAGGATATTCCTGCAATGGCAACAGTCATCTGCCCATATCGCCGCATATAAACTAGCTAGAAAGGGATAATTTGATAGGAGACATGCCAGTAGAAGGCATGATCACTACCTTCAAATGACTGATATTACCTATCATCATCATCCTAGCCTTTTCTCAACTATGTTGGGGTCGGCTTCCAGTCTAACCGGATGCAGCTGAATACTAGTATTTTACATAGAGTGACTGCCTATCTGACCTCCACGACCCAGTTAGTACTGGGTGATACGATACCCTTTGGTAGGACTGGTTGTCAGACTGGGGCCACTGACTACCTGTAACTACTGTCAAAGATCTACAAATGACATCCGAGACTTAACGTACTTTCCGAAGCACGGAGGAAACTCGGTAGGCAATGGGTGGTCACCCATCCACGGACAAACCTAGACAATCGCGGCTTAACCAGAAGATCAACTCGAGCGGCTGTTATTATTTAGCCACGAGCTCCTCGCACTATTTACCTTTACAAGTTTAAATTGAATTCACAGAGCGTGAAAAATTATCAGTTATATCGGTAATAGAAATGGTGAAGAATTGGAATACCGTAAGAGACACTGACCAGGCTATTCGATTTACATCGTTAGGCTCTGCGCTGAAAGTTGGAAACGCAACAGCACGCTCTCATTAAAAAATTACACTGTTGAGCTCTTGATTACCTAAGTTTAGTTATTACAACACTTTATTGTTACCTGTATCTAGGTACTTAGTGTTGATATGCATTTGATTGCTACTTATGACATTTATCATAGTTTATACTGATTGCACAAACTCTTTGTAATGTCTGATTCATAAAATGAATAGGCGACATATTTATAATTGTTGTCAATAAATCGATCGCCTATTGTAAGTGTCGGGAAGTCAAGTAGGTAGGTTTACCTTCTGTAAATAGCTACTTGAGCCTAGTATTTAATAAATAAAATAGTTCGAATGTTTTTGTTATTTGTATCGATTATACAGGGTGTATACAGACCCTTCACGAAGCCGTCAACCAAGCACACTGTACATCAAACTAAGTAACTTTACGCAAATATTATTGCTGGGAAACTACTTTTTTTAGTAAAGTAAAAATCTTACATTAAAAACAAGTCATCATCATCATCATTCTCTTGCCCTTATCCCAATTCATTTGGGGTCGGCGCAGCATGTCTTCTTCTTCCATATTAAAAACAAGTATTGGAAAAAAAAATTGGGAAAATTTGGAACTTTGTCCCCCAATACCTTCGTAACTAGAAGGTTCCCAGGTATGGTCTAGAACAAAAAAAATATCGCAAAGACGGGGAGAACAAGTGAATTTCGGCTTCGTTAAGACTACACCCTTTATTTGCAGTGGAAACTGGAACTATGATTATAAAAAAATACAATGCGGTTTCAAGTTTGACAGCAAACACCACCATTGTTTTGTTTTTTTGTGAGGTTTTAAAAAAACTGCAAGTTTACAGGAAAAAGTTAGAAAAAAGTAGTTTCAGTTTAAAATTTCCTTATACATATATGAATGACGTGAAGGTCGTAAACATGTTTACAAATATTTAATTTTAGGAAAGAAAAACACCCGCTGGGAATGCATTTCCGTAGATAACGTCAGTCGGTACATTCTCTTGACAGACACTGCAGATAAAAATAACAAACACTGTGTGGTTTTGGTTTACATACATTATGGTAACCAATATAAGTTGTTTACTGACGTTAGGTACAGTCACGAGCAAAAACATGTAAACACTTAACAAGTTTTAAAAGTGTTTTTCTGCTACTGTTCTGATTAAAATATCATGTTGTTACGAACATAGTATTCTAGAACTCATATTTTTATGAAAAAGATCCTATCTCTGGTTAAAGACATTTAATTCTCATAAAGAAATAACATTTCACTTACATGAGAACAAATTTAAATATACATTAATCATTGTCCTTCGACACTCGGACTTACAATTATTCTGACGTAATTAATATTATTATAATTTTATTATTATAAGCTTATTTTGCCCCATTGCAGGGCAAAGGCCTCCCTTTTTACATTTAACAAATTATTTTAGTGTTACAAATTATTAAGTTTGTGGGTACTATTACAAAATCCAAGTTGTGACACTATGCGTAACTACCCCTCGCTTGAGATAAAGAGCGCGGTCCCGTTGTCACAATGCAGATAAATCAGTCAGTAGTACAACTTTTGTTTACAGCTGTTATTTTTAAGTTTTTTATTTAGAAGTTGTTTTTGGTTAGGTTAAGTTAGTAGCATAATCTTTTAAGGTTAATTGATATTGATGTTTTGAGAAACATATTTTTTTAGTTTGGTCTTAAAAATATTGATCGAATTCGCACTCTTTATCTCATCTGGTAGTTTATTGTAAAGTTGCACTCCCTCATAAACAAGTGATCTTTTACCTTGAGTGGTTCGCACTCGAGGAAGTAAGATGTGATCTTTTCTACGACTGCTACGGTTGTGTAGTTGATGTGTTTTGGCGAGTGAAATTTGTGTATGTATGGTTTTATTAAGTATTTTATGAATGAGTATGCAGGTGGAGTATGCGTGAAGTTGTTTGATGTTCAAGAGTTTTGTGTCTTTGTATATTTTAATTGTTGGTGTTAGGTAGTCGTAATGAAATAGCATTTTAATTATTTTATTTTGTGCAATTTGTAGGTCTTTTAAGTTTGTTTTAGGTGCATTGCCCCAGATTTCGATTAGGTACAGTATGTGTGGCTTTACTAGAGAGTTGTATATTGTCTGGCGTACATTATATGGTAGAAAGTGTACGATGTTCCGTAGTGAGCCCAATAAAGATGTCATTTTGGATCTGATGTAGTCAATTTGAACCTTCCAATTCAAATGGCAGTCTAGTCTTAACCCAAGGTACTTCTCGTGTTGTTTGAGTTCGAGTATTTGGTTGTCGATTGTAAGAGGTGGATGAGGTGGTATTTTTTTATTTTTGGCTTTAAATATGACGTAGCTGGTCTTGGATGCATTGATTGTTAAAAGATTTTGTTGAAACCAGATGGACAATGAGTTTAGGTCTTGTTGGGCTTGATTTATCATGTCAGGTATAGAACCACCAAAATAAAAAAGGCAGGTATCGTCCGCATATAGCGAAATATGCCCGTGTATTGGAATCTTATGGATGGAGTTTATATATATTAGGAAGAACAGTGGACCTAGCAGTGATCCCTGGGGAACACCAAATGTGATATTGTGCGGTTTACTTTGGTATTCTCCGACTTTAACCACCTGAAACCTGTTAGTCAAATAAGATTCGAACATTTTATACGCTACACCTGATACGCCTATGTCTTTTAGCTTTTGTAGTAGTATAGGATGGCTAACTGTATCAAAAGCCTTTTTAAGGTCGATGAATAAGCCTAGCGCTATGTTTTTTTGATCAATGTTCATTTGTATTTTCGTAATCAGATCTGTAGTAGCTGATAGGGTGTTTGACTGTGTTCGAAACCCATATTGCCTTTCAAAGAGAAAATTTATTGAGGTGAGGTGTTCGTCTAAGCGTGTATAAATGACCCTTTCAAATATTTTGGAGATAATCGGAAGAACTGAGATAGGTCTATAGTTATTAGGATCCGTTTTGGCACCAGATTTGTGGATTGGGGTAACTTTGGCTACCTTTAATTGGTCTGGAAAGGTTCCACTAGCAAGATGTATGTTTATACAGTCGGTCAGTTTGTCCACAATTAAGTCACTTACGCACTTGACGACTTTGGTAGTTATACCATCGATACCGGCACCGCAGTTCGGATCAAGATTTCTGATTATTTTGGATACTTCGCTTGCTTGGCATGGTGTGAAACTTGTGAGTTCTCTGTTATATGGTTGAGAATCTAGAGCCATTACAGTTTTGTGTTGTTGTAGTTGTGTAGGAATGAGGTTGGCTAAAGTGGAGCCAATCGTAGAAAAGAAGCGGTTGAATGTTTCACTAACCTCGTTGCCATCGGTTAAAGGTCCAGATTCAGTTAGAAGTTTAGGGGGAGTGCACTGTGACTTGATTTTATTGTTAGACAATGTATTTAATAAGTTCCACATCTTTTTAGGATCTGCAGTATGTTTCATAAATGCCTCATAGTAGTACTTCTTCTTAGTGTTCCTAATTGTTTTGGCTGTAATATTTCTTTCAATTTTAAAACTTTCCATAAGATTTTCATTACTTGGCTCTTGTTTCAATCGATGCCAGATTTCATTTCTTCTCTTAATTTTGGCTGTTATTTCTCTACATATCCAGTCTTGGCGCGGTGGGTTTAATATTTTTGTTTTGACCGTTGTGCTACTATGAATGCCACAGTTTAGATACTTCTCAAAGTTCTCGTAAGTTTTGTCAATTGACGAGTATTCTACGAGTGCGATGCTTTCATGTAGTTTTTCATAGTCTATCGCTTCGTATTTTACACGTTTCTTTGGTGGACTCTTGTATTTTTTTACATTTAGATAGATTTGCTTGTGGTCAGACATAGGCGAGTCAATGATGACCATATGAAAGCTTTTGTCCTTAAGGTTGGTGCATACGTGATCAAGGATGGTTTTTGTGGAAGCAGTCTCACGCGTGCTGTAATCTTCATGGATATTATTCACAAAACTGTATCCAGACTCTTTCATAGTATCTCGGTAGTATTTAGTCTTGGAATTTTTTGTCAGGAGGTCGATGTTAAAATCGCCGAAAACTATAGATCGGGGTTTCTTAATTAGTTGCGATGAATATACTTCAAGAAACTCTCTTGTGTTATTGTTTCCTGGGTTGTAGACAGCTCCTATGTTTAATGCATGTCGCTCGAGGTATATCCATAGGTAGTTGATGCCTCCGGCGTATACTTCATCGACTTTGCTGTGACTAAGAATATTGTGTACATAAATGGACACGCCACCACCCCTGGAATCTGTTCTGACATTATAATAGTGGGTATAATTGGGTAGTTGGAAATGATCGGCGTCTTCACTGGATTTGAGCCATGTCTCAGTTAGTATTATGACATGAGTAGTGTATTTGATCGATGTTATTATGCATTGGAGTTCGTCGAATTTTCCTTGTCTTTTTATGCTTCTTACGTTTGCGTAGAAGAAAGTTAGGGTCGATTTAAAAGATGGTAGGTCTTGATAAGTATGACAGAGCTGGTATGTAATTGTATCATCTGAGTTAGCTAGAATGTTTGGTGGATTTAGCGGTATTAGTTTTTTAGATGAGCCTGAACGATCTTTGGAGTGCCTTTAATATATTTAATAATTAAATTCTCTTCACCATTTTCCTTACGACGAATTAGTTCTAGGCTGAGCTCTTTCATTATTGCCTTTTGGGTGGGGGTCTGGTCCGAGTATATTTTAACGTTATCCGGTAGTTTAGTTTTGCTTCGCAGTATTATCTTCGCCTCTTCAGCTGATCCAAAGCAAATTTTCAGTGGGCGGTTTTTCTCTGAGGTGTATTTTCCAAGCCGAATTGTTTTTTTAATTTTAACATGTTCGGTCAATGCATTTTGTAGAATGTTTTGGGCCGAACACATGTCCTCGGCCTGACGTGCGGCGTTATCAGGTATTGTTGGTTCAGGTAGGCCAGCGATTATTATGTTTTTGCTTCTATTCGCCCGTTCCTGCAGTTCATTAATAACCTTTTCATTGGCGAAATCATAGTTTTCTAGTGTATTTGATTTAGGTGGTGTAGATTTGAGTTCACAAATTTCAGTTTCTAGCTTAGATATCTTCAGTTCAGCAGTGAAGTTACTTTTCTTCAGTTCTGAAATTTCAGCTTTCATGTTGTTATGTTCGGCTAACATCTTTGCAGTTGAATTTTTTATATCGTTGACCTGGTCTTTCATTGAAGAGATATCATCGCGCACTGGCTTCAAGTTTGTCTCTAGTGATGCGATCATTTCATCACGAAGTTTATTTATGGCAGTTAATATGTCACAGCATTCTCTTTGTTTTCTCTTCCGATATGTGACGCGATTGTCTGTTTCATCACCACTAGTTTTAGAAAAATCTGATTGTGAACCACTTTGACCTACTGTTATATTCGTGGCTTGTGGCGAGCGTCGAACACTCATAATGAGTTTGCTGGTTTTAAGAACGCGTGGGAAGAGGTTAAAAAATGCAACTATCTCTTTTACCCGAGGTGAAGCGGGGGACGCGCACGTCGCTTCGATGCGTTGCTACTCGTTGATGTGTGATGATAGATGGTCGTAACTTAATCACTTTTTGACACTACTTTCGGTCTTGTACTGCAAGCTTTATGACTTATTATTGGGTGTAGGGTTTTTGATTTTTTTGCAAATTAATCAGAAACACGTCCGTACTGTCCGAGAGCCGAAGCAATATTCCAATTTCTTATCCTATCTCCAAGTTACAATCGTTATTTTTCGCGAAAATTGCTTTTAAATTTAGGAAAGTGTATACATATTGGTGCTCATGACTGTACGCCTGTAATCCCCGAAGTGTAAAGCAGAGCTGTACCTATCTATATGTACTAACCCCATGACGTTTACTATTTCTGAATAAAAATCTTAAAAATAAACAAGACTGAAATCAAAGAATAAGGTACTCGTACTTACATTTTCTTTCAAGAATTTCAAGTTATACAAAAAGCATTGATGCTTCATAATGAAACAATAATGAGTAGGTATAACATGCCTACAAACGAACAAACAAACCGTATTCACCCTAATCACAAACATTTACCTAATGAAAGGTATTCATAATTTCCCTGTATTCAATCATGACTTGTTATGTAAATTCCGGCCACGCGTGCGCACCAAGGAGGTCATTTGCTCAGATAGATACGAGCTCCAGTTTGTTTACTAACTGTGATACCGGGTTTTAATTACAAATTATGACTAGCCTTACTTGGCTTTTGACTGTTTATCAAACACGTCACACCAATTATAGTTAATCATACCTATATTAAGTAATTGAAGGGACTGCCTCTTTGGTGTAGTGGTCGCAAGCGCGACTGCGGAGCATAAGGTCCTGAGTTCGATTCCCGGCTCGGGCAAAGTGTTATTGGGTTTTTCCATTCTCAGAAACAGCCACGGAGTCTGAATTTGTGCACGGTTGATGGCAATAGGCTCGCCCCTCATTACTTGGGACTTAAAACATAACTGGCGAAATGTGGGTGTACTATTCGGTACACCCCTGCCGTCGGGGATTACATGTGTATTGGAAATCTCGTTCCAGACATGACTGAAACTCAATGAGATGTAGACTTGTAGACACCACTTCCGTGTAGTCATTCAATAAAGTAAAAAAAAAATACAAAAGTATGTCAGGGCGTTACATAAAATTGGCGAGCAGCCGAATTGTACGTTCATTTATAACTTCTTAATCTTTGATTGTAGCTAAATACCCAATAGATTTAAAACAAGAACATAACATCACGCTTGTTATCTCCGAAGAGTTATGCTATTTAGTGAGCCCACAATTTGTCAGTTATGTCTCATGTAAGAAGCGAGCCTATTGGCATCAATTTTTGGGCATACATTCAGAATACTGTAATTTATTCTACTGCAAAAAACTATATTTTTGTCCCGAAATGAATAGTAACTAATAGATCTATTAAACCTTTCAGTTATATCGAGAGAGAAATGGGAGGCGATGCTGTCAACTAACAACTGGAACTGTGTGGAGTTACGAGACAACCGGTACAATCACATCGTGCACATGCTCTCTGCTGCCAACGGCGCTGAAGACTTCTACTCCACAGAGGTGAGCATTACCCAGCTGAACATGGATCTTATGGCGGGTGGCCCAAATCAAAACTAACTCCGCTATCTTGATTTTTTTTAAATCTTCTTATCGACGATTTGAGTCAAATTTCTGACAGCGTTTCTAGTACTTCCGAACAGGTTCCCTAGACATAATGTGCGCCATGGTTTGTGATGAGACTTCATCGGAATTCCCCAACCGGACCAAGTTCACAATTTCCACAAATGTTTACCTACAGCACCCTCTAGACAATGTCATTTGATCGCCAAAGAATCTGCAGCACATTAACCTTTCTCTTATATAAACTAGGCGCCGGCGCCGCTCCCAGACGTACTCAGGAAATGCAGGCCAAACTGCACGAAACTAGTCCACGTTCAAAATACACGTTAGATAAAAGTCACTAGATAATGCGCTCATTCTATTTTCGTTCTTTGAAGATTAGTGTCCCGCATCGTATGCAATCTCTTTGCAAAGAATGTTTTTTTATTAAGCTTATCGTAATTTTCCTACGCCAATTTTCAATAGAAAATCGGCAATGATTTCTGGTATTTGAATCTAATCAATACAATGGAAAAGTTTATCTTGACCAGCCCCCGTAGCATGACCACCGTAGAAAATAATTCTTTGACGAAGAATCGACAAAATGACAGATTGTGTCGACACAATGACAGATTTCTTTGTACTATCTACGGGGGCAGTTATCGTATTTAACATAGGTTAATTTTACAAGACCAAATTCTGATAATAATGTAATTGTACCTGCTTGTATTGTATAACGAAAATAACACTAGTACTTATTATTTTACACATTTGAATGTAGAAAATTGAAGTTTCAGAGATATGTACAAAATATATTGAAAATAACAAAAAATACATAAGTAGAGAATAACAAGATTAATGGAGGACATAAAATATCGTATCATAAACGACGTAAAACTTAAATTTCAATCAATTAAAACTATTAGGTTTAATTGCTTTTATCATAAAAATATTGCGTCGTATTTATTTAATACACTAAAACGTACCATCACGCATTTATTTCCCAAAGAGGTAGGGACAGCTGCTTTCAACATTTTGTCAGTTATGATGGCGAGAAGTTCTTTGTAAATAGAAATAATGCTTCATATCCACGTATTCATCCAACATTGTTACTGATTTATCATTGTTTAAACCGCCGATCCAAGCGTAAAGATCATAACCCCGTCTGTGGGTGTGGGTGGGTATTATCGGCTAAAACTACGTCAGTTTTAAAGATAAATGCATTGATGCAACGAAAGTAGTGTATTGAGGAAACATTTTCACCGTCTATTATTACCGCAGGTGAGACCATCGCCCGTTATAGCAGTATTATTTTGAATCTTACTTCAGTGTGGGGATACAATTGGAGCAATAATAATATTCTCTACACACCCACACACACACAAAAACCACTATAATTCTCCACTCAAAACACGTTTTTTTTATGTGTACAGAAATAAATAAAGGAAATAATAATATTCTCTCGTCTACCGGTATTATACCAAAATCTCTCACACAAATCCTCAACGCTATCATCACACACTTTACATGCTGCAAAAAGTCGCGATTCTTAACACTTGTCCAATCACCCGAAAATTTCTGATTTCTTCGATATTGACATCCATTTTCTTTATCTAAATTTCACCTTACATCCGTGGTTCGTGACCGCGTGACAGAAAGAACAGAATAAAAAAGCAACTTTATTCAGCTCTTTCATCATCATTATCTTGCCTTTATCCCAATTCATAAAGGCAAGATGATGATGATGAAAGAGCTGAATAAAGTTGCTTTTGCATGTTGGTGGTCAGTAGCATGTTATTTGAGTAACTCGTTAGCCCAGACAATGGACACTGCTAACGTTAACTATGGGGCCCTATTAGGTTTAATAAAGCCTGGCGTCGACTACAGTACAAACGCGTCGATTACTATTATCCCAATTTATAAAGGCAAGATAATGATGATGAAAGAGCTGAATAAAGTTTGGGGTCGGCGCAGCATGTCTTCCATACTTCTCTATTACTAGTCATCTCATCAGACACCTCCTTTCTTGCCATATCATTCTTTACACAGTCCATCCATCGTTTCTTTGGTCTTCCTCTACTCACCCATCCACATTTTTCTTACACTGAAAAGAAGATTAAAATATAAATACTCCTTTAAGATGTGTTAGTACAGTCCCATCATCATCATCATCATTTCAGCCCAAAGACATCCACTGCTGGACATAGGCCTCCCCCAAGTGTCGCCACATTGACCGAACAGTACAGTCCTACAGTTAATTTATATGAATCTGCGTTCTATCTTCAAACCGGCTAATTTCAATGTCACTAAATTCTTTAATGTACCTTACACGTGAGAAGTCTTTATGTATACGTTTACACGTTATGTAGATACCAATGTTTTGATAATGATAACATCATATCTCATCATCATAGTAAATAATTAGCGCGAGATAAGTTATGTGACTAATTAATGTGTGGGGAAACAAGTTCTCAATGCACCTTGCATACAAATTAGTTACATCATTTAAAATAGATTTGTTTTCAGTAACTTGATGATTCTTCTGACACATTCAAATCCTTGTCTCAAATTGATGTTTTTTTTCTCCACTTTAACAAATATCGACTTTATTCTTATGTAAATAAAGTTGTGTGCAGAAAAAAGATTACAACGAAAGAGTGTTAAACTATTAAAAATGTCATAATTTATGAAATTGTAGCGTAATTTATTTCCCAAAAACACATTTACTTTTACATATTTGGAAACTAAGCTACGAAAGTAGTATAGCGAACAACATAAAAACAAAATCAAAAATAAATAACTAGTTATTTAAATGATACAATAATCGAATAACCCATTATCATAATTCTATATTACGTCAAGCCACACATCAAAATAGTCATTAAGCGTGTAACGTGTAACTGAAAAGTCGTAGAGCGTCTGAACTAGAAACCCATTAAAATTATCATACCCACTTGTCATAACAATTAACATACAATTACAAGTTGCTGAAAAGCATTTTGACACCCATCTTTCTGTCAATCAGTTTGTAAGACGCGTCTGAACTTATCACTTGGCTCAAGTCACGTCACTTACTGTTTATAGGCTATCGATTACAGACTAAACACATCAAAACGTGCTACCTATTGAATGTTGGTGGTCAGTAGCATGTTATTTGAGTAACTCGTTAGCCCAGACAATGGACACTGCTAACGTTAACTATGGGGCCCTATTACGTTTAATAAAGCCTGGCGTCGACTACAGTAGAAACGCGTCGATTCAAAGCGAATCGAGTCGAGCCGCATTTATTCCTTGTGCCTCCGTCTCAGAAGAATCGAATCGAATTGTACATTCATCTGATTCATCGCAACTCTTCATCAAAGTAGGTCGTTTTTGCGTCATGGACAGCTCGGATGAAGAAATATTTTTATTTCAAGTACTTTTTGATGCAGAAGAGGAGAGTATAAGAAAAAAAGAAACGGCGTGCTCCAAATTACTGGGTACTTCTTCATTCATTTTTAAACAAAGATTTTTATGAGTTTTTAAACGATACCTACATAATAAATAATAAAAATACCGCCGCGCATCCGCTTCCCCGCGTCGTCTCGCTAATGGACGTAGTTAACATAGTTTCATAGTAAATATATAAGAGGCGACTGTCTGCGATTCGATTCGACTCGGCTCGCCTAGTGGACGCGAGCCTTAACGTTTGTAATTGTACAGTCGTGAACGGTAATATGTAGGTACCTATACACTTAGCTAATACTAAACCGTTTTCTTCGCGAAATATCGATTGTACTTTTGAGAAGGCAATTTTTTCCTAATTCTATGGGTTCCAAAATACTCCACAAGTTTGTAACAGAGTAAAATTACAATCAATACAGTAGAAGATAAAGACTACATTGATATGTGTATCTATTCATATTAGGGCTCATGACTGTACCTACGTCTGGTTTTTCTATTTATTTAGCTTTATTTTATCCCTTACATTTAGTTTTTATCTAAAGACAAACACAAAACAACCTCAGGTTATCATGCATTTATCACGAGTTTAATTAATTATCATACTAGTTTGAATTCTCATCTCATTCATAATAATTCGTGTTATTTATTTTTGTAAATGAGCATATTCTGTCGTGACGACTTACTACACGATTACATACACATGGTGGCAAACGTGACTGAAATAATAAAATGCTTCAGAGTGCAATTTCATTGTAAAACTACTGGCATGAAATTTGCCTGCCGTGTCACGGTACCTCCCATTCACGTGATCCACACATGTCGAAACAGTAGATCAGATACATGGCAATATTTCTCATTTCATGTTACGATTGCTTGTTGCAAAATGGTCATTGACTTTACTGTACGCACGACGGCTAATCAAGCTATCCAAAACCAGTTTTTGCGGATCTCTTATTGTATAGGAAATCTATACAAAGCGAGGCAAAGTTATACTGGAAATGTACAGCTTCATGTGCCGCCGCGTGTACACTGTTTTGTGTAAATAATTATAATTTTGTCTGATAAAAGCTGTTACAAAAGAAAGAGATAAGGGGTTTTCACAATCATGAGTGTGTACTTATTATTTAATTAACACTTAATAACTATAAGTAGGTACTCAAATTAGCGAGTGTCTCGTCAAGTCATGTTATCTTTGTAGATGTAATATAATGCATACATGGAAAATTTATCAATCGTCGATAAAAGAACATAAACAGATACAGTTGACACTGAATAATTAAATTATGAATTAGAAAGGTAATATTCAAAACTAGGAAAATGTGCTAAATAATATATATGGTATAGGCACTCTACTTAAACGAAAGTTCGTTTATTCATTCTAAAACCACAACTTTTTTTTACCTATATTTAAAAATAGTTTGCGTTTGTTTATCTCGCTAAACTATTGCTTCGAGCTATAAAAACAATATTATACAAATATCTAACTTTATGAATGACCGCAGCGCATGCAACCTATCAATGTGCCATTTCAAAACTATGGTGATAAACCGCGTGGTATCAATCATTCCTACAATAATAATTGAATGACGTCATCGAAAGATAGGATTACCGTTTTGTTATGAATTTGCAAGATCAGAGATTAAGAAACACCGATAAAATAGAAATATTATTAAATCAATCATCATGATGGATGTATGTCATATGATAGAGATAATAGTCTTACGACGTTATCCATTCGCAATCCGACAATTCAACGTGTGACCTAAATTATTTCCGTACTTATTTTTGCCCAACCTTGACAGATACGCATAATCAGACTTGTCTTGAATGAATGAATAATGAAGGTGTTTGTATTGTTATCAGGATCATGCATGCCGGTCTGAAGGGGTTGAGTTGGCCAGGGAGCTCGACTACAACGCGGCGGCCGCATGGATAGGTCACCCGTACTTCGACGTGATCGACAACTCCACAGACTTCGACCTGAAGATGAACCGGCTGATCGAGTGCGTGTGCCAGAGGATCAGCATCGACACCGGCGGCAGGCTCAACGTCAACTCCAAGAAGCGCAAGTTCCTCATCAAGTCACCGATCGCTTTAGACTCGGAGTTCCCGTCCTTCCAAGACTTCGATGTCGTTCACAACTACTTGCAGAGCGATGTGCGCAAGGCGCAAGTCAGACTCCGCAAGCGTGGGCAGAAGGGCCACTGGTCTTATATCCACACGTTGCGGAGGGTCCACCCGGGCAATGGGCAGTCGGTAGAAGTGAGGACGCAGCTCACCCACAGGGACTATTTGAACCTGCTCCCGCAGCGCGACGAAGCGCATTTCACTATCTTCAAGAAGCGTCGCTGCTTCATCTACAACAACCAATACTATCAGTTGGACATTTATAGACAACCGTCGCATCCCAGGTGATTAGATATTAGAATTATATTATATCTATCTATTTATATATTAATTTAATTTATTGTTATGAATAAATTAAATGGCTGTGTTTTGTTCTTCTTATTTATTTATTTATGTATACTTTATCCTCTAGCTAGAGATACAAGTTGTATGGTAATAATACGTATGTACCTATGCTTTATTCGGTTATTGAATCTCTTTTCTATCAATCAAATTGTCTATAAATATTATTGATCTATTTTCAGGTGCCGAGGATTAGTTCTGTTGGAGACATATAGTGCTATATTTGACCAGGACGCGTTGTTAGCGTCGCTGCCAAAGTTCCTCACTATCGAGCGGGAGGTGACCGGCGACCCAGCCTTCTCCATGTACAACTTGTCCTTGAAGGAAGATTGGAAGAATTCAAAAAAGTACTACATAAGTGGTGGTGAAGTCAAGCCCAAATCGAGCACGACCGTGAACGGTAAGACGGAAAATGTTTCCTTCGCTATTTCAAGTAAATGTTGTTGATGTAATACAAGGAGATGCTCTCGTCTCTCATTCCATACGAAACAATATTCAACAATACCTTTTTAGTAATAAAGCAATTTTATTCATTTTCCAAACCCTTTGCGGTCGTAATCTAAACTCTATTTCTTTCAGTGTTTTACAAGTAAACAAGATTTTCTGCAACAATTAATTTATAAATTACTCTCTTACCAAGCATTTGCAATAGTGGAAAAAATTGCTTTCTATCTAAATATCTAGTATGACTTGAGATTTGATAAAAAGTATTGTGTTCAATTGAAAAAAAAACTACTATCTGTCAAAAATGCTACAAAAGTTATTAAAACTAAAGTTTCACGTATTTAAAAAACTTGGCGAATGATAAATATATTTTGAGCAAGAAACACAGGTTCTAATAGCTATTGGGTCGGACTTATCTCTCCTTCGGTCATTTCTTTGCATGCGATATTTTGTGATGTAAACACTGGCGTAATTGTGTTGTTATAGTCTAGATTGTACACCCCTATTAGTTTCGGTAGACTTCTTTTATACTAGTTTGTAAAGGAACCTTTTTAAATCTGTCTAGTTTTGATCTCATTACAATCACACATGAATGTTTCGCACTAACACTTCAATATCTCCCCCGTATAGCATTTGCTATTCTCGTAAACTTCTTTCCGGGCATTCCTCGATTATCATAGTTACCTCGTCGGTTTCGGCACAACCTGGCTAGACCATTTAAAATTACGGAAATCAGAAAGGCATATTTGTATCAAGTAAATGTTTACGCGCGGGAGGTATCGATACTATTCATGATACTATCACTGTGTGAGTATAGCTTCCCCCACGCGTACCCGCGAGTATATTAAAGTCACACATAACTTTCCAGGTACGAGCACTACCATTTTGGGACGATTTCAAGTGGATTCATCCGATGAATCTAAACAATCGCTGATCTAACATTACCATTCAAGAGTTTAGGATTTTTATTTCGTAAAGAGCATTTAGCTTAGAAAACGTGACTAACACTTTTGCGCCAGTGTCACTATGTGAAACACGTAGTTTGGGGGTTAAAGGAAATTTTGTTTTGGTTTATCAGGACATACTAAAACGTTGACCAACGGCCACAGTGATGACAAACACAATGGCCAGAATGGAGTCGCGAAAATGAATGGGCACGGAGGTGAAAAAATGAATGGTCATGTCGTTGGGAAAATGAATGGCCACTCTGGTGACAATGTTAACGGGTACAGCGATAAGGCCGGCGCACGCGCGACCAAGCCCAACGGACACCAACCGCACGGCGCTCCCAAAGCCAACGGCGCCGGCGTGAACGGCGACGCGCACGAGACAGAAGTCGACGAATTCAACAAAATACACAGAATGGATCTCGGTTCACCAAAGATTACAAAGGTCGCTGTAAAGATTTAAAAACATTAACTTATCTACTTTAGATTTTGAAATTTTATGAAATTCCACTTTGTAACACTTCAATATACACCAAATTATGAACTACCAATAATTTTAAGATCTATTTAAATGTATTAACTACTTAATTATCGCCACCATCATTAAATGGATCATGTACCTATATGCTCGTATAAATATTGTATTTATTCATAATAATTGTATAAATTGCCAAAAGATAACTATTTTTGTAGTATTCCTTAAATATTACAATATTTTACATAGGTAACTCATCCAAGACACAGCCTATAATATAATATCGAGCATTCTGAATAAAATAATTCGGATCAAAATGAAATGTTTTGTATTGTTTGTGCCTTTACACAGTATAATATATTTAAATACTTTTTCATAAAATAATAAATGTAATAAGAAATATTGTCATCCACATTAATAGTATGTACTTAAAGTGTTGCAATAATATCAATTTAAAGTATTGTTGCAGTATGATTACTAGTGTTTTAGGTTTTAATGAACGTAACGCGATAGCATTTTATTTATAGACTTAATTTAATTATGTAATGACGGCGTTAATAAACATAATTAGGACATTCGGTAAATCGTTTTAGTTTGTAGATTAAATCGTGAAATTTTAATGTCTCGATGTTGTGTGGTCACGTAGATCGTTCACACTTTTTTCTTAACAGGGGTCGAACAAGTTCACGATAATCAACACCGTTCGTAAACAATATGCACTAGAGCGCTCCCCTAGGCTTTCAGCGTTGGATTTGTTTTAAATAAAATATATTTTTATTATTAAAGAAATATATTTAAATGTGACATAGAATAATTCGATTTAGTAATTGATGTCGTTGCATTGTTACTTTTTTTTTGCTGTCAAAGGAGATTAGTACTTATCGCAAAATCATAAAATTAGTTTTACAAAAGTATTTTAAGCCACCTTTTTAATATAATTTCAATGTGTTGAAGACAACATCTACTGTATAGCGGATTGCTAAATAGCTGTAAAGCTATTCAATTGTTTGGCAAAGATCCACGGTAGCATTGTTAATGGCTGTGCTATTATAATTGAGCAATTGAGGGCTCTAATTCTACGAGCAACTGTTGGCGGCGAGCGTGCCAACTGAAATTTATCTTACAAGCCGTTTGCACCAAAAGGATAAATGAAAAGGTAACTTTATAGCAGTGTACAATTAAAATGCCAGAATTATTTCACATTGTCTTGTAGACTTGGCTTTGAATATTGTATTAAATGCAACCTTACATTTATAATGTAATTTATTTTGGTGCATCTTGCTGATGGCTTTGGGCGTAAAAATCTCAAAACTGCATTATTATGTAAAAACTTTCGCAACCTTTCTTAATAAAGAAAATGCGTCATTGGATATTTTTTTGGTTTTATTTATTACCTACCTACCTGAACATGTTTTGGTAAGTTGGCTATCTAGAATTTAAGATTAAGTATCATGTTTAGCGGGTAAGTGCAGTTGCAGCAGACTAAAGGCTGATTCGACTAAATGTAAAGGATAATACCTCGTTTTACACGCACAAAATGCAATGCAATCATAATAAAACTATTTCCTCCACCCTTCTTGCGCACATTGAGGGTTAAAACTAAGCACAGATTAGCTGAGTCATCAAACATAATTTATGGGTCAAGTATATGGCGCTTTCCGATTGTGGGGGTGTGCTTTACATTAGTCAACAGACTATACAACCACAACTAACTGACGAGACATAAAATCAAGTCGAGTGACTCGATTACTAATATGTGAAAGAGCTGGCCAGATCGTACGGATGAACCTAGCTAGATAAAATGGGTAACGCTCGTTATTGGAAGCCGAAGAGGAAAGTACCATCGCCGCAAGCGTGGCGAAGGTTGGTTGGGGATATGTTTGCAGTGCAGATATGGACAGAAATTGCTAAGGATAAGTGAGATTTCGGAGGAAGTTTTGTGATGATCTGCATAAGTTTGCAGACGCAAATGATAAGTGAGACTAGGAATTAGCTATGTAGCAGGATACAATACCGGCTATCACAGGTAGTTGCCTAATAAGCTAATAGGATAGTAGTGTGATGAGAGTTTTAAGTCTTGAGACTCCACCAAAGCGGAGATGTGCGAAGCAGAGAGAAGATTTTTAGGAGCTAGGCACCGAAGCTGTGCGGAGATGCGTACTTGCTAGACCGGAGCAGGGATGTGTGTAAAAGTTGCTCACGCCCAGCGACCACCGCACGCTGCTCACATCTGCTTCTTATCTCCGCTGTTGCCTGCTTTGCCTAAACAAATATGAGGCATCTCTTCTCTGCTCAACCGTTTCCACTAGAGCTCAGCGGAGACAAGAAGTGTATTCTCTGTTGGTGGTTTACTGCACATCTCTCCTCTTCTCGTCTCGTCCCCGCTTTGGTAGAGTCCGGGCATGAATCACTTGCCAATATTGCATATCTGCTTTGCTTTAAACCAGTATCCATGTCAGATATATATATATCCCACTGCTGGGCAAAGGCCTCCCTCCACTCCTTCCAAAGCTCGCGCTTCTGTGCTACTTCTTTCCAATTCTCAAGGAAGACTTCCAGGTCGTCCCGCCATCTCCTTTGTGGTCTACCGCGACCCCGTGTCACTGTTTCAGGGCACCAATCCTGAGCTTTACGGGCCCACAGTTCGTTCGGCATGCGACAGACATGTCCTGCCCAATCCCATTTAAGTTGGGCAGCCTTTTGAGCCACGTCAACGATTTGCGTTTTGGAGCGCAGCGTAGTGTTTCGTACATGATCTGTTAATTTTACACCTAAGATACTGCGCTCCATAGCACGTTGGCAAACCTTGAGTTTGGACTTTTACATGTTAGTCAAAGACCAATTAGTTTGTGCACCGTAGGTCAAGATGGGGAGAATACACATGTCCATTAGCTTTCGCTTCAGAGACATGGGTAGCGTGCCCTTAAAATACTCCCTCATGGACCAGTAACTCTTCCAGGCATTTTCAGTTCGTCTTGCAATTTCCTTATCTTGCCTTGCCTGGAAAGAGATTACTTGGCCCAAGTATATATATTCTTGGACATATTGTACATTCTCCCCGCTTACGTGTATGCTCCTTTTGGAGCTGTTGGTCATGAGCTTGGTCTTCGACATGTTCATCTTCAGTCCAATCTGAAGGTTTGCATCGCTAAGATCTTGTAGCATTTGTTTCAGTCCTGTGGCTGTGGGGGAGAAAAGGACAATATCATCAGCGAAACGCAGATTATTCAACCTTGTTTCACCGACGACAAGCCCTTTCTCTTTCCATTTGACTGCCAGCGTCTGAAATACTTCCTCTAGGGTACTGGTGAACAGTTTTGGAGATAGCGGGTCGCCCTGTTTGACTCCCTTGAGGATGTCAAACTTTGGACCTAAGCTCTCTAACTTAATAGCAGCTGTACTATGGGTGTATATGTTGAACAAAAGGTGTATGTAAGTTCTATGTGTTGTTTTGTGAAGGCATTAAATATTGCAGAATGTGTGATGCTGTCAAAGGCTTTAGAATAGTGTGGTCCCTCAGTTCACACGCACATGGATACGGTGGAACCTGAGTCATACCTACCTTTTCACTTTATTTTTAACTCTTCATGTCAAGCCGAGCGTTGAGAATACGATAGAGCGCATCCCTAGGGCGTTAAAAAAGCGCACTTTCAGATTTTCACGAATTCAAAATCCAATGCGCAAAAAAAGAAAGCCTTGCTTGTTCTCATTCATCCTCACATTAAATAGAGCACATTTTATTATTTTCTATGATCATATTTTTTATTATTTTTAACATTAGGTACTGAAACATTTTCTATTTATTAAAAATACTATACATGAATATGGAATGCACCAGATCAAGCTTAAAACAATTGGAATTAAAATAAAGATTGCTGCATATGCAGCGTGGTTAAATAATAATGGCCAGAATAGCAGACAATGGCCTGACTATAAAGAGGGTAGCGATTTTTTTAAGTACCTAGTCCACTACACAGTGTAGCTATACACAGTAAATGTCGCTGCCAAAACGCGGGTATAATAATGTCAAAAACCCTAATACCCATAGCACGCAAACAAATTGATCTATTTGCAATGTGAAGAGAACCTTAACTTGAGTACGCGCTTATGGCGCTGCTACAATTATTATTACTATACAAAATTGGACGATTTCTATACGATAACAGGGACTTTGGATCCCCCTACCCCTAACACATGCAAAATCACACATACTGGCTGAATGGGAAGCTGTCTTCATGGCTGAATTTTCAAACGCAAGTCGTAAGTCCAATGTCCACGACCCTTCAAGATGTATATTGCCACAGAGGGCCGGCGCAGGGTTAGCAAAGCGCAGAGCAGCGCGATCGTTACTACCAAACAAAGTCGACCTTGCATTGATCGACCAAAAAGTTCAAAATAAATAAAATTCCGATAGCCCAATAGTGCTTCAATGCACATCGGAAGTGCGTGTCTTAGGTTACAGTCAATTTATTTAATTTGAACTATGTTTTTAAGAACGTAATTTTTACATTTGTTTGGTAGTGACAAGTACATGCTGTGCTGCGCTTCGCCAATTTTACATAGGTGTAGTTAGTATTTGTGAATCAGATTCATATTCTAGAACAACAGTCAAGCGTAAATCTTGATTTGAGTAGTAATTAAGAGTGTGAAAGTAACAATGAATTATTGTCAGTTATTTTCAAGATTCATCCTTGAGACCTGTTCTAGAGTTTGGCTAGCAGGGTAGAGATACTAAATGCAGAAACATTTATACTATATATACAGAAGATGCCAAACGGCTACATAACCTTTTTATGGGTGAAATATAATAAGAGTTGCCCAATTTCAACCATGCCACAAATACAGCAACCTTGACAGGATTTGTTAATTAGTTTTTATTAGTATCTTTGATTTTTTGTTCTTTATACATTTTGATAACTTTTTTGCCCGGCACTAGAGTCTGGCTTAGTCCTGGTCGTTTTAGTTTTTTCTTGTCTGTGGCACCCTCCCAAATGGCGTCATCTGTAGGCAATACTGTGTCAAGGACGGCTAGAGGTGGTGGCACTGCAGTCATGGTGCCTGCACCTTCACATACTACTGACTTCAGTTTCTGTAATTGAAAGGGTACTTTGCTGTAAAAAATCAACCTATCTAGTCTTATATCTAAGTACATTATTCATCTTAATAAAAACTAAATTCAAAATGATTATAAACAAAAAAATACTGATTGTTTTCAGCTATGAAAGCCATCTGTTATCAGTTATTATGGAGACTAGGTAATTATGGTTTAAGTCCATGAACTAGGTTCACTTAGGGTGTTGCATAAAGGTTATCAACATATTGATAACCAGTATGGAAAGCTTTAATATCTTCACACTGTACCTGTTTATCTGCTTCCATCTCATCATTAGACTTCTGTATATCTGTGTCATGTGCATACTTGCAGTTGTGTCCAAAACGGCAGCGGCCCTTCCTGTAGTTCCAGCATATCCGTTTGCCATTTATCATCTGTGTGTTGTCTTTACCTGGAACCTTACAGTTTTGCCAATGTACTTGACGATTGTATGCACCACTCGATACTATACTTTTTACATCTTTAGATACCATGAAATGTATGCAAGGATTAATAATGAAAGTAAGTTTGACAGGGTTTTATATTAATATTGATGTAATTAACATTTTAGTTATTAGATCAGTATTTATTAGTTTATTGACAGCATTATCAGAATCAGGTAGGTTGCTACTGATTGTTAATTTGTTTCTAAGATACCAATCCTGTTTATTATTTGTCTTTGGCTGGAACACAACAGTAACTACAACAGTATAGTAGGTTTGCCCCATGTTTATAAACAAAAACTTACTGATGCAAAAATCTATGTCATGGACTTGTTAATTATAATTATCTAATAGAAAGTCAACATATACCATTTTAACGTGCTTCTCAAGTATTGCGGCCTTCGCTAGTTCAGCTTCCACGAACGGATTGGAAAAAACAGAAGTTTGTAGTGTACTTTCTCCGATCGTCGGCTTTGGTAGTTTAGGCTTCGTGCTCTCTGTCGGAGATCTGGAATTCGAACACAGTCAAGTGCTATACAACGACTTTTAATTATCAATTACGATAAAGTTTACAAACTGCAGTTTTTTCTTACCTTTCATGCTCCGCGTTATCTTCCTCAGAATCACTAGAGGATGACCCGTAATTTAGTAAAGCGTTCATTTTTGTGATGTAAAATATTGTAGAATAAACTACTGGAATAGTAATTACAATTACGTACGCACAATCAATAAATAAAAACCATGCTTCGTATTGACTGCAGCGGAACAATAACAAATTGTCAAATTCCATTCAATCAATGAATGTGAAAGAAAAAGATAGCGATAGTTTTGCCTGTTCTCGCATTATTGGATGACGTTATCAACGCATTCACCATAGAGGAATAAGCTATGGAGAAAGCAAGGAGCGACGCCGAAAAAAAATTCTACCATTTTTTGAGGAAGTTGTGCTGGTGAGGTAAACACATACAGTACAACGTGAGTTTGACAATCACACACATACATGCATCCTATGGCTACAAACGCACACGAAGCAAAAACACAAAAAAAGAAACTTACAAACATTGACAAATTAGCATGTACGTATACAATTGTCCTTTAACTAAAAAAACCGAGAAGCAAAAAGCAATTACATTTTAAATTAAATAAAAGTTGGAAGTAGGCGAGACCCATTAGTAAACCAAATTACAGTGGTCCAATCGATTTTTTTAGTTTTTTAAATAACTTTTTATTTCCAGCTTTTTAATTTAGTAATGTTTAATTTAGTAATTCTTAATATACGATTTTTAAAGGATTTGTCGTTTCGAATTACTTTTAAATATATGGGGTGGAAGAGACGCAAAAACGGTTATGTGGTAACCGTTTTTGCGTCAGTACATCATTCTGAGTCCCCCACATAGACATTTTTCATCGGTTATAAAAACGACGCGAAAACGTTACCACATACTCAGTACATCATTCTAAAATCAGCTGTTCCCTACAAAAGTGCAATACCTACACGGTCAAAGTGTATGGAACAGTTGATTTTTTTAAAATTGCCGTTAAATTTCACGTTGTAACCGTTTTTGCGTTGATGTCCCTTCCACTCTGTATATTTTTATCAAAGTTAATGAAACAAACAAAAGTCACCGACTTCCGAAAGTAAAGTTATTTTCCACCTTTTTGTGCTTTTTTTTTCCAAACTAGAAAATTATTTTTATGCTACTAAACATACATACTAATAGATTGTTTTTACAACAGAAAACTGCACAATTGACCATTTTAGAGCGCACTCATTTGCGACACAAAGCTACACAAAAGCGGCGACGGACGAACTATTTTTGTATAACGCGTATGTATGTCCAATGGCCAATGTACAGGTGCCAGCACATCAAGCTACCCGAAACTGTCTTTTTTTCTCAAGTTGTGGCGCCTGTACTTTGGCAGAGGGATAAGCCCAGCTGTGCCTCTCTATAGCTTACTCTTCTATGGCACTCATACATCAAGCAACGCACCGCCACGATGAACCAGTAATAGTAATATAACATTTTGTTTTTAATACACATTGGTATCGCTGAATAGTGGAAATCTAATTTAGAATAGTATCTTACTTTCATTATGATCACAATAAAATTTAATGAATGACTGCTCCGTTAGTTTTTCAAAATAATGGCAACATTTTATTTTTGTAAAGTTGTCATTTGACAAAAAATATTACCACCCAATAATTGCTGCTTGAAATGGTAGATTTTAAATACAAATTGAATGCTAATTGAGTTATCAACACTATCGTTAATCGTACTGCAAGGTTCAACCAAATTGGTTTGATACCGGACTCTGAAGTTCTGTTTTTGTATAACTACTTGTCAAACAACAGTATAGCTAATTATCTTAGCAATAAGTTAAGATAATCGATCTCTACTATTGATCCTGCCTTGTAGACCCTCTGACAATACGGTAACTGACGGCGTCGGAGTATGCATTGGAGCAACATTATATTATAATTCAAAGCAAATCATTATATTTAAACCATTCCACAATATGGACGAACGTTTTAGTTTAGCCAGTGTCGACTTAGGTTACAAAAATATGACAATTTGGCATAGTATTACTTTTATTTCAAAAGGATTGGTTTCGATATTATCTTTGCCAAGCTTATTTTGGCATAATAAATAATACTTATTATCTTTTGTGGTTGGCTGGTCCATAGAATATTTTCTCTTCTACTCCTAGCAAGACAAACCAGCTCCATTTCATGACAGATCAAACTCAAAGCATTTATTTCAATTAGACCATTACAGGCACTTTTAAATGTCAGAAAAAAAAAACCAAAGAAAGCGAAGCTACAGTTCCAGTCACCAGGCATAATAACTTGTGAAAGTACTGCACTTGCCCATTCCAAAGCGTAGATCCCTATGGAGAAGAATAAGCAAGAAACTCCATTGATACTCTTAAATCAAAATATTGTTACAAAATCTTGATTTCATCATTCATGTTGAAATTATACATAATAATATGTGAGAATGATGAAGATAGACGTGTAGGTTAAAAGCGTCCATCATCATCATTTCAGCCGAAAGACGTCCACTGCTGGACATAGGCCTCCCCCAAGTGTCGCCACATTGACCGGTCCCGTGCGACTCGCATCCACGCTTTTGAAGGATCCGCTCCCTCAAAAGCGTCCAGAAAGAAGAAAAGAAGCATCAAATAAACCAAGGCAGCTAAGAGGTAACCAGTTCCTATCCATACTGACAGATCATTTTCGGAACAAAATAAATGTACAAGTTTTATACAATA
The DNA here is from genome assembly GCA_905163415.1 of Noctua fimbriata. Lineage (NCBI taxonomy): Eukaryota > Metazoa > Arthropoda > Insecta > Lepidoptera > Noctuidae > Noctua > Noctua fimbriata. Next base: position 4,267,405 of record LR990930.1, read on the forward strand.
GAAATACAGTGACTTTTATTATCATAATTATGTCATTTTTCTCTTACAAATGCTTAATATTTACTTGCTTTTTATTGACATTTAGTAATCAAAAACCAACCAAGCTTGGAATCCTTCAGTGTGTTCCGATAAACACTTGGTGTAGTAGTTACCAGCGACCGAGTTCTGCTCGGGTGACAATAGAGAAAACGCATTTTCCCAGATATGAGACCTAATTAGATCTATTTTTCACCTCCGTAAACGAACTCCGAGATCGTGATTACAACTATGTATTATAATATACAGATATTGCTCATAACTTCATAAGTTTATTTAAGGATTCCGATGTACTGGACCCTAAAAATGTCAAACAGCCGTCCTCAAAAATACATCATACTTTAAAAAATGTTTCTAACATCTAAAACTAGATTTGCGTAGTAATAAAATTGATGTTTTCTTATAAACACCTCTTTGTTTATTGAAAAAATAACCGTAGACTGGCAGAAACACGTGTCACGAAATAACCAAATGTCATTATGCATTGGTAGATTTATTTTTGACATAGTAGTATTTTTCATTAAAGTATGGCCACCCTATAATTTCTTTTTTCCCATATTTTTGAATGTGTGCGAGCGAGACAACAATTCTCGCTAGTTTGCCGTGTAGTGACGGCGGCATCAATTTCTGAATTAATTACCATTTGTCGCAAAAACTGCGCGTCCTTTATCTTTTCTAGACCAAAATCTTTAATCTTATTGCAGGTTGTGTTGATTAGTGATCTAAATGGCATCGGATGATGAAGTAGACGGTTCTTTCGCAGGTAAACGTTGAATTTAGCTAGCATGTCATAGGTAAGCCGCGAATAGCGGTATCATGTGTTTACTTGCGGTATAAGCAATTAAAAATTTAGAAAATTTTGGGTTCCGTGACTTAGTTTTTGCCACTTATTTAGTCTAAACAGAGTGATGTGTTATCAAAGAAGTGGTTTTTCAGTGAATTAATGTTGTATTTGTTATTTTGTGGTTGTAAATATTTTTAAGTGGCAGTTTGTGACAGAAAAGAACATGCGATATCCCCTCATTACTACTTAACAAAATGGACGCCGCCAAACAAAGGGATTAGTGACCTTAGCGTGAGGAGTGTGCTCATGTGGCGAAATGCAGTATAGTAAAGGTTTAGCTAGAGTGTTGGTAAGAGGGTGGAGTGGTGGACTGGTTTGACCAGTTTATTGTGAACTTGCAGGCGACGAGGACGTGGAGGAAGGTGAGGGTCAGAACGAGAACTCAGGAGAGAGTGATGAAGCACCTCCCAAGGTAATTAAAAAATATTATATTCATTCATGTTTTTAGTATTATTCCACAGTGAATGATTGTATTTGTAAACATTTGATGTAGGTACCTACTTACTGCTATTTGTAATGGTTATGTGGAAGTTAACTCATCATCCATGATTGATGTTGTTAGGAAGATGAAGACTACTCACCAGAAGATGGTAGAAAAAAGAAAAAAGGAAAGAAAAGGAAAGCCCGTGGAGAAGAGAAGAAGGGTAGGAAGAAAAAGAAGAAGCGTAAGAATGAGAGTGAAGAGGTTAGTTGAAGAAGTATTTATTTTGTTTTGTTGTTATTATATTTATTGAACTTCTAACACATCCCAATCTTGAAAGCATGCTACAACAAAAAAATGGAAGCTGCAACAACTTTCTTCTGCCTATTTACAACTATTCATAAATAAAAAAAATAGAAAGTCAAAAAGATAATTAAAACCTCTTTCATTATAAATCTTTTCTATTGATTACATCACTGAGATTGTTTTTAAAACTCACATGAATTGTCTAAATATGTGATGTCACCAATGATCTAATTACTGAAGAGAGCTAACTGAGCATTATATAAACTGATTTTACTTGAAAATCAATATGTTTTCATATAACATCAAGATAGATTATCAAGTATTAAATTACCTGTAGATTGAGTTTTATTGTGTTTACGTTTTAATCAGTGCCACTACTATAAAATGTGGTGATAAGGATTTTCCATTAATGCATTTAAATTATTTTTCTTTTCATTTAAAAGGAAAAAAAGAGATTTGGAGATCATATTTGATAAAAGATCTTGATCTCATGATTTCTGATATATCTTTCATAGTTACAAAATATAGTTAATTTCTAATATTTTATCATAATTATGTCTTATATTAGTCTTTCCTTTATTTAAAACTATTTAATAACAAAAACTTCTCACAGTACTTTTACCTTAAAAACAAAAAAAAAACTCATTTGATTACAATGTTATCTTTGAGTCAATGAATACCTGTAAATCTAAGTAAACAAATTATCAATAGGTAACATTAAACATAACTTTGTTTTTGCAAACATTACCACAATGTGAAATGGGATGTTACTAGGACCCACTTACCCAGCTTAAACTGTTGTTTGTAAACTTTTGATGTTTGCAGTCCCGACTCTCAGCCTATTATAAAGCAATGAATTTTAATTAGTATCAACAGTTTTGGCTTTCAATATAACCTGATGGCTTGACTTATCTTTGCTCCAAACTCCAATAGTTATTCTTCTCTTTAGCATGCCAATGACAATCTATATTGAGTTGGCCCAGAACTTGGCTATGACTTTGGCACCAACAAAAAGAAGTAAAAGTGTCCATGGAGATGATGGAGCCTATTCTTCTCAATAATGTTTTGGAATAAGCAACTTCAGTGCAATTGTTACGCCTTGTGGCTAGACTTAACTATCGAAAAGTGCTTTTAACAAGTGTATTTGAAGTAAATACTTTGAGATTGAGTTTGTGCCAATATACAATAGTTCTAAATGTCTTTTCTTATTCAGGATGAAGAGTTTGGTGGAGCTGCAGGTGCAGTTGAGATTGAGGCAGAAGGGGACAGTGACTATGCACTCAGTGCTATGTCATCCACAAAGAAATCTAGAAAAGGCAGAGGAAGCAAGCACAATACACCTGTCACACCGGCAGCTTCTGATTCAGGGTCTAGTAAGTATTATTTATATGTATAATTACTTGTTGTTGTAATAATGTAGAGTTCTCTATATCTAGGGTCTTTATGCTGCTGAATAGTTTAACACTGTGACACAATAGTAAAACACAGGGTGTGAGGAGCAGCGGTGGCCCCAACTTACTTTGTGTAATTTATTTCATCACTACTGCTCTCAAAACGGTGAAGGAAAGCATCATGAGGAAATCGGTGTCATAGTACCAAAAATTCGAAGACATGTGACATCTACCAACCCACACTGCTATGATAACATTACAGGCTGATTATGCTAGGTGTGTGAGTGATTGAATAAAGTTTGGTTAGCAGTTCTTTTTCTCTTGTCCGTGTTGTCCCACTGCTGGGCAAAGCCTCCCCCAAGTCTTTCCATGAACTCTTGTTGAAATAAAATAAATAGTAAATGTTTTTAAGTTGTAGTATCTGCAGATGCTTCAATTAGATCTAGGTTCTCGTAAGATAAAAAAAAAATACACAGTTATGATTATGAAAGACCAGTGCTCAGCAGTGGATGCCCAGTCAGTCCCAGTTTGCCCTGCTGCTGGTCATCAAGTTTAATTTTTATTTCTAAACAGAAATAAAAATTAAACTTGATGAATACGAAAATACGAAAACTTGATAACTTGAATCAAGGTTTATAAATTAATGTCAAGTAATGTTTTGTTGTTGTGCAGAAATTGAAAGCCAATAGTCCCTGTTATTATATAATGCATCATTTTGCACAGGAAAATATTGTCTGGGTTAAACCCTAATTTCATTTCAGCTCACATTTGCATAAATAAACACTTTACAAGGTTATTCCGAAAAGGGCAATTAAACAGACATGTAAAAGTTATACTGAAAGGCTTATGCTCAATATGGGACACCTGTGCTGCAATATAAGTAGATACATTCATTTACTGATATGTTTTTACGCATTCGTATTTCAAGTACTTGATTAGTTACGTAACAAGAAACGCGTCACGCATATTAATCACGCGAGTCTTTGGAAGAAAAATAACAAATATTTGCTTTAAAATGCAGTTATTTAGAACTTCTAAAGTAATTAAAGATGCAGGACATACGGTACATACAAATAATGGAGTGAATAATAATATCCTAGATGTATTCTAATCGAAGTCTAGCGACGCGCAGTGCAATGACCTCTTCAAGTTTATAATGACCTTGCTTCATGTATCAAGATCGTTGTTGCGTCTGTGTCTATAATTTGTACATGTTTTGTTATCATGTTGGTAGTGTCCTGATTGGGCTTATTAATTTTTTGGTTAATTTCCTCATTATGAGATTGACGATTGGGTATCTATTTCGATCGATCCAACCTTATTTTTTTAACTTATTGAATATCAGACTCAACCGGACCGGGAGGGTCGCTAGGTATTTCGCATAGGACTTGCCGAAGTTTCGCGTTGCTGTGAAAACTAACTAACTACATTTATAATTACGCACTAAAATTGATTGCTTATTTGTATGCAATGATGTATTGTAAAATGCAAATACCGCTATATGTATGCATAGCCATTTACAAATTCTCAATGTCAAGGAGTTGAGATGAGTCAGATAAAGCGAAATGACAAGATAGCCTTTAAAACTGAATGCTCTGGACCCTAAATAATTTCGATAGCCTTAAGGCCGCGTGGTTTTTGTGTACATTATAATAATGTAAAAAATAATTGCTCGCCTCTTCCCACTGGCTAGAAAGGATGTGACTGCTGAGATGATGAGTTGAAGAGAAGTATGGAAGAAGACATGCTGGGTCGACCCCAAATGAATTGGGATAAGGGCGTCCTGCCCTTATTCTTATCACAATGATGATGAAAATACTAGATGTCGGACTATGCTTAATATTATGTAATTCCTACTCAATGTTGAAAACATGCGAAATCTTTTCCCGCTAGAACCTCTCTATTGCGAACTGATCCTTAATTTCCAATGTTTCCACAGTAGGCATGCCGACAGTAGAAGAAGTGTGCTCGTCATTCGGGCTCACGGACGTGGACATACAGTATTCAGACGCCGACTTAGAGAACTTGACATCGTACAAGCTGTTCCAGCAACATGTGCGGCCACTACTCGTTAAAGAGAACCCTAAGGTTAGTAGGTACCAGAAATAGAAAATATGTGTGTTGAAACCCTTTACGTGTATACATTTTGTATTGAGCGCCTGTTGAATGCAAGATATTGAAGCAATGCAATAACTAAATATGAAAAATTTCAATGTTCAACTTTTTAAATTGTAAGATTATGTTAATTCGCTGTAAATAAGGACTATAGTTTTGTAGTATTATTAAGTGAGAATTAATTATTTAAGTATGCTTACATGTTGATCGCAAATTATAGACGTTGATTTATTCCATTGTTGTCTGAGTGAGTTCACAAAAAATGCATAGTTTGTGATTTGTTACAAAATTTAATATTGTTATTGTGTACACTATCGCATTAGGTAACTCTGTAAAGATGGTCGTAAGATGGAGAAGAAATAATTAAATAATGTTTTTTTATCGTATTAGCAAATCTCAAAGAAGGAGACTTATTAAGATTTATATAGCAATTAACTTTAAAGAAGGTGGGATAGCAAACACTATTGGCAGTTTATTTTTCCTCCTAGTAAATCTACATCCCAGTAATAGATGGAATAACTAGGAACTTCCTCATTTTAATAGACGTGTTTTCATTGGACATCAATACGAAAAAAAAAAAGTGATTCATTTATGAAGAATTCAAGTATATGATACATACATAACATGTAAATACATTGCCTAATAAAAGTATCTACTAACATAAGCGACGTTATTTTAAAACTATTTATCCTCTGAATTAGGGACTATATTATTTCAACACCATTAGACATTCTTCTCGATATATAAACTCAAGTATTTGGGTCGTTTAACACATGCTTTCGTTCTTCGCCAGTTTAACATGAACTTGACTATACAAATCCTTCATTTCACCACCAGGTTCCAGTATCAAAGCTGATGATGTTAGTAGCAGCAAAATGGCGGCTGTTCTGCGAGACGAATCCGCACCTAAGCAGCGGGACCCCGGCGATGGGCTCCGAAGACAACACGAATACATCCACAACATCAGACTACGTGCCTAAGCCTGGCAGACCTGGACGGACCCCTAAAGAGGTTAAGGTAATTATGATTTTAGACCTTTGTTTATAAGTGGAAGAAGTTCGTTTCTTTTCGTCGACGTCTTGGAAAGGATAATTAGTGAAAAGCGAGGAGAGTTAGCAACTAGAAGTTAGTTGTTCGTTAGTGTGTAGCACTAAGTGAGTGATTGGAGACAGAGTTCTTGCCAGACGGCAGTGTGTACAGTCGGCGATCAACTATATGTACGTATGTATCTCTTCTACCGGCAAAGGCCCTACATCTATTGTACGGTCGATAGCTATAGACCGACTGCTTTAATGAGTCCTCACGAAGGTATCAATTTAAATGGAATATTCTGAAGGTAGATCACGTATTGGTTCAATTAGTATCGTAATACATACGTTGATTATGGTTATTTTAAAGCAAATAACCTGTGGAATATTGGTAGGACTTTGTGGACTCTTAATGTGCCTTTGCTGAGGCAAGGCGGAGGACTCATTAAAGCGGTCGGTCTTCTCTCGTTGGCTAGTCGACAAGTGCCTTACGCAAGTCGTAATCCGAAACAAGCAACTATACCACAAACTACTTTCCACAGAACGAAGAAGTAATAGAGGAACCAGAAGAGGAGGAAGAAGAGGAGCAAAGCGACGAGGGCGCCGCCTTACCGCGCAAGCGGGGCCGCAAGCCCAAGCACGGGCCCGCGCCCGCCACGCCGCGCGGCAAGCCGGGCCGCAAGCCCAAGGTGCCCACCTTGAAGATCAAGTTCAGTAAGCGGAAGAGGACCAGCAGCGTGAGTATACTGATGAACCTAGTCTTTTTTTATTTTTAAATAATTGACATCGAACTTTCTACAGTCATGCCTCATCCCATTGCCACTTTAACATTACTATATTATTATATAGACTAGAAACGGGATATTTACCTGACGGGACGGGTTATTTTTTTTTTTAATTACTGTAATGTATGTCTACAGTTTCCTTAGTTTTTTTGGCAATAAAATATTATAGTCTATTTTGTATTATTTTTAAAATGTGGAGAGCAACTAAAAGGTAGTAGTAGTAGGTAACGAAATGGCAGCAGCATTCTCCCATTTGATTGTGACGATGTGTTAAAACACGCACGAAAGACATTTCGCCTTTTCCAGTGTAAGTATTTGCTTCTTGGAACTTGAAACAGCGTTTTAGTAAACCCAAAAGTAATCAGTAAACACATATTTATTCTTCAAATGTGACAGATTTCTATAGGAGTGTCTGTTTTTCTGCCTAGGAGGAAGAAGGTAGTGTTGTGAACTCAGACTCGGATGCAGAGTTTGAACAGATGTTGGCCGAGGCCGAGGAGCCGAAGCCAGTACTGGCCGCAGCCGCCGAGGAAGGCGTGCCGGTGAAGGAAGATGACCCTGCTGTACCTGTGAGTTTTCATTTATTTTATAACTTTTATTTAGTTATTTAGTACATGGAGGACTTACAGCTAATAAAAACAATTAAAAAAAGGCAACTATAACCTTAAAACATACAGCTAAAGGCAGAGCTTTTATTTACAAGTTTCCATTAATCTACTAAGTATTACTGCTCAGCTTCGAGCAATCCGTCAAGTACAAGCCAGCTACAAGTGTTACAAACTATTGAGCGACGAGCCAACAGGCTCAATGACAACGACTCCCCTGTCAAAGCCAAGGTCCAAAGTCTTGAACATTACCGCAAAGTGGCCAGCCTATCAGTTTTTTTATTTAATTCCCCCAACCCCACTATCATCGGACGAGTAGAAATTTGGAATTCTCTGCCGGCTTCTCTGTTTCCCAATCATTATGATCTGGATCTCTTCAAAGTTCGAGTGAATCAGTTTCTTCTAGGCAAGCGTGCTCCAATCTGGACGCGTCATCGCTTCACAACAGGCGTAGTTTAAAAAAATAGTATTAAAAAAAAACCGACACTCGCTTTGTGACCGCGACTGCATAATTCACCGTCTCTGTCAATCTCATTGAACTACTCTTTTTGTCTGTATTGAAATAAATGCATTGAATAGAGTTTGACGATTAATATGAGTTCTTGCAGCATCAAGTTTACAATCCATGTTTCTCCTTTCTAGCTACCCAAAAAGAAGGCAAAGACAAAAATCGGAAACAAGACTAGAAAGAAGAAGAAACTGAAGACTACAAATAAGTTCCCCGACGGCGCTGAGGGAGAGCATGAACACCAGGACTATTGTGAGGTTAGTAACCGGTTTTCATTAACTATTTGTTTGTAACTTGTGTTATTATTATATCAATCTATTCCCTATCAAGAATAACAGACTCTACTTCTGTAAAGTTAAAAAATTGAATGTAGGAGGTAATATCCGAAAAGATTTAACTAATTTAAAAAATTCATTCACTGATGAAAAACTTCTCTATTACCTAGTGCTATAGAATAATGATATTTCTTCGACGCCGAAGAAGTCATGGGCAGAAGCAAGAGATAGACCAAATGCACGTTGCTCAGTCTTAAAGACTAGGGCTAGAAGTTTTCATCCTCGATTATCGGACGATACGACTCCAATGGTCAGCTCCATAAGGCCAGTTTAGAAACTGAATAATGGTCACATACAAAGAAGTTCTTGCGGTTGCCTGTTTGATGATCTAAAAAAAATGCCTTTGATCAATTCTGATGGCGCAATCTAGGTGGCTACCTACTGGCCTTAAACAATCTGAAATACCATCAACAAGAAAAGAGGAAGAAATAGCATTAGGTAAAAATAAACCATATTTCTCGTTTATTAACAGGTTTGCCAACAAGGTGGGGAGATCATACTTTGCGACACATGTCCGCGCGCCTACCATTTGGTGTGTCTCGAGCCTGAGCTAGAGGAGACCCCCGAGGGTCGGTGGTCCTGTCCGCACTGTGAGGCTGAGGGCAACCAGGAGCAGGAAGATGATGATGAGCATCAGGAGTTCTGCAGGTAAGAATGTGTTACTTGACCGTGACACCTAACATTCTTCTCCACCAGACATCAGACTTTTCCTGCTACTGAGGACTTATTTGCTGGGGAATATTTGGTTTGGTCGGCGGTTGTTTTGGGGGAATTTTGAATGTAATTTATCTTAGATAAAGTTTACCTATGTCTTACCTCAAAAACTTTGTCGCTAAACTCATTTCTACGCAATATGTATTGCTGCAGGCGTAAGGCGTTTTACGTTAGAGGTACTCTTTATTTTTTAACTTTAAAATGTATTGAATTACAAAGTTAAACACACTATTACAATTTTCCATTTTGTCATTTTTTTTTACTTTTCTTCCACAGGGTTTGTAAAGATGGCGGTGAACTGTTATGCTGCGACTCTTGTCCATCGGCGTACCATAGGTTCTGTCTCAATCCACCACTTGAAGAGGTGCCGGATGGGGACTGGAAATGTCCTAGATGTAGTGTAAGTGTTCACAAACTTTTATAACTTACTTTTTAATAGACTAATTTCCTGTATGTTGTGGTCAGAAGCCGATTAGAAATTGAAAATAGATTGGTCATTTTTAAACACGAATGATCGAAATGCCAGGAGTCTTGTCACTTGTAGAAGACATATCAAGGTTTTTTTTTTTATTTTTTTTTGCTTCCCTTTGATAAAACTGCTAATGGCCGTGTGAAAGTGAAGTAAGTCATGATCTTGCATAGAAGAAATAAAAAAAAACATTCGGATTATGTTGTTAAGTTTTCCTCAAGCAACAAAAAACCTATCTAAGCTAACAAAAAATAATATTGTTCATTCAATAGTCGGTCAATGACTTCCCAGGTCCACTAAAAGTAAAATTCTTAGTACTGCTAGGTTTGATCTAATAAATAATATTTTTTATTGTTGAATTTTTTATGTACTTTGAACTTCTATTAGCATACTAACTGAAATCATCATTCTTATAAATGTCATAACACTCCGGATATTATAATAGAAATATATTGTTTCTGAAAAAGTAAACTTCTACATTATCTATTCTATCCTTCTAGTGTCCACCATTGGATGGCAAAGTGGCGAAGATATTAACATGGCGATGGAAGGAGCAGTCGGCGAAGTCCAAGGCTCCGCGCTCACGGGAGTTCTTCGTCAAGTGGCACGAGCGGTCCTATTGGCATTGCAGCTGGATATCGGAACTACAGGTGAGTTTGAGTAAAACGGAGAGAGAGAGAGAGATCACAGACATTATTATGGATAACTTAAAAATCTGAATTTGCTCGATTGTGTAACGTTTTCGGGACCTTTGTAAACACCAAAACTGGATATTTAAAAGATAATTTCATTAGACAATTATGTGCCAGATAGTTTTCAACTTATTCGAAGTAGTGTAATGCCATAAATATCTCAATTTATTTGCGATATAGTTGACAAGTCAATTTCTGTTCATCAGTATTGAACTAGTCCAAAAACAGTCAGTGGAATAGTTGAGTTTGTAAATTATCCACTAGCTAAGACCACAAACAAAAATGGAAATCTTTTCACAAACTAATCTTAAAATTACCGTTTTCACATTTCAGTTGGACGTCTTCCACCCACTTATGTATCGTTACTACATGCGCAAATCCGACGTGGAGGAGCCTCCCAAACTAGAGGAACCTTTGGACGAGCGCGACGGACGCGTCAAGAGGCTGCGGGACAAACAAGATCATGATACTGACGAGAAGATTCTTGAAGAGAAATATTATAGGTGAGATGAATTTTTAATAAGTTTCAAACATTCTGACCAGAAAATAATCAATCAGTCTAATGCTTCCCACTGTTGGGACACACGCCTCTTCTTTTTGAGAAGGAATTAATCGTAATTATCATATTTTTCATTCTGTCAGTTTTTTAGTAAATGTTATAATCAATCGTTATAATCAAAAGTATAGCCACTGAACTCTTGAGAACATGTGGTATTCTGTACCCACATAAATGGAAAAAAATAAGGGAAAGTTTCCAGTATTGGCTGCATTCAGAAGGACTTATTCAGCACAAATATTTCAAGACCAGCATCATAATCTTATTATTTTCCTATATCAAACATCTAAACAGATTTATAATAACCCTGAAACACAATATCATTCACTATTGTTCTCGCCAATTCACAATAATTGTAACAAACAACCTATGACCTCAGATACGGCGTGAAACCGGAATGGCTGGTCGTACACCGAGTGATCAACCACCGGACCTCTCGCGACGGTACTACGTACTACCTGGTCAAATGGAGGGATCTTTCCTACGACCAGGCGACGTGGGAGTCAGAGAATGCCGATATAGCCGGGTTGAAGAATGCTATGGATTATTATCAGGTTAGTACAGATAGTAATTTGACTTTACATGAAGATTTTGCTGTGCTGGCTAAACCAGCTGTGTCCACTAAGCAACAAGTAACCTCACATTAACTCTGAATCGAAAGTGCTGAAAGTCTTTTGAAGAAGTCTTTGCACAGCATTGGGATTATGCAAACTGACAGTTACCAGTATAAACCGATGCATTAAACATTTATAGAATTTATTTTAAAAAAGCGTTCGAGGAGACCAGTAATGTTAGTAACATATTTTTTTTTAATTTTCAGGACATGCGCACCTACATCACATCTGAAGGCAAAACAAAGGGTACTAAAGGCAAAAAAGCGGGACGCAAGAGCAAGAACAAGGACATTATCGACGAAGATGACAGTAGCGGCGCCCTACAGATGAAACCCAAGAAATACAACCCACCACCCGATCGTCCCACCACTAACCTGAATAAAAAGTACGAAGACCAACCGCCCTACGTGTATGAGACCGGCATGCAGCTCCATCCATACCAGTTGGAAGGTCTTAACTGGTTGCGGTATTCCTGGGGACAGGGTATCGACACTATCCTAGCTGACGAGATGGGTCTCGGAAAAACTATTCAGACAGTCACATTCCTTAACTCACTTTTCAAGGAGGGACACTGCAAGGGACCATTCTTGGTATCCGTACCACTCTCAACTATCATCAATTGGGAGAGAGAGTTCGAGCTGTGGGCTCCTGACCTCTACTGCATCACCTACGTCGGTGATAAAGACTCCAGGGCTGTTATCAGAGAGAATGAGCTCACGTTCGATGATGGCGCCAACAGAGGCGGCCGACCTTCCAAGATTAAGTCACAAGTCAAGTTCAACGTACTTCTTACATCTTACGAGTTGGTGTCTATTGACGCCACCTGCCTCGGCTCCATCGAGTGGTCCGTACTGGTCGTAGATGAGGCCCACAGGCTCAAGAGCAACCAGTCAAAATTCTTCAGGCTTCTAGCTGGATACCACATCAATTACAAACTACTACTCACTGGCACACCCCTACAGAACAACCTAGAAGAATTGTTCCATCTTCTCAATTTCTTAAATAAGGATAAGTTCAATGATCTCGCCGCATTCCAGAATGAATTCGCCGATGTGTCTAAGGAAGAGCAAGTGAAGAGGCTTCACGAGATGTTGGGACCTCACATGCTGCGGCGACTGAAGGCTGATGTGCTCAAGAACATGCCCACCAAGTCAGAGTTCATTGTAAGAGTAGAGTTGTCACCGATGCAGAAGAAGTACTACAAGTACATTCTGACGAGGAACTACGAGGCTTTGAATCCTAAGAGTGGTGGACAAACTGTGTCACTGCTAAATGTCATGATGGATCTTAAGAAGTGCTGTAACCACCCCTATCTGTTCCCCGTCGCGGCTGAAGAAGCCCCACTCGGCCCTCATGGCAACTACGACACACAAGCTTTAGTCAAAGCGTCAGGAAAACTAGTTCTTATGTCCAAAATGTTGAGGCTACTAAAAGAACAAGGACACAGGGTACTGATCTTCTCTCAGATGACGAAAATGTTGGACATCCTCGAAGATTTCTTGGAGGGAGAAGGTTATAAATATGAGCGAATTGACGGAGGCATAACCGGTACGATTCGTCAGGAAGCTATCGATAGATTCAATGCTCCCGGCGCGCAACAGTTTGTGTTCTTACTCTCGACGAGGGCTGGTGGTCTGGGTATTAATTTAGCCACAGCCGACACTGTAATCATCTACGATTCTGATTGGAATCCTCACAACGACATCCAGGCGTTCTCTCGTGCGCATCGTATCGGTCAGGCCAACAAGGTCATGATCTACCGGTTCGTAACGCGAAACAGTGTTGAAGAGAGGGTCACACAAGTAGCTAAGAGGAAAATGATGTTGACTCACTTGGTCGTACGACCCGGTATGGGTGGTAAAGGCGCGAACTTTACCAAGCAAGAATTGGACGACATTCTAAGGTTTGGTACAGAGGAACTGTTCAAAGAAGAGGATGGAAAAGAAGAAGCCATTCATTATGACGACAGGGCTGTCGGGGAACTGCTCGATCGTTCGAAGGAGGGTATCGAACAGAAGGAATCCTGGGCCAACGAATACCTTAGTTCATTCAAAGTCGCCAGCTATTCTACAAAGGAAGGTGACGGCGAGGAGGAAGTGGACACAGAAATTATCAAACAGGAAGCTGAGAATACTGACCCAGCTTACTGGATCAAATTGCTTAGGCATCACTATGAACAACATCAAGAGGATCAGGCCAGGACTCTTGGTAAAGGTAAACGAGTGCGCAAACAAGTCAATTACAACGACGGTATTGTCGCACAGACTGAGAACAGAGAAGACTCCACCTGGCAGGAGAATGGTTCTGACTATAACTCGGACTTTTCACAAGGCAGCGAGGACGATAAGGAAGATGACGACTTTGATGAGAAGAATGACAATGGTGACTTGCTCAGCCGTCGCAGCAAGCGTCGCCTGGAGAGGCGCGAGGAGAGAGACCGGCCACTGCCGCCGCTGTTAGCCAGAGTCGGAGGCAACATGGAAGTGCTCGGCTTCAACGCACGCCAGAGAAAGTCTTTCCTCAACGCTATCATGCGCTACGGAATGCCGCCACAGGACGCCTTCAACTCCCAGTGGCTAGTGCGCGACCTCAGAGGAAAGTCCGAACGCAACTTCAAAGCCTACGTATCCCTATTCATGCGGCATCTCTGCGAGCCCGGTGCGGATAATGCTGAAAATTTCGCTGACGGCGTACCCAGAGAGGGTCTATCTAGGCAGCATGTTTTGACCCGAATCGGGGTCATGAGCCTTATTAGGAAGAAAGTGCAAGAATTCGAGCATATTAATGGGTATTATAGTATGCCGGAGATGATTCGCAAGCCTGTGGAGCCAGTGAAATCAGCTACGGGTGAAAGTGCGGCGCCGTCACCTGCGCCATCCACCGCCACACCTATAACATCGGCCGCGCCGTCGCCCGCGCCGACACAAGTCACACAAACTTCAGGACAGGCTCCCACGCCCGGGGGCTCAGAGAAAGATGACAAGGAAGAAATTAAAGAAGAGAAATTAGAAAAGGACATTAAGGAAAAAGAGGAACCGATGGACACAAGTGACATTAAAGAAGAGAATGGTGACGAGAAAGAATCTACTAAGGATAAATCAGAAGAGTCCTCTAAGGACGGTGAGAGACGTATGTCGGTGGACGAGGAGCCTAAAGAAGAAGAGAAGCCTGAAGAGAAGAAAGAGGAGAAGGAAGTGAAGGTAAAGGATGAGAAGGAGGATGTAGATAAGAAGGAGGACGCTAAGAGTGATAAGGCCGAGTCCGAAGCCAGTGAGAAGCCTAAGGATGAAAAGAAGGTAAATATGAGGCTTTTATAATAAGTTTATTATTTAGACTAGAAATGGGATATTTACCATGTTTACTGTTTTTATTGAGTTCCGATATTTATGTACTGAGTGCAAAAAATGAACAAGAAAGAGGGTAGACCGATTTGTCTGCTCATAAACACCCACCCGCTGGTGTTGCAAGCACCATGATCATGGAGAAACTGAAGTTAGTTTCGTGATCATGGTGCTTGCAACAGCGCCGAAATATCGGGAACCCAATAAAAACAGTAAACATGGTAAATATCCCGTTTCTAGTTTAAATAATAATGTTAGTGACCATGATAGTTTAAAATCTTTTATAATAACGTTATCTTCAGGCTGAAGGATGATCTAATCTGTCAATTCATCTTCCATTAGCAGATTCCTTCATGTAACTCTGGTTACAAAGTTACTATTTCTTCTAATTTATGTTCTTTATTGTGGATGTAATACAGATGTTCCATATTTCACATCTTTCTCTAAAAAAGCTGACTTCTGGCATAGTTTCATTGCGCATCTTTCTGTCTGGTCTAAAATACATTACTAATAAAAACAAAACAGGAAAAAAGCAGATAGATAGAATACACTTTATTTTACACCAATACAGCTACTTTAAAACCTAAAACCTCTTTACAGGACGATGACGACGACGACGTGGTGCTAGTAAAAGAGGAAGAAGATCTCAAGGTGGAACGTCGCAAGTTCATGTTCAACATCGCCGACGGCGGCTTCACCGAGCTGCACACGCTGTGGCTCAACGAGGAGCGCGCCGCCGCGCCCGGCCGCGAGTACGAGATCTGGCACCGGCGGCACGACTACTGGCTGCTGGCCGGCATCGTCACGCACGGCTACGGCCGCTGGCAGGACATACAGAACGACCTGCGCTTCGCTATCATCAATGAGCCCTTCAAGATGGATGTCGGCAAAGGAAACTTTTTGGAAATCAAGAATAAGTTTCTGGCGAGGCGTTTTAAGGTGAGCGTTGTTTGAATAAACGATATGGTTTTACTTGCCCTGATCGATGCTAAAATGTTGTGTAGTTTACTAACAACGAAAACATCTTCAGCTACAACTAACTTAATCCATTTTTTCCTCCCCAGCTCCTAGAACAAGCGTTAGTAATCGAAGAGCAACTCCGTCGCGCGGCGTACCTGAACCTGACCCAGGATCCGAACCACCCCGCGATGTCGCTGAACGCGCGCTTCGCAGAGGTGGAGTGTCTCGCGGAGTCGCACCAGCATCTCAGCAAGGAGTCGTTGGCTGGCAACAAGCCTGCGAATGCCGTGCTGCATAAGGTATGGATGAGGGCTTTAATGTCACTTTAATAGTCAACCACGTCCTGTTAGTCTGTGACTTTAAACGGTACTAAGGCGTACACGAGACCAAAGCACTACGAATCTAGTTATGTAATAATATTATCGTAAAGCGTACAGTAATGAAAATGAAGAAAAAAAGTGCAACATTACACTCGGTTTTTAACTTCCATAAAAAAAAAAATTTTTTTAGTTCTAAGCCTGTTTCCACTGTTCAAATATTCGTTGTAGCTGTTCACAGCTGCAGCTGACATAAGCTATATAGCTATCTTTAAAAGCATGCCACTGAGGTCAATTTTCACGCAGTAAAACTTCGTAGTATATTTACTGATGTAACTAACTAGCGAAACTTTTTCTCCAGGTGCTGAATCAACTGGAGGAGCTGCTTTCGGACATGAAGTCGGACGTGTCGCGCCTGCCGGCCACGCTGGCGCGCATCCCGCCCGTCGCGCAGCGCCTGCAGATGTCCGAGCGGTCCATCCTCTCGCGACTAGCCGCTACGGCCGGCAACCCGGTGCCAGCTGGTAAGAGAATGTTCAACGATTTATTACATTAACCTGTTGGATAAACCCTAAGACTATGTAGAGCCAACTTTCATCGTGACCATGCTATCTGTCACTGTTTTGGTTCTCGACTGCATGTCTTGATTTTGGCATTTTGTTCACTGTGGTCTCGAGCGCTACTGCTGAGCATGAAGTCCTGGGTTCGATTCCCAGGTTAGGCAATGTTATTGGGTTTTTGCATCACATGGAAATAGGATTGCCCCTCTATTTCATGGAACTTAAATATAACTGGCGAAATGTGGGTGTAACTACTGAGGTACACAGTTCTGCCTGGGACGTTACCCTCGTCCTGTCCATTCCATCTTTCTTGTAATAATAAGTATTTTGAAATATATCATATTCTAATTAAACATTTTCGTTGCAGCGCAAATGGCGCAGTTCCCCGCGGGATTCCAGTCGGGCGGATCTCTGCCAGGCTTCTCCCCGGCGGCGGCTGCGGCCGCGAACTTCTCCAACTTCCGCCCGCAGTACTCCGTACCCGGACAACCCGCTTCCAGTGGATCCTCTAATGTAAGTAACTGCTAAATTAGATCTATGATAAAACCCAAGCTAGTTTATCACTGTTTGAGGTAACCTAGAGAATGTTGAAAGGGACATGCACACCATGGTTTAAACTATTTCCATGATCTTAATTTATTTTCCTATTGTCTATACAGGGTGTAACAGAAAGGGTATAGTCATATGAAAGGATATGCTGGATAAAATTATCAGCTGTCCTATACATTTGGTTCGAAATTTTGTATGGGACAGCCGATAATTTTTTCGCATTTACGATATTGGACCTATGGAGAAAGTTGTTGTTTGATGGTCTGCAGCATATCCCTTCATATGACTATACCCTTTCGGTTACACCCTGTATACATATACTATATTAATTCATTTGGGAATAAAAATACGGACAAAATAAAAATAATCAATTTCTAAGGTTCGTTTATGTTTATTCTAGATATGAATTAATCTGTATTTAAAATAATAATTTTCCTTTTTGATATGATATTAATTTAGTTTTTTCCTTCCTTTACAGAAATCATAAGCTCCGTAACTTATACAACATATTTCAACTTGAAAATTTGCAGGTATTAAATTTCTCTTTTCTCATAAATAGACAATTCATAGTTTATAATTTACTTTAACATACACTTGCAAGTAGTTAATTTAATTATTAAGTTGTGAATGAATTAGAATGTTTGATGTAATATTAAAATATAAATTATTTGTTTTAGTGAGCGGCTAATTGGTCACATAGATGAATATTTTAGATGTAATCTTTCCAAGATTCGTGTTCCACCTTGGGTTTGAAGTGATAATTATAGCGTATTAGTGCAGTTATGTTAGGTAACATATACAAATACTACGTCATTTTGATGCAGAACTCACAATATTATTTATTTCATCCTGATCTGTATGAATCTTGTTTATTGTGTAAGTGATTGTGGACTATTATGAAACCTATTTTTAATTTACCAAAAATGAAAATTGAATAAATCGTATCTTTTAAGTGATTTCTTTCGTATTATTTTTCCCCTCGAAACCAACCATTGCTAAACTTCCATATCTGAACCAATATTATTTCATATGACGAAAACAAGCGATAGACCTACATGGCGTAACGGGGTATCGTATTACCCAGTACTAACTGGGTTATGGGGGTCATAGAAACAGTCGCTCCATGTAAAATACTGGTATTCAGCTGCATCCGGCTAGACTGGAAGCCGACCCCAACATGTTGGGAAAAGGCTAGACAGATGGTGAGACCTACATGACGCCATTCGCCAACCAGTCGGAATGTTTTCAAACCTACGAATGACTTCAACTCTTGATTAATGGCGACACAAACATAGTTGTTTGTGTCGCCAATAAATTCCCAAAATACTATATTCATAGTATTTTGGGAATTTATTAGTCATATAACAATGTGAACTTTAACCCAATAATACAGCAGCTGTATTGGGTACGAGCCAATTACTATGGTTGTTGCATTTTACAAGCCCACATTAAAGCATTAAGCAATATAAAACTTAAACTATTGACATAAAAGTCACGGGCACTCGTAATTTGCACAAG
This sequence comes from Noctua fimbriata, assembly GCA_905163415.1. Taxonomy (NCBI): domain Eukaryota; kingdom Metazoa; phylum Arthropoda; class Insecta; order Lepidoptera; family Noctuidae; genus Noctua; species Noctua fimbriata. The sequence goes on from LR990930.1 coordinate 4,286,069, forward strand.
AATACAACACATGTACAAAAAATACCATTTAATTCATGATCACAATATGAATACGATTCAATACAGTCAATACAATAAAAATGTTCACAAAAATATCACCACATGTAAGTATCATCGTCTGTGTTATACTTGACACAATCCAGAGGTTTGATGACATTGGGGTCTGAAGAACAGAAATGTTGCAGCATTTCTTCACTGATCCCGCAATCTGAGAGATTCTCCTTGTTGAATGCTTTGGCGAAGTGGTTTGGCTCGTTTTCTTTTGACGATTCATCTGAAATAGAGGTTTCATTTGTAAAGTTTGGAACAAAATTACAGAAGATGCGCATCTTCTGGCCTGGTCAAGCACGACAACTTAATGTGGAATTCAACCACCAATAGAATTTCGTTATTTACACTTCTCTTCCGTGGTTTATTACCAATTCCGATATCCAACGCACAAGTGGTACGACGAGGAATAACAATTCCTTCTCGTGCCACTGGTGGAACAAGTTGGTGGCACGACGAGGAAGAAGGGAATATGACCACTGTAAAAGAGGAAATGCAGGCCTCGATAGAAAAATATGCGGCTGGAAAATCACCCGAACGTACTTTCGGCGAGTCTAATGAAGCGCAGCTATCAAGAAAAGACGAGTCTTCGCTGGGGGATGCACTTGACCTGACAAAACCTCACAAACTATCTGCTTATAGTAGACTACTGATTGCAGATCAAAAAAATTACACCACTCGTCTCCGCTTAGCTTTAGTGAAAACGGTTGAGCAGAGAAGAGAGATGTCTCGTAATTGTTTAGGCCAGCCTGCGCACTCGGCGCACAGCGGCGACGACAAGAGACGTGAGCGGCGTGTGGAGCGCATCTCCGCATAGCTTCGGTGGATAGCTCCTCTCCGCTTGGGGGGGTCCAGGCCTTAGACTTGACCCCACCCAGCTTATGGCAATAGCATGGGATACAAACGCAACTCGCTGAATAGACTAGATTCTACCTGTGCCTACCTCTTCGAGGAGTACAGGCTTAATGTCATATTAGATCTACATACCTTCAGCGATATTGCTAGCTGCCCACGAGAACGCGAGCGTGGGCTGATGATGCGCGAAGGTGGCGCTGAACTGAGCCGACGAGCTGGTCTTCAAAACGTTGAACAGCGTGTGTAGGGTAGTTGGTAGTATCGGGCCTTTCAGCTCTATCGAGTAGTACTTATTGCTATCGGAATGTATTGTGTTTTCGCGGACCTAGAAAGTAAAACAAAGAAAATGTTTATGGTTATAGTGGACAATTTGCGCCAAATCGATAGAACCGCCAGAAGTATTCGGAAAGTACTCAAATCCTCAATAGATTCGGATGACGTCATCAGATTCAGCGCGGAAGATGCGGAGCCGCATTCTCTCTTCGCTGCTGCTCTATCTTTCAGTGTGCATAACAAAATCTTCAGAAGCTTTGGCTTGTTTGAGCGGCTGTGGCTTGTTTAAAATATTTTTACACGTCGAAAGGATGCGGAAAATATTTGTTTACTAGCTTTTTATACCTTTATTCACTGTTTTTTTATTTGTAGACAATAACATTTTGGCAGGGTAAATTTATTACAGTTATTATATTACTGATTCCGTATTGTAAGGCTGTAGTATTTGGGGTGCAGCTAAAATATTCAGTCATGATTGTAAATCAGGGTATCGTTCAAGATTTAAAAGGAACAGTTGATGGTGCACGTGCACCATCCTACAGCGAAAGGCCTATACATGAGAAGGTATCAGAATATATTATTAACTCACTTTCAACGACTGCAGCGTCCCTCCATGGAAGGCTGTCGGGGACAGTAACGTAGGCGGCACCCCGGCGAACGGCCCGGTAGGACTGACGATGGACTTGCAGTTAAGAAGGAAGTTGAACAGCGCTTGCGCATCCGCCCCTCGCACGAATACTAGGGACTCAGCCGCGCTGTCGACGCTGCTTTCTGCACTATGGGTTATGCGGGCCTGTAGGAAAAAAGCAATTTATTTTGTTGTTCTACAGCTAAATGCACTTCTATGTACCAGCGCAGACTGTTCAGAAACCCTAACATCATGAAGAGTAGTAGGTTATAAGGGAAAGCCAAAATTGTAGGCTTGTATGAAAGTACCGGCACAAATAAGTACTGTACCAGGTCGGCAACACCTCACCTCAATTTTACTAACTGATTCCGATCGAGGCAATGTCGCTACGATGCTTATAAGTGTATTGCAGTATGGATTTTCATAGAAAGAATCGAATGGTTCAAGTTGCGGTGATGCTGATCCTCTGCAGTGCATGAGTGCATTGACTTTTACTTTGTAGAGAGGTTTTCGCAGTTCAATTATTCGTTTATTATTGCTGTCAAAAACCTGAGACGACAAAAGTCTGCACTGCACAGCCAAAGAGCTGCAAGTTCACTGGCACCAATGTGGTACCCAATACATTAAATGGTTGATAAGGTTGTACCTGTGTAATATTAATCTTCTTAATAACTTCAGTCTCGAAGCCCATCTGTGACAGGAACTGGTCAGGGTCCTCATCGTCCTCATCCTCCTTCCTATCCAGTTCATCCTGCATGCTCTTATCATCCATGGTGTCGTAGCAGCTGTCGAAAGATGCGTTCTTTGGTTTGTCCTCGTCTGAGGTGTTTAGTTTCTTCTTGCTGTCTGGCCGTAGCGGCATTGTGTATTCTACGTCTGTGGAAGAGATTATTTATATGGTTTGTGACATTAAACGTGAAACGAGTCCAACAGATGGTGAATAAGGTAATCGACTTCGCCGGTCAAAGAGCTTTATGTTTGTAACGAAAGCGAATAAGGCGTCGATTCTTTTCGGACGATGCGTCTGGACGCCGCGCCTTACTACACATAAAGTAACAGTACACCTACATTTCGCCAGTTATGTTTTTTATAAGTCCCATATTATAGGGGTTGAGCGAGCCTATTGCCATCAACCGGGCACAAATCCAGACTCCGTGGCTACTACTTATGCGCAAAATTAAGATGAAACGTGATCAGCTCAATGCAATTCCACGTCGATAAGTCGTTGCTCACTACAGTAAAGTAATTCTTGAGTAAGATGAATCGTGGTTATCTTACTCGAGAATTACTTTACTGTAGTGAGCAACGACTTATCGACGTGGAATTGCATTGAGCTGATCACGTTTCATCTTAATTTTTTTCGTTCATCTAACATACATTCTGAATTAATTGATACAATAAATTAAGGAAGTCAACAATTTTGCTTAAGTTTGTATATGTGAAATAATGAAATCTAGCAAGAATAAAACAGAATATGAACAAAAAGTACTATCTACCTTCCTGCCGTAAAATCTGCCTGAAGCCCCTAGTGGTGGGCGCGATCAACGCACACGGCTCCGATACTCCGCACAGACCAGCCGCGCGGAACAGACACGTGAACGTGTTCGCACACACGTAGAAGTACGGGCAATGTAGCGCGCGCAGCAACTAGACAGAGAAAATTCTTTATTGTACACTGAAAGGATGAATAACAGGACACAACATACACTAGAACTGTAGAAACGACGGTCTAAAATATTTTGGAATTGTGGTAACAGAGTAGTTCTTTGCTCAATCCAGCAAAGGGATTTGCGGTCGCCAGTATGCTTTGGTTTAGGCACAGAGAACTGATAATGCAAGAGCGAACGCAGCATAATGTAATAACAATTGCGATGCGACGAACGATATTAATGCTGCATCTATGTGCTACATAAAGCTGTGACCACAAAACCAAACCACACAAAGCTTTAACTGGCTTAACAAGTTGTCTGCCTGCCTGGATGAAGTAAGTAGGTCGAGTTCTATTTTAGCTAAAAACAAAATCCTTAACCAAAAAGCATTTTATTCTCACCTGAAACAAAGATCTAAAGCTTTCCGTCCATTCTCTATGTAAAGCCTGCTTAACATCTTCATTGGTTGCCATGAAACTGGTGGCTGCGACCTTCCCTGAGGATCGTGGGTACAGGTCCAGCCATGGCAAGTGTGGGTGTTGCCAGTATAGGCACGCTTGGTGGAACCGCGCACGGGGAGATGTGTCTAGCGTAGGTGATGTGGTTGTGTCTAGGCAGCGGACGAATCTATAATAATGTATGAAAATTAGGCTGAAAATCAGCACTTTTTGAAGGTCGAAAGTTACAAAAGGCAGTCTCAAAATAGAGCACCTTTCATCAGTGCTGCTTCGAGTTAGGAATGAGTGGTGTAAATTACTCGGCCTATATGGTGGAAGCTATGGCCTATTCCCTTTCATAGGGAGTAGGCCTATGGTCCAGTAGGGGAAACTAATAGGCCGAATATGGTGCAAGAAACTCCCCACCGCCATTCTTCTGAACAGGGGTGGTCCAAATAGTGACGTCATTAAAAACAATTAAGATTCCTTATGGCCATGGGTATCCTAAAATACCCCATGTATGTATGTTCCATGATTCTTAATAGCTTTCCGAGCTATAGTTTCATGAAAATTATATGGAACACTTTAAAAAAATAATGTTTTGTTGTAAAATCGAAGGTTAACATTTAATTATATTATTTAAAAAAAAAACAGATTGATAAGGGTGATGCATTCCAAAATGCAATCACATGTTTTGTGCAGCAGTTTGATAAAAATGATAAGCTATTTATAAACTGTCTATGTAAGATAAAACCATTGATATCACTATGCATGTATTCTTGTTTGATGCAATTTTAAGACATGGTGTAATTTATTTGCCAGAATCTCGATTATAACATTTGAAACAACTTTTCTTTAATGGATAAATCAATAAAATAAAGGCTCTCAACATCTTATTTTAATGACAATGGCTTACCCAGTGATCCCTGATGCTTCTTCACTAGCCTTTAATTTGGATGTCCATGCAAAAGGTTTTGGTGACATCAATCTTACTTTAGTTTTTAAAGCCCAATCAATTGGTAAATGTTTGTATTTCTTCTCTGGTATCTGAAAATTTATGATTACTTGAATTCCACATGTTTTAATATTGGGTACTATTCATGTTTTGTTATAAAAAACTTTACCATTTCCTTCCTTGACAGACCTGTTAAAATAAGGATAATTTTACTTTAGAGACAGGGATTTGAGAATGTTTAATGAACTTAATAATAAAGTTGCCTTCATAACTGAAAACACAGTAAATTAAATTACACTTTAACCTGATTTTTTGTCAATTCTCAGACAGTAAACATGTTAAGTTGATAGTAACATCAAATATTATCAGTGCCTCTTTCAACTTCATGTTACTTATAAGAAAATCCTAGCAGAATGAAAAACCCAGTGTAGCAAGTCTTATTCATACTTACAGGTTCTACGGAATGCTCAGCAGTGAACTTCTGTAAAAGATTGGAGAAAGTCGACAGTTTCTCAGTATCCAATCCCTTAGCTGGCTTCTCAATCTTGGCAGGCCGATTCAGTAAGGCATCCAGAGTCCTGTCATTTGACTCATCTAGTTGCTCTTCTAGTTTTGGCTTTTTATTTTGTTGTGGTTTGTTTCTAGAATATTAAAGTAATGTTATGGGTATACTTTCTTGAACTTTTCACATTGAATTCTAGCCAAAATTGCCAAGTACATGCCCCTAAGCATTAAAGAAAAAGCTGTTGAACTATTGTTCCCTAACCAAGTACAAGTCGGCATAGGCTTCAACTTCTTAGTGTGCCGATGACAATTTAAATTGAGTCAGCCCAGAATAGGCTCCATGAAAACATTGTTATTAGCAGAAGAGCTTACGGTCTGAGGTTTATGTGATAGTATAATTATATTATTAAACATGGCTTCTAGCTTGCAGTGGATGGTGCAATTGTTAAGACGCCTAAGAATGATGTTGCAAACTTATGATAAAATTAGCGACCCGCCCCAGCTTCGCACGGGTGCAATATATACATATAAACCTTCCTCTTGAATCATTCTATCTATTAAAAAAAAACGGCATCAAAATCCGTTGCGTAGTTTTAAAGATCTAAGCATACATCGCGACAGACAGACAGCGGGAAGCGACTTTGTTTTATACTATGTAGTAATAAAACTCACTTTGAAAATGGATTTTTCCTCTTTTCTCCTTCAAGTATTCTTGAGAAATCTAAATCAACATGGTTATGGCTGCTTGACGCTTCTACTATAGGTTGGGAAGGTTGTTTCATGCGTTCCTATAGACAAAACATTTAGTTAGAACATTTTAATAATGATGCTGAAAGAGTTTGCTTCGTTGTGATATGAAATTATGGGTTTAAACTTATGGGTGGGTGGCTTAACTTATGAGTAATATCTAGGCCCTCTAGGGTTCTAGAGTTACCTATAAAAATCATATGCAATTGGTGGTAGACATCAACTGTTGCATGATTTTTATAGCTAGTCACTGGAACTTGCCCACTTAAGAATGAATATAAAGTGGCTGTTAGCAGTGGTTGTAACAAATAAAGACAAGGCAAGTTCCGCATATTTTGTATGCTATTTAGGTTAGTAACCAATGCAGCAATTATTGGGTAAGTGCCATGTCTTCATGTGTATTTGTTGTGATTATGCTACTATGCTTATTGTTAGGAAAGCTCACTCGTTCTAATAACTTTCAAACCAAGTTAAACTACGTGTGTGTTTTGTTTTTGTTGATGCCACGGTGAGTTTAGCGTAATAGTTCAAGTTATCATGATATTTCAGTACTTAAAAATAATTATACTTTTTTAATCAAATCAATTTAGAACGTTTAATTACCTGTAGAGCTTTTTTCCGCTTTTTCAGCTTGTGCAGCTGCATAACTTCGTTTGGCCTCTTCCATGGCGAGGGGGGTTCCATGATTTCAAAAAATAAATAATATAGACTCGAAATGTAGCTTAATTCTCACTTCATCTGAGCTTTCATAGAACTTTTCAATAAAATTATCGAATCATTTTTGTTTATAAACTAAAACACCTGGTACAACGCGCCTACTGTATCAATCAAAATCAAACACTGCGTAGAGTGCGTAGTCCAATGCTGCCAACATAAAAATTAGAGAGCTTCGTTGACAACAATAGGTTGTGTTCCAGTGCCGTATGGAAATTTAACAATATTTTAAACAATTGTCACCTTGTTACACGAAATGTTTTCAGTGCCAACAACCTAACGATAAATTGTACTCTGTCAAATAAACGTTATAAAAAGTTGTCAGAAACATGATACAAATTTAAGTATAGTATGACCACTTTAAGGATGCAGTTCAAGGGCTGCGGGACTGTTCGAAGGAGATACCGCGGCCCTGGAACACAAAGGGCAAAGAAGGAACATGGATGGGTTTTAGTCAGTATAAGTCTGACACTCCCTTCCGCTCCGCCAAGAGCGGGGACAACTGACCCCCTCATTTGATGATTTCAAATACTAAAAAAAAAAAGGGTGCAGTTCAAGGTGGCGTTGCTTGACAAGAAAAATTGCATCAAACTTGGTACATTTATTTTAGTACTGTGTTTTCCCGCCTGCACAGATAAGTTGGTTGAAGTGTACCTGCTATTCAGGACATGACACACAGATAGTGACTAGCCTAGTCAGCGGGCACAAAATTTGCGTTGCAGAGCGACAGCGACAGCGGGACGGCGGCGCCACGGCACAGAATGAGATGAGCCTGCAGCGACCTCTGAAAAATGTGACGTGGGCGCGAAACTGGCGGCGATGGAGCGGCGAAAGCTAACGTGATCTTAAACTTTTTAGAAAATCAACCACTTGTGGAAAACTTAAGTAAAACAGAATGCAGCATGTTATTTTTTCTTCATGAGTTTTCTACTCAATACAAAACACCCATGCTTTTTTATCGATACTAGCATCGAATCGCACTGTAGAAACTACAGTCCAAGCTTTCCTATCCAAGCTTTGCACGCACTGTCTTTACACTTAAGTCTAATTAGAATTAGGTAAATGTAAACTCCTACGCCTATCCAACGAGTATTCGAGGAGGATTAAAATGCGTTGACCCATGAAATCTCAGCGCGGGTTTTGGCACATTCCCGCGCCGACCGGCAGGTTTGCCGCACGTATTTACACAGCGGCCGGCAGTCACATAGTGCACGCTTTAGATACAACATCGCGACCACTGGCAGCATGGCATATCTTGCCAGAGCCGAAGAACCTGTGAATTAAAAAAAAGAAGAGGACCGCGAAAATGTTTTTTCTATTCGACACGAATTTAAATTTCGAAACTTTGAAGTTTAAAATAAAAAATATTATTTCTTGCAAATAATTTTTTTTTGAAAGTATTAATTTAAAATGAAGTTAACATCACTTATTTGCGACAGTTTTGATTATGTGAAGAGGCGTATTTATTTGGTGAGTACAAAACTTTTTTTTATCTCTTTTAAAATCCTTAAATAATCTGATGTACATTAAACAACGTTGTCTAATTTACCTGCATACATATTTATTTACTTATAAGATGTATTGCAATCTCCGTCGTTGTCTTGGGAGAACATGGTGCGAGCACTTATTTCGCGAAATTCTGAGAATTATAATGATATCTACTTTACGGTCAATACCACACAGCTATTTATATTTAGAATAGATTACTTCATTTGTTTGTTTCCCTACGAACACACGCACATGGTAAGGACGCAATGTAAAAGATGCAATTTGAAAGAAACGAAATTCATCTGCCTTACTTAATTTATGGTGGCAGGTAGAGAGTCAAGGTTGAATCTTTCGTAAGTTTTGCTTGGAGAAATGGTGAATTGAAACGTTTTTTTTTGTATTCAGAGTTATCACTTTAAAATAGTCTGTCTATAAAAAATAAAAAGTTTTTAAATTGTGTGTCTTTATACACATCATTTAAAAGCTATGTTATTCCAGAACCTTTCAGATTCCTGAACTATCCTACCTAAGTGTCACTAACCTCTTTTTACTATGGCATGCTAATTATTTCAAGAATACGCGACAGAAGCATGCAGGACATATAAAAGTATTTGGGTCAGGCGGTAAAGTACAAGCTCTTGCAGTTTGTTAGCCTCGCGTGGCCATAAAGTTGTTGAAAAAAAAAAACGAAAAAGAGCTCAGTTGAATGCAAATCTTCCTACTATCACTTGCTTACTTGTGGAATTACTTTTGTATTTATCTACTTAAAAGGAAATATTTATATTAAGATTTATTTTTACCTTAGAAGAATAAACGTAGGAAGAACATCATCTGTTCAGCATCCTTAAAACCCGACGGAAAACTATTAAGCTTAAGGGTCATATCGGCCGCTCGGATCAATCTTCAGGTTAAGCCGCGCTTGCCTAGGTTGGTCTGTGGATGGGTGACCACCCAATACATACCGAGTTTCCTCCGTGCCTCGGAAAACACGTTAAGCCGTTGGTCCCGGCTGTCATTTGTAGATCTTTGATTGTCGATACAGGTAGTCAGTGGGCCGAAAGTCTGACAACCAGTCTTACCACGGGCTATCGTATTACCCGGTTATAATGTGTGGAAAAGGCTAGGCAGATGATGATAAGGGTCTGTTAATCAATCCAGCAAACTTACAAGACTTTTGCTCTGTCTGTGTCTCTAGACATCTATTGACATGGTGAGATCACATGTCAATTACAGAAAGTTTGAAAAATTATGTTTTTAGTACCGACCGTGCCTGTATATAATTTCTGCAGTACTTATAGCATGGGTCAAGTTTAAGCGCCTGGTGTGACGATTGACTCGTTCCTGTCTAATTAGCCGGACAGGGCGAAACAAAGAGAAGATTGGTATGGGGGAGGCCTTTGCCCAGCAGTTCGACAGAATAGGTGAATAAAAAAAATGGGTTAACTTTTAAACCGAAATCGCCGTAGAAAGTAAATGACTTTTAACAACTTGGCGGCTAGGGACAATAAATTATACTTAACACCAATTAAGATGCGCGTGAGTGTAAATCTATTATCGGTATGCGCACGCGCACGTGTTGACAACTAACTCGATTACAGACGCTGGCCACATACTTGTATGAGTCACCAAAAAGGATACAGTTCCGACTCCGAATGTTACTATATTAAATGAGCACCTAATTTGACATGATGTAATTATTATGTAGGTACTGAGGTGCGGAGCTCGTGGCTAAATAATAGGAGCCGCTCGGGTCGATCTTTAGCCGTGCTTGCCTAGGTTGGCCCGTGTATGGGTCCTCCGTGCCTCGGAAAGCATGTGAAGCCGTTGGTCTCGGCTGACATTTCTAGATTTTTGACAGTCGTTACAGGTAGTCAGTGGCCCGAAAGTCTAACAGCTTTCTAAGCTTTAATAAGCTGGCTTTACCAGCCATATTTGATAGACGAACAATTATTACATTAGATTTGAATCTATTTCTCATCGGTATTCCCGGTTCATAAAATAATCGTGTCTTAAGTCACGTAGGCCTCATACAGCTTCCTGTAGCGAGACCCATTTTTTCACATATTGGATTTCCCCATAGTTCCTTGTCTTGTGCCTTACTCATCCTTAAATATATTTGAAGCTAGACTAATGGGAGTAATCAATAGATGTATGAAAGATTTTAAATACATAGTGGTAGATTCAGCTCACTTCGGATTAATTTCGAAACGGGAATATTTTGTAAATGATTTAATTTAAGCTTACACAATGCAAGTAACGTGCCATGAGAGCCATAAAGCGTGTGGGTAAATCCAATAAAAGTGATTTATTCGCTCTAGTTATCAGCTGTAACCACCCGAGTATGATCAATCATGCAGTTATGATCATTGCAGCATTTGCATTTATGTATCGTATAGGTTCATTATTAAATTAAATCTGATTTCAATTAATTCAGTTTTATGAACTCCTGTGAGTGCGTCTGCTTGTGCATGAATCGGAAATGATCTTCGGTAATTAATCTCTATGTGAATTTAATTGAAATGTTTAATTAGTCTCAACTAGGGAATAATAAGCAAGTGTGCAACGTAGAGGCACCAGACCGTTCGGAAGTGACCGTCCCGTGTTTCTTAAAGTAAGCTGACCTTTTATAGGACCATGAAGTGTTTTATTCTGTTTGTATTGTGGTGGAAATCATGGGCAAGCACGAGGTCAATGCAGCATCAGGTTAAACCGCCCTTGAGCTTGGCAAAAGTAGGTAAAGAATGGCACTAAAGTTGAGGGCGGGTCATGCACCAAAATTACGTAATTTCAATCAGAATCCGTTTTCTTCGGTCAGGTGATATATTTTTTCAGCATTATCAGCAGGCCTAATGTCTAGCGTCTAAAAACAACGTTACATTGACCTTTCCCTAAAATTAGGTAACGTTTATTAAAACGACAATGTGTGTAAACGTTTTGTCATCTGCATGCCTAAATTGCTAACGTCTCGCTTACTTCAGCAAATTCTTTATAATTAATTAGGTAGATAATAATGTTTGTTTTACCTGAATTAGCTGTCTAGTAGACAACAAACCATGGTTAAAAATATTGATAGTTTTTGGAAACTTAATGTGCTCGTAACTAATGCATAACAAGTAATGAAAATGACACTTTATAGAAAACGAATAATTATGGAAACGTTACCAACAGTCACATATCATCAGAGTTTTCAAAGCAAAGATCCACTTATGCCAATGAGTATTTACTCTGTGCCATACCTCCTTGAAAATTGAAGTGATAGGAAATTAGAACGAGTTTAGTACTTGCTTCCGTGTTTTACACAGTTCGTAAGTATGCATAATCTTTAAGTGGGTTTCCCTAAGGATTCATTTGGAGAGTATAGCATCTGAAAATAGCAACTATTTAAATTAAACCAAATGAATATGACAGACACAGAAAAGTCAATGGCTAAATTGACAGCCAATTTATGCATGTCTTGAAATTACATCTGAATAAACTTTGATTCGCTGCAGTAGTGTTTATACATAGACAGAATTGTCGTAATAACTAGGCAAGTTAAATAAAAGCTGGTGGCTCGAAAAATTTCAGAGAAATCTACTGCTTTTTGTCTCAAGGTTTTCGTTTTTAGTTTTACCTTTATACCGCAATTTTTATTAGTACTCGGTACCTAACTTAATAGATTCATTTCTATTTTACAAAAAGATAAAATATTAATTAAAAATACTGTCAAGGAAACCGGATATTTCGGTCGGAGTCGGAGTCGGCGTACCTGAAGGAAACGCAGGCGTAGATTCTATTGAGGACACGGTTCTCATTTCCTTTAGTATGCTATATCTATGCCCTTTCACATCTTCAAACCCTTTACTTAGGAGGAAGCTTTTACGGTTGAATAAGACATTAGTATGTCTTCGATGAAGATTTCCTCATTGAGAATCTTGTCGCTTCCTATCGCCAAGATGGCTATACTTATCAACGATGTATTTATTTTCTCGTCTTTGTCGATGATTTAGTGTACGCTTCATAATTATAGTGTCCACGCCTTGCTTAAAAATAGCTCTAGGATCCAAAGCAGGCAAAAGTTTTTCTTTATAGTGCACAGAACAGCGTTACCTATACATACGTTACTGATATAGGTACCTACCTACTTGTATTATTTATGACTTATTATGGTGTCTATTTACAATATGGAAGCATTGATATCATGCATGGGATTGATTATGGTTCATAAGAATAACCATTGTTAGCCAGACCTTGGATCATGACCTAGAATTATGAGTGACGATCTATTTGATTCACTACCTTGTTCATCAAATGGATCCAAGATCTTGAATCGATTTGCAAATATTATAGTCTATGATCCATGGGATCCTTTTGCTTATTTTTTACCACTTATCTATCTGGGTCTAAATGTGTGACGGGCAAGCTTCTCTGCTAAATAAAATTAAAGACCGTCTCTAAACCATAACATTTAAAATATTTTGCTTTCATCAATAAAATAATGATAACATAACATGATAACATTTTCGTTTGGTGGTGATATATCCGTATTCAGATATTTTTCTAAATTCTCAGAACTTTAAATAAAACATTTTGAAAAAACGGGTGGTGTTGAGATGTGATATTGAAATTCCCTTTGGGACATTTTATCTAAATGTTTATGTGTGTCTACGACATGATTAACATTTTGTGTCTGGAGTCTACGAATGATGAAGGAATATGAGTCATCAAACTGTAATAACTCATGAATTACAACTCAAAATAATATTGTTGTTAGAGCTCTATTTCTCCACTGGTTGAAAATAAAAGAAAATGTATCGTGGATTAACTTGCTCGCGTCATACTGCTTATAATAGAAAATTCACTCATAAGTTGAATGGTTACTATGGTCGGTATTTCTGATATCCTTCTTAGAATAATCTATACTACCGAGTCCGTGAAATCACATCTTTTGTAATAATAGTCCTACTGACTATGTCAAAGTCTGCGCTGAAGTATAGCCAAGTATTCCTAAACATTTGTTTATGATATTTCTTAAGAGAGGACAGGGCCTGCGAGGAATATGAAAACTAGATATTTGAAGAAACTATTGCCGTCGCTGCGTCAAACCTGCCCCCGTAGAGTACGATGGGGACAGCTGCAGCTCAAACCGATTATAACACAAAAATTTCGACGTTTCGTATTCCCCTTTTTCTCCTCGAAAACTGAGCCGATTCAATTATTTTATTCATTATAATTTTAAGAAAGAGTTTATCTAGGTTCCTATCTATTTCTTTTATATTAAAAACTTTTCGAATTTGTCTGGTAGTCCTCTAACCACGGTCATAAAAATGGGGCAATTATGTAAATTTTGGAGAGTTATATTTTCTATACTTATTAGTTGCTGAAAAAAAGGATATGACAGGGACGTGTCTACAGTAGACCTCGATATCATGAAAAAAAAAATTGCTCTAGAGGTAGTATTCAGAAAGAAAAAAAGGGGGTATACAAAATCTATTTCGTCAAAATTTGAATGGAGAATAACAGCCCATGTTAACATTTCCTGCTATTGCTATTAAATTTAAACGTTCGTACTTAATCAAATCAATAATGAATGTCTTCTCTTCTGGCACGAGAACCATCTGCTTCTAATAAATCAAAATAAACATTATGCCAAATATTTGACATTCCTAAACCATTATGCTTACATGAAAATACATATATATTTAAATCCACAGGGATGGGATGATTGATAGCCATCAATTCCCATCACCCCATAAGATGGATTAATGCACTCAGGAGGAAAAGCCCTTCATACGTGTAATGTAGGTACCTACCTCTATAGTGTACCCTCTACGGAGTTTTGCGTTCAAAGGTGAATAAAATGAGTACATTAAGTAACGGGTGGCATTAAGATTTGTTTCAACTTTAGGTAATTATCATTTCTTCATCATCTTCTTTTTTTTTAATTTTTTTTTTCTGTGTCTAATTTCAAAAATTGGGATTTAAAAATCTTGTGTTAGGCCCGGACTCCTACAGAGCGGACAGGAGAGGAGACGCATACTGATGTACTGAACTGATGTGCACATAGCTCACCGCATACCACTCACAGCACACCGCTCACAGCACACCGCTCACCGCACGCCGCGCACAACACACCGCTCACCGCACGCTTCTCACTTCTCGTCTTCGCTGACCTAAACAATTACGAGACATCTCCTCTTTTCTCTCTGCTCAACCGTTTCCATCACTAAAGCTAAGCGGAGACGAGAAGTGTAAATAATGGAATGTTATTGGTGTTTTAGGTACAAGTTTTACAACACATCTTCTCTCCTATCGTCTTGTCTCCGCTACGGTTTCTTTAGGTTAAACAAAATATTAATTCTTTGGTTTTTCCTTTATTTCCGTAACTTAATATGTATTTAAAAGTGTATTTAACTGAAACCCCTAACCCCTTAAAAGAACAGTGAAGTAACTCTGGGTTACATATATCCTAACGTGTTTTAGGACTCAACCATGAGTAACGGATTACAGCATGCCCCATATTGCAGATTAGCAATCGCTAGTAACACATTGCATTTTATTGCATGCGTTCATGTCATCTTCAAACGCCCATACAAGTTTACGTTCATACTGGTTTACTTCAGTGCGTGTATAACTTTGTATGTTTATTTCTTACCTTCAAACGACATGTTATAAACCTCGCAACTCGCTAGTTCCCATGACTTTATCTTCTTCTATTCAAGTATACTAGAAGTTTACGATCAGTTTAGATTAACGTGAGCTTTGTAATTACCAAGTTTTTTATGAGCATTTGCAAACCGGTATTTTGCCCTTACAATCTGTTACAAATAGAACGGGCCTGTAGCTTATACCATGACCTTAGTTCCATCCACGAGATAGTTTCGTAATTCGGGTGGAGCTACAACAGCTAAAGCAGTGATAACCTAGTGGTGTGATCGTCGGGCTGCCAATTCATAGCCTCATAGGTCTCAAGTTCGGACCTAAGCCATGCCCCTCTAATTTTTGGGATTCATGTGCGTATTGTATAACTATCACTTGCTTCTGTGAAGAAAAACATCGTGAGGAAACCAGCATGCCAGAGAATTATTTCTCGACGGCACGTAAAGCCAACTCAGAGGCCCAAGGGCATAAGAAATCTAGACACCAGATTAGGCACTAACCACATTATAAAAAAAGAAAAGTTTCAATTGAGAGATGGTTTCTTAATACCGGTGGAGCTACAACAGTTCGAGATAGAATCAATCATCTAATCATACAAATCCTATAATTTAACACAATACAAGCAACATCTCAATGGTCTCAGTTTGGACGTTCGACATCGTTAATTAATGCAGGCCCACACTCGCTTCACACTGTCATCGGCTCCATTCACTCGTTCAATGGAGGTAGGCACAACACGGCTGTCAAAGGCTTGGTATAGAAAGCCGTCTACGCAACGCCGCTGAATAGAGTCTGAAGTGGCTAGCTATACGTCCGTTTACACTTCCGACGCACGACCGACGTAAGCTGCAACGTACAATTTATGTGCTCTTTTGCGTTTTCTGAAATATTTCGTATCAATTAAAGATGTTTAGAAATAACACAATTTACAATTGTCGAACAACAAGGATGCAAGAGTAATGTGGACTGAATTAAGTAATTTGTGGAGTCTAATATTTTTATGAGTTAGATAATGGTATGTACTAAAAATATGACTTTCTACTACGGTCTATCTCAATTTTCAAACTCTGAATTGAAGAATGACCCTTTTTTTCTGTACTACTCATAATTCTAAGTACTAGTGTTCTAATCTGCAAAGCTTTTCTTCTGAGACGTTTATTTTTATTTATTTTTTTGGTTTGTTTCAGATATTATGGATCTCATTAGTGCTGTATCTTTTTTATGATACATTTACTTATTACAATATCGGACAACAGTTTTTTTATTTAAGAAGAATATTAGGGGTAAGTGTCCAAATTATTAACAACGTGCTTACGAGGCAACCCTTTACACTACTATGTAAAAAAAAGCATGTGTTTGAAAAATAAAAGAACATGTGATTTCATAAAACGCAGTTTTTTCTCACCTGCCAGCATTCAGCATACGGGTTGAAAAAAGGTTGAATAAACCTCGTCGGCGTTATTTTTTATTATTTTTTTCATTTTCAGTTAGGACTATGCATCTCTCGTGGAACGGCGACTGTTATTAATTTATGTTGCGCCCTGGTGTTACTTCCTCTATGCAAGAAGTTAAATCAATTGCTGTACAGAGTCTTATCAAGATTATGGCCTGGATTATTCTTTTTCTGGCTAGAAAAAGCGAAGAGTTTTCACATGACTGTTGCAATAACGCTATTAGTTTTTGCTGGTAAGTGTGCTTGTTATGCCTCCAATGTACCTATTACTTAGATTTATAGCTGTGATAGACTGATGTTACAGGTCTATGGGTTCATTACGAAGTAGAAACAGTCACGTTTTTCCAATGAAATAGTGGTAAATACCATAGTGCCCTGCGTTTCTAGGAACTCGGAATTTCAATGTAACTCAGTGGGATTTTTTTCGGACTAAATTGTGCGTGTTTACGTAACAAGGAATGTAATTAATAACAGTTTGCGTTGCTGAATCAAAGAGGGGTTTTATAAACGTAGTCTGAAAATATGTTTAGTGAAAACTAGGCATGTATTATAGGAATTACAGAACGTTTATTGTATACTAAGAAAACAGTAAACGGTTCCAGGCAGCTGTGTTATTTAAAAATCGAACGACCGATATACAAACTTCATGGAAACAGTTTGGCTTCTTTTTCATATTTTGGGAGCTATTTCCAGCCAGTCTCTATGCAGAAACTTAAAAAAGGAGGTTTTCAATGGGTTCCATTTTTAAAATATTCACAAAGCGAATTGGAAATGGTGAAAGGCTCGTTAAAGCCCTCTGCGTATGTAGAGCACCATTAAGTTGTTGAGACGCGTCTAATGGCTGCCAACACCACAGTTAGGATTTCTAGCTTTTGTTTGTATGCTAGACCGTGGTTTTAGTTTTACCTGCTATTAAAGCAAGACAATTTTGTAGTTCCGAGTTAAAAGTCATTAAAATCCAACAAGATTATAAATCAGATTTTACTGGGCTTCTCTTTTACGTCACTGTTTCTATGAAATTCCTTTTCAATTTTTAGATTGACCGTCTACCTTCAATCTATCTATTTTCGATCTTGAATCTCAAAAACATACCTACACGTTGAGGTTTAAAGGTACATTAAAAGCTCCTAATCCACTTCAATAACTCAATCTAAAAAAAAATACTTTACAAATAACCGCAAACTCTGCCAATAATTTACTTCAAAATTTCCTTAACAATTTCCGTAGCAGGATTTACAACTGGCTCCGTAACACCTGCTACACCCACAAACAGTATAATACAGGTACATTATTGTTTCCAGTTGTACATTCCATTTCCCACCTGCTAAACTTGTGGAATTTCTCCAGAGGCTTCGACCAACAACACGCCGAGATTAACTTCGCGAGGCACAGAAATGAGGTTAGTTTGACAAAGTTTGGGCTATTCGTGGTTTAGACTTACGTAACCATTGTTCTGGTGGTTTGTGGGGGAATGGTTCTGGTATGGATGGTCGCGTAAGAGTTGTAAATGGCTATGTGGAGTTAGGTGTTTGTGTCCTAAGTGTGTAGATAAGGAATCAATGTCGCATTTGCATTGCATAGTGAATTTCAATGGTAACACTAGTTGGCCTAGCGCAGTACGGAATTTCAGAGGAAAAAGAGGCCAGGTTTGACTGGTTTTGTTACTTTATAAGCTGGCCGTCACCACACACCAGTTTTATCTATAAAAGCATTCGTGAGATCATCATTGGTGTGAGGATTGAAGAAGCCTCGGGCACAGGTTAAAGTCTGGCCAGTTAAAATAAAACAGTTTTAGACACACAGAGCTTAGTTTGATAGAAGGTATTACGGAACAGAATGAATACCTACACAAGAAATGCCTCCTGTGTAGGCATTTAGATGGTATACGAAATGATCTTTTGAGAGGTTTGTTATAGCTACGCGAAATTGAATAGATTTTACTGAACGGACTTGTATGAATTTAAAAGGCAATTTCATAGTTTCTTGTTGCCACAATATCTCCCGGTTACCTACTATAGGTGACGATGAGATACGATGCTAATGCGATGGGGGACGATGCTAATGCAGAAATTCCCAATGTCTCGTCGGAAACTTAGCTGCATTGGAAAATCTTACGTAAGCCTACACGCTACTTATTTAACTTTCATGGCAAGGAATTAGAATGTAGCCAAACAAATGAATCTATTCTTGATGGAATTGCAGATAAATTAGACGGTATAATGCCATTAATTTATATTCTACTGTCTATTGGTAATATCCGTGCAATTTGCGACGAATAGTATCTAGCTAATTGCAGCCATTTTACCTAATTGTATGAGGTGAATAGGTGCGTATAATGTATATAGCAAGTAATAGGGAGGAGTGGTAGTTGCTAAAGGCGTATAACATGAGGGTTATAGGAGAAGTCGTACCTGAACTCGTAGATAGAAGAAATATATGAAGTTAAGTATATGGAAGTTATGACGATCATTACTTTACCGTATAAAAATAGAACTGCTGCGTTGACCATTTTTTTAATTTATCTATTACCCTGTACTGTCCCACTGCTGGGAAAAGGCCTCCCCCAATTCCTTCCATGTGCTCTTTTCCCGTGCCTCCTGGAAACAGCTTTGACCACAGCATGAATAAAATATTATCCTGAAAATATAAAAGATTACGAATATTAAACTCTTTAGAGACCGACCGCTTTAATGAGTCCTCGCGAAGTATCAATTTAAATGGAATATTCTGATATATGCTGTAAAGTATCAATTTAAAAGGAATATTCTGGTTAATGCTGTAAAGTATCAATTTAAAAGGAATATTCTGGTATATTATGCTGTAAGGTATCAATTTAAATGGAATATTCTGAAGGTTGATCACGTATTGGTGTAATTAGTGTCGTAATACCTACGTGGATTATGGTTATTTTAAAGCAAATAACCTGTGGGATATTGTTAGGACTTTGTGGAAGCTTAATATGTCTTTGATTCGGTAAGGCGGAGGGCTCATTAAAGCGGTTGGTCTATAGACTCGTTCCTTTAACTTAAATTCCTGAGTATCGACATGACATAAACAAATAAAAAAATAAAGTAAATGCATCCAGCTAACAATTCCAGATTGCTATCGTATTGTCTGGCACCCATAGTTATGACGTCATCTACATCCTGTAGGCCATAATAACAGTGACCTTAGGTCGCCTTTCGGTTCGTAAGATGATTAGACTAATGATGAAGTGTTGACTACAAGATGGCGTTGATTTTATCTGAGATGGAAATATTTCTAAAGCTTTTATAAGGATTTGCAGACCAGTGTCGCAGAACGGATGGCCGATGGGGCCGAAAAGTTCTTGCGTGGCGACCGCGAACGGGAAGACGTTGCTTTGGAAGGTCTCCCACTAGGTGGACCGATGACCTGGTGAAGGTTGCAGGGATCAGTTTGGATGCGAGTCGCACGGGACCGGCCAATGTGGCTACACTTAGGGGAGGCCTATGATCAGCAGTAGACGTTTTTCGGCTGAAATGATGAGACGAGTGACAATGTTGGTCTATTTTGTCTATGGTAGGGTCATTAGCAAGTAGTTCATTTGTTTTTACTTTAGAATCCTCTACCTCTATTGTTAGACACGTATACATTTATATAGAAGCTGTAGAACTTTCTTCGACATAGTTATCGTGTAAAAAAAATGTATGGGACCGCTGCTGCTGCTGATAATTTTTTCGCGAGTACGATATTCCACACATTATTTTCCGACTGCTGTTGGTCTAATGGTCGCAAGCGCGACTACTGAGCCGGTTGATGGCAATAGGCTCGCCCCCTATTTCGTGGGACGTAGGTACACCTCTGCCTAAACCTTCGGGGATTACAGGCGTAATGTTATGTATGTATTTTCTGATATACGCTGTAAGTGGAGAATGTGTTTTGATTTGTTTTAAATTGAGTTTTTAATTGTCATACATGTACGACTTGGACATTAATCATTTATTTACTTACAGAATCCTCTATACCTGCTGCTAAGCACGGCAGGTCTAACTGGCGTGTCTATGCTTATTATAACTCTATGCATGGGTCTAACGTCTATGAGAGTCGTCCGTAGAAGGGTCTATAACGCCTTCTGGTATACCCACCAGCTGTATCTACTATTCTTTGTGCTACTTATTATACATCCTTTGAGGTAAGTCCATTGTTTTTAAAAGTCAAAATAAACTAGCTAGCAAAACCCCGCAGTCGTGATGAATATCGAAAGCTAACTTTTCTTAAGTTTTTCGCAGAAGCAAAATTTTACCTTTTTTGGTTTTCAATAAGAATAAAACGGTTACATTTCGTTATAGAAAAATGTTTAAAAACTAAACAAACTTGACAATAAACTTTTAAGTATGGTTCTTTGTGTATTCCATATTGAATTTCGAGTTTGTATTTTACGACCTAAAGTTACCTCTTTATGGCTCCCCTGAAGTTAACGCAACAGCTGCACAAATGCAAGAAACGCCTTTCTTTAGCGCTTTTAGCACAAATGCAACAAAGTTTAGGGTTTGAAGTATGATTAAAACAAGCCATAACGTGTCTAGAGAATTAACATAAGAAAATTCGAAGATACGATGTGAATAACCGTCTTTATTTGGAAAAAAAATACGTTAAATAGTCAGATCCATAAAAATATAAATAACAGGACACTCATCTTCTTTTTGTATCTATGGTCAGATTAGATTTAATAATAGCTGCTTGCCTACCTACCTAGGTACAGTTTAAAATCGGCGTAATGTTGCCTGCCTGTCGGTCTTGTACCGTAAAGACTGTACTTCGGAGAGTGTGCGCAGGAGCTCCACGACCTGATCCCACCATCATCTTTTTAGCACCGGACTAGCAGACGTACTGCGGCGTACCATCCACACTTGGTTGATATCTCGACGAGTCGTACTCAGCGCTTCTCGTCCACGTTTATTATGCGCACAGCCAAAGTGTGGAACTCTCTGCCGGCATCTGTGTTAGGGAACACATTTAACCCATCTGCCTTCAAAGCAAGAGTGAACAGGCATCTTCTGGGCACGCTCATTCCATCATAGACCTCATCTATCGCTTTCCATAAGGCGTGATCGAGGTCAAGAGCAGGCTCATTTTGTAATAAAAAATATATTCTCTTTGGACCCTAGTCTTTACTGGATCATTTACCAACACGAATTCTTCCACCCACAAAAACATTGCATCAGCACCGCTCTATGTACTCAATGTAGCTTGTTTTATTCAGACTCTAAGGTCCAAACCATGTCTAAAGGCTTGAATTTAAATGATGGTTTGAAGTTTCAAAAGCCGACACAATGGTATGGCGGCAAGTTAACGAATGCGTGAGTCAGATGAAAATAATGAATCACGTCGGACTGTATGTAAACCAAGCTTTGACCATATTTAGTTGCGAACTTACAGTTTATAATTTCTTAAAACGTGTCAGGGATCGATTATATTGGCACTGGTAAATTATGACAAAGTGCTTGCACTATTTTGGTGGGGATTGTACACAGGGGTATTCCTCAAAGCGCAACTATTTTTAAGCGCAACAAACTAAGCGCAACTAAATTATTCCTCGAAGCGCAACCATTAGGAGAGATAGATAGCTCTCTAGTTTTCATAATGATTGCGCTTTGTGGAATAAACATATAATATTTTTAATTTGAATTTGTGAACGCAACTTAATGCTTGGGAAAAGGCAGATGATGAATAATATAGAAACTATTTATTATGTGAGCTGTCTAATACTCGTATAAACGAAATATGGCACGGTAACCACCAATTATTTATAAAAAAAAAAAATTGACAAAATGCAGTAGCTTGATGTGCTGGCGTCTGTACGAAAGTTTTCTGACCGTATGAGGCTTTTACAAGAGAAAAGCAAGTCCAGTAAGAAATTAAATTAAATTTTTCTTTGTTATTTCAGCGGTGTTCTGAAAGAAGAGGTCATAGAAACTGAAACTAGTCTGAATTATAGTCAAAAGGAGAATGCTCCGAAATTCGTGCCCATTAAATCAACGGTAAGTGAAGATAGATATTTATTAAAGTATCAAGCAAGTACCTAATATTGGCTATCAATTAAGTGATATCCGTACTAATCCTTACTCCTTACTAATATTATAAATGCGAAAGTAAGTTTGTTTGTTTGTTACCTTTCCACGCCTAAACCACTAACCCGATCATCCTGAAATTTTGCATATACGGTATCAGGTGTACAAAATCAAAATCAAAATATTTTATTTTACATAGGCCTAGATGGGCACTTATAAAACGTCGAAAAAAAGGTGCACGGTTCGGGTTGGTCGTTTCCTATGGAGAAGAACCGGCAAGAAACTCCATGGGACAACAGAAACGGACATAGGGTACGTTTCATTTCGAAAAAAAGTATAGTTCCCGAAGAAAACAACAATAACGTTCTTATGATATTAGATGGTGCCATGTGTCTTTCGAATCATGATTGAATTGATTGTCAAATTCTAAATTAACGCGAGCGAGGCCGCGGTCAAAAGCTAGTCGGCTATAATTATAATACACCAAAGAAACGGCTCAGAGTAAATAAAAACTTATTTTATTGATTTTGATAAATAAACTACTCATGAAACTATATTTCAGTACCTACTTACATAAAACGTCTTCTATACTTAGGCAAGGGATGTGTAGATGGCGATTGTATGCTATAAATAGATTGATTTATATACATGTAGTTAAAGGTACACCATATAGCATATAGGCCTTTACACCGTCTGTGTCAGACGTTAACCCTTCTCATACTCCACTCTCGAGGGAGGACACCATTGTAATGCACCTTAAGTAAACTCTCATTCAGACGTGAAAGCGTCTGTGAGGGTAGGTAAATCTAATAAGTATATTAATGTCCCTAATTGATGGGCCCGCGTCTAATGTATTCTGGAGTAGTGGAGTGGTCCTATAAGGTATTATCATGTTACATATAGTTCGACACCGCATGAGTGGAAGCCTTCTTGTCGCAGTCATGAAGTGCAGCTGCCGATTATTTCTGTTCTGAACTTACTGTGCTTGCTATTACATACTTTATTCATTCAAATAAATTGCTAGAAATCTAGAACTCGAACCTGAAACAGTTTAATGAAAGCCACAGTTTCTGAAAAAGTTTAATGAAAAAACGATTTATTTTATACCTTGAATGCGCTCAAACGACACTTCTTATTGTGTCGATGGCAAAAAAAGCAATTGTGCTTACCCCGAAATTCAGCCACGACACTTATTTACATTCTTTACTAATTTATCATTATCTAAATCTGCCGCGTATCTAGCAGACCTACCGCAACAATATCTTAGGTGTGACCTGACTTATGTGTTCCGATCCAATGATTTGATTAATTCTCTCCGTATTAACATTACACTCGACACGCCCGCATTCCCTACATGGTTAGCTAATCAATCTACTTATACAGGGTATTACAGAATAAGCGCAATACCTCTTTGGTGGTGACCCAGACCATCAAACTGGACAACTATAAACGCGTGTAACGTAGAACGCATTTAAAACATCGTTCTGTTTCTATCAAAAGAGAGAATTATGTTTTAAAAATGTTTATCGTTAAACGCGTTTAGCGATTCGTGGTGCAAGCGGTCCTTACTATCCATTTCTTTCAACCAATTTTCCTTTAGGTAAAGTTGTCCAGTTCAGAATCACCACCAAAGAGGTATCTTATTCTGTTACACCTTGCAATTTTGGTGGCAAATGATTACAAGACCCCAGTAAACACGGCGGCACATGAAGCTGTACATTTCCAGTATAACTTGGCCTCGCTTTGTATAGATTTCATATACAATGAGAGATCCGCATAAACTGGTTATGTATAGCTTGATTTGCCGTCGTGCGTAGAAGGCTGTAGGCGAAACTATAAATATTTTCATTCCATCCGGAGTTTCACAATCACTAATCCTCAAAATTGTTTTGATATTTACAAAACTATTGAACATTGTTTAGTTAATTTATAGGAACTGTTATATTTAGTACAACGACTTCTAAGCTAGCAACTAAATTATGTTAGTCAGCCGTGCTTCCGAGTAAGAAACAGTATTATTTATTGTTACTTATCATAATGTAGTCTTTTTGTAGTCTTTTCGTCTCTCAGTGTCGTCGGTCACTGGTCGGTCACTTTATAACAAAGGTCCCATCCATGCGGATGGGACCTTTGTTATAAAGTTTACAAACGAGGCTCGTTCATTTACAAACATGTCAACTTATTCATGACATTTTGGTAGTCTGTCATCTATTTATCCACAATGGCTATATCCAATAGGTACTAACTTTAGTTATATTAAACTGTGCAAGTCATCAGTCAGTTTTCTAATTCTGTGCAACAAAATAAGTTCATTGATTTTTCGTTGCTTTATTTAGACGATCGTGATCCTAGTTTGTCAATACTATATCAGATATTTTTACTGTCTTACCAAGGGGTACCGTATTACCCAGTACTAACTGGGTTGTAGAGGTCAGATAGGCAGTCGTTCCATTTAAAATACGGGTATTCAGCTGCATTCTGTTGGTCTAGAAGCCGACCCCAACATAGTTGGGAAAAGGCTAGGCAGATGATGATGAGATCATCATCTGACGTTTTTAGTCTATCATCTAATGCAAAGCTATCCCCCCATACTTAAGAACAAATGCTGTAACCATGATAATTTTGTAATCCAAATGATTTGAAAAGAGTAACCATGGAGTTTCTTGCCAGTTCTTCTCCATAGGAAACGACCAACCTGAACCGTGCACTCTTTTGTCGACGTTTTATAAGTGCCCATCTAGACCTATGTGAAATATAATATTTTTCTTAGATTGATTTTTGAAAGATTTGCCCACAGTTGCCATTTATCCAAAACTATTATTGGACCGTGTAACCGTGAATAATGATCATCATTCTATTCCTGAGCAACAAAACATTCGTCAAACGTTCATTGATTTTACGTTTCTTTAATTAGGTACTAGTCAATCGTGAATGTAAGCTTTTTATTACTATCTCATTCACCACCTTTTGATATTAGTTTTTTAGTGGCAATAGCTTCATTCGTTATAGTTTTAGACGTCCCGAACTGGTGTGAATGAACTAAGCCTATTGAAAAATCATGAAGCCTAATAACCTATGTATGGCTTGCATCTATTATGAAACGTGGGTTCACCTCGTTTCTGAATTATCGACAAGCGAAGCTCTATTTTCGGACCTAATAACACACAATAGTGCCTACTGTGCAGTTGTGCACATAATGTTCATTGTAGGGACTCAAATTGATATTGCAGGCGCGGCTAATTTTCGTTGACAAGCTGTGTCAAGTGTGTGCCAGTCCACTGGTTGGATTTATAATAGATTTACGATGTAAAACGTTTTGGTTAAGCCTCATTAAACACGGTACATATTTGTCCTTATTTATTGTGATTTGAATTAAGTCTTTGAATGGGAGAATTCTAATTACATTGTTAAGTCCAAACGTCAGAATCGTCCAATGTTATATTTGTTAAATGATAAATAAAATATTCTGCAGTGATTTTCGCCATTTCTTAATTCAATTTGTTTGTTTCTATATTAGCATGAAGCCCACGCCATGGTGTTGAACCATTCCACTAGTTTTTCATAATCATTTAAAATAAAGTATGACATGCTAGTGAGCGCGTGAGTCAAATTCAAAAATCAGACCACAATTTATTGTAGGTGCAGGTTAGGAACACAGAAGTGATTAGCGTTAGACACTATTAGAACTGCATCATTATGCCAATACCTTGGAAAATTAAAAGTTCTTCCAGTTCTAGTTTATAGAAATGACTTTAGGATTTCTTGTATTTCTGTTTTTGCTTCTTAAATTACAAGACCAGAGTAGTCCTTTGGTATTGTATTCGTCACAAATCTTCAAAACTGTTATAGGTGCTCTAGTTTTCTAATCAAGCATTTGAACTGCTATCCATCATCATCACATTATATGGTTAAAACACAATTGAATCATAAATATTAACGTCAACTTTCTGAGGAATCTTGTTGAAAAGGTCGTAATTGTGACTCAGATGACCTAATTTTGATGTGACATCATCAACCTGTCTGTACCGTGAATTCATTTTAATACGTTTGCGTGACCGCCAGTTTAGTCACCGCTATTCAATAGGCCGATTCATTTCTTTTCGTGGGAAGGAACGATAAACGTTGCAAAGGGTAACATTGAAACTTCAATGTTGTATTTGGCATCATTATGATCACTTAAACGTCGACCGTCTGCTAATCGCTGAGAATAGTTAACTTCAAATTCAACCTACTTTGTTTATCGAATTTGTCTATGAAATGTTTTAGGCACAAAAGATTATTGCAGTTTTACTTCTTCCACAAATGTTGTATCTATTTATGTTGAAAAACAGTTAGACATAACATCACAGCTCTTTTTTGTATGATTCTTAGTATTGTAATATCTTGATGCATTACTTGACCTAATATCATCGCCATATGCATGAATCTGTTTAAGGCAATTTAAACACTTTATTTGAAGCGGTTCCGTTCAAAATATCTGAACCCACATCACAGTTTTTTTTACTAGGCTAACGATTTTATTATTTATATTTATGTTCAAGCTTCTACATGTTCTTTTTCTTCGAAGCTAATGCTTCGTTCATAAGACCATTCTTTTTTGCGGGATTAAGATGGAAATTAGACGTTCAATTGTCTACCTGCCGTCTCTCTGTTTCTTGGCTCGTTTCGTTGACGAGATTCTAATTTCAAGGTATTTAATGCGGTGTTTTTATTTTCAGACTTGGCTGTGGATGACCTTACCATTGACTTGCTATGTCTTGGATTTTTTGTGGCGAATCTGTACTAGGAATAGAGCGGGAGTTAATATATTGGAAGTAAGTTTAAAATAATGTGTTTGTTTTTTTAAGTATTACCTTACTTTATTTTTACCTTCTGTAATCACATTTCGCTATAATTTAAGTTCTTTTCAATGTTATTAATTATTCGTTTTGAATTTTTATTATTTCTGTAATCATTTTGCCATTTAATATAAGTTATTTGTGATTTTTCAACTTTGTGTAGTGTCTGGGTCACCAAGATACAGGCTATGCCTAGTTTGGAACCGACTGTTAAACCTATCAGTATCCTGTTTTGTAAACTAATAAATTAATTTGAATTAGCTCATTACTACGTACTTAATCATTTGTTGGTAATTGTTTTTAAAAAGTTCCTATATTTTCGCTGAAATCATCCTCTAAAACAGTGATAAACAATTTCATAAATAGAAAATTAATTAGTGTTTGTTCAATCGCGGCCATAAACAATGCTCATGAACTAGATTAACTTCGAACATACAAGGTTAATACGGTTTTATGTTCACATTTAGCTAAAGATTTTCACGAAAATAGTCACGTGGGCAGTTTTAATCCAATAACCGATCAAGCTTTGCATAATCCTCTTATTGGGTAACGGTCTATTGGATTCGATAGAATTCATTGCATATTTTAGATTCGTATCAAGTTTTAATTGCATTATTACTTTTATTATGCTTTTATGGGCTTCTACTATTTTATAATCGTTAGGGTCGTTAGGGACGTTAGGATTTCTAATTAAATTTTAAGCACCATGTTTTAAATTTTACTTATAAATGGACTTTTTCATTGCAAAGCTGATCTTATTTCAACTAATTTGATGTCAACGAGCCTGTCCCGTGCAATGGTAGGTATATGTGTCAGAGTCTCTTCCATGACTACTTCTCTTATTTCTATATCGTTACCTCACAATTCAGTTTTCATTTTATCGATTTCAACTTTTATTTAGTCTGACTCTTTTCTTTTCTGAGCTCGTGGATAAATAATAACAGCCACTCGGGCCGATCTTTAGGTTAAGCCTTGCTTGCCTAGGTTGGTCTGTGGATGGGTGACCGCCCATTACATACCGAGTTTCCTCCGTGCCTCGGAAAGCACGTTAAACTGTTGGTCCCGGCTATCATTTGTAGATCTTTGACAGTCGTTAGGTAGACTGGCCCAAAAAGTCTTGACAACCAGTCTTACCAAGGGGTGTCGTATTACCCAGTACTAACTGGGTTGTGGTGGTCAGATAGGCAGTCGCTCCATGTAAAATACTGGTATTCAGCTGCATCCGGTTAGACTGGAAGCCGACCCCAATATAGTTGGGAAAAGGCTAGGCAGATGATGATGATGATGACTCTTTTCTTATCGCCCAACTTGCCTTCATAAAATTTAGTTTGAGTTTTAATGTTACATGCAGCTCTTTTTTACTCTTTAATATTTTTATTAAAATTCCTCTTGCCCTAGATTGAATACGCCCAACCCCATTATTTCTTGCTCAACAGCCTGCTAACAGGTTATGGTCCCATGGGTAATTCCGCATTGATGGGATTAGCGGTTTGGGATGAATGAGTTAACCACTTCCCCTTAGCTTATATAATTTTCGATGGGATGTTGTAATTATCTATGAGGTGGTAATGGGATTATTCAGAAGTAGATATAATTTGGTATTAGCAAAGAGACATTACGCGTTAGTAAGGTGAATAATTTTCACGATGCGCCATCTTATATTATAGGCTATGGTAACATTTATGAATGATTGATTACTGATTAGTGTTGAACCGCGTAGCATTAATATCTCATTTAAAATTGTAAACAAACGCGATCGCAATGGTAATGTCGAATTTTGTTAACTTACGCGTCACTAGATGGCGTTGTACAATTGTGAGCGATTTCTGAATCGCGGTGTTAAGATTCTCCGCGATTCATATAGGGTCCTAGCATTAAATATTTTTTGTAATCCTCGTATTCAACGGTGTAAGCAAACACCTAGCTGTGAATAAATTATACTTGGGGTAGTGTTGGTACTACTGGTCCACACTACCAAAGAAAGTTGGATTTTTTTTGACTCAAGCACCCTAGCTCCAAAACCCGCAAGGTAAAGGGTTTTTCATGGTCCTTCGAGCCGGATTGTAGCAAGGGCTACAATAGCATATCAGGTGTGTTCTCCTAATTGGACGGAGAAGCATCAACCCCATACGTTCCTGCTGAGTGATCTTGGATGGTGAGAGAAGGAGATAGCAATACCGGATCCAGTCAAGGGAGGTACGGAGGAAGGAGTATCAATCAGCAGCAAGCAAGCTGCAGACGACTATAGTCGTAAGGAAGTGAGTGATAGTGCCTAAAATCGTGAGTACTTTGTAATTTCTTATATGCCAAGCAAAAGTGAACTTTATTGCCAAGAAGATTTTAACTTTAACTTTTAATTCGTAATTATAGACTTAGAATAATTTCATGTGTGCATGTTTAGACTTAGTTAGATTTTAAGAAAATTGTGTTCTGACGGGGAACCTATGCCCGATTTTGAGTAGAATTTAATGTGTCAAACACTTAGAAAAATTTCATTGTTTACATTGACTTGTAAAAATTTCGGAACTTTTTTGGACTTGTAGTTTTTTTTTGAAATATTTGAGACTTAAAAAATTTTCTTTGTTTACATTGACTTGTAAAATTTTTCATAACTATTAACTTTTGTTTTAATAAATTTTCATTAACTAGTAACTTCGAAATTAAAGACAGGTTAATTAGCTAACATTTAACTATACAGAATTTGGAATTTATATTGTAAATTGTTTAGATTGCTAACTTCAAAATGTCTTTGCAATCACATGTTAAGATTCAGGATGATATTCACGCTCGCTTATCAAGAGCTAAAACTAATTTTAGAAAATCGCCAAAGGATAGAATCAGTAAACAATATCTAGAGACCAGGTTAGAAAATGTTGAAGAGTTGTGGACGCAATTTAGTTTAACACACACACAAATTGTTAAAGATTTTGAACCTAAAGATTTGATATCTTCACCCTACACTGTAAACGAAGTTTATTTTAACACGGAAGAATTATTTTTAGATTTAAAATGTGAGTTAAAAACTGCATTAAATAAAATTAAGAGTAGTGATGTTTCTCCTGTTGCGGGGTCGTCAAATAAGGTTTCGGAAGGTAAAGATGTATCTATAAAGTTGCCTAGAATAACTATCCCCACATTTTCGGGGAAATATACCGAATGGCCGACTTTCCGGGATTTGTTTGTATCGGCAATACACAAAAATAGTAGTATTGATAATGTTCAAAAATTACATTACTTAAAAGGTTATTTGAGTGGGGAGGCCGAGCAGCTCCTACGTCATATACCAATTTTGGCATCAAACTATGACAGATGCTGGGCTCCATTGGAGACCAGGTATAACAACACAAAATATTTGTCTCACTGTATTTTGAAAAGATTGCTTAGCCAAAGGAACATAGTCCAAGAGTCAGCTAGTGCTTTAAAGGATTTAATGGATACAACATCCGACTGTCTAAACGCACTTACTAATTTAGATATTGATGTAACATCTTGGGATATTTTAATAATTCATATCCTAACTTTAAAATTGGATCCAGATAGTAGAAGGGATTGGGAATTAAAGGTAACAAGTAACACTGATTCAGATAAGCTGCCTATCTTTGAACAGTTCAAAGAGTTCTTAACAGGCAGATATAGGGCTTTTGAATTCTTGGAAACAAAACCAATTAAAAATACTGTTAATGTTAATAAGGCAAAGGTTTTTCACACAGCCGCCAATGTAGGCCCAATGGTTTGTCCGTGTTGTAATAACGAGCACAAATTAAGAAATTGCAAGAAATTTGTCAGCGAGGATGTGGATACTCGGCGTAAGTTTGTGCAGGATCACAACTTATGTTTTAATTGCTTGGGGCACAATCACTCTGCCAGGGTTTGTAGATGTACAGCCTCTTGTCAAGTATGTAAGCGTAAACATCACTCTTTGTTGCACCCAAAGGGTGAACAGGAGTCAGTAGGGGAGAAAGGTGTTTCGTCTAGCGATAAAGCATTGCAGACGAAAGAAAATACACACACGGTTGGAGTCGAAGCTGCAAAAGAAGTAGTCACTTGTTTTTCGAAGGAGACAACTAATAACCAAGTTCTATTAGCCACGGCTCTGGTGAGAGCTGTATCGAAAAACGGGGTTAGATATACAATCAGGGCTTTGTTAGACCAAGGTTCTCAGGCGTCTTTTGTTACTGAACACACTGTACAGACTTTAGGGTTACAGAAAAAATCAGCTAAAGGTTTAATAACGGGTATAGATGCTAATAGCAAGGTATCCTTAAATTCGATTGTTGAGGTTAAAATTCAGTCCAGGGTCGATCCATCGTTTGAACTTGTAGTCAAAGCATACGTTCTCAAGTCACTTACGTCATTACTACCTGTAAGGGAAACGGTATATTTAGATTGGGCACAGGCTAACGATATTCAATTAGCGGATCCTAGGTATCATAAACCGGATAAAGTAGATATGTTGTTAGGAGCAGAAGTTTATAGTCAGGTTTTACAAACCGGGTTGAAGAAAGCTCCTGGGAGCAGCATCGGTAGCACTGTCGCTCAGTGTACCTCATTGGGATGGATTTTATCAGGAACGGTAGCTTCCGCTGCTCAGAGTACGTCAAATATTACCGTGATGCATGCTCACCTCAGTGATGATGAAATCCTAAAAAAATTCTGGGAGCTAGAAAAAGAACCAAATCAAAATAAAAAACACATACTTACCGAAGAAGAATCAAGATGCGAAGAGATATTCAGGACTACAACTATAAGAGAAGGTCGTTACGTAGTAAACTTACCATTTAGAAGTCAAGATCCAAGCTGTAAATATGGCGATACAAGAAAGGTGGCAGTTAACAGATTTTATGCGTTAGAAACTAAATTGAGTAGAAATCCAGATTTAAAAACAAAATATGAGGAAGTAATAAATGAATATTTGCAACTTGGACACATGAGACAAATAACCAAAGAAGAAGAACAAAATAAACATGCAGTGTACTTACCCCATCATGCGGTTATACGTGATGATAAAGACACAACCAAGGTTCGGGTTGTTTTTGACGCTTCCTGCAAAGGAAAAAATGGAATGTCGCTCAACGACGACCTATTGATTGGTCCAGGGCTGCAACCAGATCTGCGGCATTTATTGATTCGTTGGAGAACGTATCGTATTTGCCTAGTTTCGGACATTATCAAAATGTACCGAATGGTGCGAGTGGCCGACCATCATACTGATTTTCAACGCATCGTGTGGAGAGACAGCAAGCAATCTGAAATTAAGGATTATAAGTTACTTACTGTTACTTTTGGTACCTCTTCAGCGCCCTTCTTAGCAGTTCGATCGATGCAGCAAATAGCGCACGATGAAGGAGTCAATTATCCTCTGGCAGCTGAAAAGGTCCTTAAGGATTATTACATGGATGATCTCATGACTGGTTGTGACTCAATAGAAAAAGGTATGCAGATATATAGTCAAATGAATAAATTATTAGCAATGGCAGGCTTTACTTTACAGAAATGGTCAAGTAACAGCAGTGAACTACTAGCAAAAATCATTGGCGAAAGGCACTCGTACAGGGGACAGGATGGCGTAGAAAGGGAAATCAACATAAAATAGGATGAAATATTTAAAACGTTGGGACTTACCTGGAACCGAAGCTGCGACACCTTCCAGTACTCTGTTCAGTTGCCACCGCTGCAGGATTCTGTAACGAAAAGAAAGTTATTGTCAGATATAGCAAGACTATTTGACCCTTTAGGATGGGTCGCTCCAGTAATCGTATTAGCAAAAATACTAATACAAAAATTATGGATTTCTGGAATAGGCTGGGATGAAGAAATTCCACATGATATAAAAAAAGAATGGTTTACTTACCGGCAGGAGTTGCAAGGCTTAACGGAGTTTTCGGTACCTCGATGGTTGCACATGAAGAACGGGGACAAGCAGGTTGACTTGCATGGATTTTGTGACGCATCAAAATCAGCTTACGCTGCAGTAGTGTATGCACGGGTAGTTGGGGCTGACGATAGTATACAGGTAACTTTGATCACTGCGAAAACCAATGTTGCACCTATAAAAACAGTCTCAGTGCCTCGATTAGAATTGTGCGGAGCAGTTCTCCTAGCAAAACTCTTATCGGAAGTCTCAGAAGTGATGGGTATTCACAAATCTAATTTGTACTATTGGACCGATTCAGAGATCGTTTTAGCGTGGTTAAATAGCCATCCCAACAAGTGGAAGACATTCGTGGCAAATCGCGTTTCAGAAATTTTGTGCATAAGCGCACCACAGCAATGGAATCATGTTAAATCAGAAATTAATCCTGCCGATTGTGCATCACGCGGTCTTTATGCGTCAGAATTTGTAAACTTTAAGTTGTGGGTAGAAGGTCCTAGGTTCCTGAAAGACAAAATTATTCAATTTAGCAAACGCAAGGCGGTATCAACTAATATAGAAGAAATAAAGGTACATGTAGCAGCAGATGATAAATTTATTTGGGATAGATACTCGTCACTTACCCAATTAGTTAGAATTGTAGCATATTTAAGACGTCCTTTAGAGTTGATGAAACCGAAACCTGAAAGAAAGAATTATAAATTTATAACTGCAGAAGAAATGAGATTAGCGTTGGAGATATGCATTAGGGTATGTCAACATCAAACCTTTGAAGCGGTTATCCTGGATCTGCAAGACGAAAGACCTAAACGAAAGGAGTTTAAGTCTTTAAATCTTTACCTCGATTCCGTTAAAATCCTGAGGGTGGGCGGTAGATTGGAACGTTCTGATCTCGACCTGGATCGCAAAAATCCAATGTTGATTCCAAGTAACAGTCATTTTACGAATCTTCTAATTGCCGACGCACATTAT
This sequence comes from Noctua fimbriata, assembly GCA_905163415.1. Lineage (NCBI taxonomy): Eukaryota > Metazoa > Arthropoda > Insecta > Lepidoptera > Noctuidae > Noctua > Noctua fimbriata. The sequence goes on from LR990930.1 coordinate 4,320,173, forward strand.
AGGAATCTGCATGGCGGTCCTCAACTAATGCTTAGCTATTTAAGCACGAAATATTATATTCAGGGAGCTAAGCGTTTGGTAACTGCATACGTGCGCAAATGTGTAACTTGTTTGCGTTATGCAGCTTCTACAAAACCTCAATTAATGGGCCAATTACCACCTGCACGGGTTACACCAAATAGGCCGTTTAGGAACAGTGGGGTAGATTATGCTGGTCCTATTAATTTGAGGGCATCCAAGGGTCGGGGTCACCATGCGTATAAGGGATACATTTGTTTATTCGTCTGTATGGCGACTAAAGCTGTTCACATTGAGGTCGTAAGCGACTTGACTACAAAGGGGTTTCTCGCTGCTTTTAAAAGGTTTGTGGCAAGACGCGGTCACTGTACCGATATTTGGAGTGACAACGGTACGAACTTCCTGGGTGCCTCTAAGGAATTGGAGACCTTGCTTCGCTCGCAAAATTCAGGTATAGCGAAAGAAATTGCTGCGGCATTAGCCGTTGAGGGTACCACATGGCATTTCATACCACCACATGCTCCGAACTTTGGCGGACTATGGGAGGCTGGTATAAAGTCATGTAAGAAACACTTAAACCGAGTAATAGGAAGCTCTACTTTAACTTTTGAAGAGATGTCTACTATGTTAAGTCAAGTAGAAGCATGTTTAAATTCACGTCCCTTGTGTAGACTCACCGATTCTAACACCTTTAACGCATTAACGCCAGGGCATTTTCTTGTGGGGGAACCAATGGTGAACGCACCTGACCATAACTACGAAGATGCAAATATTCCTAGCTTAAAAAGGTGGCATTTAGTCCAACAGATGACGCAACATTTCTGGCGCCGCTGGTCCGATGAATACTTGACCATGCTGCTCCATCGTTATAAATGGTCCAAGCAAACTCCAGAACCAACCGAGGGGGATATAGTTTTAATCAAGGAGGACAACCTACCTCCTTGTCGGTGGCTTCTTGGCAGGGTGATTGAAAGGCATCCGGGGCTGGACGGTCTTACACGAGTGGTCACACTCCGCAGTAATGGTTCCATATTTAAAAGGCCAACATCAAAACTGTGTGTCTTGCCTATTGCCTAAGAATGTTGTTGATAGCTTAAGCACTGTTTAGTTATGTAAGTAATTGTTTAAGTCTAGATGTAAAAGTCAAATGGTAAAGATAATTAGTATTGTACGATCAGTGAACTTAATATTAATGATCACCTTGTAATTAAACTAGGAAATTAACATTGGAAGGACATAATGTTTCACAAAATGTCCTTGGTGGGCGGAATGTTGAACCGCGTAGCATTAATATCTCATTTAAAATTGTAAACAAACGCGATCGCAATGGTAATGTCGAATTTTGTTAACTTACGCGTCACTAGATGGCGTTGTACAATTGTGAGCGATTTCTGAATCGCGGTGTTAAGATTCTCCGCGATTCATATAGGGTCCTAGCATTAAATATTTTTTGTAATCCTCGTATTCAACGGTGTAAGCAAACACCTAGCTGTGAATAAATTATACTTGGGGTAGTGTTGGTACTACTGGTCCACACTACCAAAGAAAGTTGGATTTTTTTTGACTCAAGCACCCTAGCTCCAAAACCCGCAAGGTAAAGGGTTTTTCAATTAGGATAATAATATAAAGAACGTAAATGTCGGCAGTTAATTTATTTCTTAAATTTATTTATTTATTTATTTATTTATTATAGGCTTCTCAACAAAAAAAAAAAAAAAAAAATAAAAAAAAAAAAAAAAAAAAAAATGCAGCACTATTCAATTTCAAGCTGGATACAGTCAACCTTGATGTTTGTAATGCTATGCCTTTGTTGCGTGGAGTCAGGACGGTCTTCTTAGTTCAACACTAACGTATATTATTACTTCTGACGTGTGGACTACCGCAAAAAATTGCATTCTCTCTTTCATATGCCAAAATTGATAGCTTAAAACTTCAATTGAATACACGTCGTAAAGAGACACAAACTTTACCAATGCAGTACGTGATTCAAGCGATGAAAATATGAACAATGATGGGTCCAGAATCATGTATTTACATCATAATCTTAACTAAAACCATAAACGTTATAGGTGCACCATATGGCGGGGCGTACCATGAGCCTCACAGTGAGCTGCCCGCACGATCTCCATTGCCGTATGGGGCAGTATGTGCTGCTGCAGTGTCTGGACGTCTCTCTCATCGAGTGGCATCCCTTCACTGTTGTCAAGGTAATGTCGTACTTGGATTTATTTAACAGTAATATTGTACTCAGCTTGGTGTATCTCCTACCTCCTTGCGTCTATCCCTCTGACCATTATATTATTGCGTTCTCGAATGGCACAACTTTTTGGTGGAGGATGGCAGCTTTTAAGCTTCAACTGGAAGACGGGTCTTTGAAGTTATTAGGTTCTTAATTTTCTAATGTTGGCACAAAAAATTGACAATTTATTTCACGTTCTCCTGGCGTGTTAAAAGTAACACTGAATAGTGTGGTTATTTCCGCCTCAACAAATCTGCGGTTACTATGGCATACCCCGTCACTTACGTCTTACATTAAAAACCTTTAAACAATAGAGTATTGAGAATTTATTTATTTTCAAATATGACGGCTTCGTGTACTTCCACTTAACCTGTCGTGAATTATTTATGTCCTCTAACAAGAAAAACTGACGTAACTTCCAACTATAGTTAAAAATAATATTCTGCCATAGAGCCATAAACTCGTGGGTGGGATGGGAGACGCCGTACAAGGTAGTTGACCCATTAGCAATCACGCTAAGCGTATTTGCTCATTGACAATGGCTTTTGTGGCATTTCAAAATGGTAGATTGTAATTTTAATGTTACATCAGATGGTTTTATAACTGTACAGATTTAGATGGAAGATGTCGTCTCATCCAATTATGTCATTCAAAAGAATAGGCTCAATCTCATTAGGCGACTCGCTAGGCTCTAGGTGCTAAGCAAACCACCTACACGTTATCATGTTTTGTATTATCGTCAAATTCATTTACCAAACCTACGTGGGTATACCCTTGGCATAGCCTTCTTGTAAAATAATTGAGCGGGGAAAATAATTGAGTTCAAACTAAGTAACTTTACGCAAACATTATTGCTGGGAATCGACTTTTTTTTTGGGGTGAAAAATCACGTTTTACGGTAGGACTTGATAGAAAGCACTCAAAGCATTGTTCTGATGGATGGATTGAATAGTACGGGGGTCGTGGAGGTGTGTAAAGTAAAAATCTTACATTAAAAACATGTATTTAAAAAAAATACTTGTAAAAAAGTTGGAACTTTGACCCCCAATATCTCCGTAACTAGAAGGTTCCCAGGTATAGTCTAGAACAAAAAAAATATCGCAAAGACGGGGAAAACTAGTGCCAATCGGCTATGTTAAGGGTCTATTTACACCCTTTATATTTATGCATGTCTTTTCATCCAAAGAATGTTTTATAGTTTGTAACTACCATTGATTGATAGTGATGCCTCTGTTTCTACATTTCAGGTTCCTACATCATACCAAAGAAGCTTCGTCGTATGGATAAGAGTAAAGGGAGATTGGACTGAATCGTTAGAGAAATTGTTATTAGAAAGACGGCCCAGTGAACTAAGGTAGACATTAATCTCCTATAATTTTAAGCCACTACTTTTATTTATAGGTCGTCTCTTTCGTTATCATCATCATTTCACCCGATAGGCGCAGTGTCTTAATTATTGTTATGTATCTTAATTTGTATTATTTCATTAATATATATCGACCGTCATCATAGTACCGGATCATGTCTCTTTTAAACTCAGTCTTATCATTAACACTGGAAACGGGATATTTACCATGTTTACTAACAAACACAAACAAACATAAACAGCACAACAAAAAAAACACGTAACAAAACACACAAACAAACATGGAAAACATGGTGAGTATCCCGTTTCTAGTGTTAATGATAATGTCAGTGACTCATGGTCACTATTTATTAGTTTAAAATCTTGAACTCTGTCTTGTTGTTCTCTCTAAAGTTTTGAAGCATGACAAAACAATGAGAGTAGACAAATGGAAAAAAAAATGATGAAATGTAGAATAGAATGTGAGTAGTTCCATTGTTTTGTAATTGGTATTAAAATATTATTCTTTTTCCTAATTTGCAGTGTACTGGTGGACGGCCCGTTCTCAAGTCCTATGGAGAGCGTCTGTCGTAGTGATGTGGCGATTTGCGTTGCTGCAGGAGTGGGGATTACGCCGTTTGTAGCTGTGCTGCATGACATGTTGCTGTTAGTTATTTTCTTAATATCTATTTGTTCAACGAATAACGTGTTATTTGATTTTTTATTAACGCATACACAATTAATGATTAACTGTATGAAGCTGTTAAATTTTACTGCCATATGTAATATCTACGTCTAATAATGCTATGATGAACGGATGAAATTATATGCATCGAGAAAAATGTTCGTTTATCCCATTCTGATGGTTACTTTTCCTACGTTTCAGAAACCCTCGCAACCGCCTGCCTGGTAGAATCCACCTTCTATGGATAGTAAGACATGAAAAAGAGCTGACATGGCTCGCAGACTTAGCGAACAAAATTATACTACAATTACGAAACGCAAACCGCCCAGATAGACTGCACATAGAATTTTACGTCACTAACACACAAAATGAACTTAAAAACGATATAAATAAAGCACACAATCCCGTAGCACATATGGTTGTTATTAACGAGAAAGGTCTAAGTCATGTTTTGAGTAGAGATAGAGATGATGAGAGAGTGACTTTGCTGACGCCGAATCTTAATAGGAATGCTAATGAAGCGAAGTCAGGAGGAGATGAAGACAATAATTTTAATATAGCGAAACAGTATCCTCTCATTGGATGTAGAGTTAGACGAGGGAGGCCGTACTGGGATAGAGTTTTTGGATATTGGGTGCACTTATATCCCGAGTAAGTTGTCTGCCTTACATTATAGTTTTAGATTATTACAGTAATTCGAGTAAAAAAATTCGTACCTAAAAAAACTATATTTCCAATATTTGTGACCTCACAACAGCAATCGATTGTGTTCATGTTGGCTTATTTTCTGTTTAACTTCGTTATTAAAGTTATAAGAGACGAGAATTTAATGTATTTCTTGATTGCTTAGAATAAACCTGATTTACTGCAATAGGTTATATTTATATCTGTATAAGTATTAGAAAACGTAGATTACCTCAAGGTTCAATATTGGGTCCATTCTTAAATGTTATTAGATAGTCTTAAAATAGATAACACTCAACACTATTAAATAATCACAATATTATTCCGCAAAAATTACTTATTTAATACAATGACAGATATTAACATTTTTTTTCATATTTGTTTCAGGGACCACCTTAACCTATATTGCTGTGGACCAAAGAAATTAGTGAAATTATTGAGAAACAACTGTAAAAATGCTTCAAAGACTAGTAAAACTAAGTTTACGTTTGTACACGAAGGTTTCTCTTGATCAGTGATATTGTAACTACTCATTATTATAAATAAAATGCATTTATTACGAGGTTGTCCTTCTTTTATTTAATATCAAAGTTTTATCGTCATCCACTTTATGCAAATATTATAAAACTGTGCCTAAGTTTGGATGTAGGGGGTAATTTTCGAAACTCCAGCCTCGATTTCGTAAATTCTTTGATGAACGCAATGCTACTTTATCCCCTAGTGTCATAAGCCATGTTAAAAACGTTCCCGTGGAACATAACGTGACCGAAGCTGCTGTCAAAAGCTATCATCCATAAAGGAATTATTTTAAGGCTCTTAGTTCACGAATAAAATAATTAAAAAATACTTAGGGTGTCTAGTGGAAACTTAAACGATAAGGTTTTCATTTACTCCTACATGGCCAGAAGTTGATCAGTTTTTTTTTGGTGTGTCTGCATTGTGTGTTTCTGGCTAGGCATGCATGGCTTACCTCTTGTCCTTCCAGACTTCCAATCAAACGTTACTATTTTCATTCTGAAACAAGAAACCAATTAATGCTAATCTCCTTTCAAAGCATGTATAGAAGAAATAGACAACAGTTTTCCAATATAGGACACTGTCAGATATTATGTCAAAATAATGTCTGACAAATCAAATTATTTGTTAAATGATTTTTTACAATACTAATGAAAATAAATATTACATTTAAGATAATACAATATCAGCACGAAGGAATGACGCCTGGAATACCTGAGGTAAAGGAGAAACCAGCAAAAGAGAAAAAAATAAAGAAACAAAAGACCAAAGTAAGGTAGTCTTAATAATTATCTTCTTGAATAAAAAACTCGGTCTTCAGCAAACCACGGTTGTAGGTACAGATCAGGCGCCTCGTCAATGGTCTACTTATGTTACAGAATTTCAATAAAATGTAATGTGGCACCTTAATTTTCAACAGCTTCTTAGATATTATTTGTTGACATTTGAAATAACGTTCTTTGCAGGCAAAACCAAAACGTAAACAACTCCTACGAATTCGGTGCCCTATATGTTTCAACAACTTGGGCAAAGATTCAGTTGTTTCTACAAGGTGCGGCCATGTATTTTGCCGAAATTGTCTGGAGAAGGCGTTGTTACTAAAACCTATATGTCCTACATGTCGGAGAAAGTTATTAGGCTATCAGGGCTATCATACTTTGTATCTGGACGACAATGTATATGATGACTTTATGGACGATATCAGTATCGGTCAATAATATCAATTCAAACAGCCTGTTACAGTGTGGTGTGACTATTTAAAACAAGATTAACAAATTATTGTATTGCTCATTTTAGAATTTTTAATATTTTTGTATAATATGTTTTGTTTTTGTATTCAACAATGAATGTGACTACAGTTTTTATTGCCTGCAAATAAACCAGTTCAATACAAAAGCTAATTTTGGATTGATATTCTGCTTTGTAGAATTTTAGTCCTAATAGTGATGATAGGATTACTAATGATAGGATTAATGATGATAGGATTACCTACAATGATTCCAAATGAACAAAAAGTTGGAAAAATATGCAAAATATTGAGCAGTGATGCAACATAATTTTTTTTCATAAATTGCTGTGGTACGGTGCTAAGTGATAAAATAATAACACATCGGGGTTGACTTAAATAAGGTGTTTAGTGCCCAAAGGTGCGTTTGTAAATTAAGTATTGTAATATTGGCACTCTTGCATTAATGTCGTGTAGTAGAGTAATATCTTATGCCATTGGAAACGTCACTATTCAAACGTCACTTGCGTCAACGTCCAACAGACAGATGACAAGTCGGTGATCAGTCACAAAAGTTTTCAAAATAAAAATCGAATTGCTTCATTTATCAATCTATTATACTGCAGTTAGCACAATGAATTTGAGAACAGAAAGAGAATTGAGTACCAATACGTTCGGCAAGTCATATCTTCAGAAATTAGACAACCCAGATTCATTACTCAAGCACTACGAGACAGGTTTTGGCAAGCATTATTTTGTTGTGAAAAACATAATTCAGGTATTTATGAATGATAAATAAAATAATAACAATTTATAAATGTAAAAATACTTACCCCAGAGTTATTTCAGCTGTCTAGTACATCGGCGGCAACATAATACTTGTGCATTCATTGGTATTTATAAAAAATGGAACCTTTTTGATATTTATTACAAACATTCTTCTTTTAAAAAACTTCGTTACCTAATTATGAATTTCTACAGTCACTACACATCGCAAGCAACTTAAGGGGAAGAAACATCAGAAAAAAAAACTTTTACCAAAGTGTATCAATATACTACAGATACTGATAGCCTGCGTCATCCCACTGCTGGGAAAAGGCCTCTCCCCATGACTTCCAGTTGATTCAATATATATTATTAGAAGATTTTTTGTAATGTTGTCAAAAATTAATTTACAGCAAATACTAGCATGCCGAGACTCAATGGAAACTCTAAACAAGCTGAACGAAAAAGGAAGAGCAGCTATATCACTAATGCGGGAGGAGATGGAAAATTTTGAACTTTCTGGAAACGAAGTAGGGGACTTGAAATATGCTTCTGAATTGGACTCCCAGAGGGGTCAGCTGGCTTCGTAAGTGGTATTTTATAAGTACCTTCCAACAGTCTCGTTGCTGATTTATAGCTTTCATCATTTAATTGTTTTGGCCATGACTGTAACAATTAAGTTATCCATCTTCCATTATTTATTTGCATGAAATAACAGAAATTGTAAACATCTTCTATACTTATAATAACTATTATAAATAGGTAATTTTTATGTTCTTTTTGAATGTAGGGTAGATCTGATTTCCAAAATTCTTTCACTTATGGAAAGTTACATTATCCCCGAGACACATAGGCTATATTTAAAATGTTTCTGTTGAATAATTTTCAACCATTACTGTAGTGCAGCCACAGGCAGATGTTAGTGTATATACTATGACTACTGCTATTGCATTTACTTCATCTAGCAGACCCTATTCCCTGGGAGTCCCAGTAGCGCGAAATCAGGGCTAATTTCCATAAGCAGCCATCTGATAAAAACTATTAAATCTTTCAGGCTTCTAAAGGAATTTAAGGATGCCAACATAACAAGTATGTTTGCCATAGAGAAGGCTCAAAGAGAAGAATTATTAAAAACGGGTGAAGAAGAATTTGGTATGAGGAACAGAAAGACTAAAGTGGAGAGAGATGGACTGTTCAAAATGTCTTCAGGTAGTGTGTTGACCTACATTCATACTGTTTAGTTGGCTAACATTATTTATACAGGGTGCAAAATGTGGGACGGACTGATTCTGAATGATGTACTTAAGTGTTAACCGTTTGTGCGTTGCTGTCCCTTCAACTCTGTATACTCAACGGTCCCTACCACATTTTCCCATGCAGCTTTACTAGTACCCCTATGGTCAGAATATTGAGAAATCATCATAGTAGCTACCAAAAATGAAATTCCTATTCATAGCTGCATAAACCACTTAATACTAGTCAGAATTGTGCATTCATTTGATAAGTACCTCATTAATTGCGTCTCTCATTTGACCAAATGATCTTTCAACAGGTAAGTGTGGAATTCCAATACTAATAGCCACATGTTGGTGACTATTAACAGTTGATAATAATTAGTATCTTTAAATATGCAGCATGTGTACTGGCAGTATGCCATCAATAAGTAGAACAAAGAATATTAATTGTAACTTTTTAAAGTGGAACAGCTATGAATATTATGACTTTTATTTATATCTAGTTTTTTTTTTTAATATGGGTAAGGGTGGATCATGGAAGCCTACTCCAAAGACATTTAAAAAAAAAAATTGTATTCATTTTACTCATGGAACTTTTTATGCTTGTCACATAATTACTTAATATGTAATGTGACCTTTAATGCCTTATAGAGGAAGCCTCTTCTAAGGTAGAGGCAGACCCACAACTGGGCTGGTCTTTAGGTTATAGGTCTGGTTACTTGATTTTCGTTACCAGTTTGCTTTAAAAAAAAAGTTAAAGGCTCATAAAAACCATTAAAGTGTTGCCATTTTGTATTCTTCAACTTGTTTAATACTGTTTTTTTTTGTTTTTTAATTCAGGTGTGACTGAACAGTTGCTTTCCATAAGCAGACAGCTAGCTGACACCGCACAGAGGAGTCAGGACACACTGGACAGCTTGGTGTCATCCAGTTCTACTGTGCATGTAAGTTAGGTGTCTAAAATTCCATGCTCGTAGGCCCAGCGGTTTAGGTTGTGCGATGTTGGTCAGTAAGCAAATATTATTATTATAAGAATTTTATTTAGTAGACTAGCAGACCTTGTCAGTTGTCAAACATTTAAAGAATATGGACATAATGCAATATTGCTCACCCACCTAAGTTGTTAGCGTGATAACATATAGCCTTCCTCGAAAATGGGCTATCCAGCACTAAAAGAATTTTTCAATTCGAACCAGTAGTAGTTCCTGAGATGAACGCGTTCAACCAAACAAACAAAGTCATCAGCTTAATTATATTAAGTATAGATGAATAGCCTTTGAATAAGTATGGTTGTGCTCGGATTCAATGGCATTCTGATTCCATTGACGCGATTCTATTGTTCATTGTTGGAAACCTAAATAAACCTGTTCCACAGCTGCTATTGTTGCTTATCTAAATATTTAATTTCCATATTCTAATATTTATCCATATTGTTTTTCAGGGCACTCAGTCTGAGCTACAGAACACAGCCAGCACAATATCAGAATCGGGTAAACTTCTCAAGAAATATGGCCGACGAGAGTTCACCGACAAAGTCATCATGTTCTTCGCATTCCTATTCTTTTTAGCTGTCTGTCTGTACATTGTACAAAAAAGATTTTAAATATTTAATTATAATAATCATTTTATTTATAGGACAATATTTATAATGGATTATGACAGTGAATTGTAAGTAATATATAAAAAAAATTACTTAAACGGCATTTAAAAGAGCATTTTTCTAAATATTATCAACCCCTATGACCGCCGCGTAATTTTAAATTATATGTAAACAACGCCATCTATTAGCAATGCTGAGTAATGTTACGACAAAGTAAGTTTAATAAGTTTCATAGCTGTTGCGATAGATGTCGTTACTGTAGTATCGTCACGCTTGTAGTGTCGGCTTCAGAAGGTCGGCAGAGACTTTCAGCACTGCAGCTTGTTGAAACCACTGGGCAACAGTACGTAAGCGGGGAACTTAAGCCTGTATTTGATCTGATTATCCTGAAAGAGAAAAGTTTAAAAAAATCAAATCTGAGAGAGTGCGATGAGAATTTAGGTTTTCGGATTTTGGCTGTCGGATTGGCGTGTAAGGACGGAAGATTACATTCTATCCTTGATGTATGTGTCAAGTATTCTAATACAGGGTGTGAGGGACAGCCCTCGGCAGACTGATGGGGTGAAATATCATACTAAGATGACCGGTACAAAAAATATTTTGGGAACGATAGGGGAATCCAATAAATTTGAGTTGTTTTATTTCTTCATACGCAATGAAAAACGCACATAGCGAACGGCAAGCGCGACGACGAGTTCGATGAACTCTGTAGCTAGGCAGGAAGTGAACAGCTGGTTTCACGCGTCTTTCGTTAGAGTATTTCAACATCCATTATTGGTTTTTTGATTATAGCCATATTATTCACATAAATGGAGTGCTGCGTACAGAGAATGTAATTTTACAAAACTTACATACATTGAAATAAAGAAATAGTAACTGAAAAAACCGATAAAAAAATGAAAATTTTCCTGAGAAAATTTCCGGTGGAATATGATTTAAAATAAGGAGCTGTATGCACGCTGACAGTTTGCGGATGGCTGTTCTTTACACCCTGTATTCATAACTCTCAGCTACTTCTTCCGCCTCGTAACTATTCCAAAAACAAAACATTTAAGAACTGCGTCGAAAAAACGGTCAAGTGAGGTTCGAGGTCAGTTTTGTGTCTACAACAACCTTAGCACCAGTTAGTTTTCAGGGTTTCTGTCTCACTTAGCACCGTTTGTTCTATTATTTGTTCCCGTTCCCTTCGCCTGGGAATACGGTGTCGTATAGAAAGATATTAATATTGATTGTGAGCCGTGACGTGATGGGAAGGCCGTCTGCTCGTATGGCCGTGGACCAGTGACCCGTAGCGAACTACTTCGGGCCTAGTACGAGTTTTTTCTTTGACAAAACATACTCGAACCATTGATATATTAAATATAAAATACCTAATGCACAGTTCCTTGCAAATGTCACAATGAGAAAGTGTCGTCGATAAATCAAATAAAAAAATAAAACCAAAATATCACTTGTTCTGATTGACTAAACACGAACTTATAACGACCACGTAAAATTGTGTTCTCCAACACCAAGTGACACCTAACACAATGCGTATCGCCCGTTTTCAACAACGCTAAGGGACACCTAACTGAATGCCTACTACCCGCTTTCATAAACGCTAAGGGGCACCTAACTGAATGCGTATACGATAACGTTTGGTACGCAGTCGTAAACCACTTTTGTAAGTAAGTTAATAACTAGCAGAGTATTTGCGGTACTTAGTCAGATTTCTATCAGTTATCCTACAATCGTATGATTGAACACGTGTGGACCACAGCTTTCTATAATACCCTGTACAAGTTACATTGTGGGTGATTGTCATAAATATGATATGGCTGCAGGAAGTGAGCGGCGTGTGGCGGGTGAACTACGCAAGATATACGTACTTATAGAACTATAAAGGAAATGGTATACGGCGTGGAAGGGTCTTCGAGGCACAAATGTTTACCACGTAGTCAGTACACCATTATGATCCCCCCCCACATAGAAATTTGCAGCGGTAATTTAAAAAAAAAATGCAAAAGTGGTCAAAAAGTATGGAACGGTAGTTTTTTTTATACTAATTATGCGTGCCCAGTGCGTGTTGGTAGATGTCACATGTCTTCGAATTTTAGATCATGCCGGATTCTTCACGATGTTTTCCTTCACGTAATGATGAAATAAGTAAAGCACTAATCCAAAATTTACTGCCCTGAGTAGGTAAGCCAAGGTATCATTCCATTGTGGGCTATTGTCGTGAACTTCCCAGTCGTCAGTCAGGTAGGCAGGTACTCGCAGACGATTCACGCCTGCATAACTTTCCTTATTTGGTAATAAGCAGTGTCTGGTCCAAAGGTACCGGCTATCAATAGGGCACGTGTCTCTTCCTTACACGTACGCAGCCACATTTTCGATACCACCATAAACATCGTTTATGTTAGTCGTGATAGGTCATCGCCGCATTGCCTTTACAGACACCTTCCTTTGAAAATCACACTTACAGCTTTCGAGTTTCGTAAGAAGATTGTATCTAATGCTTGTTTTCTCTAACACTATGTGGTACTTAAATAAATGCCTAAATATTATTGGACTTTTGGAATTTGAACTCTAGGCGCCGAGCCGTTTCGTTGATAATTCTTTCGCATACATTTGAGGTTCCTCTACTAGTGTGTAGTCTAGTGTGCTCCGTACGAAGATAGCTAGCTGTATCTTTTCTATCTAAGTATCTGATAATATGAAGAGGTAACGCTCTTTCTTATGTAATACAAGCGATTTCTATCGAGACAAGATGTAAAAAGTAGCAACATTTACAAGATGTAGGTACCTAACTGATATCTAAAAATCTAGTCAGGGGTCATAGTACACATCACTCATTATGAAAATTAACAGCTCCGCGTACATTCCGCACATTACTCGACGAAAGAGAACAACAGTTTTTGGCCCCGTCGTAAAAGTTTTTGATAATGATGGTAGTACAAGAATAGTACTGACTCCATCATCTCCCTAGAGTTTTCTCAGCTATGTTGGGGTAGGCTTCCAGTCTAACCGGATGCAGCAGAATACCAGATTTTTAAATGGAGCGACTGCCTATCTGACCTTCACAACAAAGTTAGTTGGGTAATACAATACCTCTTGGCAAGACTGGTTGTCAGATTTTCGGGTCACTGACTACCTGTAGCAACTGTCAATGATCTACAATTGACAGCAAGAATAGTTCTGACTGGTAGTTGTCAATACCCATAAATACATAGTCTTGTTTTTTTTACATAACACATGATGCTCAGTTGAATATTCTTTGAATTAAATATGAATACAGTTATTGTATTTTAAAGTTTTATTACTAGAAAACAAAATTGTAGATTTATTTATTTAATTAAGTTCTTTATAAACTTAACAGGAAAATTCAATACCTATTATGTATGGTAGGTACCTATTTAGTTAAACTAAATTCCTATATTCAATGAAACTCCGATAGCAATGTATTTACAATATAATTTCTGCGTATTCAAACACGTAGATAATCCTTCATTAATTGGAACGCAATGATAACTCAAACAGTTCAAGGGTAATTCTAGGAATTGATCAAACGAGGCTGATGTAAAAAGGATGTGTTTAAGTTGGCCTTCATGATTCGAGGAATCTCTGAATAGTTTGCTATTTTAAGGCTATTAGCGTCTGGTTTTCTGAATTAAATAGTTTTATTTGTTAAAACCAACTTGAATTTACATTTATAAACCATACAAACAAGATAAATAGGTGCTTTTCTGGTGGTCGCCACTGTTCAGTCTGGTACATTGAGCAAAGTGGTCCAAGCGACGAAAAAACTAAGAAAAGTGTTTTGTGAAGTTCTGTCGGATTCTTGATATCTTTTTGCATAAAATACCAAGTAGGTACTTTGATATTTTGTGTAAAAAGCGAAATTTTCCCCTTTTCAGCAAAACTGTCACTGGGTACTGAAATTATTATATCAGTTAACGACCAAACAATACCATAGACTGCAAAGAGTTTCTTACGTACCTATAATAGTAATAGGAAAACGACGTGTAGGTATGTACAATCATAACACGGTAGTACCTACCCATCATCTCATAATTCTCCAATGCGGTAGTGGCCGGTCCCGCTACCAAGGATTAACCAGCCTGAATGGGTCTGTTGATATGGAATCTGCATGACGATTGATGAGTCAATGAGTCATTGAGTCAGTGTAACGCGAATATCAGACGGCCTCCACCTCTCCCAGGGTTACCAGGTTGCCCCTTTCTTTCTCTTACATGAATATTTTCGGGCTTATTCATACGACTTGTGGTGTGTCAATTGCTCTAGAATGTGCTATGTAATACGTAATAATATCTCTATTTGTCTAGAGAGTATGAAATAAGACTACGTGAGTCATGCATTGGAATGTTAAAAAGGTCATTCGTGAAAGAATTTATAATGTAAATGTATTCAACTACTAAAGAGAATTTCAAGGGAGAGGTCAAAGGAGGAGGAGGGGTGGTCAACAGGTGAAGTTAAAAATAAAAATTTAGGGAACGAGCATTATTATAATCGTCACTCGTACTCGCTTTTCCCTGACGTTTTCTTTTGAAAACAAAAAAAAACACATTGGAACTTGTTACAGAGTTCGCTAACAGTCACCCGTTTATTATTATTTATTTGTTTAAACAGATACACACAACACACCTACTAACTAACTAAACTTAACACTACTATTAAACAATTGTATGCAATAATTAAACTGTAAACTCAGAACTTCCACGAAACTCCTCACTTTTACAAAAAGCCTGACCAAAATTGTCATACCATCCAGTAAAAAGATTTGGCATGACTTGTCCATCCAGTATCCCAGACAGCCCTACCCGTTAGACGACATTGAGCTGCATTAACAAATAATTTGTCAGCGGCTCGGAGGTCGTCCCATTAGCTCCGAATTCGGCACATGATAGTTTTAAGGCCGTTTCGCCAAATGATTGATGCTACAATAACTTTGGCAATGATTGGGTCCCGTTGCGTTGACTTACGTAACAGCTTTGTAGTGGCTCACGGATATTGGCTTAGACACTGTACTTCCTTCTGAGACGTTGAGGAATCTTTGGACGCATTCATCATAACGTTTAAAAAAAAATCATTCATTAAAAAAAAAAAACATGGCGGGACTTTTTGCGAATTTTGTATTTAGAACGTTGTGATGCATGTGCATATGGGTGCGTGTTTTACCGGTTGTTTTCATCCGAGATGGACGTCATCGATAGGCTCGACCCTTAAATGAAGGTGACCTATAGGTATACTCTCTAGGTAATAAGTAGTTGATGGTCCACAGTGAAATTGGCTCAAAAAAAGTGACTAAGAGATGATAATATCCGGAGATTAAGCATCTGGAGACCGTTCATTAAAGCTTGTACAGTCAGTGCCCTGTATTACCTGGCCCCTCTTTCCATCTTCTTCTTTGAAAGAGGGGACTGATCGTACGTGGAACAGTTCATGTGCAGAAATGAACTCATAACTCTAAACTAAAGAAAGCCAGTTTGGCCCTGTACCTTTGAACACATGTGGCCTCAACCTTACACGTTAAACGCAGTCTGGCACCCGCCGCTCCGGTAGTTGTCAGGATGCCGCCGCGTCGTCTACGCCACGCGCTGGCAATGAACTTGGGTAAGGTCAGTTCAATCGTGATGTTGCGTGAGATCGCTTTCTGTTTTGCAGGAAATATAAACGTCTGTTTTCGTACAGGTGTTTTTTATGAGCCCATATATCATCACTTGCGAACTGTGAGTGTATTATTAAGACCTGTGTTTATCCCTCTGAGGAAAACGCATTTTTTTACCAACCTGTGTCCCGCTACGGAGTAAAGGTCTTCGCCATAGCTTTCCACTCTTTTCTACTTCTCCGGCCAAACACCTGTAAAAGCTTTAGTCATTACACCTGTATTTCCTAGCCCTGTCTTGGCGACCACTTTGTAAGTCTATACAATTAAATTTTGCAGTATTTGTTTGTAATTTCTAAATCTTTGTCCGTCTGTGTTTGTTCCGAGTAATCTCCGAAATCGCTGGACCGATATTGACAGGACTTTTACTGGCATATAGCTGATGTTATAAGGAGCAACTTAAGCTAATTTTATTTAAAAAAAGAATTAGGGTTCCGTGCAAAAAAATTAAAATCATTGAAATTGGTAACAAAACCGATACAAATAGGGAAGTAATATTTTTATAATTTGACGCGGACGTAGGTCGCGGGCAGCAGCGCATAGCCTATAAAAGTAAGAAGATTACAATGTCTTTGGAAATTATACAGTAGCCCTCAAATGGAAACTCATTTTCACTACAAGTTGTTTACTTCTTAGTAACGATAGCTAAGTCATTTGTCAAAATGAAAGCTTTTAAACCTTAAATAAGCTTTACACAAGAACCTATCGTTAACTAAAAACCACAAATTGGCAGTTCACTGTTTTAACTCTAAAATATTGTGGTATCTAATCTAAAATGGAAATTGCTAGAAGCAATAGAGTCGAAAACACTATAATAATTCCAGTCTCACGGAAAACTATTTTGCTTCAATTAGATCGAAGACCACAGTGCAGTAGAAATTATCAACGGTTTTGTTTTGTTGTTCATTTCAATAACACTTTACCGAGAGGTTTCGTCGAAGCTTACAATATTGACAAAGCTAATATATTTCGTTTACATAATATAGATACCTAGATAGCCATATTCATGTCATACCGACGTGAATATAGCTGTATCTTAGAATGCGTTACCCCGTCTTCTAGAATTGTGAGTATGACTCAAAGTTTGTCATTTGATATTACAAATATCTCAATTAATGGTGTTAGATGATACGATGCTGTGATGTTATATAATATGGTTTTGCGATAGTAACTTTGCAAGTCGACATGAAAAATCCAGGAAGAATAGTTAAACACCTATTAGCTTTCAAAGTATCGAATTATTGAGAATTTATTCTACACTATTCTGGGTCAAAAACTGTCAGGATCTTGCAGATGGGCTAGTTGCTTTAGCCCCTAATGGTCAGCGACAAGACTACTGTCTGTTTTTATACATTCAGAATGGCGTGTGGCTGTGTGAGTGATTATCCTTTTGAACGAAACATAAACGCACGCGCGTGCTCTCCACGCCAAGCCACAATTTCACCTACCATTTTGTCACACGTTTGTGTCGTTTGGCGTACAGGGCACGCGCTTGCTTGTCACGTATATGTGACAATGGCGTTCAAAAGGTTAATCTTTCAATTCCTCTCTGTTGACTGCAGACATACATCAGTAGCAGTATGTCTAGTATTTAGGTACTAAAGTACTGCGATAGCCGATAATTAATAGATTGATATATCGGAATGAATGTAAAGGCGTCTCCACTGCTCTTCTGTTTGATATTATTACCTCTCTCCGTGTAATTTGTCACCGTCCGTTCGGTTTTGTGAACATAAATACGCATCGCAGACGAGCGGCGTTTCCATCGCGAATAACAAGCTAAAATAATTGGTATCAGCTATTGATTGGTAACTAATTACTTTATCTACAAGGCCTCTATGTCTGGCGGTGTTTGAATAGGTACCTACCTACATATCGAAAATATAGAGACCTCGTCTGAGAAGAAGTCTTGATAATGGATTTAAAAAATAAATATATTGGTACAGCACTAATTTTCTGCATGAGCTAGTGGCTAAATAATGTCTACCAGTCTTACCAAAGCGTATCGTATTAGCCAGTAATTGGAATGTGGTGGTCAGATAGGAAGCTTCATGTAAAATACTGGTATTCAGCTGCATCAAATTAGACTTGAAGCCGACCCTAATATTGTTGGGAAAAGCTAGGCAAATGAAGATGACTTTTTCTGCATGCCCTGGTCTAATGTAATTTGGCTTACAGTCAACCAGTGCCTACCGTACAAGTAACTACTGACTGCTGAAAGCGTGCTTACCTATAACAGTTGAAAGTGTGCTGAAACGTACTGCTGTTAAGCTTCCTGCCAAAAGCGACGTGACGCTGAAAGTCGCCTGTTCTGGCAACCTGATTATGATAATATATTTACGTAACATCACGCCTGTAATCCCTGAAGAGTTAGACAGAGGTGTACCTAATAGTACACCCACATTTTGCCAGTTATGTTTTAAGTCCTTAAAATAAGGGGGTGACCATATTGCCATCAACAGGGCACAAATCCAGACTCCGTGGCTGCTACTGAGAAGCTGCTAGAAAAACTCAATGACACTGGCCGACCCGGGAACCCAAGACCTCATGCTCAGCAGTCGCGTTTGCGACCACTCGAGCTAAAAAAAAAAAATAGTGTTTATTTCTCACCACAAGCCAAAAAATACAAACAATATTGACACACATGCAGTAGCCAACGATTTTTGGTTGTGGATCGCTCGCTGGTGCCTGTGGTAGGTAGTAACACCTATTACAGGTCACCAGGGCCCCCACCTGTTTAAAGTTACACATTTGATAGCTTACATATAGTATCACAACAAATAACAAAAGTTTCAAACAATTAGTGAGCTTATTAAAAAAGAGACACAAGAGAGTATTAGAGTAATAAAAGTAAAACAATTAAAAAGGTATGTTGAGTGATTGTTATGAAATTAAGTTTGTGTGTGCGCATGTGTGTGTGTGTTGGAAAGAGTGTTAGTGGTTGAGTCTGATTAGACTAATACGTTAAAGAGAGCTGTGGCAGTATATGTTTGGTAATGAGGCAATACAATTAATGCACGATTAATTACGTAAAGTATAAACAGATAAAAAGCTACAAAAGAAAGGCTGTGCTATACAGAATAAAACCAGACAAAGGAATCCTAATAGCAAAGGTTCCCAGAACCAACACTTGAGACCTAATTAAGAAAGACAATAGGAATTTTTCATTTCCCTACGATTTACATATGTGTGCTAGCAGAAGGCTTGTTCTAGTAATTGAGTTTGCTCACAATTATTGTTATGTAAATGTGCTTTTAAATACGACCGGTATACGTAGGAGGTTCTACCCTTGTACGTGTAAAAAAGGTATTGTGGTTGGAACAGTGAAAATTCTGGAAAATAGTGAGTGGTTTAAATTCTGTAAAAGAGGAGATCGTGGCTAAATAATAACAGCCGCTCGAGTCGATCTTTAGGTTAAGCCGTGCTTACTTAGTTTGGTCCGTAGATGGGTGACCCATTACATACAGAGTTTCCTCCGTGGCTAGGAAAGTTGTCCCGGCAGGCATTTGTAGATCTAGGTAGCCAATGGCCCGAAACTTTGACAACCAGTCTTACCTAGGGGTATCGTATTACCCAGTAGTAACTGGGTTGTGGAGGTCAGACAGGCGGTCGCCCCATGTAAAATAATGGTATGCAGCTGCATCCGGTAAGACTGGAAGCCGACCCTAACATAATTGGGAAAAGGCTAGGCAGAAAGAAAGACCTGTTGAAACCTGATGAATCATTACGGACGAGAAAAATAAACCTAACTTCCGACCTAAGGCCTAACTTTTATATGGAGAAGTTAAGAACTTTTGTACTAAGCATGCTTACCTTGTATTAGACACCTTACCGTGAAGGTGGGTTGGGAGTGGGGCAAAAAAAAGACGATATGTCTTCATATTGTATTTATATCTATTTTGTTTAGCCTGCACACATACATTTATAATTTTTTTTGTAGTTTTTATTTTATTTGTCATGGTTCTTTTATATTACAATCCAAGTACTGATTATTTTATTTTTTATATTTTATGTATATTCTAAATATTTTTGATGTCTTGGCTTCTGTAAGTTTTTCTCTGTGCTGTGCTCCCCCCCCCATAGCACAACATCATGCTGAGTGGTAACCTGCTGGTCGCAGTCACAACGTGCAAGCTGTCAACTTCTTTAAATATTTGTTATGCGTTGTACGTTTATTGTTTTTTTTTTTGTATGCACGTCATGTCTCTACGTCAAATAAATGTTTTTTCGTTCTTTCTTTACCACTAACCATGAATTTTAGAAGTAATTCCACGAGTTTACATTGTTTTTCCTCGTCGCAGCAACACCAACTAAGTTTACCCGAAAATGTTTTTCAGAAGGTGGATTTATTGCATTTAAAGATATCAAAGACATCTTTCAAAGGCATGATACAGTTAGATATTGACCATTGTCACTATACAAACCAAACTAACTAGATTTCCTCTTAAACACAGAAAAATCCCGCATCCCAACTCCCAACATGAAACACACAAGCTAAGTATCGCCCGAGACCACTAGACAGCAATAGAGTGGACATCAAACGGCCAGTTAACGTCTAGGAGCACATTATGACGTATAAAACGATAATGCATCCTTGCAGGTGAACGTTATGGCTTTTAACTTCATAGCCTTCGAGAGGGGAAGTCGGTTTATTGGCTGGTCTTGAGTAGTGTTGTGTTTATTAATTTGTTTTGTTATCTAGGCTGTAAGTATGTGTTTATGATTGTCTGCTGTTGTTTGTACTCGAAAGCTTGTTTTGAGATTATCCAATTCAAGATCTACTCTCATCATCTGTCTATTCAAATAAATAAAATTGAAGTGTCTGTTTGTAATTTTAAAATAACAGTCTTTTACTGAATGCTTACGAAAGTATATACGGTACTTATAACAAAAAACATTTTCTTAATTTTTTGTCCTGTTTGTTCCGGCTAATCTCCGAAACGGGTAGACCGATTTTGACGGGGTTTTTACTGGTATATAGCTGATGTTATAAGGAGTAATTTAGAAAATTTTATTTTATAAAAGACATTCGAGTAATTAAACAAATATTTTTTATTAAATTCCACGCGGATGAAGTTGCGAGTAACAGCTAGTTAATAGTATAATCAGCCTATAATGACCCACTGGTGGAACTCAGGCCTTCTCCTCGCGAGAGGGAGTAGGCCATAATCCACCATGCAAGCCGAATACGGGTTGGTAGATGACACATGTCTTTGAATGTTCCTACATTCGAAGACATGTGTGAAGACAAGCTAGTTTCCTTACATCATTATTGGTTACTATTAATTCCAATACTGCAGACTGAAAGTAGTAAAATAAAATTACATCAGGCCTGTAATCCCCGAAGGGTTAGGCAGACCTCTGCCTACCTACCTACCTAATTGTACACCCGCACTTCGCCGCTTCTTTTATGTTTTAGCCATAGATACTCGCAGTTCTTAATGGTTGAGTAAACTACGAAAAGTTTCTTTTGTTTTTTTATGAACAACCATGGCATGGCTTCTATCAAGTTTCATAAGACAGAGTTGAATTTATGGAAACTGCTCTTTAACTTAATATTTTTTTACAACACATGTGCTACTTTTTGTAAGATTTATGTTTCTTTAATAGAAACTTATTGGAGCCAACTATTGGAGATATTATGAATTATGCTGGTTACAAGTTTACAACAGATGTAAGTAATGTGTACCCAAACGTCTAATTTAAGAAGTACAGTATAACCACTTTAAGTATGCAGTTCGAGGTGGCGCTGCATGTCAAGAAAATTTGCATCGATATGTCAAACTCGATACATTTATTTTGGTTCTGTGTTTTGCCACCTGCACAGACAAGTTGATTGAAGTGTATCCAGCTGAGGACCTAGACAATGTGATAATCTATCAGCGCTAACTATGAGAGAAATAAACTGTATTGAATTGACATAAGCTACCGAAAATATTACGTCAATCCTGTTGAACATGTGCGATTGCCTCTTGTGTGCCCGCTAAGGTATGCACTATTATAATTCAGAAGGTGTTTGTATTTAAACTTATTGAGACTCCTCCGTGCCTCAGAAAGCAAGTTAAGCCGCTGGTCCCGGCTGTCATTTGTAGATCTTTGATAGTCGTTACAGGTCAGTGGCCCGAAAGTTTGACAACAAGTCTTACCAACGGGTATCTTATTATAGTATGACCGCTTTGAGTATGCAGTTCAACGTGACGCTTTATGTTTGACATATTGATTTTCTTGACATGCAATCGATATGTCAAACATAAATTGATACATATTTTTTATTTTTGTATTTTCCCGCCTGCACAGTTTAGTACTATGTAATGGGTTGTTTACTCCATGTAAAATACTAGTAAACAGCTACATCTGGTTAGACTGGAACTCGACCCCAACACAGTTGGGAAAAGGCTAGGCAGATGATGTTAGTAATAAAACTTATTCCACTCTTTCGAGCCACGCCAAATTTCGTGGAGTTCGTTCAACCGCATGCGGTTTAGTTAAATAGTCAGCTCATGCACGAGGAAAAAATGGTAAACAAATACCTATCTACACCTACATACCAAAAAAAAAAGAAATGTTTATGTAAATGCAATTTGAGAAGTAGCTGTAAAGATTTATGTTAATGTAATAATGCGTGCATCATTTGCACGTCTTTCTACGTGTGCTCAAAGAAAAGAGTTTGTTGGACATGCAAACTAGTATCTAGTTTTAAGATTTAGATTTCTTTGATAGCAATAAGACTTATAAAACGGATAAGTTATATGATATTCAGCTGTTCTTGAAATTATTCACTAGTTCTAACTTTAGTAACATATCATCATCATCTGCCTAGCCTTTTCCCAACTATATTGGGGTCGGCTTCCAGTCTAACCGGATGCAGCTGAATACCAGTATTTTACATGGAGCGACTGCCTATCTGACCTCCACAACCCAGTTAGTACTGGATAATACAATACCCCTTGGTAAGACTGGTTCTGTTGGTAACTTTAGTAAAATAATTATGATTAATTCATGAATTAATTTGACTCTCATTTTGATAAGAAAACTTAGAAAAAATTTACAAATGATCAGAAAAAGCAAAAAGGTAGAAATGCTCACTCGACATCAAACAATTCATGATCTGTATCACAGTCAACGAGAAAAGTTTCCAAAATGCAGTATTGCCGCTGATTCTTTGAAATTAAAAAAGGTCAGTCCTCTGGTCACGTGAAGAATTCACTAATGGGTGACAACAATAATGATTTGGACAATATAGCTACGGAATCAGGGTTGAAGTGAATACTTTTGGACCTACAAAGTAAACCCCATCCATAATTACAAGCTTAGAAAAAACTGGTTAAAATACTGGTCTAGGTCGCCAGTAACAATTACATGGTAGACATTAAGGTCTTCGCACATTACACAGAATCGACGACGAATTTGGATTGCATTGCCATCGTGGTAAATGTGGTGCTGATCCACACACACTTATCGTGTCCTGCGTATCCTGTTGTTTGTTAACTACAGCAACTGATGGATCCAACTGATAGCGCCAAACTCATGGCTCAGTTCTGGGCAGACACAATTTAGATTGCCATCGACACGCTAAGAAGAAGAAGACAGACTCGACGTCGACTACACTCCGACTCGACTTCCAGTCTTACCGGATTCAGCTGAACACCAGTATTTTACATGGAGCGACTTCCTATCTGATCTCCACAACCCAGTTAGTACTGGGTAATACGATACCCCTTGGTAAGACTGGTCGTCAGACTTTCTGGACACTAACTACTTGTAAAGACTGTCAAGATCTACAAATGACAGCTGGGACCAACGGCTCCGTGCCTCTTGCCGAGGCACGGAGGAAACTCGGAATGTAATAAAACCCATCCACGGAGAAACCTAGGCAAGCGTGGCTTAATCTGAAGATCAACCCGAGCGGCTGTTATTATTTAGCCACGAGCCACTTACAGTAGGTATAGCATTGAAATGAGAGCTTTATATCGTGTTGGTCGTTAATTTTCTACACTTACTTGAATGAAGTGTACGGTGGACAGACCACGTGACGTACACTAATTAATGGCCATGTTAACTGCAAGTCAAGTCGAAGTGGAGTCGGCGTCAAATCAGTGTAATGTGTAAAGACATTTACCCTTTACACGATGAGGTAACTAAATCTGCACATTTTCTGAGTCACACACAATGTACAGGTTTACAACTTCAATGATGTAAATGATTAGATGATACGCAAATATTGTATCATTGATGATGCGATTACGCTGATATCTATCAAATAGCCTGTTACATACATATGAATGAAGTCGCAGCACTTTTATGACAGCATTATGACTTTATTATTACTTCTGGTTAAGTAATAGGTTTATGAATAGCAAACAGGTGGGACAAAGAAGTGGAAGGATTAAATCTATGTATCATACTGTAATTGGAAAATCATGGTAAATGCCAATAAAGTATAAGGAGTCGCATAATGAAAATGGAAATTATCTGCGATTGTAATCACTACATAGTATAAAACAAAGTCGCTTCCCGCTGTCTGTCTGTCCCTATGTATGCTTAGATCTTTAAAACCACGCAACGGAGTTTGATGCGGTTTTTTTTAACAGATAGAGTGACTCAAGGGGAAGGTTTATATGTATATATTGCACCCGTGGGAAGCCGGGGCGGGTCGCTAGTATGTAATAGATTAATGATGTAAAAAGATGCGTTCTTTGTTTGTTAGGTTGTACAACATTGTATTATTGCTGACCCAACAGTCTTTAGCCCTTGTTTCATTATAACGTTCAAGAATAAAATTAGGTTTGGTCTCTGTGAAAAATAGAGATTTAACATCATCTTCCTGTCTCTGTCCAGTACAAAAAAGTCTTAACACGTAATATGCATATTTAATTATGTATACGAGTATAAGTAAGCTGAAGTGGCAATGGGCCAGACATATATTACGGCGGTATATTATCCGTAGAACCGATGACCGTTGGACCGTTCTCCGTTGGTTGACCATTGTTTATGTAATAATTTGCACGCCGTAAGGAAGACTGTAGCTGATCTCATTAATTCATGTACAACATCTTATACCTGGACCTACTTTCATAGCAAATAATGTTCTGATTCTGATTCTGAAGTTGGAGTAGACGTTCTTGAGCGGGGACCGTGAATCGGCAAGCGCAAAGTGGGACGCCCTCAGGCTTGGTCGTGCGACGATCTTCGCAGCATGGCTGGTGAATGAAGAGGCCTATGTCTAGCAGTGGACTGCTGTAGGCTGATGATTAATTATTTATGTAATAATTGATACATTACAGTTTCACACGAGAATCGTTCTAGGGTTTTGGAAGGTTCTCAAATCTCATTTGTATCTCTCAAACCTCGATTGTGTTATGTTTGAAAACCAACTTTAGAACTAAGTACTATTTTCGATAAGATGTGTAACATTCAGAAACTTAGGACACATCGTGTGTTATCGGCTGTAGTACACTCGCGGTCATAACTACATAAACTCTTCATGTTACTGGACCGTGAAGTTTTAAACTAAGGGAGCTTATAGACATCTGCTTTGGTATATTCGAGGCTGCAAAGTAACTTATTTTGTGATTTTATCTAGTGTAAGTTACCTGAAGTTGACAATACAAATGAACACAAGTGCGTGTTTTATTTATTGTAATTTTGTTACTTACTAACCATAGGTTAAGATTATAGTAACACTTATTGTATTTATGGTCTGAATTAAAAAATAAATTTAATTAACTAAACACAGTTTTAGTATATGCGAAACATTTTTATGTAAAGAATCTATGTACAAAATTTCAAAACTGTGTCATGAAAAATCACAAAGTTATAAGCTTGTTCTGTTACCTAGTTTTCCGCACAAAAACGTGGTCACCACGCAGCGCGCGAGTTAAGGAACCCCAATCTACCAATATTAGCTTTGTCAGCTAATAAGTATTTATTAGATGTATTATTTCCAAATATTCCATTGCTGGATCAGCGTTCATAATTATCTAGGACATGCGTCATATCTGATCACGACGTGCATGTACTACGTTAGCAATAAAGTTAGTATATAAGATCAATATTTTGTTAGATAAAATTAATTACTGTTTAGCTGTAACTCTGTCGGAATAAAGTTATTTTTTTAAATACTTCCGTTGTCGCTTACTTAATTGGCGCAGCCGGTAGGATCTCTGTAGTCAGTCTGCCGTGTATACAATTCTACGTGGAGCAACCGACGTCCGTGTCTACGGTTTAGCAGAGATCGCCGAACAAATAAATTCATTAAGAAGCCACTTCGAGTTACGGAAGAGGACCAGCCACAGCAGTAGTTCGGGGAGCATGGAGCTAGCTGCGGAATTGTGAGTAAATCTTTTCACCTTCCTCTCAGCTCTTCCATTTATATCCCAACCTTGTAATAAGTCTATGTGTGTGTAGTGTATTATTAGGGATTGGACAACGCCATAATAATATTTACATAGATTTTAATATTGTACTAATATTTTAGAGTAGTGATATTTTAGTAGCACATTAGTGTGTTTTTTTTTTTTTTTTCTTTGCCTTTGTTACTTTCATAACTTTTACACAATGGAAAACGTAACCCGTGTCCCACAGGAACTGGTTAGCATCATACCAATATTCAGTGGCGACGCTAGAACGTTACCTTTATATATAAAAAAATGTGAATACATTTTGTCTAAGTTCCAAGGAACCATAGCCCAAAATGAATATTTATTTCATGTGGTAACAAGTAGGTTATCAGGCGAAGCAGCCAGTTTGGTAGGCGAAAGAGACTCTATAGATACTTGGGACGAGCTGAAGAAGTTGTTAAACCAACACTTCGGTGATCCACGCACAGAGGATTGTTTAGCAATGGAGTTAGAATCTTGTAGAATAAATAAGGGCGAAAGTTATTTAGATTTTTGCCATAGAATACAACGGATGAGAAGTGTTTTATTCGCTAAAATATCAGAAACTATCATTGATGACTCTCTACGTAAGGCAAAGCAAATAATTTATAGTAACAGAGCAATGAATGTTTTCTTGTTTAATTTACCGCCATTCCTAGTTAGATTAGTTCGTTTGCGCGACGTTACAACGCTAGAGGATGCGTTAAAAATAGTCTTAGAAGAACAAAACTTCCAGGCAGTCTATGATTATAAAACAAACGATAGGCGTAATGTTAGTAGAACTAACAGACCTAATTTGCCTAATTATCAAAATGCATCAGAATCCAATAATCAAAATAAAAATTCGTATAGCGTATCAAGTACACATGTACCGAATAATGCTACAAACAGCACTTCTACACCGAACAATTCGCATCAGTCCAGGCATTATAGGCAGC
The DNA here is from genome assembly GCA_905163415.1 of Noctua fimbriata. Lineage (NCBI taxonomy): Eukaryota > Metazoa > Arthropoda > Insecta > Lepidoptera > Noctuidae > Noctua > Noctua fimbriata. Next base: position 4,347,467 of record LR990930.1, read on the forward strand.
ATAATAATATTCAAAAGAATCAAGATAGTTTTAATCGTACAAACAACAATAATTCGTCACCGCAGTCAAGTAGGTCATCTTTTCCGGTTGCACAACAGATCCAACAGTTCGCGGCACATGCACCGGGCACGTCAAATTTTGCATCGCAAGCATCTACGTCGGGTGCGAATACTGACGTCACCATGCGTACTGCGAGTTCGCGACGTGTTAATTACATAAACAATTCCAGTAATAATGAACAGAGTTCTAGTAATTCGTACAACGAGTGTCAGGAATTTCCTCCTGAAGGTCCCGGTGCGGGAAATTTTTGTATAAAGGCCTCTACCCTAGAGAACGAATAAAAATAAATTGTAATAAACGCTTAAATTTACCACATATAGTTATACCAGAATTAAAAGCAGTTTTTATGATAGATACAGGGAGTGTTAGGTCGTTTATAAGCCCTTATATAGCGAATAAATATTTTAAAAATTATTTACAGTATGAACCCTTCGAAGTTGTTAGCACTCACGCATCGAGCGTTCATAGTGAAACGGCAGTTATTCCATTACCGGTTACCTTTGGAAATAAAGAGTTCCATAAGTTTTATGTCTACAGTGTTGACGATAGGTATGATGGATTAATAGGTAGTAATTTGCTGAAGCAATTACAGGCAAAGATTAATATGGAAAGTCAGATATTACATTTAAAAAATACTGAGATTCCCATCGTATATTCACCGCCTATGAGAGAGGTATATAATCTACCATCTCGTAGTGAACTTAGAGTAAGACTCCCGGTTAACTTATTGGACGGGGAAGCTGTGTTAGATTTTAAACAGTTTACGGAAGGGATTCGAATGCCCGCCGCATTAGTTACGTGTGTTAAAGGTTACGCAACAACTGTTATTCAGAATTACAGTCATCAAACTAGAAATTTAGTAGTTACAGGACCTTTTCAAGTAGAACCATACATACAGAACCCATCTGTTAGTGTTAATTTCATGGACGATAAAATAGAAGTGGACAGATTGTTAACAAATAATTTAGAAAAATTACAGTTAGATCATATGAACTCAGAAGAACGTACTGTTATTGAGGGACTTTGTAGAGAATACAAAGATATATTTTATTGTGAAAATATTCCATTAACCTTCACAAATCAGGTTAAACATAAAATAAGAACAAAAAATGAAGACCCAATAAACATTAAGGCACATAGGTTACCCCCTATTCAAACAAAAGAAATCAAGAGTCAAGTTGAGAAAATGTTAAGGGATAACATTATCCAGGAATCGCATTCTCCCTGGAGTGCTCCCGTACATTTGGTGCCAAAAAAGTTAGACGCATCAGGCCAACAAAAATGGAGAATGGTAGTTGACTATAGACGGCTCAATGAAATTACAATTGATGACAAATACCCATTGCCTAACATTAACGATTTATTTGACATGCTAGGTAAAAGTATCTACTTTACAACCCTCGATTTAGCTAGCGGGTACCATCAATTAGAGGTTCAGGAGCAGGATAGAGCTAAAACCGCATTTAGCACACCTTCAGGTCATTACGAATTTAACAGAATGCCGTTTGGGTTAAAGACAGCACCCGCAACCTTTCAGCGAGCGATGGATAACGTCCTACGAGGCCTTCAAGGCTTACATTGCCTAGTATACCTCGATGACGTCATCATTTTTTCAAAAAGTTTGCCTGAACATGTAGAAAAACTTAGAGCAGTTTTTAACCGCTTCCGTAAAACAAATTTAAAAGTTCAATTAGATAAGTCACATTTTCTTAGAAAGGAAGTGCTTTACTTAGGACACACTATTACGAGTGAGGGTTTGAAGCCAAATAATGATAAAATAGATGCTGTTCTTAGGTATCCCATACCAGAAACGGTTACACAGATTAAAAGCTTTTTAGGACTTATCGGATATTATAGGAAATTCATCAAAGATTTTGCTAAAATAACTAGACCATTAACAGCTTGTTTAAAGAAAGGTCGCAAAATTGTTATTAATGAAGAATATAAAGAATGCTTTGAGACATGTAAAAAGCTTTTAACAAATGCACCTTTGTTACAGTTTCCTGACTTTAGTAAAACTTTTATCTTAACCACTGATGCATCCAATTTTGCAATCGGGGCTGTACTGTCACAGGGAACAATAGGCTCAGATAAACCTGTAGCATATGCTAGTAGAACTTTGAGTGACACAGAAGTAAAATATAGCACTATAGAGAAAGAATTATTAGCCATTATATGGGCAGTTAAGCACTTTCGACCGTATTTGTATGGTAATAAGTTTACCATATTTACAGACCATAGACCATTAGCATGGCTGTATTCATTGAAAGAGCCCAATAGTAAACTCACGCGCTGGCGGTTAAGGTTAGAAGAGTACGATTTCGAAATAAAATATAAGAAGGGCCCTCAAAACACGAATGCAGATGCTTTATCCAGGATTAAGATTAATGCAATTGACGACGATTTAGATTCAATATTTGTAAATGTAGGAGATAGGCAAGAACGAATACAAAAAATAATAAAAAACGAATTGCAAGACCTTGAAGCTCCAATAGAAACGATAGAACTTTCGGATTCTGATGATGGGGTCACTGCCAATTCAGTTTCAAATAGAGAACACGAAGGTATTCCTATTTCAAATGAAGCTATCGATACTAAACCAAAACAGATTTTAGTCCATTCATGGTTTAAAAATAACTTAGTCGTAAAAGATATTTCTAACAATAAACAAAAAATTCTTGAAGTTCACTTACCGACAAATAACGATAAATTAGTTAAGGACTTTTTAAAAGAGTATATAGATCCAAAACATAAGTACTTTATATACTTTGAACACCCATCTTTTAGAAAAACTTTTACAAACACGGTAATTAAGTTATTTAAAAAGGATTCAGTTAAGTTAATAGAATGTACAGAAAGAGTTATAAATTTGACAGAATCTGAAGAAGATCAAAAAGAAGTTATTTTGAAATACCACGACGGGAAAACGTGTCATAGAGGTATTAAAGAAACTTTAACCAAACTTAAAAGACATTATTGGTGGGCAAACATGAAAGAGACAGTTACGGCAATCATAAACGCTTGCGAAACATGTAAACGCATGAAATATGACAGAAAGCCGATCAAACCTCACATTCAGTTAACACAAACGCAGGATAGCCCTTTTCAAGAAGCTTTTATGGATTTATTATTCATAGAAGGGAAATATTATTTAACTATAGTAGATGCGTTTAGTAAAATAGCACAAGCCATAGAGGTACCAAATAGGAGTACACCAGAGGTAGTTAGGGCATTGATTAAGTACTTTAGTATGTATGGTCTGCCTAGGAAAATTAGTTGTGATTCCGGTACAGAATTCAATAATGCTTTGATTAAAGAAATGTTAAGCTTGTACAAAATTGAACTTCATATTGGGACTCCGAACAATCCCAGTTCAATGGCAATAGTAGAAAGGTTTCATTCTACTATTATTGAGATTTACCGTATAGCAAAATACGATAAAAGCGATTTAGATGCAGCATCTGTTATGACTTATGCCATCATGGCTTATAACAACACCATTCATTCAGCAACAGATTTTACACCCTTTGAATTAGTATTTGGTCACACTTATTCAGATAATGTATTTAACGTGGATAGAGAAAAGAATTTAACTCAGAAACTATTGTTAGATCATAGAAAACGCCTTAAAGTACTTTATGAATTCATAACAGAAAAATTAGAATCCAACAAAATCAAAGTGATTAATAAAAAATGTGGTGAAACGACACCAGTACTTGAGCCGGACGATAGTATTTATATGAAAGATACTAGGATTAGAAAAGCTAAAGAAAAACCGCGATATGAAAAAGCTATAGTAATTGGTGAAGTTGAAAGAAATATAGTGCCAGTAGAAGTAAAGAAAAGGAAAACTAGAGTAGCGTTAAAAAATGTAAAACGTCCTCCACAGATCGTGCCTGGTACTTCTGGTACTAGTGGTGTCAACATTCACGCTGGACCTCCAAAACCTCGGTCAGAATCCGGGGATAGCAGCGATAAAGCGGGGAGTAGCAGTGAAGAGGAATAGTTATTGGACAATATATAAAACTGTAGATTTAGAATCATTAGGCTTACAAATAGATAATAATATTCGGGATTTTAGTAATTTAAAAATAAAAATTAAGGAAAGTAAAGTTAGCAACGAAACCTTAGGAATAGAAAGTCAAATAGAATATCTAATTAAACTAACTAAGGATAGATTTTTTCAAATCTTACCTTTTCATTATAGGAATAAACGAGCTTTATTCAATCCGTTAGGCTCACTTGTAAAAGCTATTTCTGGCAATTTAGATGAAGATGATGCAATTAAATACGATAGAGAAATTCAAATGATACAGAACAAAGAGCATGTAGTCGAACGTAAAGTATCATCAATGCAAAAAGCTTTTGATAAATTAGTGAATGACTCTGAAATAATAAACTCAAACATTAAAAACTTGGATTTACATACCAATGACATGGAAAAATTAGTTGAACATGAGTTCAAGTTTAACAAACTTTTCCAAATAATGAATACTATGTATCAAATTTTAAGTAACTTTCGAACTTGCTACGAAAACATACAAGAGATTGAGACGGCAATAGCCTTTAGCAAATTAAATACATTGCACCAATCCATTATAGACAGTACAGAATTATACAATACGTTAGAAGTCATTGCTAAACATGCTAGAACAATATATCCAGTAAGCAAACGTAATTTAATAAAATTAGAACGTAATATCATACTTAAATCATACATAAATAACAACAAGTTAGTCTTTGTTTTAGAAGTTCCCCTAATAGATAACGAAACATATAATTATTACAAGGTTATACCCATTCCTATATCCCATTCGCCAAATACCTTTACCATTATACCCAAATACCCTTACCTGATGGTGAACAGATTGAAATACATGCCCGTAGTAAGCCCATGTGCTGAGATTGAAAATGGAAAATTTCTATGCGCTGAAACTAACTTAGCCCAGTATCCAACTGAGACTTGCATTGAACAAATAATGTTGATGAAGAACAACTACAAAAACTGCATACAGAACCACATTGAAATAGAAAAAACTAAGATACAAAAAGTAACCGACAACCAATGGTTGGTTTACTCAGAGGAAAACCTCATCATCACCGAGAATTGTAATACAGAAATTCTGAAATACACTGTTCTTGGGACCTACATCGTGACGCCTGGTCAACAATGCGAGACACAAATAGGCGAAGTCATCGTTGCTGCTACCACAAACACTACAGTTGCTAGTCTCCAGCTGCCAGTGATCCAGATGCCAGAGCTACAACAGGAAATCCAGCGAAGGTCAAAGAAAGTGGATCTAAGAAATGTGGACTTCAGTGATGTGAAAGAAGTGTTACAAAGTGCAAAATTTAGTGAAATAGACGATACGACCCAAACAGTGACAATAGAAATTAGTATATGGACCATCTTCGAGTATGTGATTATTGTAATAGCAGTAGTTATCTTTATAATGTATAAATTTCGGTTTATAAACTTTTGTCGAAATTCTCCGAAACCGTCTGCGACACCTTCGGATAATTTCTCTCTTGGGGAGGGAGGAGTTAAGGAACCCCAATCTACCAATATTAGCTTTGTCAGCTAATAAGTATTTATTAGATGTATTATTTCCAAATATTCCATTGCTGGATCAGCGTTCATAATTATCTAGGACATGCGTCATATCTGATCACGACGTGCATGTACTACGTTAGCAATAAAGTTAGTATATAAGATCAATATTTTGTTAGATAAAATTAATTACTGTTTAGCTGTAACTCTGTCGGAATAAAGTTATTTTTTTAAATACTTCCGTTGTCGCTTACTTAATTCGCGCCTCCAGCGTCGTCTTGAGCTCATTGATAATAATAATTTGGCAGTAGGTACCTAAATTATTGCGATAGGTACTCAAAGTCACTCGGTGGACACCGAACAACCGAACTTTTAACTTTTTTAAATATTTTTGGGAAAAAATATAACATGGTTTAAAAATTATTGGAATCGATTCAGTTACTTATTCTGAACAAACTATATTTAGGTTTCGCATATACTAAAAATAATGTTGTATATATCTAAACTTCTACACTAAAATTATAAAGAGGTAAAGATTGAATGCAGGACGAAATCGCCGAAACTATTAATAGGATTTCAAAAATGATTTCAGGTAGTTATTACTGAGTGCCATACGTATGTTTCTTCTACGATTCGTTAAATAACAAAAAATAAGTGTTAAGTCTAGCTAGAATAATTGCAAAAAATCACTAGATATTAATCTCCAGGCTGTTTACAGAAATAACATACCACTCACGAGTTACTAGACATTCATTGATCACCAATAGACAACCTACCTCTATAACCACTCCAGCCAGTTCGATATTCCGTAGGTGGCGTAGACAATAGAGCGTTTATATCAATAACACGATGCGGGCGTAAGCTGGTCCTATATAAATATTTCAGTGTCCCTCGGGGTCGTGTTTTGAAAGCATACTATATAAGACGCGACTTAAAACGAAGCTTGCATTCTGAAATACTGTTTTGAAATGTTTTTGACCTGGTAAAAGATCATATAAATCGATTAAATATAGACTAATGTTATGAGGAGTAAAATCAATTTTTGCTAAGTAGTTTTATGTGTAGGTTGTGTGGTAATCGATTGGCATGGTAAAAGCATTTGATGCGGAGCAATAGGGTAGCTGACAAACCAATCAATTGACATCAGCTGTCAAAACGTGATTCCCCTTATATTGTGAATGGAAATAGAGCGCTATGACGTCACTATTTAATCAACTCAAATACTCAACTATTTATTGATTTCAAAGCAACTAAAAATCTAATTTTGCAATTAATTGAAAATTAATCGGGTTTTCAGGTCTAAAATGAAATAATTTTTTAGAGAAGTTGTGTCTTGGAAATTATTGTTTAATGGTGTCAACTACCCAATTAGGAAAATGTCATTAGAAAAGTTTTGAATATGAATGTGGTTGGCTATAAGAGCTACAAGACCAAAGAATCAGTGGATGGATTGTGTGATAGATTATAAAGCTAGAAAGGGACTCATGAGAAAGAGAGAAGAATTGAAGAATATGCTGCGCCGCCCCAAATTAACAGATAACGCAGGAGAATGATGGCTTTTGCGTATTAGGTCTATGAACGTTTGACAGCAGAAATATAAACTTAGAGTACCAACCAATGCCTCAAAACATTTGAAGTTGTTAACAGTAAATTAATTAAGACTTATTAATTGCTTACGTCAATAATTTTATTGACCTACGATTTCGTAGCCCGATGCTTACTTTCGCACTATTGCTACTATTTTGGACTTTCAAGTAATAGGTAGCACAATGTCAACATTTTGAAACCTATATTTACAGACGTTTCTCAAAGCTTGATTAATTAAATCTGTGGTCAATCTGTGTTCAATCACATATTAGAGCAAGATTTATTGCTTATAGACCTTATAGTCCGGCAAGGTGATATTTGGTTTTTTCACGAGGAATTTCTCAGTAGCAGCAGCGGAGTCGGGGGGCACGGTTTATGGCAATAGAGTCGCTGTTACGTAGGACTTAAACATAACTTACGAACTGTGGGTGACACATTGGTCATGTGCTGCCGTGTATCATCTGTCTAGCCTTTTCCCAACTATGTTGGGGTCGGCTCCCAGTTTAACCAGATGCAGCTGAATACCAGCATTTTACATGGAGCAACTGCCTATCTGACCTCCACAACCTAGTAAGTACTGGATAATACGATACCCCTTAGTAAGGCTGGTTATAAGACTTCGTTACACAATCGTTACAGGTCGTTAACGGCTGCAAATGCTAAGATCTACAATTGACAGCCGGGACCAACGGTTTAACGTGCTTTCCGAGGCACGGAGGAAACTCGGTATGTAATGGGCGGTCACTCATCCACGGACCAACCTAGGCAAGCACGGCTTAACCTGAAGATCGACCTGAGCGGCTGTTATTATTTAGATACGAGCTTCTCCAGGTGCTGCCTTACACACTTTCATAATTTTTCCGAGGACACACCTTGACAGTCTCAATGGACCTATTTCTTGTCTTGATCTTGATGGTGCATGGGGTTTTAGTAAGATAAGAATCTCACATTTTTTCCACAAGAACATGGCACTTCTGCGTCTTTTGAAGATAAACAAAAACAAACAAAACAGGGTTCGCACTGACAATTCACAGACTGAAAAAGCAAGAACTAAAAGCCTTTTCTAATAAGTTGTATCAAGCAAAGTTGCACAACCAAAAGCTAGATAATATCGATGAAAATAAATCGAATCGTGAGTAATGCCCCAAAAATGGAGATCGGAATGTAATCGAATCATATTATGTTCGAGAGCGATACATTTCGTGCCATATACTGATTGACGAATGACGATCGATTAAATTATTTATCGATAAGTGGGTCAAATAAGTTTTAGTTATTTTGTTACTCAATGCGAGCATTCTATTAGATTGACGTGTTTATTTTTATGATGATATCGAATTGTCAACGCATAAAAGAACAGTACTATTTCAGTGACACTATGTCAAATATGAATGTCACTTTCCAAAAGTCTGTTTTCCTAAAGCTTTATTTCAGTGGCGCGAAATAATAAAGCAATATGAAAAACAATTCTTTGAAAACTTAGTGCCTACGTAGATATAGGCAGCTAATTAACCTAACATGTCATCATAAATCATAGACAATGCACCAACCAAGTTTGTACATTTCAAATGGAACTATTGACGAAATACGCGACCGCGGTCTGTTTACACCATGTGAATTGGGAATGAACGCCACATTTCGCGACTAACCGTCGGTTAGTGGACCAAAATTATCGTTCGTTTGCATTGATACGTGATCGCATTTCATTCGAGCCTATGATTACAAAACTCCCGTTTGTGAATTCTATGGTGCAACCGTTCTATTGATTTTACAACGTGTTTTAGAAGGGCAATTAATGTGCCTTGTTCAGTTGGCTATTAGTTTATAATTAGTGTTCAATCAATGGCAAATGCAGGGAGCAGAATACTGTAGTTTGAACTATGTATTCAATTTTAGATTTATGAGCGACTGTTTATTTACAATGAATTCTTGAATAGTACGAAGTTCCAATTTTGTGTGTGTGAGCTTGAGAAAGTCTGTGCAGAACGCTGATTTTCTTATTTCTGTGGTGCAGTGTGATGTAAAACCGCAACTAAGATTAGACGAATCAAACTTGCGGCAACAGTAATTTATGCATTTTTTTTTTTAATTTTGATTTTATAACGTGATTAAACTAAAATTGCAATTTTAGTGCAGCATGGTTTTGAGCTTTGTCTGGAGAGCACAGTTTAGGAATTGGCTCGTTCCATCATAGACCTCATCCATCGCTTTCAAAGAGTCGTGAAAAAAAAATTGCCTGTGAAACGTGCACTGTAAAAACAAAATGCTGGTGTCAGTTCCACGGGGGCGCGGAACAAGAACATGCAGTAATATTTCGGGAAAATTAAAAAAAAGAACAACGATGCTATGGGATTGCAAAAATGGTATTCCAAATTCAATTTCAGCTTGTCAAACAATTAATTGTTTTAGCCTTTAGCTAAACAATGTACCCAACGAGTTGTTGTTGTGTTGCAACCTTTTTTCGTCTATTTACTTTTAGTTGATTGGTCGATTTAGATTGCTCATACGTGGCATGTGTTGTAAGTTTGCAGCGTTGCACATGACGGGCGATATTTACCCGTTAATTGTAAACCTTCACTAGTTCCATTTGCAAGATAAATCATGTTTTAGACATGTTGCATACAATATATTATTAAATTGTAGCCAGACTTTCATGTTATGTAATAGTCTGGTCACTAGGTCAAAGGCCAACTGATAGAAAGAGGTTATCGCTATCTATAGACAACTAACACAAAGAGAATTATCGAAACCTTTACTACTAGTACCAGCTGGAGAGACAAAGTTGGAATTTCTGCCTGTCTGTGTTGTCATGCGTCTGTAATTTTACCTGCTCCCGTCTCCTGCAAACCGGAATACAGTGTAGCTTTGTTGCATTCCGATTTATTTGGCAAACAGAAATAGGTGCAGTGCAAGTGGAAGGACTTCCCCGAACGAACGCTTTTGCTCTGTTACCTATTGGTTAAAAGTTGTATGCTGCCTTTGACTTCAGTTTTACTTTATTAGGTAAACAAGGCATCAGTTACTTTCAATTTCATAAAAGGTTATTTTTGACAGTCGTTATGTGTAGTCGAAGCCCGAACGTCTGACGACCAGTCTTGTCAAGAAAGACCGTATTATCCAGTTACCGGGTTATGGAGGTCAGATAAGCAGTAACTCCATGTAGAATATTCGCATTTAGCTGCATGCGGTTAGACTGAAAGCCAAACCCATGTTACTTTGGAAAATGCCTTGACAGATGATGATCTACTGAAAGGTTTCGTGTACGATTTAATACTTTGAAATTGTAAAACTCATTTCTTATTTTGAAATAATAAAAATTCATTGCAACTAAAAGATCTACAAATGCAACCAGAAATAACGAATACGAAAGGAAATACCTTCACACGGTTCTTTTACAACCAACTACATCTAATTATAGCCTTGCAGTCTATAAATACGACACTCGATTTTATAGCGACATCGATGACTTATAAGGCAAGTAATCGAATTAATAGTCTAAACTAGTTAGGCACAAAACACACATATCCTGGCCACATGTGTTTTCATTATCCTCGAATTAGGCTAGTGAATGGTCGAGTAATTTACTTAGAGACTACGTGGTTAGCATACATTAGCGGCCAGTACTTGAATGCTAGTGAATTTATAATGCCGGTTAAACGCAGCACGGTATGAATAATTGTTCTTTATTCTTATGGCAAGCTGTTATATTTTATCGGAGTAATTGGCCAGAGACAAGTAACTTTTTTTTGAGTGCCGTACGCTTCTTTAATTTAACTTTGTGTAGTGATACAATCATAATGGTATTTATAAGGCTATGGCGTTAGCAATAACAATAACTTCTACATTCAGATGATTGGCTTTTCCACAACTGAGCTAGACTCTTATTTTAGAGTCTTCATAGATTACAGAGTTAAAGCTGCACATGCAATCTAATTTCAAAATTCGAAGAGTCACATAAAACCTCTTTGGGCTAGACTACTATTTCGACACTATAGTCTTAAAAAAAAACAAACAAGCAGAGACAAAACTCCAGTCAGCCAAAGCAGAATACGAATGGTGAAGCGTCGTGCTGATCAGTAAATTACGGACAGAGGTGAACGCTCGCACCACCCGTTGAACTTGACTCGCGCTTACCTTAACATTGCCTGCGTGCCGTGAAGATATTATATAAGGAAATGATCTAATCATGCGTCCTTTGCCACCGTTTTAGTTGCGGTTTCTTTGGGTTTACTGTACATTCGCCACAAAGTAAGTCCGCCACGGAAAAAATTATGTGTTTTGCCACAGCTCTATTTTCATGAAGTAAATTCGTCATATCGTATTAATTTTGATGAAAGTCTTTTGATTGCGTTCGCATTTCAAATGCGTTTCCTTTTTAAATTTGTTTTTTTTCTTTGTGGGAAAGGAGTTAGATTTATTAAATCTTTTTGGTTTTAGATTCTATTCTGCCGTTATTTAAGGCTAACTCGTTGGTCTAGTTGTCGCAAGCACGACTGCTGAGAAAGAGGTCATGGGTTCGATTCCCGGGTCGGGCAAAGTGTTATTGGGTTTTTCCATCAGTAATTTCTCAGTAGCAGCCACGGAGTCTGATAATGCGCCCGGTTGATGGCGATAGGCTCGCCTCCTATTACATGGGACTTAAATATAACTGGTGAAATGTGGGTTTACTATTAGGTACACCTCTGTCTAACCCTTCGGGGATTGCAGATGTAATGTTTATGTTATGTTATTTAAGGCCTTCGATGTGTGATGCACCAATAATTATTTTTAGTGTAAGTCGTAATTTATTTAAGTATTTTCTTAGAATCCTATAATACATGTTAGTGATTATTTGCAGATATTATTGGTACCCACGTTTATCTCTCGAATTTAATATTTAAATGTGTCATTGAACGTTGACATTAGTTAAAACAACACAAAATGTTGTTATGACTGTAAAGTGTAAGCAATACTTTTCCATTATTATTTTGTTTATCCTACTTATATATAATATTATAAATGTGTTTGTGAGGATGGATGGATGTTTGTTACTCAATCACGTCAAAACGGCTGAACGGAGCTGAATGAAATTTAGAACAGAGATAGATAATAGTTTGAACAGTACATGGGATACTTTTTTTTCACAGTTACTCATCAAAATGTGAACGAAGTCGCGGGCAACACCTAATCAATAAGGAAATTGTAACGCTGCATAAAACTATACCGGTGTACGGTTAGATTACCCCACTTTGATATTTAAGTGCAAAACCCGCTTACAATCAAGCTAGACGCGAACAAAGTCGCAGAACGCTTCCTGTTTACAAAACGTATTACAAAACGTACCCTTCGAATATTCCGCAGCAATCAGTGGTCCAATGCGATTCCAGGGTATGGACCGTGAACCCTGCGCGCACGCACCCGCGTTTGTCCGCCGTCGGATGATCCGAGGCCGATATATAAGCCGTCGGCATGAACACCCGGCACCATTCGCGATTAAACGCCACCGGAGTGAGCTTCCGCAGACAGAGGCCAGTCTGACCGTCAACTGAATTGATACAATTGCTTGCCACCCTTCCGCGATGTCTGTTCTCCGACTGCTCCTGGTCGCCATGCTGTGCTTCGCCGTGACCGTCGAGTGCAAGCCGTTTTTCGACGCAATCTACGATGCTATTAATGGCAACCCGAGAAGATCTTACGGTTACAACGGCTATGGAAACTACGGATACGACGGCTACGGCTATGGAGGCGGCTACCAGCAACCCAACTACGCGTACAAGCCGAGGAATGTTGAGCGCGCCCCCAGACAAGGGAAGACGTACAAGGAGATCTGCAGGGTCCACTTCCCCGACTCCGTAGCAGTGCCGGGCGCCGGGGGCATTGTATGCCCCTACTGAGGGTCAGATCGCGTGTTCTACGCAGTGGAGCGCCTGCTCCGAAGACGTAACATCATGAGGATGGGTTGAACTGGTTCAAAGCACCAACAATTCACAGATGATCTCTACTAGAAAACTTAGAATCACAGCATTTGTTTAATTGCCGTTTTGTTGTTATAGAGTGTGTAGATTCTCTTCATTAGTGTGTGCTCTGATATTTATTTTCATAGCAGTGATTGTACTGACGTCTCGGTTACCGTAATCTGTCTCAAGTTTACGAAGTGCAAGTGTCAAGTGTCTTATTATCATACCCACGATGTTTTCAACGCTAGGTCGACCTGTCCCAAAGTGTGATACGTTACTAGTTAGTCTCATTGTAGTATAGCGTGTGATACGAAGGTTATCATTGCCGTGATGACCTTGTGATAATTCCTCCATTAGTGATTATTATAGCTAGGTACTTTAGTTTCTCTGGACACCGGACGCTTAGAACACGCGATAATAGTTTTAAAAATTGATTTGTAAATACGTGATGTGGCAAAAAATATTGATTGGCTTTTTGTACTTAGATGAAAAAATTGTCTTTTAGATCCAACTGTCTTTGAACTTCCATACTTTTTCAACCAAAGCGTTTCTTTTAATTTTATTTTTAGTACAAGTTAATTTTAAGTATTGTAAATATATTTTAAGATTTAAAATAAATATTTGAACTTATGAATGTGTTTCAAGTCTGTTTCGCGCCTTGTTGTTGTGAATTGGGTCAGTTTCGGGAGTGCGTATCGTTACAATGATTTATCTGGGACACAACTCAATCAACAACCGTCTCTTTGGTTATGTGCCACTTGACAGATCGCTTTTTATTTCCTTAGCCGTGATTATCTGTGCTAATTGCAAAGGTATTTCCTGCAAAGCCTTATTTGTTTGGCGCCTGCACGCACCTTGAGTTTTTTTGAGTAAAAAATATAAATATTTCAGTCTATGTACGAAACTGAGATTTAAAAATAGAAATAGTCGTTTACTAGGTGGTGTCATTGGGCTGTGTATTGAACACATGTGGTGCCGATATTTATCGATATCTGCAATTAATTGTATTGAATGGAAAGTATAGATCTGTTAAGAAATCTCTCAGATTTATTGACTCATCTTATTTATGACTCACACATCACAATTTTAATGAAATAATCAGTCTCTAAATAGGCTCTTTATTCCCCAAAGAAAGGATTAACCTCTTAATATGTGTAAACAAATAGGTCGCCCAAAAAAATGATGATTCTCAAAGGATTCAGTTAATACAGTGTTACTACACTTTTTTTTGTGACTGCCTCGTTCTTCTAGTGGTCGCACTGAGGACGATGGTCCTGGGTTCGATTCCCGAATCGGGCAAATTGTTATTGGGATTCTGTATCAGAAATTTATTAGTACCAGCCACGGAGTCTGGATTTGTGCAATAGGCTCGCCCCTTATTGCATGGGACTTAAACATAACAGGTGAAATGTGGTTGTACTATTAGGTACACCTCTGCCTAACCCTTCAGGAATTACAGGCGTCATGTTATGTTGTTATGCATACTAATTATTAAAAAAATAGATATGTGTATAAAGTAGTATATGTCATCAGCCACATACCGTCAGGTATGTTTAAGTACGGCACGGTTGGCGCAGTGGCACGCGACACGGACACGCGACACGGATGTCGCGGGTTCGATTCCCGCACGGAACAAATATTGGTATGGCCTACAAGTAGTTGTTCCGGGTCTGGCTGTTTGTGTATGTGAGTTTTAATGTTTGTAAACGCACCCACGATACTGGAGAAATTCCTAGTGTGGGCAAAGTTTAAAAAAACTAAATAAATAAGTCCCATGTAATAGGGGGCGAGCTTATTGCCATCATATGGTACTTTTGAATGTAAATAAGGAAGAATAAAATTCAACCCTATTCACTATTATCATTACATTTATGTGCAGTCATAAAGCACAGTCGTAACGAGTCTTTAGTTGTTGGTAAAGTTGCGTTGCGTTCAGTTTTGAACGTTTACGAGCGCAGGCGCAGGTGTACCGCTGACCTAAAATACGAGGGCACTGATTTATATACGAGTTAGTTATTTATAATAGAAGTATTATAGCTTGAACTACTGATTATCGATTTATTATTTACGATGGTATAACTTATTTCTTTTCCGCGAGTAGGTATGTCAATTACAGGATCTAACTTGATACTGGTGATTCACTAGAAACCAATGTCTATTTAAGAATAGGAATACGACATATTTAAGTCTCTTTTCTGACCCGGCCAAGGGGTACTCAGAGGATGTAACATCACGCCTGTAATCCTCGAAGCATTAGGCAGAGGTGTACTTAATAGTACACCCACATTTCGCCATTTATGTTTAAGTCCCATGTAATAGAGGGCGAGCCTATTGCCATCAACCGGGCACAAATCCAGACTCCATGGTGGCTACCGAGAAATTCCTGATGGAAAAACTCAATAACACTTTGCCTGGCCCGGGAATCGAACCCAGGACATTATGCTCAGTAGTCGCGATTGCGACCACTAGACCAACAAGCAGTCAATTTAGTCTTATTGCTGAAAATCTTGAGGTTAAGGTTAAGGGCAGGGCGCCTTGGTCTATGGTTTAGTGACACGCACAAACTGAAAGATAAAAGGTCATAGTTTCAACCTGAGCATGGAGTCCGTTTAAAGTTTGCCAGACGCGCTACGGCAACATGAGCCCAGCCCTCGTAGCATGACCACCGCAGACAAGGATTTCTTTGACGGAAGAATCGACAAAATGACAGATAGTGCAAAGAAATCTGACATTGTGTCGACACAATCTGTCATTTTGTCGATTCTTCCGTCAAAGAAATCCTTGTCTACGGTGGTGATGCTACGGGGGCAGGTCGAACGCTCTCTGATGGGCCTATGAAATATCAGGTGGAACAGCTTCACAGCAGTATACTTAACTGCTTCCTTTCAAGTACACCAGTCGGTTGGTTAGGATATTCTTGGAATCAATACGTTAAGATAGGTTAACAAAATATCACGGCTGTAATTCACAAAGGGCTGGGCTGAAGTGTACCTATAGTACTCACATTCCGCTAGTTATGTATAGTAGTGTAAGTACCATAGGGGTGAGCATTGCCAAAAACTAATTTCTGTAAGTGATGAGGCGCTTAGACTTAAGTTTGCAATTACTAAAATATATTTAGGTTATTATGATACATTATATACGGACTAATAGAACTAAGATAATGATAAAAATAAGACTAAAAGTAAGTATCAATAGTAGTTTGCAATGTACAAGTTATAATGTAACAGTGTACTCATTGTTGACAAGCCTAATAAGTAAGTATCTTGACTCAGCGATCACTGTGCCAATAGTCGCATCAGCCCATGTCTTAATTCCCAAGAGCCTCGATCAATACCTGAGGAGGCTTAGGCAGCTGGATCAAGGGCTTGATTCAGAAAGCATACTCCTGGACACGGCTCGTATTGTTAGGAGGTTTCTCTCTCTGGAGCCCTGCAGCAGCTTGGAACCTGTTCCCGATACCGGTGGGCTACTTTTATTTTTATTTTTGTATATTTTTTTATTAATATTTAAAAATGTAAAGGACTCCGGGTCCTGAGAAATTCCTGAAGGAAAAACAAACACTTTTCCGGAAAGCTCAGCAGTAGCGAACGACCACAAAAAGATAGGTCAGTCAGCTGATAAAAATTGGTCAAATTGTTAGTTGTGTAGCACTTCGCCCGCGACTTCGTCCGCAAACAATGTGATACCTCGGCTAATATGCATGATATAAATATACTTTATAGCCTATAGCACCCACGAATTATGTAGCTTTCTGGTAGTGAAATAATTTTTAGAATTTAATCATTAGTCCCGGAGATTACCCCTACATACAAACTTACAAATAAACAGATTTTACCTCTTTATAACATTATTTTTAGTAGCGAAATATAAATATAGTTTGTTCAGAATAAGTAACTGAATCGATTCCAATAATTTTTAAACCATGTTATATTTTGTCCCAAAAATATTTTTAAGTACCTATCGCAATCATTTAGATACCTACTGCCTAATTATTATTATTAATGAGCTCATGACGACGTTGGAGGGGCGCACGCGGCCGCACTGCGTGGTGACCACATTTTTGTGCGGACAACCAGGTAACAGAACAAGCTTATAACTTTGTGATTTTTCATGATACAGTTTTGAAATTTTGTACTTAGATTCTTTACATAAAAATACTAGACATGTGTTTCAGGTTTCGCTTAAACTAAAACTAATGTAATGTTAGTTTAGATTTTTATCAAAACAAAGTTCATAAAAATTTTAATTTAAAAACTATGCCCCACAAAATCGTGAAAACCGAACTGAAACCGTAAAATGACGTTGATATGGGCCACTGGTCACACTCAGCGGCATGCGCTAATGTGTCACCGGGGTCACGTTGGACTACATATTGTGTGATTGTGTGGCCATTTGTCATGAACTGTGATTTTCTTCTCGTAGCTAAATAATAACAGCCGCTCGGGGTCGATCTTCAGGTTAAGCCCCGCATGCCTGTTGGTCCGTGGATGGGTGACTACCCATTACATACCGAGTCATTCGTGCGTGCCTCGGAAAGCACGCTAAGCCGTTGGTCCCGGTTGTCATTCGTAGATCTGACAGTCGTTACGGGTGGTTAGTGGCCCGAAAGTCTGGGTATTTTATTACTCAGTACTAACTGGGTTGTGGAGGTCATTTAGGAAGTCGCTCCATATAAAATACTGCTATTCATTTGCATACAGTTAGACTGGAAGCCGCCCCCAACATAGTTGGGAAAAGGCTAGGCAGATGATGATGACCCCTAGGAAATTATCGGCATCTTCGACTGACATCATTAAAGACCGTTTACTGATATATTATTCGAGGATGGTACTCTACATCCACTATGACATAACAAAACAAGGAAATCGAATACAAAATTCATTATACTGCGTCCGTCCACGTTCATTGATGCGCAGGAGTTGAGCACCCCCTAAACTTCATAACACCATGTAATAACAACATGGCGACGCATACAAATTGTCCTAAAATATGTTAAAATCATACCTACCGGCCTTGAGAGACGCAAAATGTAGTTTATTGTACTTACCCGTCTATTTTGACTTATAAATATTTACCTGGTGTCTTGAACACTGCGACAGAATTTAATATCGTTTTTGAACTTTTATTGGGTATTATATTATTATTTGTCATCTGATTGTAGGTGTTTAGGCAAGCTGCATAGTTGATCTAATAGACATACAGTTTTAACGGGTTTAAACCTCGTGGCTTTTGACGTGGTATTTGGGACGATATTGACCCAATGACGATCCAGAAAAGACATCTTTGGAGAAGAATGATTAGGAGAGCCGACACCAAATAAAGATGTGATAAGGCCTGAAGAAGAAGGTAATTGGGGCAGTACGGAGTCTGGATGCTTATGATGTGGAAGGCCAGTTATATTATAATAAAAAAGTCTGATATTACGACATAACTGGCATGAAAATGAATCAGAACACAGGTGTGAAAAGGACTATGGTCAGTGTGACGGGGTTTTTCTTCTAAGACATAGATATATAGATACTTAACTACCGTTTTCAGATTTTCCTAGTAGATATTTCCTCAGAGGCCTTGCTTTAGCACCTCCTTTTGCACTGTCTAATGACTAAGAAAATTATAAAAGATATGTATACCAGTATTCTATGGCCATGGGGAATTGCAAAAGTATCTGTATCTCATTTATCTACGGTTTGGAGCGAATGGTGCTGATCCATTAGTCATGTTCGTGAACGGGCGCCGTCAGTGGGACTGGTCATCTCTTAGCTGCCACTATGTTTGAATTGTTGGTTTAAATTTTTAACTATGGACGTTTCTACCGTGCAGGTCCTTCTACATCGTTCTCACATAATAATCTCAACATAATGATGTAACTGCCTAACCCTTCGGGGATTACAGGCATGATGTTGTGTTGAAATAAATGCTTTGAGTTTGAGTTCACCGGGACGCGGGAGTTCACAGGGTTGCCGTACTGTTGGTGAGTGACCAACGTTGGTGAATAATCTCATAAATCGATTGATATGCGTTGTGGCCTTTGCTTCACTTACCGCGCAAGGGTTCAAGACATGTCATCAAACTCACCTTTCTTATTTGGGGCCATATTTTCATTTTCCTTAGGTTTTAGGAGATGGCAAAGGGTTTGACCGTTTGATGGGCTCTTTTAAGCAAGTTTGCTTTTCGACTTCCAATAATAAGCATTTGTGACAAATTTTTAGCTTAACATACCTACTTCCATATCTACTGAACCAGACGGTCTCTTGTATAAAAGGTTCCATTAAAATAGACGGGCAAATTTTAACACAGCGTTCAGTACGTCTAACCAAAGATATCCAAGCAAAAAAACACTATTTTGACCTAAAATTATTGGGCAACCAACATTTTTAGAATATTAGCAGATTTTTTTTTTGTGACATTGTCCTTATTTTGGTGGTCTGAATGATTTCTAAAAGTTTGTCCATCTATTTTAATGGGACCTTATATAGAAAATACCTGTAAGGTTTGTCATCATTGCTTATCACGTATCACATCACAATAATGAACGCCGTTTTCCTCTTTCCACCGTATTTGTCATGAAAAGTCATGGAAATTATGTTTTTTTTCTTAAGTATGGATGGAGTGAGTGATTGACAGTCATTCTGTATTTAGTTAGGTAAAGAACCGCAGCACACGCATTGCTCTCATGCTAGTGAAGGAGGTGGCGGGACGTGAGAGGGAGAGCCTCACGTCCCAGTCACCGCGGGAGACGCCCTGGGCGTCGGGGGTCACGTGGTGGCCCCCGGCCACCGTAGGCGCGGGCCTGTGGACGGCGAGTTATGGGCTAGTCTTATGACGACAGGCGCCTCAAAGAGATGTCAGCAACCGCGTAGGGATCCGCATGGGCCGATGCCTGCCAGGGCTGCGGGACTGTTCGAAAGAGATACCGCGGCCACGCATTGCTTAGAATAATAACCTAATGATTGTGTTCAATGTTAATAAGATAGTTATGGGTAGACATTTGTTGGCAATCGGCTCGCTCCGTATTACATGGGACATAAAACATAACTGGCGAAATGTGGGTGTACCTTTAGGTACACGCCTGCTGAACCCTTCAGGGATTACAGGGGTTATGATATGTTTGTTATATGTTTGTAAATTAATAATATGTACCATTGCATACTTAAAACAGAACAGTAACATAATAAAGAAAAATGAAAAAAAAAAACAAAAAAAAAAAATAATGAAACGATGAAATGATTTGTAATTTTATGAGAAACGGGAAAAAGAAGCTTTAAAATGTGTGTTTTATTAAATAACGAGCTTATGCCTGCGGTTTCGCTCGCGTGGAGTTAGATAATTGTTCCACGGGATCTTACTACCGGGATAAAAAGTCCTATGTTCCCATGTATCCAGGTTGTAAACTGTGTAAAATTTCATCCAAATCCGTTCAGTAGCCATCCTTACTCACAAACATTCGCATTTATAATTTTAGTAGGATTGTTATAAGCGACTCATTTTGTAAAAATATATATAAATGGGAATACTAACTAAACTTTTAAGGCCCAGAAACGGTGTATCAGATCTATGTCAAACCTTAGAAGCACAGACAGCTGTGAACCTGTGTTTCGGTCTCTGAAGTTACTGACTTTTCCATGTTTGTACATACTGGAGGTGGCAATTTTTGTAAAAACAAATCTACATCTGTTTCCGTCACTAGCCAATATCAGAACACGCAACGGTCCCTTGAGATCTCAATACAAGAACTTGCTACATTCGGGAAATTACAAAACAGCACTGTTAAGAAAAATTATTATGACAATGGGACCTGTCGTTTATAATAAAATACCTCATGGTTTTAAGGATTACTCTATAAACATTTTTAAATCTAAGGTAACTTCACTACTTTTAGGCAAATGTTATTACTCAGTGAAAGACTTTCTAAATGATACGAATTTATCCAGATTATGATTGTTAACTGCAAATTTGACCATGTAAGACTTATGTACCCGCCTATAATATTATTAATTGACTTCACTTTAATTTCTATTTTGTTTTGTTGACATTATTTTGTTTGTATATTAGACTATAATGTTATTAATTGACTTCACTTTAATTTATATTTTGTTTTGTTGACATTATTTTGCTTGTATTAATATTTTAACTTATGTAATAATTTGCACGCCGTAAGGTGGACTGTAGCCGTTCTCATTAATTTATGTACAACACCTAACTTGTACCTACTTTCAGAGCAAATTAAAATTCTGATTCTAAATTTATAAAACCATTAAATATTACACTTTAATTCTTATCTTTCCATTAATTTATTCAAAAGAATATAAACAATCCCTCAGACTACGTACACTAATTATAAAATAAGACAATAGTGTCTATATAACCCACTGTTAATTTGGAGCAGGTTACAATATTTTACAAGTAGCCGAACAATAAATGCAGTGATGACCAGGTGTCATTAAGCATTGATCACATCATGAATATTAATAGAGTACTCGTAGCTCGCACATACACACTTACATATAATATTAATCAACAATATACAATTATAATTAAAGGTATATGACTATATACCTTTAATTATAATTGTATATTGTTTTATTGTATAATTATTGTACATTGCGCAATAGACTTCTTGCGCACATTCTTGGAATATTAAATTCTCGTTACGGAAACCATTGTTTCATTTTCAAAACAATAGACAAATTATAAATTATTTATATTTTATTCCCAGAGTATATCTATGATTTAGGATTTTCACATTTAAGTCAGCCGTTCGATATTTAAAAAAAAAGCAAAATATTGTTTTAACAAAGAATTGGTTAGGTAGTAAGAAATATTATAATAAACATTAGATAACGCCGGCATTGCCTAAATGGGCGGGCAGGGTGATAAGGAACATCTACATTTGTATTTTTTTTCAGTTTTGCGTAAAGCCCTTATAGGATTCAATTGTTTTTAACAAAATATTATATCTAGTTTTATTAAAAACTAGCTGTGCCCGCGGCTTCGCTCACGTGAGCGCACATTCTTTTGTCATTCTCAAAGTTTATGACCGTAAGCAAAATATAGATGCAACTCATGATCTATCCTAGGCCCCAACGGTTAATAACCTTAACAATTTAAAAAATAATCTTTCAGCTCTGAGAGCTCAATCAACCGATGGAAAAAATGTGATGGACACAAACGATGGAAACAAAATTGAGAATTTGCAAAAACAATTGCAATGCAATGCAAAACATGCAATTGAAAAATACTGCAAACGCTTGAATTTAATGTATTTAGCAATAGAACCAGAAAGACTATGCGCTTCGAGAATCTTCATGTTTTCGAATTAACACGAACATCGCTATAAAGCTTCTAAGTTTGGTTTTTCAAGGCATTGTAGTGCATTCATTCCGCACTTTTAGGATTTTAGTCGTATAATTGTAATATTCTAACAAAGGTGATACATAAGGGACCACCCATAAATTACGTCATACGAATTTTATGATTTTTTCACCGGATGGAGGGGTCAAAAAATCCGTCCTTATCAGAAGGTCAATTTTTGTGAGACTCCGGCCTCCCAAGTGTGACGTCACATATTTTGCAATATTACACGCTGCCCGCCGATAGAGTTGGAAATATTTCTTTAATAAGTTTTTCGTTAATAGTTCAAATTTCGTGTTTTAAAACTTAGCAATATTAGTTTTTTAAATGTGACGTCACCAAATTTAGGACCCCTTCCACCCATTGTCACACAATGTCACACTTTGTTGTCACCCCCCACCTCTTTAACATATGACGTAATTAAATAATGTCATAAATTTTATGGCTGGCCCCTAATAGACACGCACTTCCATGGTAGCAGCAGCTAACTGTGACTTCCTGGAGTATCTAAAGTGTACCTACACCTGGGATTTAGAGGACTTACTGTCAAAATCTCTACTGAAACCGCGATTAACGTAGCCACCTGGGTGCTAATAATGTGATAAATCATCGATACAAAAGAAGAAGAAGAACATGGGAATTATATTAGATCTCATATTTCCGAAGATAGACCATGATTGCTGAAGCGGATACTTTTCCAAGGACTCTGATGAACGGGCAAAAAAAAAGTTGAAGCGTAGACGCAAGTATTACGCAGATCGATGTAACAAAAAATACGGAATCCTGAAAGTCCTGTTTTAATATTCAAACGAAACTATTTTATTTAGTTTGTGTGCGGGCAACATTGGATAAAGGTGCTCTGGTTGAATTTGACAACGTCATTGTCTTATTTTGGTATTGTCCCCATAAAGTTTTTTATTTTGTGGGATATTGTTTATCTACCTATTATCTAAGAACTAATCTTATTTAATACATCATTTCACTGGTCACCATTAAATATAGTAAAATCCAAATAATAGTAATTTTATTATTTAAATAAACTTCAGGTTGAGTTGCTGTAAATTGCTGCAAATAAAATGATATATCTAAGCCGGAGAGGTGATCTGTACCTCAGGACCTTCCTACTTCAGACACCTTTCTCTATTTAAGATTGTGCATATACCAGTGCCTGTTACTTCTGATGTTGAATTAAATAAAGATTTATGATTATGATTAATTTTTTAATACCTATCTACCGACGCCTAATATATAATAATAGCTTTCTCGTATTGCTATTTTTTTATTATTTAATTGCCTCGGAAACGAAAATTGAAAATATTTTTTTAATTTAATTTAATAATGTTATATTCTCAGCCTTTCCATCATGTCCTACTTTTTACATAAAATGAATGGTCACCTTATTAGAAATAGATTAAATTAGCGTTAACTTCTCTTTTGGTGGCAATTTTTTAATGCAAGTAAGAATTGCAGTTGTACACACGGCGGCACATGAAGCTGTAAATTTCCAGCATAAATTGACCTCGCTTTGTATAGATTTCTATACAATGAGAGATCCGCATAAACTGGTTTTTTAAAGCTTGACTGGCCGTCGCGTGCGTACGTAGTACTTTTTACTTCCGTGCAAAGAGTAAAGACAAAAGGAAAAATAAAACAAAATTAGTTTTCAGCCATTCCGAGTGACTACACTACGATTAAAACCTATTTACGTAAATTATTTTTATCATAGAAATCGCGTATGAGATTACTAACAAAATTTTAAAAGTTAATATCTTTTGCGTCTGTTGGTCGATTTTGATGAAATAAACGCTAAATAATACCCACAACAATGCTTCTTATTTTGTAATATTTAGATTTTGAATACAATGAGGGGTTTTTACGTGATGCGCGCACAAACGAACAGACAAACCGACAAACCGACAAACCGACAAACAGACAAAAATTTTAAAAAAGATATTTTTACTTTCTATTACTTATTTCTCGCACTTTCCAGTGACTTTTTTGCAAAAATCTGTAATGTACAGACACGGAAAGTCTACGATTTTATTATATGTATATATATATATATAGAGGAGACCAAAGATTACGCATACGTGTATACATACTCTATACAACATTATTTTTAGTATATGCGAAACCTGAATATAGTTTGTTCAGAATAAGTAACTGAATTGTTTCCAATCATTTTTAAACCATGTTATGTTTTGTCCCAAAAATATTTAAAAAAAAGCTACAAGTTAGACACCGAGCAATATCAAGTACCTATCACAATCATTAAGGTACCTACTGCCAAATTTATATTATCAATGAGCTCAAGACAACGCTGGAGGCGCGCGCGCGGCTGCACCGCGTGGTGACCACGTTTTTTTGCGGACAACCAGGTAATAGAACAAGCTTGTAATTTTGTGATTTTTCATGACACAGTTTTAAAATTTTGTACATAGATTCTTTACATAAAAATACTAGACACGTGTTTCAGGTTTCGCATATATTAACTAATGTTGTATTCATTAAAATAGCATATTATAATAACGACCTTTTTAAAATGAATCGCGGCTATTGAAATCCTAAAATTAATGTTATCTGCCTGTCCACAAATTTTAATTGTGCATCTTGTATTGCATTGAAAGTGCTAATTGTCTCGAATTATGTGTTTCTTTTTTAAAACAATGGTCGACTTTCATATTTATCTTTTTCTCACAGTTTGGAAAGCGAAAAGTTCTAGATTCAGACAATTACCTTTCAACTGTATGCCAAAATAGGTACCTAAATTATTTTTTTAAAGAAGAAGCAAATTTGATTGAACTTTTTAAATGTTATACAACACATGTACGAAGATTTTTGTCTACGGAATGACTGATTTTATCACTTAAAGTAGTTTTAAATACGTAGGTAAGTATGTCGGCTTTTTGTGGATGATGTTTTCCGTAACTAGTCTTATACAGGGTGTAAACTGACCCTTTACGAACCCGTCAACATGTACATTAAACTAAGTAACTTAACGCAAAAAATATTGCTGGGAAACTACTTTTTTTTGGGGTGAAACATCACGTTTTACGGTAGGACTCAATGTAACGCACTCAAAACATTGTGCTGATGTATGCATTGATTAGTAAACAGATCAAGGAGGTATTTAGTGTAAAGTTATAACCTTAAACACTAGTGTTTAAAAAAATCTTGAAAAAGTTGGAACTTTGACCCCCAATATCTCCGTAACTAGAAGGTTCCCAGGTATGGTCTAGAACAAAAAAAATATCACAACGACGAAAATTAAATTCACGTGAACTATGCGCTTATGTCTTGTAGGTACTCTTAGCTTACGTAACTAAGTTCATAATAACAAGTTACCATAATCAAGAATATTCTATTCTGTAACTTATTTGTGAAAAGATTGATTGCGGTTACTCCATCTATCTGCCTAGCTTTTTTCCAAGTATGTGGAGATCGGCTTCCGACTTCACCGGATACAGCTGTATACCAGTATTTCACACAATACATAACCCAATTAGTACTTGGTAATGCGATCACCGTGGTAAGATTGGTTGTCAGACATGATGATTTGAAGTTGATTGATTGCGGTTACTTTAGAGGATATAATATTGAAGTTTTTACAAAATAAAAAATTGTTTGCTAAAGATAAAATTGAGAATTCTTTAAATGATAATGTCCTAGCTGGACTTGAGTATAAGTAAGTATTAAAATAACTCGATCTAATAAATTGTAATTGAGGTACTACAAAAGTACAAACAGTCTCAGGGAAATTTCCAAAGAAGTAGACGTAGGACCCTATATAAGTAACTAGCTCTTGCCCACGACTTCGTTCGCAAAATTGACCAAGTTTCATACAAATTTTCAACCCTCGTTTTAACCCCTTAGGGGATGAATTTTCAAAAATCCCTTCTTAGTGGACACTTATGTCATTTAAGGATTTTTTTTTGCAAAATTTCATGTCCAGACCCAGCGGTTTCAGCTGTGCGTTGATCGATCAGTCCGTGAACCTGTCAGCCAATTAGTTTCTTACTTTATATATATATACTTATATATATATATACAGATAGCTACTAGGACATAAGTAAGTGATATCTACCTTGAAATCTTCGTTTCATAATGAAACCAAGTGTACTACAGTCAAACTTAATGGAATGCCCTTTCTAAAAATATTCTAGTTTATTTATAGACAAGACTATCGATAAATCTATTAATAGATTGTATTTATTTAATCTTGCGCTGTTAGGTAACTGTATCTGTTTGACCTGCTTGGAGCTTGCTGGCATAGTGGTCTGCAAGCGCAAATAATGAGCATAAGGTCCCGGGTTCGATTCCCAAGTCGGGCAAAGTGTTAGCAGCCATGGTGTCTGGATTTGTGCCCAGTTGATTCCAATTACATGGTACTTAAACATAACTGGCGAAATGTGGGTGTGGGTGGTAGGTAGGTACACCTCTGCCTAACCGTTCGGGTATTACAGGCGTGATGTTATGTTACGTTATGTCTTACTATAATATATATAGCGACCTGTAGTTCTGAGCTTTTCTATGCAACTTTTGAACTACTAATCTAACTTTTTTAATGCTTGCTATGCACTGCGGAGTATGAACGACGGATAAGAGCATACCAGAGCGTAACCTAATGTTTTAATTTAAGACTTTCATACAGCTTAAATCTAACTTGAAAGTTGTACACACAACAATAACTAAAACTTTTGCTGTAACATGTAGTGTGCTTTAGAGTATATAAAGAAAAACGCCTCAATGGCGTATGCTCGATGTTTTAGTGACCATTGGGAAATTGTGACTGCAATCCGCACTCTTGGAGCGTTGAATAACACCACTTTCACCCAGCACCGTTAAAAACTTTTCAAGATATTTGCTTTTAAAAACGCAAATCTGCTACCGGACACCCTGTATTTAGCAGAGAAAGTATAGCAATCCATAGTAATTTACTGTATCAATAGAACTTATCGATACCCCAGTCCCCTACTAACACACAAGACCAGTTCAAAATGCTTGCGGCCCATGTAACGTTAATACACAGGCCTCAAGAACCGGCCCGAGAAAACTTCGAGAACCGCTGTTTTCGAGCAAAGGGGCCCGAAATAGCCTGAAACAGTTTCAGAAGATAAGAACATGTTCGACAGCCGGCTCTAGTTCGACGTAGATCTTTGTCGTACTTTGTTGTTTTCATTACTTGCCCACTTTAAGCAAAGTGTTCGAGATGGATCTTTATAGAGCTGTTGAATCCCCTGAATTAGAAAAAAAAAAAAAAAAAAATTTTTCAACAAGCTACTACAATCTGTCAAATTTCTCTAATAGATTTTCAACTTTATCGCTAAAGCTAGGTTTAAGGTTGATTGGGAAAAATTTACAGTTTCGGGTAGCTTGTTGTGCTGGCATCTATACATGCGTACATAATAAGCACAGCTTTTTGCCATGCTACTATCCATTCATACTCGTTTTTCTGGTTATTTCCTTACTATTAGGTCTTGTACACATATTTACTTACTGTGCACTAAGTATTATGTATTTTATATTAAAATTTATGACTAGAATTTCAAAGTGCCGTCATCCTTATTTTTACATATCCTCTTAAAAATATTGATGCAATTAAACACTTCTTGTTAGTTGACATTGATTATATATAAATAATAACTAACTTCGTTTTAATATACGAGGTCAATAAATTAATTCTCATTTTCTTATCATTTCAAGTCCACACAATGATGATGCATTGAGTAATTACTCATTATTATTTAAATTGGAATTAATAGTGTTAAATACGTAAACACTTGCGATAGCATATTGTTTATCCCTGAATACTAAACAAAAATGGCAATAATTATACTGCACACAGGATAATTATTGCCATTTTTGTTTAGTATTCTGATAGACATATCAGAAGCGTGGCCATACTCAAGGATGTGGTACATACCATCAAACTGGAAATGGAAAAAGTAGTTCACATAACATGCCTACACTGTAATCCCCGAAGGGTTAGACAGAGGTTTACCTAATAGTATATATCCACATTTCGCCAGTTATGTTTAAGTCCCATGTAATAGGGGGCGAGCCTATTGCCATCAACCGGGCCCAAATCCAGACCCTGTGGCTGCTACTGGCAAATTCCTGATGAAAAAATCCAATAACACTTTGCCCGACCTGGGAATCGAACGCAGGACCTCATGTTTAGCAGTCGTGCTTGCGACCACTAGACCAACGAGGCAGTCCACTACCTTAAATATCACCAAACCAAACATATAGAGCCATGTTGTAAATAAAAATGCGAAGATCAGTCATAGGACTAATGGGTAACCGTATCTTCATTTAATAATGTATCAGTGTACCGTCTGCCGTATACTTCAATGTCCCTCTCACCGCACTGACTTCATTAACCGATCATTCTTTGTCCAGTCTATTTCTCTGTGGAATGCGCTTCCTCAAGAAATCAGGATGGCAACCAATCGCTTATCTTTTAAAATTAAAGTTCGCGAGTACATTCGGAAGAAGCTGGCAGTTTCGTCACAACGGTAATGTTTTCCCCATTGTTTGTGTTTTTATTTTAGTATATTAGTAAAAATGTCTATTTACATTAATCTAAATTTTGATATATATTTATGGTATTTGATATATATTTGTAGTATTTTATATATCCTTGTAGCTAATCTTAGTATTAATTAAAATTATTTTCAGATTTACACCTACCACTGCTTGTCTCTGCATCACCCAAAGGTTAACTGGTAGAAAATGCCTATGGCATTAAGTCCGCCACTGTACTTTTGTGCTTGAAGTGTTAAATAAATAAATAATAAATTAATTTATTTTTTCCTTTCCTACGGAAGTAATAAATGTAAGATGAGACGAGTCAAAAATAGCAAGCCTGAACCCGGAACGGATCTATAAATAGGAGCAGTGGTCACCGAGGACGCCCGCTTTACACATACTTTGGGTAAGTGTATTGACCTCTTGTAACTCCGGATTGTCGAGTATCGTGTAATTCCATCTTTACATGAATTGGTTCCGTCGATCGGTGCTTTTTATCGGCATCATAATATCTTGGTAAAATAATAAAACTTTGGAAAGATCCAATGTTTTGACTAACAGGGGGCCTAAAATGGCCCCAAAGTGACAATCCATAATATTAACTGTATCCGTGAGAATTTTAACATGATTCTTCTTATAATGCTAAAGCGGCCATTTTAGCCTCCCAGAAGTAAATGTAGTTTCATAAAAAACGGATTCTTTATACAATTTTTTTTTTAGTAAATCCACTAACATCGATGCGGAAGAAGACTATTGTTAGAATAATAATATATTTTTCCAACGTTTCTTAAAGACGAAGTAAAAACGATTTATTATATTGTTTAAATAAAAAATGAGTGGCTTACTCCGAATGTAAAGCAAATGGCAGAAATAATAAATCTCGTCTAAATAGCAAGTTTCAAATCGTGACATGAATGTGAAGTCTATTTTTTATGATTCTACAAGTTTTAGGTTTATCCCCGATGTTCTTTCAGATGGTATAATATTTGCAAAATAAGTATTTAAACCAGGGTCAACCACGCTTAAGTACTTCTATCAAAAAGTCTCTGTTATCAATCATGAACGTGGTGGGGCTTACAGTAAACAAACGCTACATAAAAAATATAAATAAATTGAATATTCTATTTTTCTACAAAAATGGAATTGTATATAATTGAAATGGTATCATCATCTCTATATAACACCTAACGGTAAAAGTGACATATCGTATCGATTTATAAAGGGTCAGCTTCATCAATCAAAGTACTGGACTTACTTAGCTATCTGTAGGCTCAGCAGCTTGACGGGTACACTAACTTAGTTGGGGACAAGGTTCGATTATATTTTACTATTTAATATCTATTGTTGCGAGTTGTTTTGAAAAGTTAAGGCGTACCTGCGTAAATACTTACTGTTCTTTGTGTTTTTTGGGAGTTGTCAAAATTAATTCTCATTCTGGTGAATGGTACAAAAGACTTGAGCTTTAATTTTTTCTTCACTCGAGAAAATGTACATTTTGAAGCAGTGACAAATGTGTCATATGCTCACACGTATCAAACGATATACCTAACGAAACATTTTATTTAGTTATGAAAACACGGAACATGATTTTGATATCAGTCATATGAAAGCAAAAATGAGGATTTTAAACAGAACGTTGTGTCTGGCCGTTTACGCGATAGGTACTTCAAAAAGAAAAGAAAAATAATTGATATACAACAAACTCAAACAGGTTGCCCCACACTGTGAAAACTTCTTAACTCCATGGATGTTTCGCAACCCAACTTTAACAGAACTTACCTCAACTAGTTACACACTGATATCCCAGGAAAACTATGCACTTCGGCAAACATCGCGTATCTTATGAAATACGACAAAGCGATGATGACACACAGTTCTGGAGTGGCGACCGCTAACCGGAAGACGTTGCGTTGGAAGGCCTCCCACTAGGTGGAACGATGACCTGGTGAAGGATGCGGGGAGCTGCTGGATGAGAGTCGCACGGGACCGGTTTATGTGTGCCGGGAGTGGATATCCATCGGCTGAAATGATGATGATGATAACAAATAATATCGAAATGTGACCACCATGAAAGTAGTTAACTGTTTTGTATTATTGTGGTTAGAAAATCATATATAAACAACTCTATGCACCTAAAAAAAACAAATCTTTTTTTAAAAAATGATGACGAGGTAGGACCGGAGTAGGATGGAAAGCGAGGTCGTGCAAAACTAGCAGTAGGAGGAAAGTAGATAGCTACTAGTAGTTTCGTGTCCGTCAGGAATTACTACTAATTGTGGCGCGACGTTCGTGTTAATTCGGCAACAGGAACATTACCGAAGCGCATACCATTGCTTGCTTAACTGTACCTACGTATTTGTAATTCCAATGTTGCACTTTAAAAAATATTTCCGCACATGCTTGCAACACTTAGCACTTGTAAGACGTGTTTAAAACTAGGCTTTTTGTGCGAGATCAGATAAAAATAAAACCAGCTGTAATTAAGAACATGGGATTAATTGCTGGTATAATAAGGATTCATTTTTTCTCGTAACTTGAAAAGGCTGGTTTATGTGGACTAGTGGAGCAAAGATTGCCGAGATTACCGTTTTAAAACAGAGAGGAGCTCGTGGCTAAATAATAACAGCCGCTCGGATTAATCTTCAGGTTAAGCTGCGCTTGCCTAGGTTGATCTGTGGATAGGTGACCACCCATTACTTACCAAGTTTCCTCAATGCCCCAGAAAGCCCGCTAAGCCGTTGGTCCCGGCTGACAATTGTAGATCTTTGACAGTCGTTACAGGTAGTCAGTGGCCCGAAAAACTGACAACCAGTCTTACCAAGGGTTATTGTATTACCCAGTACTACCTGGGTTGTGGAGGTCAGATAGGCAGTCGCTCCATGTAATACTGGTATACAGCTGTATTTGGTTTGACTAGAAGCCGACCCCAACATAGTTGGGAAAAGGCTAAGCAGATGATGATGACCGTTCTAAAACAGAATTATTTATCTACCTTCGTGCCTGTCATTAGCTCTGTTTATTAGAGTGCCTAAGTTTGTTGTACGATTAAATTCAGTGCGAAATAATTACACAATCTCGTTTAACACACATTATTAGCAACACGCATAATACTTAGATGATTGTTATTCACACGTTTCAGATCAAGGGTCAAGTTAATCACTATTATATTGATTTCTCAAAACTAACCATCTACATAATGTAGCTCGATTTCCAAAGACTTTAACTGTCTTGAAAAATTGTGTTCGTGTGGTCCATAATAGCCATCATTTATTTATTTTCTTAATGCAAACATCTAGATATTTAATCAAATAAATCAATGGTTGTTTCACAATGACAGGAACATTATTGAGAGTATAATGCCATTAATGAGAATTTTCTGAACGGGATCACCATCGAAATTGTGAAAAAAATCAGTTGTCCCATACAAAACTTCAATTCTTACTCGACCCAAATGTATGGGACGGCTGATTTTTTTTTCTCGATTTCCCTCGACCACCCTGAGATATTCACACCAATCTGGTACACGTTTAATAGCCTGTATAAAGGTACTCACCAAACGAAACACGACCAAATAACCAAGGCCATGAAACATAACTGTCTACGTAGAAATTAATAATCCCGCAGCGATGTCCTGATTAGTCCCGGAGTGCGGGATTAGCTCCGAGTCCCGCTGCATGAGGATTTACATCACATTTGTTTATTAGCCGCTTCACACTGCAGCCTTGCTTTAGAAGAGGATTTTGTACTGAAAATTTTGACGTATTTTCATGATTTTCAGAGCTGGGATTTTCTTTGAATTTCAGATTTACTGGTCATTTAAGCTTGTGGTTTCAGGGTTTTAATTAACGTTGAGTAGATAGAAGTCTTGCTATGGCGATTGAAGTTTAATATTTTTTGGTAGACTTTGGTCTAAAAACGTTTTTAAATCTCAAACTTTTTTTAAAACTTTGTCTGTGTTTAAAAAAAAACAATATAAGCACTGTGAACCCAGGATTCGCATGGTGGCTGGTGGCTCATTTAACTAAAGCAGATATAAGTTAAAAAAACACAGAAAAGTAAAATATTAATGTCTTCTGATCACTCGTTTCTGGTTCATCCAACATTTTTATACCTATCCCTTTTCAGATAAATATTTTTACATTTTGACTGCCTCGTTGGTCTAGTAGTTGGTCTAGTCTAGCAAGCGTAACTGCTGAGCATAGAGGTCCTGGATTCGATTCCCAGGTCGGCCAAAGTGTTATTGGCTTTTTCCATCAGGAATTTCTCAGTAGCAGCCACGGAGTCTGGATTTGGGCCCAATTGATTGCAATAGGCTCACCCCCTATTACATGGTATTGTTGGCATGATCCGGGCACAAATCCTGACTTCAAAAATTCCTGATGGGAAAACGCAATTTTTATAATCGAACCCAGGGCTTCATGGTCAACAGTAGTGCTTGAGCCCACAAGTGGAAATGTTAAAATTTGTCATTCAGAATTGCTGCATTAGCGATTTAGTTCGATTAAGTACAACTCATCACCTATTTAAATGTCATTAACAAATAATTAATATATTCAAATCGGCAGCAGAAGCGATAGCAGGCCAGAATTCATTATCAAAATCTAATAGTTAACGAATTATGCAGCTAAATCATTATTTATAATAATTATTACATTATTTAAATAATGCATTTTGTTGCTAAGCTGTTGGAATAAATAAATATTACATATATTTCTTTTTTATAGATAATTATACAGACGGATACTTACAGTATAGCAGATGTACAGTGAGCGATAGCAATTAGCTGACCCACCTTTGCATAAATGGTTGAGATTTTTTAGAATACGAATCGATATCATTTTATAATTCTTTTACATTTTACTTACTTTGCTCAAATAAATAAACTAAAAAAAAGTTATAAAATTCTATGATTCGTATTCTAAAAAATCTCAACCATATACAAAGGGGAGTCAGCTAATTGCTATCACTCACTGTACACTAACAATGGCAATGCCTTTCATTTTGACAGTTCAACAACATTAATTGCGTTACTTACGTTACTTGTTGAACAGATGATTTATTCGGCCCAATGAAGCAATCGATGCAAGATTGTCACGCATTTGGGCCGAATAGAATTTTGGGTCATCCTATTTGACATTCCTGAAAATCAAAGCCGAAATATATCCTGGAAAGCTTCAACCCGAAATAGTTGGTGAATGAAGTTATTTGGGTAAGCGCTATTTGGAGGCACTGATTGATATAATGCCGCAACAGTCAAAATTGTGTAAAATAATCAAAGTATGGAATTTTTGTATGATCAGTGTTGACATAACGATCCCGCATAACGAGAACCTCGTGAAAGCCGAGAAAGATAAGCAAATCAAGTATTATGACTTGGCTCGCAAGGTTGTCGACATGTGGGATGTAAACTCAACGATCATTTTACCGATTGTCGTTTCGGTTAGTGGGTTAATTGCCAAGAGCCTCGACCAATACCTGAGGAGGCTCTCGTTTGACAGCTGGATCAAGGGCTTGATTCATAAATCCAGGATATCATGCTCAGCAGTCGCACTTGCTAAGTACAATCCAATGTCAAAAATCCACCGTGAAATTATTTATAACCAAATAATGAGGCTGCCTACCTACAAAGTAGTGCTTATTAATTATAATATGTCCTACCTAATTAGAAGCCGGCTTAGAAATTAATGATCTGCTAAGGTATTTGAATGTTCTGAAACACGCGTAAATAGATTCGTGTAATGATAGACGGTTGACAATGAAGAGGAATCGGTAAATTAGAGGGAATACGTACGTTATTATAAATACCTAGCGTAATTACCTGCTTGAAAGCGCCTACGCGAACTGTTTGAGCAGTATGTCGTGGAACGGGGAGTTGCTACAATTTAAGTATACGTACGTTAGTTCCCCATATTTCCAAAAGTGGCTAAATAATAGCAGCCGCTCGGGACGATTTTAAGGTTAAGCTGCGCTTGCCTAGTTTGGTCCGAGGATGGGTGACCGCCCAATACATACCGAGTTTCGTCCGTACCTCGGAAGACACGTTAAGCCTTTGGTCCTGGCTGTCATTTGTATCTTTGACAGTCGTTACAGGTACAAAGTCAGTAGCCCGAAAGTCTGACAACCAGTCTTACCAAGAGGTATCTCATTACCCAGTACGAATTGGGTTGTGGAGGTCAGATATGCAGTCGCTCCATGTAAAATACTGGTATTTAGCTGCATTCTGTTAGACTGGAAGCCGACCCCAATATAGTTGGGAAAAGGCTAGGCAGATGATGATGATGATGATTTCTCGAAGAGTTTTTAACAAGAAGATAAACTGTCCCAGAGAAAAACTAAAATAATAAATTTTAGTGTAGTGTGTAGGTAGGTACTCGCTCATAAAAATACAGCTGTCATGAAACGTACAAAATCTGTGTCACTTGTGACCCTTCTATTTTGTTCAAAATTGCTAACATATGTTTTAATACATTCTCCATGTATTTTGATAGAACTCAAGAAAAGTTAATTATTAACTAAATAACGCCATTTTTTAAGTTTATTTTTAAGTTAGTTAGTTAATATAGGTTATTTTAATTTATTAATGTATATAATATTTACTATGAATAAAGGAATATTATAACTAAAGTTATGTAAGTAAATCATTGGAATAACATACCTGCATAGTTTTTTTCGATTGACTATTCATTCATGGTGCCCTATTACATGGCACTTCATGGCTGATGAAATGAGGGTGTATTACAGTTACACCTCTGCCTAATCCATCGGAGATAACAGGCAAGACTTTTTATAACACTAGTGACATGCCCTTGCTTCGCACCGCCACCTATCGGGTCCAAAACTATATCTAATGTAGCCTAAATTTTAAGTTAAAAGCATCTAGTAGTAGAGCGGTGAAAACTGCGTTCAAATCCATACAGTAGTTTTTGCGTGATGCACGTACAAACACAGACAGAAATACAGACAAAAATTCTAAAAACTATTGTTTTGGCTCTTGTTGCTCTAATAAAGAACCCTCATTTTTTTTTTCAATATCTTCAATGTACAGGATCGGAATGTTACAGTTTTATTGTATGTATAAAAGTTTGACAGCCGATTTTGTATCGTACACAAAGCTAATAAATATCTAATTACCCGTTTACAAACTGTGTACATAGGTACCTACTTCCTGAAAGGTTTCAGTTGCAATTAATTAACAACGATAAATTCTTGGGCCAATATTTGTTTTCAGTACAAGACGAGGGTACATTTTATCACAGACGGTGACTGGAGGAAACGTGGGCTCCTTGAAATTCTTACCCTTTTTACTGCTTGACATCTTCGAGGCGAGAGCTGTCTGGAACTTTGTTGTATTGGTCCAGGTACTTTAATGATATATTTTGGTACCTAAGGTATCTTACAACTCCTTTTTTATAGGTGTATTGTTTTAGCATAAAGTTCAATAGTGACTTTAGATTTTTATTTATTTATTATTATTAACTTACACACACTATCTTTACAGGATGACCCTAATACAATAGTGGTTTGATCCCATTACATATCTAATTGTAATTAAAAACCAAATAAAATCAACTTACTGCTAATACTTAAAAATCTAACAACAGAAATCTTAACACAGAATATTAATATTAAAATATCAATCAATCAACAACACTCTTGCGAATTCACTCAGATTGCACGAAAATATGTCAATTCTCTCATGAACTTCGTTTAGTACACAGATGAATTGATTCCTTTAGTTTTTTCGTGGTATATGATAATAATCATGTCGAGATATTGTATTTTTTTAGTATGCACGATTAGAAGTCGTTTCTAATGAAAACTAGAACAAAAAAGTATTCAACATTAAAAAGAAACGAATGTCTTAATGTGAACAGCACTAAGAAAATTTACAGACGCATGCATTCGTTTTCTTACGTATTTTAAAGGGTATCCAGAGATATTGATATCCAAGATTTTATGGAGAGGCTATCTTCAGAAGAAATGTCATTAAAAAACTGTGATGATCCCATGTCTCAGTAACGTTTTTGAACAAAATGATATAATTTGAAAGGTTGACGCGTCACACTTGTACAGACACTTACCAGTTAGTTATTGCTAGTAGATACAATGTACGTATGTGTGTGCGTGTATGTGTGTGTTGTGCTTTGTCCCGTCTATCTTAAGTCATCATCTTCCTGCCCTTGTCTTTCACACCTTTTTCTTTCATATCATTCCTCACACAATCCTTCCATGGTTTCCTTAGACTTCCTCTCCCTCTCCATCCATTAACATTTATATTCATCACTCTTTTAGTCACATGCGATTCGTCCCTCCTCATCACATGTCCATACCAAGACAGTCGATTCCCTTTCAACTTTTCTGTAACTGGCGCAACTTTCAAACTTCCTCTAATATACTCATTCCTTATTTTATCCATACTTGTCACACCACGCATCCACCTCTACATTCTCATTCTCAGCTACATGCAATCTTTTTTCATCCATCTTCTTCAGAGCCCAGCATTCCGATCCATACAGTACGACAGGTCTAATCACGAACCTGTATATTTTCCCCTTTAACTTGAGGGGCATCCGTGGGTCCCGTCTATCTTAAGTATAACTACTGAAATGTCTTTGAGGGTATCCAATTAACACAGGAATCTATACCAATCCCTATCACTCGATCAGTTCCATTAACGACCAACCATTGGCACAAAAGATAACATATAACGAATAGTTAACCAACACAATATACGCCATTTTATTGTTCAATTACATTCGCTTTCTGCATGATAGATTTAATCGGAAACGATAATACACACCCAACGGAACCATTGCCGTTTGACATAAATCTTATGATATTATTAAAGGTAAATATTGGTATTCCGGGTATGAAAATCAGTGTAAGTGAGATGGGGTATCGCTGGCGTGTACTATGGACTGTTAATATAAAACCTTAATCAAATAAAGTTGGTAGGGATTAAGTATTAAGAAGAGGGTGTAAAGTTCTTCATTCCCCATAGAAAAAAGATGATCTTCCGACCAGACGAGTGTTGTGTCTGATGGGCTATTGCCCGACAGTTGTTGTCGAGTTGTTCTATATATATGTCTTGCGTCACGGATCAGAATTTCGATGTTAGTTCTTCATTTGTGTCATAGATGGCGCTGTTGTATTTTTTGTGTATGTTGCTGTAGTACTTTTTGTAATGCCGTTACAAGGTTTTATTATAATCATTTATCATTATTTCAGCCGTAACACACCCATGGACATAAGACTCCCATCAAGCATCTCCACTTCGACCGGTCCTGAGGTTCACGCTTCTAGCTGATTCCCGCGGCGTTTACATAAGTCCACCTTATCAGGATCAGATTATTGTTTACCCACTGCAGAAATTAGAAAGAATAAAAGAAAGAAATAAATAAAAAGTATTTATTAGACTCACACAGGACAAAACAAAGAAAAAAAGGTTGAATTCACAATAAAACAAAAATTATATAAAAAGTACACATAAGAAAAAGATAAAACAAATTAAATTGGCCCTGTACGAGGCCAAAAGGCCCGCCCCCACCCTGTCCCATCATATATCCTATATCTCAGCATGGTGCTGCAACATTAAAAAAAAGTCACAGCTTCGCAAATTCGTTATCTTCTCATCTATACTTAACAGGAACGCATTTAGAGTTGGTCACTTTTTGATTGCTAGCTGTCATTGATTAACATAAAAATAACGTATATTATACTAGCTGTTGCCTAAGCACGTTAAGCCGTTGGTCCCGGCTGTCATTTGTAGATCTTTGACAGTCGTTAGGTAGTCAGAGGCCCAAAAAGTCTGACAACCAGTCTTACTAAGGGGTATCGTATTACCCAGTAGTAACTGGGTTGTGGAGGTCAAATGTAGAATACTGGTATTCAGCTGCATCCGGTTAGACTGGAAGCCGACCCCAATATAGTTGGGAAAAGACTAGGCAGATGATGATACTAGCTGTTGCCTGCGACCTTCGTCGGCGTGAAATTTTATAGCCTTCCTCGATAAATGGGCTATCCAACACTAAGAGAATTTTTCATATTCTGAGATTAGCGCGTTCAACCAAACAAACAAACTCTTCAGCTTTTTAATATTAGTATAGATTATTAGTCATATGACATTGCCCAATTCACATTGCTCACCAATGGCCATCTCTAAGAACCTTTTAAACATCATCTTCTAGTTCTCCAACTGATTTGAAATCTGATATTCCACAACAAAATATTTGTATTCCCTGACACGCACCCAGCGTAAAGAAGTATTTAATGTTACAAAAATAATACCATTTCAACAGGAAATCGTATTTTCTCTCGGTTTTCTCAGAACTTTGATCCGTTTAAATCATATTAGTTTCCTCTCATGAGCCGGGTTTTCCTGTAAAAGGCGATTTTCTCTGAAGTATGCGTCGTAAAAATAGACTGCAGTATGATTTATCATGGTACTAATATATAGGAGTAGTTCTGTTGGTCCGTTTATCACTGCGAAAGAGTTATGAACATTTTTCTATGTTGGTGGGAACCTAATCTTAGTCTATATGGATTTCCAAAGTAGTTTTCTTTACAAATTATCGTTTTTAGGGTTCCGTATTTCACTCGGCAAAAACGGAACCCATATAGGATCACTTTGTTGTCCGTCTGTCAAGAGCATTTTTCTCAGGAACGCGTGGTAGTAGCAATCTATCAAATACTTAGGTCTGCTACACCTTGGAGCAGTGAAAAAATCAAACTTGTAAGCCAACGCGATCAAAAGATATGACCGTTTATGTCGCATATTTTACTATTTCACAAGGGAATTAAAACATATAGGGGACTTCCCGTTGACCTAGCATCATGAAACTTGGCAAGAAGCAATGTAACGAAAAATAATAAAAACTGTAATGCATAATTAAGGGAAAGAGTGAGATAGCCCCAACACAAGTATTATCAATTACTTACTGGGGATCTCTCATTTATAATCTATGTAACTGCTTTTGGGACAAATAAATATTTTTACTTTTACTTTTATTACAAGCAACGGAACCCTCGGTGCGCAAGTTCAACTCGCACTTGTCTGGTTTTTTTTTAATTATAAACCATTTAACGGTAAAAGTAAAATATGTATACAAAAAGAATGAGATATCCTATGAAAGGAAAACTCTTGCTTTGGTTTGTTTACTACGTTTTATAGGGGACACAACAGAGTCTTCATTGAATGCATGTTCTCTTTACAGAATAGAAAATTAATTTACGTTCCTGGAAAACGCTTTGACAAAGACCTTTATCAAGATTAGTATTTCATTAGTTACTTCAGGATTTATTAAAAGAAAATACAGAAATTCTTACAGAACAAGTCCTGTATTTTAAGCACGATATAGCGAATGCTGCAGCAGGGACAATTTTCCACTACGTTCATCAAACTAGACGCAATTTTTCTTTTAGTATCTCTTTGTACAGTTGTATGGAATGAAGTACCGCTTTTAACTATAAATTCTTAGAAAAACTTATGGCTGGGAGCTGTGTTGTAAGCAGTAAAATTCGAGATTAGTTCTGTATTCTTAGGTTATTTTTAGGTCCTCTTAATACTATGTCATTCTTTACCCACGTAATTTTAATCGTTTAATAAGTTTTTAAACTATCATGGTCACTAACATTATCATTAAATTTAGAAACGGGATATTTACCATGTTCGGGAACTCAAAACAATCAGTAAACATGGTAAATATCCCGTTTCTAGAGTTAATGATAATGTTTAATCGTATTTCTTTGTTTTGTTATTTGCAGGTCATTTTTGGTTTGATATTGGCATCTTTAACACGTATTTTTCTTCTAGGCCTATGTTGATGACATTCACATGATGGTCCCTTAATAACCAGTTACAATGTAAAATTAATTCGTGTCAAGAATTTTTGTGGAATACTACAACTACAAAGGGTAAAAAATTTTTTTGCCTAAGAAAAACCGATTTGCAAAAAAAGTCTAAAATAACTTTACTTTCGGAAGTCGGTGGCAAAAAAGACAATAAAACAAACAAAGCCACCGTCACGTGTAAATTAATCATTAAAATCATTAATGCAACTGTCTGTGCCGCAGACTGAAATATACGGAAGAAAATTTTACTGGTTACCCTGGTGCTTTCGTCAATTATTGGTCTAAGGTTTAAGTGACTTGACCTCCTGAGACCCATTAAAAACAAAAATGCTTAAGGTGCATATTTTGGCTGCGGGACTGTTCGAAAGAGATACCGCAGCCCTGGAACACAAAGGGCAAAGAAGGAACATGGATGGGTTTTAGTCAGTACAAGTCTGACTCCCATCTGCTCCGCTCAGACCGGGGGAGGGGGGGGGGGTGTCATTTGATGATTCCCCATCCTAAAAAAAAAGATACATATTTTATTAACGTTGATAGCAGCTAAACAATTAAAAAAATATCAGAATTTCACTGTACTTTATAGTTTTTGTACTTTCATACATAAAACAGTTTACAAACTGTAAAAGAAGATTACTTTTAAACACAAGTTATTTATGTCCTGCAGTAAAGCGAGGTAAGTGGTCTGAGATTAACAAACATAAAACAAACTAGTAAGAATGAAAATAAGTTCTGTATTAAAATGAAATGGAGCGCTTTTAACATAAATTAAAACTTATTTAAAATAAACACCGTATTCACTGAAGCTAAACTACTGGTTTGCTGTTCATACGTTGATTTCAGCCATGTCTACGATAATTTCAGAATTTAGCCTGTAAAGGTACATTTGACCACTGAATTCTGACTGAATCTTTTCTAGAATTTACTTTACCCCAATTTTGTGTTAGCAGAGTGGTTCTGTAGACACAAAATTATTCAAAACCCACCATTTATTGGATCATCCAAACCAAATTTTCGAGTAAAGAAAACGTGAATAGAATACAAACAAAAAAAAAGTAAAAAACGTTTTCTTTTTTACACTACATATCTCATAGATAAAAAACGGGTTGACAGAAGCGCAGAGACAAATTGGACTGTTTCTCTCGACATAGAACAATAAGGTGTCTATTCCCCGGGGGCGTTGGTACCTGCGTGCGTGTTTACAGTTAAAGGCTTGAATAGGTACCTAATCGGGTGGTAAAGGTCTCCGAGAGAGGATTATTTGGTACTGTGTTGTTAGAGTGTTAATTGGGTGGGGTTTGAAAGTCTTGTTTGCTTATTGAGTAGTGGTTAAAATATTCAACTTACAACATAACATGATTCCATGAAGGGTAAGGTAGAGTGGAACCTACATATAATACGTGCACATTTTGCCAGTTAATTTTAAGACCAGCTAATGGCAGTTAATTTGTTATAGAAACCGAAATTATTTTATAATTCTGAGTTTAAAAAAGTTTCAGCTAGTTTTAAAGCACAAAATTAAAAAAAAAAAACTTTTATTTCAGGTTTATAACCCATATTAGAAACATCATACATCATACACACAAATAAATACAACATCAACACACAAACAAATAAGTTATACCAATAATAATAATTCAAATTCATTCACTCATAATCAATTAATTACTGTAGTCTCTTACGAGCGACACTATATTATGTAACTGTATGCAAATGTATGTGCACAGCCAATGTTAACCGTTGGTTCAAGTTGTCTATCGGCAGAAATTGACATGAGTACTTAATGACGAAGTATCCAACAGAATGAACACAAAAATACGTTCAAATCATCTTTCAAGAGAGTGTTTTGTGGTATCCTTATTTATAGTTCCTCTGAGAAATACTCTTATCCCTCACCGACAACTTGGCAGGAATACTTAATATATCAATCCACCGGTTTCCTTTTTTCTAGAAAAATAATACACCAGTTCCGACGTGCGTGTATGACCAGATGTATGAACGTGGACGAGGCAAAAGGAGTATGTAAGGATCGTAGCAGGTGGTGTTCTGTGGCTTCTGCCTACCCCCGTGGGAAAAAGGCGTGAGTTTTTGTATATTTTAAAAAAGCGGAATATTGGAGGTCCAATTTTTGCGATTAACATTTCGAGTACTTGATTTGCAATCGAAAACCACCCTGGCACCAAAAAAAAGTTAAAAAATGGAAATAAAATCGCTCCAAGCAGTTGGCAAACGAGTTAATGACCAGAAGCCCAATTGACACGACGCACCATACATTTTCACATCGAGCGAATCCAATCGAAGTTCCACTGATGGGAAGTCATTCCCAATTGACCCAATTAATGGGAATTCAGACAAAAGCACAACAGTTGGAATATTAAATGTATTTTCTATTACCATAACAAGAATGCGTGATATCAGTCGTTATAGTCGTATAATGCCTGCCCAAAAAAGGTTAGGCAGAGGTGTATCTATAACTACTACTGGTCTTTCCTCCAGGAATTTCTCAGTAGCTGCCACGAAGCCTGGATTTGTGCCCGGTTGATGGCAATAGGGTCGCCCCCTATTGACATGGGACTTAAACAAAACTGGCGAAATGTGAGTACATTTCACCAGTTATAGTTAAGTCACCTGTCAATAGTGGGCGAGCCTTCCCATCAATGGGCCACAAATCCTGACTCCATGCCGTTACTGAGAAACACCGACCCGGAAATCGAACCCAGGACTTCAGTCTCAGCAGTAGCGCTAGCGATCATCAGACCAACGAGGCATTTTACGAAACAAATTTTAAAATGTATTACCATAACAAGGCTGGTTAGTTATAAATGCATAGGTTTTTTATGGGTTCAATGGCAAGGCAATTACATCAAGTGCGAAGCCAATCGATGTTTTACCATTTGTTTGCTATGTAGGTCGGACTTTTTCTTTGTGAAGGCATCAGCTGATAATTTCCACAGCTAATGTAAACGATAGCCTCGATATGACTGGCCGGTTCTAGCCTTCGGCCATAGTTTTCCAAGTAATTGGGTAGCAGGGGTCCGGTGACAGTTGCCTCGTGTAGTACAGCTGTTTTCTGTTTCTGTTTAGCTTTATTTTATAGTTGTATTTATTTTCCTTTATTCATCATTTCTCTTATTAAGTCAGTGGCCCAAAAAGTCGGACAACCAGTCTTATCGAGGGGTATCGTATTACCTAGTACTAACTGGGTTGTGGAGGTCACATAGGCAGTCGCTCCACGTAAAATACTGGTATTCAGCTGCATCCGGTTAGACTGGAAGCCGAGCTCAACGTAGTTGGGAAAAGGCTAGGTAGATGATGCTGATGATCATTTATCTTATTTAACAAAAATATTCTAAAATAAAAGTTTAAAAAATATTTAAAAATATAAAAAAATAGATGACCAGGTCCAGATTGCCGGTGTTCAGGACTCCAGAGAGAGGAACTGCCTCACTATGCGTGTCGTGTCCAGGAGTACTGCTTTCTGAAGTGCCGCGCAATGAGAGCCTCCTAAGTTGATGCTCGAGGTTCTTTGCTATTAACCGTAAAGACTATAGGTGTTGATTTAATTGTTATGATAATTTCCGTGCTATTAATGCTTGCAATTGAATCTTTAGGGTGATTGAAGACGATTCGGATTGTATGCTAGTTGGTCACTGGGATTTGAGATGAGCTTTTCAAAATCAGAATCAGAAAATGTAGAAGCAATAAAAAACATCCACATATTTTTTTTTTCTATACAGGATTGTGTATGATCGCAACTCTACTTATGTACAGTGATGATGAGGCCATACTTGTCTAGAAAAACTATAGGCAGAAACTACAGCTACTTGCTACGATCCT
Organism: Noctua fimbriata; assembly: GCA_905163415.1. Classification (NCBI taxonomy): domain Eukaryota; kingdom Metazoa; phylum Arthropoda; class Insecta; order Lepidoptera; family Noctuidae; genus Noctua; species Noctua fimbriata. The sequence goes on from LR990930.1 coordinate 4,392,170, forward strand.
TCCACCTTCCACCACGTCAAGACATCTGCACACGTAGCATGACCACCGTAGAAAGGGGTTTTGTCGACGGAAGAATCGACAAAATGACAGATTTCTTTTGTTGATCTGTCATTTTATCGATTCTTCCGTCAACAAAACCCGTTTCTCCGTTAGTAATGTTACGGGTGCTGGTCGAGAAGAAAATGAACTAGCTCTTTTATAAGATAGTACGTAAGTAAGATTTATTTTTCTAAAAAATAACCACACAATAACCAGAGACCTAGGAATAATGTAGCAGTATGTACTCAATAAAAACTAACCCTAATATAATAATAGAGCGGGGAGAAAATAATTCCCCAGCGCATGTCAGTAAATTTTATAGAAAATATTTTCACTGGAGCAGAACCTTTTGCATTGTATTCTTAACTTTACGATAATCGAGTCCGATATAAATTTTGATTTAATTTATTTGTAAGCCAATTGCATCCAATAAAATGTTATGTTTATGCGATATTTTGTTAAAGCAGTGGAGGAAAACGTATAAATTATATCGTTTTTGATGGCGTCATCTATACTATCTAAACTAATATTATAAAGGGGAAATATTTTTTTGTTGTATTTGTTTGTACCGAATAAGCTCCGAAACTACTGAACCGATTTTAACCATTTTTTCACCAATAGAAAGCTTAATTACCAGGAAGTAACATAGGCTACAAATTATATTTATATAACGCAAATAAGCCGAGCTACCACAATTTTTGCGGACGAAGTCGCGGGCTAAGTGCTATTTGATATAAAACAGTTTCACGCTTATATTACAGGATATTGATATATTTACGATGATTTGATTTGTGATACCTGATGTCAAAATCTATCAAATCAGTATGAAAGTATATTTATATTGGCTATTTATACATACGTATGATTTTTGAGTGACGGATGTTACCTTACCACCCTTGTGACGTCAGTCAATCGACATATGAACGTTACTTAGCATGGTAGACATGTTCCCGTCTCTCACGCTGACACCTGTGCGACAGTTACAGGAATATCTAACGCTTTGCTGAATTTCGTGTTATATAACGTTTATAGATCTTGGCTTATGTTAAGCTGATAGCAGATTGATAGTTGATAATGGTTTAGCAGTTTTCTGCTGGATATTGGTCTGTCTTAATTGGCCTATCTTAAATTGCACCTCTCGTTTTAACCGACTTCCAAAAGGAGTAGGTTAATACTACCCAAGTCCCGAGCTCGCTTCGCTCGCTCTTGCATCTTAAGTTCTTTTTTTATGTTGCTGTCATGGTGTGTAGTGTATTAGGGTAACATAATACTACATTTTGATAAAAGTGGGGAAACTTTGTTATTGCAGCCGAGGCAGCATTTATAAACAAACAAAATATTTACGCCGTAAAGACATATGCGCCTCTTTGCTGAGATATTATGAGGTATGCCATATGGAATTGTGAAATGTGTTCAACATGAAACTATACTAAAAACAAAATAAGACAGCTTCTAAATCGGAGCTAGTTAGCATAATGAGGTGCCATTTGTTTGCACAATATTGAAAGATTTACCATGTAATCTTACAAATTATCGATTTTTGATTTTTCCTTTACTTGTGTTGCCTTTCATGATTCTAGGTCATCGAGAAGCCCCACAATAAAAGTTTTGGTTTACTGGCGATCCGCAAAAATGGCATAAAACTCGTCTATATTTTTTGATTGTCTTGACATAGTTGAGGGTTGTTTTTTTACGGTTCTCTTTAACAGCAAAACATTTTTTTTCAATTAGTAAATTTTAGGTGAATTAATTTCCATTGATTCGTGCTTGAGTTGTCTAAAAGAATAGTCGCAAGACTACATACCGTCAGTAGTGAAACACTTTTTTCAAATTATCAGATAATCCTACACACAAACAAATGAATGAACCAAATTCTGAATGATTGAATGAAAAATCCTGTCAAACATGTTCATTGTCGATTCCGTGCGGCGACTATGTATCCGTCCGTCAATATTGATTGTAAATAGAACACAAATTGCTCGTATCCGTTTGAAAAGCAATCAAGCGCACGCATTGCTCGCTGTTTTGCGTTGCGTGGGGCTCGTTCACGCTCGCGGTGAGCAAAACTTTCAATGGATAAGTGGGTGGGTATATTGGTTTATTTATATCTCTTTTTCAGTATGTAAACTTGGTTGGGTTAGGTAGATGTGTACCCAATAGTAAATCTACATTTTGTCAGTTATAAATAAGTCCCATTTAAGAGGGGACGAACCTATTGGCATCAACCGGTCACAAATCCAGACTCCATGGCTGCTTCTGAGAAATTCCTGATGGAAATACCCGATTACACTTTGCCCGGCCTAGGAATCGAAACCAGGACCGTATGCTCAGCAGTAGCGCATTCTTCATAGGTTGTCTCTCGTATGTCGAAGGAAATTAATTGTTAAGGGAATCGACACCCTACATAAATTATCCGTGTTACAGGCAATTTATACAACTGCCAAAGAATGACAGTGAGTTAGTCACATTTAAGTTGATAGTTTGGTTATCCTGACTTCACAAACTTATTGTATCTTTCACTTAAAATCGGCCTGTTTCCTCGAAATGATTGGTGATCTTTGTATGTAGTCTAAGCTAGATATTGCCATTTATTATTATTTATTTATTATTATTTCCTTTATTTATTTTTTTACTCACTAATTACATTTTTAAATATTTCTTAACAAAAACCATATAAAAAAAACATTTAAAAATATAAAAAATAGTAGCCCACCGGTATCGGGAACAGGGTCCAAGCTACCGGCGGTCAGGGCTCCAGAGAGAGGAACCTCCTAACAATACGAGCCGTGTCTAGGAGTACCGCTTTCTGAATCAAGCCCTTGATCCAGCTGCCTAACGAGAGCCTCCTCAGGTATTGGTCGAGGCTCTTGGCAATTAAGCCATGGGCTGATACGACTATCGGCTATTATTATTATGTTATTATTTTCCTTTATTTAAATTTTTACAAATTAGTTTACATTTTTAAATATTCCTTAAAAAATATATATAAAAAACATTTAAAAATATAAAAAATTGTAGCCCACCGGTATCGGGAACAGGGTCCAAGCTACCGGCGGTCAGGGCTCCAGAGAGAGGAACCTCCTAACAATACGAGCCGTGTCCAAAAGTACCGCTTTCTGAATCAAGCCCTTGATCCAGCTGCCTAACGAGAGCCTCCTCAGGTATTGGTCGAGGCTCTTGGCAATTAAGCCATGGGCTGATACGACTATCGGCACAATGATCGCTGAGTCCACATCCCACATGTCGACAACCTCGCGAGCCAAGTCAAGATACTTGATTTTCTTATCTTTCTCGGCTTTCACGAGGTTCTCATCATGCGGGACCGTTATGTCAACAATCATTGTGCGCCGCTCTGATCGATCCACCACCACTATATCAGGCTTATTGGCTACAATAGTCCTGTCAGTGATGATGGATTGATCCCAGTACAATGTGATACTGCCATTTTCGAGAACTGGGTCGGGCACATACTTATAGTACGGCACTTCCGATTCCACAAGGTTGTATTTTAGAGCAAGTTGCTGATGGATAATCCTGGCTACGAGGTTGTGTCTATGCAAGTACTCTCCGTTAGCCAGACGAGAACACCCGGAGATAATGTGACGGATTGATTCGCCTGGACGGTGGCATGCCCGACATATGTCAACCGTACCGTCCTTCACAATAAATCTCCGGTAGTTATTCGTCATTATTATTATGTTATTATTATTTTCCTTTATTTAAATTTTTACAAATTAGTTTACATTTTTAAATATTCCTTAAAAAAAATATATAAAAAACATTTAAAAATATAAAAAATTGTAGTCCACCGGTATCGGGAACAGGGTCCAAGCTACCGGCGGTCAGGGCTCCAGAGAGAGGAACCTCCTAACAATACGAGCCGTGTCCAAAAGTACCGCTTTCTGAATCAAGCCCTTGATCCAGCTGCCTAACGAGAGCCTCCTCAGGTATTGGTCGAGGCTCTTGGCAATTAAGCCATGGGCTGATACGACTATCGGCACAATGATCGCTGAGTCCACATCCCACATGTCGACAACCTCGCGAGCCAAGTCAAGATACTTGATTTTCTTATCTTTCTCGGCTTTCACGAGGTTCTCATCATGCGGGACCGTTATGTCAACAATCATTGTGCGCCGCTCTGATCGATCCACCACCACTATATCAGGCTTATTGGCTACAATAGTCCTGTCAGTGATGATGGATTGATCCCAGTACAATGTGATACTGCCATTTTCGAGAACTGGGTCGGGCACATACTTATAGTACGGCACTTCCGATTCCACAAGGTTGTATTTTAGAGCAAGTTGCTGATGGATAATCCTGGCTACAAGGTTGTGTCTATGCAAGTACTCTCCGTTAGCCAGACGAGAACACCCGGAGATAATGTGACGGATTGATTCGCCTGGACGGTGGCATGCCCGACATATGTCAACCGTACCGTCCTTCACAATAAATCTCCGGTAGTTATTCGTCATCATAACTTCATCCATAATTGCACAGACAAAACCTTCGGTTTCTCCGAAGAGGTTCCCGGAACGTAGCCAGGCTACGGACGCTGATAGGTCTACATCGGGCCCATGCAGGGCCCGGAAAAAGCGTCCGTGAAGCTCTTTACTCTGCCATACCTCCATGCGGTCGTTAGTGTCAAGCACTAAGGGTTTGCGCCAGTTCTCTTTAGCCAAGGAAAGCGGGGTGAGGCCCTTGTCCATTGCGACCACATCTCGATGCATCCCCACGTCGGTTTCAAGGAAATATTCCCTGAGACTGCATATCTCGCGATTGTGGAGAGTCTTAGCGTTTAAAAAGCCTCGACCCCCACACTTCCGCGGGATATACAGTCTCATAACAGAAGAACGCGGGTGATGCATTCGATATGCCGTCAATAATGTACGGACCCTTCTATCCAGGGCGTCTAGTTCTGTTTGAGTCCATTTAAGTATGCCGAAAGAGTACATCAGAACCGGCATGACCCAACCGTTGAAGGCACGTACCTTATTGCCGCCTGATAAAAGACTATTAAATACTTTTTTCAGGCGGCCAAAGAAGCGCTCCTTCAACGATTGCTTCATGTCAGCAACATTGATGCCCAGCGCTTCCGACATACCCAAATACTTATAGGTTTCGGTTGCTGAGAGGGATCTAAGATTTATGGAATCCGAGAGCTGGGTTCCCACAGATTCCACAATCTCCCCTCGCTTTACATGCATGACCGCACATTTGTCCGCACCAAATTCCATCCTGATGGCGCTACTGAAAGTTTCAGTTACCTTCAGTAGCTCCATCAGTTGCAAATCGTTGGGGGCAAAGAGTTTCAGGTCATCCATGTAAAGGAGGTGAGATATAACTTGACCACCTCTCCTCAACTGATAGCCTAGACCTGAATCCTCCAGCAGCGTGCTAAGAGGATTCAAGGCTAAGCAGAACCAAAGTGGACTCAAACTATCGCCCTGAAATATACCTCGCTCTATCCTTATCGGCTCGCTATTCCTCTGGATTTGCCGACATCCTGGATAGCGAAGGACTGTCCTCCATTGCCCCATACATGACATCAGGAAGGTGCGCAGAGTTGCATCAACTTTATACAATTCTAGCACCCTCATGAGCCATGTATGTGGCACCGAGTCATAGGCCTTCTTATAGTCTATCCAACATGTCGACAGATCCCGTCGGGAACGGCGAACCTGTTGACTAATGGCCATATCAATGAGGAGTAGCTCCTTAGTACCGCGGGACCCGTTCCTACATCCATTTTGAGAAGCGGACATGATAGAATTGTCATCAATGTGTTTGTTAATTTTAGCTCTCAAAATGGACGTAAGAACTTTATAGACCGTCGGAAGACAGGTAATCGGTCTATAATTTTTGGGCTCCGCAGTACTACCCGATTTATGGAGCAGGTGGGTTATACCTGTTGTCAGGAACTCTGGCAGCGACCCTGACTCTAAGGCTGACTGGAACAGGATCGCCAGGCGAGCGTGCGACCTAGTGAACCATTTAATCCAAAAGTTGTGCAGCCCATCCGGCCCTGGAGATTTCCAGTTAGGCAACGGACGGACTGCACGAACTACGTCTTGGGGGCTGATAGTGATTGCCCCCATTTCTGGCACTAGATCGCACGCTCGCTCAACCTCCCGAGTCCATTCACCCTCGGTATGGCTAACAGGCACCGACCAGATGCTGCGCCAGAACGAGCACATGGCATCATCATCCGGTATGCGCGTGTCAGCCACACCTTGGTCCGGTCGCTCCCAAGTCCTATATAGCCACCTTTCATCTCTTTGGAAAGTGCGATTCTGAGTGTATCGGTTCACCCGCCGCTTATACCTACGAATACGGCTTGCCCATGCATACACTTTCTGCTTCAGGAAGTCGATGCGCTCTGTGATACGGGACATGTAGTCTCGAGGACTGATATCAGTCCCCGAGAATGCCCGCCTCACAAAACGCATCACTCTAGGGCGAGTATTGCCCTCCCTGAAGCAGATCAGTTTGCCGATGAGTGCTCTGGCCCCACCAATACGTCGTTCAATCCTGTATTGCCATGGCGGCACGACTGGTTTAGGTCGTGTAGCTCTGTCATCAAAAAATTTGACATGAGCTACACGACATGCCGCTACAGCCGCACAATACAGGATTGAGTGAGCATCGGTGAGGTCTTCACAGTTGTCAAAATAGTTTGACAACTGCGTATCCAGAACAGCCACCAGCGCCCTATTTTTGTTATGCATGGGCAAACGAGGTATGCGTGGTCTAAGGTCGGGTTGCATGAACCGATATTCTCGAATCGCACCCTCCAAAGCACTCCTCATTTCCTCATTGCACTGGGTACTTACATTAGTAACCATGTCATTACTCACGTCGTTATCGCGATTAGTTATTGTGCTAGACTGTGGTAGTACCACAGCCTGCGCCGACGGAGTAATGACATGGCTGCTTTGCATTTCAGTTCGCAGGCGATCAAGTACAGTGTCATCCAACATACGGTTACGCTGGATGACTCGCACCTGATCCGATAGTCGTTGTGCCGACACGTTGACAGCTGGCTCAAGCACCTGAAACAGAGAGAGCATCCGAACACGGTACGCGGTCAGGTTGTTTCCTCCCTCTGTAGCCCCATAGTATGAGCGCATGACGTTTTCATTGATGGATTGCGTCCATCGCATGCGCTGCACACTCCCGCCGGGAGCTGGGACCCTATCAGAGGCCGGTGGGCCTCGAGGTCCTAAACCATCCGGCGGCCGGCGTCCTCCCCGTCGACGAACAGGTTTTTGTTTTTTTTTTTATTTTTTTCATTGTTATTTATTTATTGTTTGTTGTTTTTTTTTTATTTTTTGTTTTTGCCTTTGATATTTTGTATGCCTTTTGGCGGGGCACAGCTCGGTTCTAATTAACTTATTACATCTTCTGTATATACCCTGTGTTCACGAAATAAATGAATTTGAATTTGAATTTTAGAAAAAGATGCTGACTCACCTTTTAAGTTACCTTTCGACCGAAACAAGATGGCCTACTCGTATTTTGTAATGCCACGTTAGAAGGTATGTACTTGAGTGACTTGCCTCTCATGTAAGCCTCTCGGAGCCATGTTAGATCCTATGTTATCTTTCTTAAGAAAATTCTTTTCATTCGACGGCTTTAATAGAGATTGATGACCGTTTCATTGATGCTGGATAATTGTCAAATTATCTCATAAGTTTTGCCCGACACTGTCTTTATTATTTATTATTATTAAAGTACTTAAAGTGGATATCAAATGTCTACTAATTTTTAGAAAAATATTAATTAATAGGTTGTTTACCGATGTCATTCTACTTGATAAAAAGTGGCGATATCAAAATGCTAGTTAAAAGTTCTTGTGACTGTTTTCTAGTCGAAATGCATGTGCAATGAACTAGTACAATAACATAACATCACGCCTGTAATCCCCGAAGGGTTAGGCAGAGGCGTACCTAATAGTACACCCACATTTCGCCAGTTATGTTTAAGTCCCATGCAATAGGGGCGAGCCTATTGCCATTTACCGAGCGCAAATCCAGACTCCGTGGCTGCTACTGAGAAATTCCTGATGGAAAAACTCAATAACACTTTGCCCGACCTGGAAATCGAGCCCAGGACCTCATGCTCAGCAGTCGCGCTTGTGACAACTAAACCAACGAGGCAATCCAAGAACAAGACCATTTTATTCTGACATTATTCTGATATTCTCGACATTTTAGTATGTAAAACAGAACGACGAAAGAATGCTGTATCTTTTTTTACGCAAAAATAACTTGATAGAGCTAGGAGGGAACAGGCATTTGATGGTAATACTTTGTCGAACAACACAATCAAGTACATAGCACTTTTACAACCAGTTCAATTGGTACGATCTTAACGTTGTTTTGATCAATGATCTTTACAACTTTCTTATTCTTTTCCCTACAATGTTTGTGTCCCAAGAAACTTTAAAATATACTGTAACAAGCTTGTAATGCTCTACAGAAAGTTGTAAGACGATATATAATGCTCTCCGTGTTGCTGCTTGGTGAGGATTTGTGTTGTAGGTCAGTTTATAGTGTAATAGCTGTTTATGCTAGCAAAGTTAAGAGGGGAGATGACGGTTTGGGGTCATATTTTTTGGTTTTACCTTCCCTTTGTAGTTGGAAAATTAATTTTTGAGAAATTAAATTGTGTGCTTGAAGACCTATTTTATTAGAGCCCAAGAAAAAGCAGTCACTAAACCTCACCTAGCCTTTAAACAACAACAACATACATTTATTTCCAGGCAACTTTGGCCCATAGATATATACCTTACAGACTAACATATAAATGATAAAATACAAATTGTGTTAGTAAAAAGTACCTTAAAACTACGTAAAAAAGCAGTGATAGCGTAGTGGTGTGAACGTCGGACTGCCAAGTCATAGGTCACGAGTTCGAACCCATGGATCGCACCTCTGATTTTTCGGATTCATGTGCGTATTGTATGCTTTTCAATAGATTCGGTGAAGGCAAACATCGTGAGAAAACTAGTATGCCTTAGAGATATTTCTTGACGGCAAGCTAAGCCAAGTCAGAGGCCCATAGGCGGCTTAGAAACTCTGACACCAGGTTAGGCACTAACCACACGATAAAGCAAGAATAAAATACACATATTTAATACTTCCAACTTTCCTCTCTTCACGAAAGAACCTATTAATACATTCAAAATTACAGTTTTAAATTGTCGACTAGCTGAACGTAGGTCAATTTTCCGGCAAGTACCCACTGAGGTTTCCGAGAGTCCGTGGTGGACCAATCGAATCAATTGCACCATTTGCACCAGCCGTTAACCGGGTAACCGGGTACCCGGATAAACGGGACGGACCCAATCGTAAATTGAAAATTGCTTTATATGCATACAGAACGGCTGTGTGGATTGAGACATTCAAACTGGATTTTTATCGTTGTTTGTATTTTCGTTTTGAACTGTCCTGTTGGGAGTTAAATATGAAGAAGTGTGTGTGGTTTGGTTCTGAGTTGTGGTAGAGGGGTTTATTGCTAAATAAAAGTATCAATCGCGTCAACCTTCAAGGTTAAGCAACGTTTGCCGAGGTCGGTTTGTAGATGGGTGGGTGACCATCTATTACATACCGAGTTACTTCCGGTTTTCGGAAAGCACGTTAACCCGTTGGACCTGGCTGTCATTTGTAGATCTTTGACAGTCGTTACGGTTCGAAGCACGCCAGTTTGAAAACCAGTCTTACCAAGGGGTATCGTATTACCCAGTAACTGTGTTGTGGAAGTCAGATAAGTACCACGGTCACCACAAAAAAAAGCATGGTGTTTAGCTTCACCCGGTGAGACTAGAAGCCAACCCCACATAGTTGGCAAAAGGCAGATGATGTTTGATGTTTTAATCATCATGTCAGCTAAAACTCTAATAGATTTCAAGCAATCGTCGTCATCTCACTACGTAAATGCAGCCATATCCTATGCTCAATTAACATCAATAATTAGATCTACACCGTTGACATGATAATTAACAACAGATCAGGTTGTATTCCTTGGAGTATTGTCCAGAGAGGTCCTAAGGCAATCACCATGCATGTACGAATCATACAGATATCGATTCAATATATGTTTTGAATCGATAACAGTATGATGGTTTCAGATTCTATCACCATTACACTCACACTCACACAAACACGAATAATCCAAATGAAAATAAAAAATAATATTTTTTTTTTCTGAATTCTGCAATTATGGCTTTATGTTAACTTTAGTTTTAAAACACTTGCTCTGCCTGCAATTATTTTGTAAAACTGAAGTATGTATGGGCTTGTACCATTGCCCTTAATACAAATTATTTCATAACTTAGTAAGGGTGCTGGTTGCACCACCTACCTGTTTTGTTAACTAGCACTAAGTCAATTGCACTTGTTATTTGAATTAATAATAAAAAAAAACAAATAAGCAAGATTACCGTATTTTCGGCACGATTAAGCTCGTTTTATGTAGCGCGTGGAGGCGCGTTTTCGCGCGCATTTGCCACACGCGCTTTAGTTTATAAGCTCGTATAAATAAGCGCAAGTCGCGAGAGAACCTAACGGTTCGAGCGAATGTGACAGATTTTGAAAAACAAAATGTGTCGCGCGTGTATACGCAAGCCTAAAAATACGCTAGTCTGAAACCTAAAGTGGTCTTTATAAGCGGGTCTTTTGCGATATACTTCAGGGGTACACTGCAGGGCCATAGCATAGAAAAGCGGCTATCGCTTTCAAGGCGTTTCTTATTTTTTCCACTTTTAACAAAATTGTCATAAACTTTTGGTAGTTAGGGACCTCACGCTACGTGGCCACGACCTCGACTTGTCGCATGACCGGCCGCTATCTTGAACAAAACTGTCGCACGCCCGGTTGTGTGATCATACTTTCTTCCTGGTCGAAGCTTTTGCGGCCAAAAGTCGTTGTCGTGGCTGTGGAGTGCTCGAGGCCCCTTAATATCAATTCTTCCTTTTCTAGCATTATTATCGCTACTAGAATTTTCCTTTCTCTGGGCTCTTAGAACTCCTCATTGCTAAATAATACATAAATGGTTTTGTAGCTATTTTTGCTTTCAGTCTCCTTCCAATCGACGACACGGTTGGCGCAGTGGCTGAGCGATCGGCTGCTGCGCTGAATGTCGCGGGTCGATCCCCGCACGGAAAAAATATTTGTATGATCTACAGGTAGTTGTTCCGGGTCTGGCTGTTTGTGTGTGAGTTTAAATGTTTGTAAACCCACCCACGATACAGGAGAAATTCCTAGTGTGAGGCAACGTTTTTTTAAAAAAAAAAAAAGTCATTCACAACATGAAATTATATTAAAACTATCCCTTATTAAATACAAGAAAAACGATGATTATTTTCCTTTGACTTATTCTACTTCATTAAAGCAAAGAAACTAAGAAAGTACACGGTAACTCCAGAGTATTAAATACAAAATACATGTATTTTCAATAGACTCGTAGAAGCATAGACGTCGGCGTAGCGGCTTCAAAGCTAGTTTCTATTTCGTAGCGTCTTTCTATCTTGGAATCATTAACGGGTGTAAAAATACAGGTTTTTACGACTTAGACTTTAGGACCGTACATACAGTTGACTATGTAAAGTACTGGTATTCAGCTGTATCTGGTTAGACTGGAAGCCGACCCCGACATAGTTGGAAAAAGGCTAGGCAGATGTTGACGAATTAAATAACAAACACAACAAACAACTTTAAAACTTACACAACAAAAACAACAACAACAACAAACAACTAACTTACTACAACACACACTTACTACACACTACACACACACACACACACACACACTTACTTACTTACTATAATAACTTACTTTTATTTTTTTATGTTTTTGTTCCGTCCTAATGAATTTATAGTTTATTGTTTTATTTGTGTTTATTTTGTGTGATGCGCGTCATGTCCCTGCGGCAAATAAATATATTTTCTTTCTTTCTTTCTAAATGATTTTTAATGTTTGTGTGAACACCATTGACTACCTTTTACATTTTATGTCCGTACAGTCCTTCCAAAGGTTGTCCGGTTATCACCCTTCGACGGATCAGCCCAGACAAACCTGAAGATCGACCCGAGCGGCTGTTATTATTTAGCCACGGGTCCCTCTGGTCCTACCATCCGTGACCTATAAAATAATTGTGCCAGGTTTACATATCGAGGCCTGTGGACGGTGAGTAATGGGCTATCTCGCCGTCCGGCCGTCTTATGGCGACAGGCCGTGTTCCTCGCGCGCCTCAAAGAGATGTCAGCAACAAGGAAGGGGTCCGCAAGGGCCGATGCCTGCCGGGGCTGCGGGACTGTTCGAAAGAGATACAGGGGTCCTGGAACACAAAGGGCAAAGAAGGAACATGGATGGGTTTTAGTCACTAGAAGTCTGACACTCCCTTCCGCTCCGCCCAAAGCGGGGAAGTCATCAAATAGTCATCAAAATAAACGAAAAAAAAAAGTTTCACGGACGTACTTGACAAAACAAACGACCAGTGGCCGACATTAGCCCTGGATCGTAGCAACTGGAAGTCATGGGGAGAGGCCTTTGCCCAGCAGTGGGATGACGCAGGCTAGCAGTATCAGTATCACATATCGACACTCATCACGTTTGCAGAGTCTCACTAGCTAAGTTGACTCTGTAGCAATGCATTAACATGGTATAATAAGCAAGGTGAGGCGAACAAATCAATTTTTCAATAGGTTTCCGATGAATATAATTTCCGATAGAAAGCCTATTTGCTGGTGACCGCTTTCTTTAGTTACTTTCAATCAGCTGGATATAATAGACTTTCTTTTATATAGGTAGGCTTAGAGTGGTTTATGTTGTTACTTTTTGTAATGTAGGTACATAATGCTGCTTCCATTTTTATTTTTTATTTATTTAATCGTGGAAGCAAAACATTTACTGATAGAAGTTCTATTTTCAGAGTTTGCTAGTATTAGTTGACTTCTCAGAGTAAAATTATTATATCGTAAGTTTGATATACTTGCTTATGCATAAGGTGTCTGATGAGTTGACGAGTAATAGAGAAGTATGGAAGAAGAAGACATGGTGCGCCGACCTCAAATGAATTGGGATAAGGGCAAGAGAATGATGAATGATGATGACTACTTGCCTATGAATAAGTTATTTTACATAACTGCTGTACAAAAGTTTGCTAAGATGTCAATTTTATTTAAGGTGGGAGCGCTAGGTTCACCTGTGAAATTCAAAATTTCTTACGTTTTTTGCAATTTGCAGGTCGGTGTCAGGTTGTATGTTGATGAAAAATGAGTCGCGCAAGTAACACGTATGTAGTTACAGAATTGCAATCATTAAAATCAACCCTCTAAGTTCATGTAACCCCATTCAATAACTATTTCAAGAAAAAGTCATTCAATGATATAACGACTAAACACAATTCGCACTGCAGTAAATAAATAAAAAAAACTAATTCAGGTAGATAGACCTGTACCAAATACACTCCAGGGAATTTACAATCAACACTTAAATACCTAAGCTAATACTATTCATAGCTTTACAAATACAGACAGGCTGTAATGTAGCAGGCTATAAGGTCATTACATATATTTTGAACGCTCCTATATTAAAGGCAAGCTCCCCAGGGCAGGATAAACTGAATGAACAGCCATTTACACAGATTTACAGAGATGCACCACATTTTTGGCATCGACTACAGACTTTTTTTTATCGAATGAGATTGTTATCGAAGTGATGGTGGAATTGTATGACTAGATAAGGGCAAGATACAAGGTGTAAACGGACCCTTCACGCATCTCTACGGCTTTTTTTTCAGAGTAACGCACTCATAACATTGTGCTGATATATGAATTGAGTCTTACAGGGGTCATGGAGGCATTCAAAGAAACGTTATAACATTAAAAACTTGCTTTAAAAAAAAGGTGTGAAAAAGTTGAAACTTCGACCTCCAATATCTCGTAACTAGAAAGTTCCCGGGTAGGTATGGTCCAAAACAAAAAAAAAATGGTCGCAATGACGGGAAGAAGAAATACCATTCGTCTTCGTTAAGGGTAATTTTAGACCCATATAAAGAAACTTGTGCCAGTGTGTGTTGCCAATGATTACATACGGAACCGAAACGTGGTCGCTCACAATGGGCCTTATCAGAAGGCTTAAAGTCACCTAAAGCGCAATGGAGAGGGCTATGCTCGGAGTTTCCTTGCGTGATCGAATCAGAAATGAGGACATCCGCAAGAGAACCAAGGTAACCGACGTAGCCCAAAGAATAGCCAAACTGAAGTGGCAGTGGGCAGGGCACATTGCTCGCAGAACGGATGGCCGATGGGGCCGAAAAGTTCTGGAGTGGTGACCGTGAACCGGAAGACGCTGCGTTGGAAGGCCTCCCACTAGGTGGACCGATGACCTGGTGAGTTGAGTGAGGTGAGGTTGCAGGGATCCGCTGGATGCGAGTCGCACGGGACCGGTCAATGTGGCGACATATGGGGGAGGCCTATGTCCAGCAGTGGACGTCTTTCGGCTGAAATGATGATGAAAATGATGATAAAGAAACTTAGCTTACCGTAAGCAGGCTCATAAGCCACGGGTGTCAAGGTCTCATCGAACCTAGGCCATCGGCTGAATTGTGATAAATTGATGGTTTTTATTAATAGAAATATTAGTATGTATTAAAATAATAAAAAATGTGGAAAGGTACAAATATTATTAAAAGCAGGAAATCTTTTAGTTTGTTACTCTATATTCGTCCTATTTTATTTCTATTTCTTCGCATCGAACTTATTGAATCAACTTGAAGCAATTCCCATTTGTCACACGCATCGGCCCGTGGCGGGACGTGTACTGGAAAAGTGGAAAATATTCCCGGTAGTTGCTTGCATGCTGCATCCATGTGGCATGTGATAGGGGATGTAAGTTATGTGTGTCATTTGTTACAAGTACCAAGTGTTCCCGAGGGGATTTCCCATTGGCAGAATCTTAGGAGCCTTAGAGGATGAGTTTTCAAAAATCGAGGTAACAACTTACTTTTATTTATCAACGGAACCAAGTACCAACTTGCACGTATCTAACCTTAAACTTTAATTCAGGCTTTCCTACTTTAGTTCCTATCCTTCCATCACTTTTGTAAGAATTCTTGCGCATTTCACGGTTCGGGACCCAGCAGCTAAGGTTGGAGGCGTAGTCTATGAGTGAATGAATTTGGATCTGATTAGACTGGAAGCAGGCCCCGACATAGTTGGGAAAAGGCTAGGCAGATAATGATGATGATTAAGATAGTAACGTATGGGAGGCACATAAAATATTTTGTGCTCACAACAAAGCATGGTAAAAAGTAAAGTAAGTCAACTGTAGATCTTTGATAGTCATTAGAGGTAGTCAGTGGCCTGAAAGTCTGGCAACCAGTCTTACCAAGGGGTATCGTATTACCCAGTACTAAATGGGTTGTGGAGGTCAGATAGGCAGACGCTTCATGTAAAATACCGGTATTCAGTTGCATCCGGTTAGACTGGAAATCGACCCCAACATAGTTGGGAAAAGGCTGATGAACCAAGTAAAGCATGGAAGGCACATACAATTTTGCATGCTCACTTTTGCAGATTCTTATAATAAGGATCTGTTCATAAATTCTGAAACACTTCTTAGGAACCGACATTGTGCGACGCCATGTCAACTGAAGAATTATTCATTCAGTTTACGACGCCTGGCGAAGAAGTAAGGCACTGACTGGATGCGGCTTCTAGTTTTAAGAATATCCCAAACGCCATGTTTTATATGTGAGCATAACTATGACTGAGAGTCTTCAAATTAACACAAGGTTTGTTTATAAATCGGTATAATCGGTCATTAACTTTAAGTAGGCAATCACAACAATAGTAAATTGTAACGTTAAACCGGTCAATCCATTGTGAGAGAATTATGAATTGTCAAGAAACGGTCACTTCGTTCCTTCATTGTTCTATTGTTAATGTCGTATCCAGTACCCAAATCCAATTTCTACATCCTAACAGCAATCAGTTAGAGCAACACGTTGTACAATTTTGTTTGCTCTGCAGTCGGATGGCCGATCAAGTGAGATGACCAACGAATATAGCCAATAATCTGTCTGACATAATACAGCCAACATTGTTGGTATTGGATGATTGTGTTGGCTATTGATTAGTGTCCAATATCGTGTTTATTACGTCAAATGTTTGATGGTTTCTGTTTCAGCGAATATGACCAACTTGCTACAGCTAACATTATTGGTACTAGCTGATTATTTTGGCGACTGATTAGTGTCCAAGTTTGCTGTTTATTTTGTCCAATGTTTGGTTTTCTGGGTGTTGATTGGTGATTGTTTTTGTATCAATCGGGTAATACTGATTGATGGCTTCGATGATCGATTGGTTTCTGTCGTGACTGAGATACCAGTTAGGGCCTGTGAGAGTTAAGCTTGTAATCGTATCCACGAAAGCATATGAGCATCAGGATGGCAACCAATCGTTTATCGTTTAAAATTAAAGTTCGCGAGTACATTCAGAAATAGCTGGCAGTTTCGTCACAACGTTAATGTTTTCTTCATTGTTTGTCTTTTTATTTTAGTATATCCGTGTAAATGTCTATTTACATATATATATTGATATATATTTATAGTATTTTGATATATAGTTATAGTATTTTATATGTCCTTGTAGTTTATCTTAGTAATATTTTTTTTTTGCAGATGTTACACCTACCACTGTTTGTCTCTGCATCACCCAAAGGTTGACTGGTAGAAAATGCCTATGGCATTAAGTCCGCCTCTGTACTTTGTGCTTGAAGTGTTAAATAAATAAATATGAGCCCCGATTTACTGGAATAGTAGTTGTCCGGCATTTTGCTGAACTTTGCATATTTGGCGCAGCCGTGAGGCACACAGTGTCACACTATTTTATTTTTTTGTTTAGATTTAAGTTTTTTAATTTTTTGTTTGTTATTATTTTTTTATACTGTGTGCACTTGTGGCATGTGCCAAATAAATTTATTTTCTTTCTTTTTCTTTCGTTCTTTCTCAAAGCCAACAAATTGGTTAATACTTTATTGTAAGTGAGCTACAAGTTTCCCTCGACACGATGCTATGGGACAGTCCCTTAGTAACCATAGAGTTCGCCCTTTCAGCCAACCTGACCCTCATTGCATTACATTACATAAATTTACACCTTTTTCCCATGGGGTTGCCAAAAACACCATCTACAACGATCCTCATGGGTATGTAATGTTTTATTTTGTTCACGGTACACCACATTTTTTTAATTAGTACAAAAAAAAGATGGAGCTCTATCCGTACCCGTTACTGATCATATTTGTGTAATCAAAAGTCAAAAAAACAAAAAAAAAATGTCATAACTGGTAAATTCATAATTGAATCAATTATTCATAACAATTACCATTAGAAAATACAACGCGCAGTGCTTTTCCATTCCTGTCGCCATTCATAGGTCCCGGCAAACTATATTTCCATAAATTGAGTGACATTTTGGGATATAAACAAACGCTTATAACTTTGCTGTTTATGAATATTATTTATTGAGACTTTACATATATAATAACAAGACCTTCTCTAATAAGCCCTTTAAGTATTTGTACTAATTAAAAAATAGTGGTGTTTACTGGTCATGCACACATGCCGGCTGCGAGAGCACACCTGACCTTTCTGAAGAACATCAGTTTCGTTCTTTTTGCTTCGGTTTTTCTGTCTAGGCTTTACGCAACCATGTTGGAGACGGCTTCCAGTGTAACCGGATGAAGCTGAAAACCAGTATTTTACATGGAGCGACTGTCTATCTGCCCTCCAGAGCCTAGTTACTGGGTAATACCGTACCCTCTGATAAGACTGATTGTCAAACTTTTGACTACTCGTAACGACAAAATATCCCAAAAAGTCTACAAAAAACAGGCCAAATACGAGTCGGACTCGCGAATGGAGGGTTCCGCACCATCGTTGTAGGGGATCCCCCTTTAATTTTTATTATGTGTTGTTATAGCGTCAATAGAAATACACATTCTGTGAAAATTTCAACTGTCTACCTATTAAACATTGTTTTATTTTATTCAGAGCACAATACAGAAGCTCTCTAACGTTTGAATTTCATACCCTGTTAATGTGTATTATTATATTCTAATATCCTCAATTTAATTTTACAGAGGGGCTCGTGGATAAATAATAACAGCCACTCGGGTCGATCTTTAGGTTAAGCCGTGCTTGCCTAGGTTGCTCTGTGGATTGGTGACCACACATTACATACCGAGTTTCCTCCGTGCCTCGGAAATTACGTTAAGCCGTTGGTCCTGGCTGTCATTTGTAGATCTTTGACAGTCGTTACAGGTAGCCAGTGGCCCGAAAGTCTGACAACCAGTCTTACCAAGGGATATCGTATGGCCCAGTACTCACTGGATTGTGGAGGTCAGATAGGCAGTCGCTTCATGTAAAATACAGGTATTCAGCTGCATCCAGTTTGACTGGAAGCCGACCGCAACATAGTTGGGAAAAGGCTAGGTAGATTTTACTATTTTGCACAATTCGCACTCCCGAGCTACAAGATACAAGCGATGCTTAGTTTCTCGCTCACGGATTATATACGACACAACTGTTTTATTTCTATTTATTAATAAATTGATTTTGAATACGGATCATGAGAAACGGCCCGCTGACAGACCGACAGATGGATGGACGGACAGCGGAGGCTTAGTAATAGGGCCCTGTTGGTTATCCTTCGAGTACAGAACCGTAAAACGAATGAAACATTGTACTTCTCCATATTCTTAGCCAACATTTTCAAATGTGCAACCAACCGTATTTCTAAGTTCAATCACATCCGATTATCTCTTCAACTTGAATGAACGCGGGACAATGCGCTGTATATCTCTAACACGGACTAACACTGAACGTAGACGACACTCGACTTGAAACTGTCTTCAAGGTGTGACTACATGTTATGTGGGGATATGATTCAAGGTGATAGTGGAGTTTCAAGAGGGGCCATTTTGGCTTGCACTGATGCTAGATGTAGTGTAACTGCAGCCAAAGAATGATATCGAGTTCAGTACATTGTCTCAGTTATACGAAATTATACGCCCACGCCATTTTTTTCATATTTTGGGTTTCTCATTGTGTCAGAAAAAAACATATGTGTTCTCTTTTCCAAGTACATATTATGAACTCGTTCACACTTCAGGAATAAGGGAAATTGAATAATAAGAATTGTTTACCGTTTAACGAACGGATTTTTTTTTTAAATATTGCAACTGTATCATTGTGAGTGGGAAAGAATGATTAGCTTTACTTTTAATTAACTATTAACTTATGTATGGCTTTCTCATCTAAATACACAGTAAGTCAATTTCCTATAACTACCTAAGCGTTGTGTAGAGAAAATTCATTATTTATCAAACGTTTATTGTTTTACACTTTGAAGGATTGTTTACCAAAAATTCAAGTTTATTCAAGTAACGAAACTTTCCTTCTCTTAGTAGAAATAAAGCGAAAATAGCAAAATTGATTGATTTTTGATTAAAGCAACAGTTAAAGTTATTGAATTGATTAAATAAATTGATTCAAACGATAAAATAAATTACTGACTTGAGTGTTTAACGATAAGAACACTTGAAAACGATAAAATTATTATATTATAACTGTTCTGTTGATTAAGTACTGGTTTAATTTGTTTAAACGTTATATGCTCTTTAAGAAGAACTCTTTGTATATTATAATCCCAACCATTTGTTTTTAGAAGTCGAAGTTAATGCCTCGTTGGTCTAGTGGTGGCAAGCGTGATTGCTGAGCATGTGGGTTCGATTCGCAGGTCGGGTAAAGTGTTATAGGGTTTGACCATCAGGAAATTCTCAGTGGCAGCCGCGGAGACTGGATTTGTACCCGGTTGATGGCAATAGGCTTGCCCCGTATTACATGGGTCTTAAAACTGAGGAAATGTAGGTGTACTAATGGGTACACCTGCCTAACCCTTCGGGGATTGCGGGCGTTATGTTATGTTAAGTCAAAGTTACTTTTATAGAGTGAGAAGTATTATAAATCTCACGAATGAATTGTTCCAGCTGAGGTCACTAAAAATAAAGTATTTATTTCAGAAAATAGACAACCTCCTATAAAATCGATAACAAAAACTGTCCAAATATTTTTAAAGTACAAGCAGACTATACACCGTGTTCTTCACGTTATCCATAAACTATGGCAAACACAAAGGAAGCAAAAGAATTAGTACATAAAAAGGCTTCGTTACAAAGACATTTGAAATTTAATTGAGCTATGCAGTAAGAAAGGGTCTTAATTTGGCCTATGTTACCGCTTGGTGCAATTAAATTATCAAATGCTATTTGGATTTCATTTGCACGTACGAGAGCAACCCGAGAGTGAATAAAAAAAAGAATAAGAAAAAAAAAAGAATTCATTAATGTGTCCTTAAAATGCTTATTTCCGTGGTCTAAACATCTGGTCGAAGTTTATGTATATCGTACGGAACATGGTGTAATAATAGTGATGATGATGACCATGTATGAATATGTAAAGCTCTCATTAAAGTACCAACAAATTAATTAAACAGCGCACTAACTCGAGTGACAGTTACGAGTATCATTACATCACGAATCACGCATCACTTCCAATACATCGGGTTCTAATCACGCATGTTGTTTGGTATTCCGCCGGCTCTCTGTACTGAGCCACGGTCAATAACCAGATGCACGCTCATTATCTCAGGTTCATTTGATTAAGTGCTAGGTAAACCCTTGCATACCGCGCTAATTTGTGGCGAGAATTTGATATCAGTTTAACAATAATAGTTCTTGGCAACCAATCTTAGTGGAGTCCAGCCATCGATGCTGAGCATATAATACAGGGTGTAAACAGACCCTTCACGAAGCCGTCAACCAAGCATTCCGTACATCAAACTAAGTAACTTTACGCGAAAATTTGGGTGAAAAATCACGTTTTACGGTAGGACTCGATGGAAAGCACTCAAAGCATCAGGGTTGTGGAGGTGTTTAAAGTGAAATTCTTACATTAAAAACATGTATTTAAAAAAAAAGACCGAAAAAGTTGGTACTTTGACCCCCAATATCTCCGTAATTTTAAGGTACCCAGGTATGGTCTAGAAAAAAAAAAGATCGTAAAGATGAGGAGAACAAGTGCCTTTCGGCTATGTTAAGGGTCTATTTACACCCTATATAATGTACAAGGGTGCAACAGAGGGGCACTCTTTCATCTCTTACTTTCTTTAAAAGACAATCCGACTCAACAGGAGAGATTAAGTGCAGGACCAACGGCTTAAGATGGAAGCGTCAGGGTAGCCAGTGAAATTAAAATTTTCTTACGTTTTTTAATAAAATTTCATTCAATGACTATTTCATGAAAAAGTCATTCAATGATATTAAATGAACTTAGAGGGTTGTATTGATGATTTTAATGATTGTAATTCTGTAAATTTATACGTGTTACTGTCGCAAATCATGTTTTGTTGAACATACAGCCCGATACGGACCTGCAAATTGCGAAAAACTTATGAAAATTAGAATTTTGATTTTGATATATTTTTTTTTTTTTTTTGATTTTGATTTTGATTTTTTTTTTGATTTCACGGAAGATATCCCGTAAACCGTGAAAGCTTAAAACAGTGTTTATTTTGATTCGAATTTTTTTGTTCGTTCTTTTTTTTTCTTCAATGTTCTTCTCCGTTTGTTTTCTCTCTATTTTAAATAATTGTCTTTTAAGAAATAAAGATAAATGTAGTTAATAACATCTGTGCCCATCAACAAATATCGTAGCATATCTTACGATTCTGTACAACCAGCATTAAAATTAAAATATTGTAATGAGCCTCTCCAGATGTGTTTGAAAAAGGAACAGCCACATTTCTTTGTCGTTATGTTAGCAATATACGTCACGGCCTGTCTCGTTTATTTGAAATCTGTCAATTGGAACGCAGTGTTGTCACCGCGTTCCAAATGAAATATTTAAAATGTGAATCATATCGAAAAAAAAATGTATCTATAGACCGACCGCTTAATGAGTCCTTGCGAAGGTATCAATTTAAATGGAATATTCTGAAGGTTGATCACGTATTGGTTCAATTAGTATCGTAATACGTACGTGGATTATGTTTATTTTAAAGAAAATAACCTGTGGGATATTGTTAGGACTTTGTGTACGCTTAATGTGCCTTTGATGGGGCAAGGCGGACGACTCATTATAGCGGTCGGTCTATACATTTTATTGTGTGTGAGTCTGTGCCCAAGTAGCAAAATAATGTCATATAAATGGTACAATAACGTTTTTTATTTAACTTTCAGCCATAAGAAAATGGTTTTATAATAGTTTTTTATACGTAAATATAACGGGGGTTTGGGCGCCGATTATACAACATTTTAATCACGTAAGGGTCGTTTTGCAGTCGCATCAGCGACAATAAAGTTGAGTAAAAATCACGTACACATTGTAAGTTTAACTAGTAAGGTTTGTAATAGTTTCTAGTAATACTCTAACATAACTATATCATCGTATAGACGTTTTGTTATGCTGGTGATCGGTCTGTGGTACAAGCTAGACAATTTGTGTGTCAATTTATTGTGTTGTTATAAAACTTATAAAAAAAGTATAAGTCAAATGTTTTAATATTATTTATTAATTTAATTTAAAGAAAGCTTATTGTGGTGGAAGATGACGAGCGGTGACTTATAATTGGGAATTTAAAATTTTCGATGATATGTATGGTTATCTTCGTTAATATTTTAATGGGCCTCCATAATATTGGTGTTTCAATATTATTTATAAAAATAAAATACATAATTGTCATCAATAGTTTCCGCCATATTGCCAATAGACATTTGGCGACTGCATTTAGACATCTATTTATCCATTGGTTTTATACATGTTTTTTATATGATCTATGGCGTCCACCATGACGGTTGCAATTAGAGTTCATAAGTTATATTAGAGTAACGTTTTAACCTAAAAGTTACGTAAAGGTGGAATATACGACCTATTATGATGATTTTATAATAGTTAACTATAAAATCATTACATAACAGTTTGTTATTTAAGTGTTGAATAAAAGGTTCTAAATTTACAAAACATGGCAACTCATCACTATTTTCTGACTGAAACGTTTACTCGACTTAACGTTATATGACCGTCATATAAATTATTGAGATGACGTTTACCAGACACAATAATATGACTTAAATTATATAACTAATGCGTCGAACTGAATACTACTTTACCACTGTTTAGTTGCTGCAAAACTGTTATAAAACCCTTACAGGTCTGTTAGTTGTATAGTTCTAATATTATATATTTTTTGCTAGTTGGGTAGGTATCATCAGATTTCTATTAGGTTTATTGCAATCATGTTCACAGTGCATACATTTATCGCATCTACTACTTTTATAAAAATCCGGCCAAGGGCGTGACGGTCTACGCACAGTGAATGGTTCCGTAGTACAAGTAATTGAACTTTTCCTAATATTGGCCTATGAAGAGGATTCCAGTTTCTAATTTAGTGTTATTAATGCCCATTTATGATTTTTTATTTAACTAGAAGTTGCCTTCGTTTTTGTTTAAATACATGGTTATCATTACTAAAATTATATGTCATAGCTAAAGACAAAAATTCTTACTTTTGTACTTATACTAAAAAAGATTCTAGAACAAAATCTTTTCATTTTGCCTATAAAGTCTAGCTCGGCTCAACGATATTAGAAATAGGGAGGTCTGCCAAAAAGTATAACATTAAATATTATGGACAATACATTGTGGTTACAAAGCTACGTTCGGCGGCCATTTTAAGTTGTTATCAAGATGGCGCCGGACTAAACGGATATTATTTTAGGAAACATTATGGGAGTTTGGGCAGGTTTATGTGCTATTTTAAAATTAAACTGCTGATTAGAGTAAATATATTTGCAGTTTTGAAAGGGTGGCGATTTAATCACCTGCATTCGTCAATGGGCTAAATAATAACAGCCGCTCGGGTCGATATTAAGCCTAAGCCGCGCTTGCCTAGGTTGGTCCGTGGATGGGTGACCGCCTATTACATACCGAGTTTCCTCCGAGCCTCGGAAAGCACGTTAAGCCATTGGTCCCGCCTGTCATTTGTAGATCTTTGACAGTCGTTACAGGTAGTCAGTGGCCCGAAAGTCTGACAACCAGTCTTACCAAGGGGTATCGTATTACCCAGTACGAACTGAGTTGTGGAGGTCGGATAGGCAGTCGCTCTGTGTAAAATACTGGTATTCAGCTGCATCCGATTAGACTGGAAGCCGACCCCAACATAGTTGGGAAAAGGCTGGGCAGATGATGATGGGCTAATTTTACCCTTCGTCTGCTTAGCTTTTTTTCTCAACTATGTTGGTGTCGGCTTCCAGTCGAACCGGATGCAGCTCAATACCAGTAGTTTATATAAAGCGACTGAGAGTATGTAATGGATCCAATCCACGGAATGACCTCGGCTGGCACTGCTTAACCTTGAAGATAGACCCGTGTAGCTGATATTATTTAGCCACAAGCCCCTTATAACGGCTAGAATGATGTCCTTGATGAATACAGGTAATTAAATAGCCACTCTGTATAATGTTAGCATAGGCAGGTGTAAAAATATTTTAGACCAACAAAATCTCTGACAAATGTTGTCAGTGGGCACACGTAAACTGCTGCTAGGCAATAAAAACATGCAGGCTCGTTATAAAGGCGGCTAGTACTTGTGCACAAGCATCACCCTCTACAAGCAGTGCGACCAAGCTGCCACAAAAATAGTATGGATAAAGTATTACAAAATCATCATAGCCTTTACCAAACTATGTTGGGATCGGCTCTCAGTGTAGCTGCATCCGGCAGCTGAATACCAGTGTTTTGAATGGAGCGACTGCCTATTTGATCTCCACAACCCAGTTAGTACTGGGTAATACGATACCCCTTGTTAAGACTGGGTTTCAGACTTTCGTAAGACTTTCGTAATTGTTTCTTCTTAATTGTATTTTATCACCTGTATATGTACATTATGGATTGCAATAAATAATTTGAATTTGAATTTGTAACGACTGTCAAAGATCTACAAATGACACCAATGAAAAACGGCTTAACGTGCTTTCCGCGGCACGGAAGAGACTCTGTATTTAATGTTTCTGAGGCATGTAGGAAACTGGATATGAATAACCATTCCCCTATCCACGGACCGACCTTGGGAAGCGCTGCTTAACCTTGAAGGTGGACCCGTGCGACTATCATTTAGCTACAAGCTTTTTGAAAATGCTTATGACATGTCATGTGATTAACGGAGCTTAGAAACAAAATTCTGAATATTCTGAAAATGCCTTACAACGTGTGTCGGAACGCATAAAAGCGCTTCAATGCAGAAGGTATTATAGTGAAGTTTTTGCATTTTAAAGAGGTAATTTAGTCGGTGCGCTTGTGAAAGAGTATCCTCTTCCTCATGTATGTAACATCGTATTACAACACTAAACTATGCAAGGAGCTGAAAAAGGCGTCTGAAACGTTCATACTCCGTGACCAACGCAATAAAAAAATGGTAAAAAAACCAGTCCCTTGAAGTAGCTTTTTAAATGCAAGGTAAATAAAAAAATTGAACTTTTAGGCAATAAAGTTTAGTTTTTTTGTTCGTGTCTGTTAGTGGCTAACCTGGTGTAAGAGTTCTTATGCCGTCCACGGGCGTCCGACTTGGCTTTACATGCCGTCGAGAAATATCTATCAGGCATGTTGGTTTGGTTTCCTCACGAAGTTTTCCTTCACCGTAGCAAGTGATAATTATACAATATACACATGAATCCGAAAGCAATCAATAAATACATGACATCTGGATGAACATTGCTAAATAGTGTGAAATGAGATTTAGTCAGCATTTCACTTCGGTCAACAGGAAAAACGTTTCCGATTGTTTTGTCCGTCGATGACTATTTCCTGAGCTAACGTGTTCACTTTCCCATTAATCTAAAAACAACAAATATACTATGCAAATATTTCACGCATTCGGTTTTCATTTTTGTTGACAGGTAAACATCTGTTTCACAGGTGTTGTAAAAATGGTGTTCTATCACTTCAGTTTATTTTACGAACTAATTTGGCAGTCGCAAGTTGATGTTCCTTTATAGAAGGATAGTTTCCACCATTATTGAATGCTGAAAGGGGCCAAAGTCGTGAAAAGTGTAAGCCACCTGGTAATCGTTTTCAAAGCATTTCATAGAATTAAAGGCTGTTATTATTTAACCACGAGGGCTAAATAATAACAGATTTAGTAGTCGTTTGTTGATGTTCCTTTATAGTAGGATAGTTTCCGCCATTATTAAATGCTGAAAAGTGCCAAAGTCGTGAAAAGGGTAGCCACCTGGTAATCGTTTTCAAAGCATTTCATAGAATTGTTTAGCCACGACGGCTAAATAATAACAGCCGCACGGTTCGATCTTCAAGGTTAAGTCTAGCTTGACAAGATAGATCTGTGGATGGGAGACCATAATTAAATACTTAGTTTCCCCCATGCCTTGGAAAGTACGTTAAGCCGTTGGTCCCGGCTGTCATTTGTAGATCTTTGACAGTCGTTGCTAGGTAGTCAGTGGCCCGAAAGTCCGACAACCAGTCTTACCAAGGGGTACCGTTTTAGCGAGTACTAACTGGATTGTGGAGGTCAGATAGGCAGTCGCTCCATGTACAATATTGGTATTCAGCTGCATCCAGTTAGACTAGAAGCCCACCGCAACATAGTTGGGAAAAGGTAGATGATGATGATCCTCAATTTAATTTTACTATTTTGTACAATTCGCAAGATACAAGCGATGCTTAGTTTGTCGCTCACGGATTATATACGACACAACTGTGCCAATAGTGCCAATAGTGGGCTTATTCCACTTTTCCCCGTTGGATGATCCCCATTGATGGGGATTAGTGAACTTTTTGTTCACTATTCCCCGTTGACCCAAAATTTTTATTTAATGGGGATAAGTGAACTAAAAAGTTCAATAATCCCCATTAGGTAGGTACGTTAAAAAAATAAAATATATGAATCATGTTACATTTATTAATTAAAAATATAACTTTCTTATACCTAATAAAATCACAGATTGTACAATTATTAATTTAAAATAAAAAATATAACTTTCTTATACCTAGTAAAATCACAGATTGTACAATTATTAATTTAAAATAAAAAATATAACTTTCTTATACCTAATAAAGTCACAGATTGTACAATTATTAATTTAAAATAAAAAATATAACTTTCTTATACCTAATAAAGTCACAGATTGTTACAATCATTAATTTAAAATTGTAGCATGAAAATATTTCTTTCTTATACCTTGTAAAATCAAAGATTACACTCACTTAAGTTTTTCTAAACAGTGCCCAATCGTAATTTCATTATTAATGAGTTCCATTTGGACCTCCTGTATATAATTATCGCGATTGATGCTTTTTTTTGTTTTTTCCGCTATACCTTTATTTTCAGAAACCCCCAATGCAAGAACTTCGTAATACGATGCATCTTCAGCCAACGCTGTGAGGAGCTTCATAATGTTGGGTTTCTTTATTTTCACACGCTTTTTTATTTTATTATTCCATGCTTCGACTAAATTCGTAGTGCGATGAGTCTGTCCAAATACACACCACGTTTTAATAAAATCATCTTGTAGCCATTGTCTGAGCATGTAATTTCTAAACTCCTTGCTATTATCATCATCAGGGCTTTGAGAGGCAACATAAAACCAACCCGCAATGATTTTATCTGATGGTAACAAAGCCAAAGCAGTGCTAAGTGCAACTTGTCTTCTGGTTAATTTATCTTTTGTTAGTTTGAGTTGTTTTCCTTTCTTCCATATTGCCTGGGTGAAATGGAAATAACAGCCGCTAATAGATATATTTACAAAAACATTTCGCATTGCGTTCATCGGAGCCACTTCATAGTCACATTTAAATATTTCTGGATTCCAATCAGGTAATGCAGATTTTAGCATACTAAATAAAATTTCATATGTTTGTTGATTTTTATGGCTCATGAGGGCATAAACAAGTGGCACAATGTTTATGTGTTTTTCTGTACTGCCCAAATCCCCATGAATGGTGTAGAGTTGGTAAAAGGGAGATGGACAGATCCAGAACGTTCCATCACCCAAGATCATCTTCAAATTTTTCATTTGATGTCGGGCAAATTCAGAGCAAAAAGCTATTACACGGATACCACTGTCATTGTAGTCTGCTAAAATAAATTCCTGATGAGCTGGAGGTACTTTAACTTCTTCAACATTTTTGAACTCAATTTTACTTACTTCAAATGCTGCATTTCTGTGTTTATATAATGTTGTTTTGATAGACTTCAGGGCAGGGAATTCTTTTATTTTGTCAATTCCGGTATCTTTTAGTGAGCTCACAGCCGCGTTGTAAGCAGTGGGAATAGCAGGTGCTTCTGGATCCGCAAGTGTAGTTTTTAGTTTGAATAACCTCAAGGTAACTTCATTCCGCGCAAAATCAGGTTCACAAACATTGTGTCGTTTCTCAGCTACAACTTGATTGTCCTGTAAAATTAAGTAATAATAATTAATTACTTTACATTATTTTTTAAGTAAACAATATTGCACTTACATAGAATACAAAATTAAATAGGCTATTTAACAACCTTTAAAACTTATAACAAATTGTTGTTATCCTATCAGAATAGTTCAACAAAACATATTTCACTTTATGCTTAACTAAAATATGTAATAATAATTAAATATATACAATTCACTTCAGCTACACTCTTTTACTACACTAGGTGTAATAGACTTGTTTGACAAAAGAATGACGTCACACGTGCCGCCATGACAGAAACAGTGTTTAAACTTTAACGTTGATTTTTAAATTTTGATATTGATAAACGTGATATTGATAACACACATAACCTGAGTTATTATTGTCATTATTAATCACAAAATATAATAAGTAACTTACCATGACAGTGATGGATCCGGCACATTTACTTTGTTTTCTTGTGGTACACTCCCACAAAACTCCACCATTTTTATATTTGCATTTTTTACTGTATTGATGTCCGGCCCGGAGAAGTATGGTAGCTTTACCTTTTTTAACGTACTCTAAACAAGTACCTACCTAATGGGGATTATTGAACTTTTTAGTTCACTTATCCCCATTAAATAAAAATTTTGGGTCAACGGGGAATAGTGAACAAAAAGTTCACTAATCCCCATCAATGGGGATCATCCAACGGGGAAAAGTGGAATAAGCCAAATAGTGGTATTTAGCTGCAACTGGTAAGACTGGAAGCGGACCCGAATAAATTTGGGAAAATGCTAGGCAGATGATTACTTTGTGTGAAGTTTTTTGGTAATTTTCCTAAAAGCTGATAGAATGTAGTTGTCTGGAGATTCTAGTTTCTTTTGTTTCAAGTAATTTATACCTTATTTTGGTTATTAACTCAGCTATCATTTAGTTGAATCTCTTTTTCTTCAACCTATGGCCAACCAATGCTGAGTGTAGGTCTCTTCTAAATTTCTCCACTTTAGGCGGTTATGTCATGGCTATCTTCCGGCTTTTCTTCCGTCCACTTTAATGATATCGTCTGTCCACCTAGTCGGTTGTCTTCCCACATTCCTCCGTCTTGTCCCTGCAGGTCTCCACCCCAGTATTTTCCCCCACGTTCTTTCTTTTTTCTTTCTTCTTAGTTGAGTCTGCGGACTGGTAACTCTACTGATTCGCGGTCACAAGAAATCGGCTGCAGTAACGTCAGAAGTCATCCAGAAAGCATATTAAGTTAGTCTAGTTGTTCTTCAGGTAACCATACTTTGGATCTTTTCCGAAATATCAAGTACAACGCTCTACTCTCTACATAAAATTCCAAACTGAGACAAGAAAGTTTCCAACACAAAAAATAGCTTGGTTACCCCAAAAATAAACGGTGAAAACTGCAAATATTAACCCGTCGTAGTCGGGGTCATTGTTGCCTTTATATCTATTTGTAAACACTTTACAACTCACGATTTGGTATCGTTGTTCAACATTTACAGCCCGTGCCGAATGCGCCGGCGGGAGAAGGGTTAACTCTGCAATAATGTTGGCTAACAAACGCTTGAAGGTGCTCGGGGGGTTAACGGATGAGGGTAGTTTAGTGAGCAGTATTAACTTGGGTGTTAAGTTTTCTTATTTTCTTGGTGTTTTAGTTCGAGATAGGCTGCTGAAATTGTTGTGTAAATGTTTTGTGTCTCAATACTTCGACTTTTTACTCAGCTACGTAAATATCCACAGAGGAGTTCATGGCTAAATAATAACTCCCGCTCAGGTCGATGGAGCAGAGAGCGGGGGGGGTCATTTGATGATTTCCCATTTTAAAAAAAAAGAAGGTCGATGCAGCAACAAGTTTCTCGCAACACAAGAACATGTTGAGGCAATGTGGCAAAACTTTTGTTAAAGTAGGCACCGTAAGCATAATCAATTAATCAGCCTCGATCCCATTGCTGGGCCACCTCTCTGTGGGAGGGAGTGGGCCGTTATCCACCAAGCGGGCCCAGTGCTGCTTAACCCGTGACATGTGGGACTTTCAATTCATACTATAGCAGTTACTAGCAGTTGCCCGCCATCTTCGTCCGCGTGAATTATTATAATAAAATTACTTCCCTATTTGAATCGGATTTTTTTAACAGTTTCAAGGGCTTTAATTGTTTTGTACGGAACCCTTTTGCTAATATCAAAGCAGATTCAGTTACTCCTTATAACATTAGCTATCTGCCAGTAAAAGTCCGTCAAAATCGGTCCAGCCGTTTCGGAGATTAGCCGGAACATACAGACAGACAAACAGACCGACAGACAGGCAATTTAACAAAATGTTTTTGATTATAAGTACCGTATTTATACTTTCATATGCATTCAGTAAAAAGCTGTTGATTTAAAATTACAAACAGACATTTCAATTA
This sequence comes from Noctua fimbriata, assembly GCA_905163415.1. NCBI lineage: Eukaryota > Metazoa > Arthropoda > Insecta > Lepidoptera > Noctuidae > Noctua > Noctua fimbriata. Next base: position 4,423,130 of record LR990930.1, read on the forward strand.
TATTTATTTCATAGATGTTTAGATTACCTCTTACCATTTGGTATAATCACTCACGGAGGCACAAGTGCCGTTACCATTACAAACGCCTAAATAATTCTAAAGCAAAGCCTACAGTTACAGCAATTATGTAAGAGTTGAAACTGTGTGAGTCTACAGCTATGCTGCGTTCGCAATTTAGTTTATGAAAATGTAAACACAGATGTGTTATTGGAAAATAAACTTTAGTACTCACATATTAGGTTCAAATTGGCGAAATGAGGGTGTACCTTTGACTTATCCTTCAAAGATAGCGACGTGATATTATGTTTTTATTCAAATATTTTTTTCAATAGTACTCGCCAGTCTGATACTGACTTAATTAGCACTTCTATTGTAGGAGCTAATGGCTACAAAAAAAAAAACCTAAACGTGTTGATCTTTAAGGTTAAGCAGCGCTTACCAGGGTCAGTCTGCGGATGGGTGACCATTCGTTACATACCGAGACTTTCATTTGTAGATCTAGGTTGACAGTGGCACGAAAGTCTGACAGCGAGTCTTACCAAGGGGTATCGTATCACTCAGTATTAACTGGTTTGTGGAGGTCAGATAGGCAGTCGCTCCATGTAAAGTACTGCATCCGGTAAGACTGGAAACCGACCTCAACATAGTTGTGAAAAGGCAAAGCAGATGATGATTATGGAAACAGTAATTTGAATATGTAATAGCAACATATATCAAAGTAACATCTCTATTCATCGATACAATATATGTAAATGGTAATGTATAATCAGTCCATTATATGATACCTCATTAGGTAAGCATTTAGCTAATTATAGTGCCGAATGAGAGACCTGCCCTGTCATCATTATACCATAGTTTAATTGTTTATCACCGACCATTGATAAAACCCACGCTCTAAGTGAGTAGATAGTGGAAATCGAATGTTCCAGTACTTCCAGCGGTCGTATGCATGACCGCTGACCTTGGAATCCGTAGGTTTAGATTTTCCGTGTGTTCTTAGGTCTAACATCACGCCTGTAATCCTCGAAGGGTTAGACAAAGGTGTACCTAATAGGTCACTTGCATTTCGCCGTTTATATTAAAGTCGCGTGTAATAAGGGCCAGCCTATTACCACCAACCGGGCACAGGTCTAGACTCCGTGGATAGAGTAGATAAACCTAGTAGTAACTCTTTGCCCGACCTGAGAATCGAACCCAGGACCTCATTCTCAGCAGTCGCGCTTGCGACCACTAGACCAAAGGGGCAGTCAAATATAACTAGTGTAATGTGGGCTAGGCAGAGGTGTACCCGACACCTCTGCCTAGCCCTTCGGGGATTATAGGCGTGATGTTATGCTGTTAATTGTCAATATCGTACTGGAACCTTGATTTGTTCTCAGCACGTGGCAAAAGACTCGGCCCCTAGAATAGAATACTTAATTAGCAAAGAATGTAGGTATAACAAATCAGGTGTTAAAATGCTTACAGAGTCCTTGTACAGTCTGCCTTTAAGGCATGCAAAATTAATATAAACATTATAACATTAAAAACAAAAGGAAAAATTAACTAAATCTAACAACTTTGAATAAATCAATCCCCTATTAGCGGGGACTGAAATAACAACCGATGAAGTGAGAGAACGCGTCTCTCTGCCTCTACCCCTTAGGGAGTATTCTGCCGTCGTAAGAAAAAAGGGCACAACTAACATTTTTGTCAAAATTGAGTTATATACATATTTAGAATCAGAAAAAAAAGGCACATCTACTCAATTTTTTATAGAATTTTATCTTCAAGGAATTCGGAGATACAGTAGGCTCAAAAGGCACAAATGAGACTAATATTCATGTTTTATAAAACTTTAAAGTCGATTTTCTCCATATTTATAAAATGTTAGTTGTGCCTTTTTTCATTATGACGGCAGTATTTTTCTTATGTAGTGCACCTGTATAGTTCAAACTCTGTATTTAGAAAGTTTTATCTATTTTGGGGTTGTCCATTAATCATGTGAGGTTTAAACAGAGGGAAGGGGGTCAGAAAAAAAACTAGATATCACCAAGGCGAGAGGGGATAGGATAATGTCACAATCATGTGTAGTTTTTAAAATAAATTGCTAAATTAAAAAAAAAATATTTTAAGCTATCATAGTCACTAACATTATCATTAACACTAGAAACGGGATATTTACCATGTTAACTGATTGCTTTGATTTCCCGATATTTTGCGATTTTTGGAGTTTTTCCTTGCTCATGGTGCTTGCAATAGCGCCGAAATATTGGGACAAGCTTAATGACAGCGAAAAATATTCTTTGAATATTAAGATTTAAAAAAGTGGCCTAAAAAATGCACGTGATTAAAGGATGGCCCCTTTGATAAGCTTTAACTCATTAAGCATCATTATCTCTTATTTATTCGATCACAACAACAAAGCTCATCACAAACAAAATCGAATAATTAATTAAAATGTCAACGTCATTGTTTTACTGATCACATTACACTCATCTTGTCATCAACGAAACAAAAACAGCTTTAACATAAAAGCAATTAATTATAACTTTTTAATATTCCTTCTGTTAAAAGGGGAAATAGAAGAAAAAGTTTTAACCAAAAAGATCGTATACTTTTCACTGAAAAAGTTTTCTAGGAGGCGGGGCTTAATGACGCATGCGCGGTGTGACTGCCGAAGAAATGCTTGACTGACGTTGTCGGCAACGACAACGGACTCTGGACAGCAAAGCAGTCGCCGCGATACCTCAGTGCTATGCGGACGCGAACCAAATGCACCTCTGCATAACTTGAACACATGTCGTCTACTAGTGAATAATTACGCCAAAAGTACTTTCTGTCGACCGGACTTAAGTAGGAAATACTTTATTCAAAGTTGAAAAACTTTTCAAGTTCGTAAAAGTTTCGCGAAGTCTCAAAAGTTATTTGTTGAATGAAAATTCGTCTTATGTAATGTAGGTAATAAGTTTCTTTTAGTTTTAAGCTCTATAATAATACAAATTATTAAGTTATTCCAAGCAATAACAACTAAACTGTCTCATAAAAAAAATCTTGTATCAAAACTATCAAAAAAGTTTTAAAACTACCTTAGAGATAATATCAACAAACACAACACGTAAGTATGACGAAATATTTTTGATAACACCATGCACAGTTGCTTTTCATCCCAACACCATATATTATACTATTCTTTTTCTTTATTGCACACAAAATTAAAATATATACACACAAAATTACAATATATAGCTTATGCACAACGGCGAGCTTTTTAACCCAGAACTGGGTTTTCTTACAACAAACCTTACTTTGATTGCGAGATTTGCAGAAGAGGATATACCTACTTACGTGCACAAACAGTACATTTAAAAACTTAAATTAACTTATTTTATAAACCAAACTAAACTGCAATATAATATACGTAATGCATACAATACCTGTGTAGATAAATAAATGCATATTAAATACCATACACATACTATCATCATGTTAACAGGAAATGTTCTCTTATTAAACTGCTACCTACCTTTATAATAATATATTGAGAACGAATTGTTTGGCAAGGTATTTTCCTTGTAATACTTTCGTTATTTACAACTTTAGCCGACTCACTTTAAACTGGGAGTCACACAACAATGTCAATTTAAACTTTGGGGAACTGTTCAATCTTATTCACAATGCACAAACTATCGGCAAAAGAATATAACTATGCTTTCAACGCTGTGGTTTAACGTAAGTAAACTTTTCCAAGACTATATAAGACAAACACAAATAACACAAAACAAATGAAGCATAAAATCATAGTTCGAACATTTTTTTTTAAACTTTCTTTTAATAAAAAGAACATAAATCATGAAACATCAGCGTCTGTAAACATATTTAGCTCAAAAGAGGTTCATTAAGAAATAAATTCACGTAAAACAGACGCCATTTAATTCCAAAGTCTACTTATTCACGCTTGCTACTCACGATAATGGCAAATATAATTAAAATGCTTACAAAACATAGCGATTTGAAACTCATTATACCCCCAAATTAGCTTACTACGTTACCCCTAAAATTATATTTTGGAACAAATGCCGTCGGTACCCCAATAATGTCCCCAAATCGGTGCCTAACACCGAAAACGAACCGCAATTATGTGACGTCAAGACCCCATTGACGTCCTAATACTAGCTACCATATCAGTTAGTCAATTGTTATTAGTAAATTATTAAATAAACAATACAGAATTAAATATTCGATTTCGGCAACCTTTTTCGAGGCGGACTATAAAAAGCGAAATTTATTTTCGCATTGTTATTTGGTGTAGGCAATTTTCTTCAATGCAAATTCCACATATGTATGGCTTGAATACAAATGTAAGCAGGAAAGCTGTATCTGTATTTTCTTTCAGGATTTTTTTCTTACATTTTGCAGCACTTTTTTCGCACTTTTGCATCTGGTGCTCGTATTTACCTACATAAAAAACCTGGATATCTTTTGAAAAGATATAGTAGATTATGAAAGTTGTTGAAGTAATGGACTTCACTTGAGGCTAGAAATATTGAGAGCACAATCACATTGAGAGCATGTCTCATAAATTTCCCTTGCTTTTTATAGGCCACCAAGATAAGGCCTTGCCATAACCACAATGATACGACAATCCGTTCAGATTGTAGAAAATATTCCTAGCAACCATTTAAAATAAACTATCATGGCTTGAGAAGAAATACGAATCAGTTTTTTTACTGCTAAAATCTCTCATATTCATTTCTCTATTTATGATTGATATATTTGACGTCAGTATGACAGTCGTTAGGTAGTCAGATACTCTAAAAGTCTGACAACCAGTCTTACCAAGGGATATCGTATTACCCAGTACTAACTAGGTTGTGGAGGTCAGATAGGCAGTCGCTCTATGTAAAATTCTGGTATTCAGCTGCATCCGGTTAGACTGGAAGCCGACCCCAACATAGTTGGGAAAAGGCTACACAGATGATGATTTCCTTATTTATGATTAAGAAAAAAAGTTAAGTCATGTGTCTAATAATAATCCACATAAACTTTTAAGGACATGTTCTAATATTAAACAAACATTTTCGAAAACCTTTTGGTCCCATAAAACTAAAACTACATTTCGATCCCAACGCATTATTAATAAGGCATCCTTATTTATGTATAAACATAACATTTTCTCATGAAATCGGTTCCGTAAATAATATATGTGTAACTTTAACCCAACAAGGGAATATGTAATATTTTTTATCGAAGGAATCGTAATAGTGAGCTGTAAGCACTTTGAATAAATTGGTTATCAAAAAGCGTGTGCTCTGCTGATATTGTTGCTTAATATCGAACGGACGATATTCGGGGATGAAGCCAATGTGCATACAATGTTTTTGAAAGATGTATTTGTAACCAATTCGGCATTTTTATAGAATGTTCATCATCTGGCAGATGATTTATATTCAATTTTGTTCCAATTTCAATTTATTTCTTGAATAGTTGAATATTTGGAAGAGAGCAAACCTGTCAGGTGCTTTCATTTGAATTACTGTAAATTATTGTTGTACAGATATGCTCGTGGCTAGATAAAGACAGACGCTCGGGTCGACCCGGGTTATGGTAAAGCCGTGCTTGCCTAGGTTGGTACGTGGATGGGTAACCACCCATTACATACCGAGAGTATTTAGACCTTTGGGACTTTCGTTTGCTGTAACAGACAATATAAGTAATCATAACTGGCTGATTTATTACCTATGATTAATTTCAAAATAAAGAACTCAGGGTTTAAGTTTTCAAGCATTTTCTTCATGAAATTGCTCACCCAATTTAAAATCTCACGAAAAAAAAAACGATTCAATGGAAAAATACGAATTTCTCGTAATGTATAAAACCACCAATGCACATACTAATTATTACAGAAGCTTAACTGAAGCTGGAAAGCTGCTTTGCTGGTTCCTGTAAATGGTTTAATATGTATGAATAAACATAATTGAATATAATCCAAAGAATGAATAAAATAAATATGAAAATACACGTTTATGCAAAGCGCAAACCCACAGCACTGTTCCGTGATTAAATGAGTAGATTTCATATTTTCTATTCCTTCAAGTAGTTCTTATGAACGTGAAGTAGTTTTTATATCAGAAATCTCATTCTCTTAAGTATTCCAACGACTTAAATTGTATCTGCATGCGGATGCAGTCCTGCAGGGTAATTGTGTAACACACTCACACTCACAATCCTAAAGCCCATTTTCACTAATATAGTTGACGCTTCCCGTGACCCAAGAGGTGGCTTTTACCTTGGCCAGAGGCTAAGTGTTGCCATACAACGTGGCAACGCCACCAGTCTCTTGGGCACATTACCAGCTGACAGCGTGCAGCGTCGAGGAGATTTTTTGATCCTCTTTTATAGTTTGTTGTTAGTTAACTAAATAAAGTTAGTGTTTTAAATTTAAAATATCATTTGCTTTATTTACGTTGTGTAGTAGACGAACAACGACAATTAAGGATTCTGTAGTTAAAATCGCACTTAAACCGGACGCGGGCACAGACAATATTACATATCATCATCATTCTCCTGCCCTTATTATATTATATATATTATAGCTAGCCCATATTGTCCCACTGCTGGGCAAAGGCCTCCCTCCACTCCTGCCCTTATCCCAATTCATTTGGTATCGGCGCAGCATATCTTCTTCTTCCTTACTTTCTCTATTACTCGTCTTCTCATCAGACACCTCCTTTCTTGCCTTATCATCCTTTACACAGTCCATTCATCGTTTCTTTGGTCTTCCTCTACTCTTAAACACATCCACATTCATACTCAAAACGTTCCTCTCGACATTTGTTGTGCAGTCAAAAAAATATACTTATAATAAATATAATATCAATTAAATACGTGAAAACTATGAATAAACCCTCAGAAAGGGGTAGAAATCAGCAGGTTCCAGGAATTAAATGAAATATTGGCCATATTGGAATGAAATAAGGTAATTAGTGTTGGCTACCGTATTATTCAGTATTCAGAGAACCGTCCTTATAAATTGGCATTGGACGTATGTCTGTCCGTCCGCGTGTCAGGGATTGCAGTTCATTAAAATTATGTCATTGATTTAATGGAATTTTCATATTAAATGTTTTATGTGGGTTCCCACAGAATATTAATTAGTAGATGGAGTTACCTTTATTGGTCTAAAATTCGTGTAAGCTTTTTTTTCTTATTTGTAAAATTGGTACTTTAAAAAAATCTGAAATATGAAATAGTTTTCTAGTTTGCTACCCACATTTCTTTATTTCGAAGTAATCATCAGAGACAATAGTGACAGAATCCACGACAAGTATTTATTTGACGCAGGAATCGAACTTGCCACATGTTCAGCAGCTGCTAGTGACTCAATCGTTGCTTTACCGTCAGTAAAAACCGCGGCTTCCTAAACTATATAATTCTACGCTGTCGCTGGTTATTTGTCATCTATTAATTTGTGGTCTTTCGGAATACAGTTATTTGGGACTAAATTCTTTCGGGAAGCAGATTTAGATTTTCTTTCTAATGTATAAGAGTCGTATTTTGTACTTCTTATGCTACTAGTAACTACCCATGCAATCCACTTCAGTTTCCACTTCACATTCTAGCAATTGGAATCTGCCAAGAGGAACTTGGATACCAACATTTGCATCTTTCAAAAGGAATGAAATAAGTTTTCCTGCAATATCTGTTTAATCTCAATATTTGCTTTACTATCTATGTGAATCATGTTTTCTCTCGATGTATAGGTTTAGTGCATCTTAATATGCTGAATCGTTTCTAGTTCTTTATATCGTCTATCATGGATTTCAACTTAAAAGTTTTAAGATTTTACTTTAACTTCAGTCTTTAAAAATAATCTTCTTATGTTTTAGAATGTCCATCTGGAGCTACATATCACTACATAGTATAAAACAAAGTCACTTCCCGCTGTCTGTCCCTATGTACGCTTAGATCTTTAAAACTGCGAAACGGATATATTGCACTCGTGCAAAGCCGGGGCGGGTCGCTAGTTATATTATAAGTTAAAGTTGCTTTTCGTACGTAAGTTCATTGTTCTTCTAAAATACGTAAGGATTTGATATGAACTGTCACTTACGGGATATCTTCCGTGATTGTTCATTATTTTGAGCGCCATGATCGCGGGTTGGAGTCAACCCACGATCATGGCGCTTGCAACAGCGCCGAAATATCGGGAGCTCAAAATAATGAACAACCACGGAAGATATCCCGTAAGTGACAGTATAAGTTTAGTTGTAAACCGTGAAAGCTTAAAACAGTGTTTGGATTTGATATGACTTTCACCATCATTTAAAGTAGTTGTTCTTATGGGTTTATTTGTAAAATACAATTAAGACACATCATAATAAAAAAATCTCGAGTTTTTTTTGTGTTAACTATATTGTTGGTATTTTTTTTTTTGGCCATTATTGAGGTAAAGTTAATATAAGTTTTTAAAGTCTGGGGAAATACTGATCATATTACTAAAATTGTTTCAACTATAGAAAGCTACATTAATCCTAATGTGTAAAATAAATAGGGGCAAAAATTTAACTTCATCGCTGCTAGTTAAATAGAAAAGTTATTCTATGAAAAATGTTTTCATAGAAAATTGATTTTCCAACAAACATTAAAATTACAATAGGGGATTGAAAGCGAGTGATTCCATTATCGATTATATTATTATAATAGACGATGATACAAAGACGTGGACTAATGCATTTCAATTTAAATTCCATGTACGTTAATTCAATAAATCACGCTCATTATATAGTGCCTAATGGTAGTTTAATGGTCTGTATATGTAACATAGTACTATCTTTGTTTGTTGATTTACATATTGAGAAGCTAGGCACTTTCCCTTCACACAAACATATTTGCTTCACATAATTTTGTTTGTTTTGGTTGCAGACAATTCAATTTTCTTTATTTATATAGATGTGAAGATACTCTGTCTCTGTATTTCGCGTTTAGAGGCTGAACAGATTTTGATGGAATGGGCACACAGGTAGAGTATGACTTGGTATAGGACATAGAACTCTTTTTAAATCGGCAGTTCGTTCCCGTGGGACAACTTCCGACCTCTACGCGGGCAAAGACGCGGATAAAAGCAAAACTTTTTAGATTTTCACGACGTTCTCTTTTGAATCACTCTGAGACTGTGTCTGTCTTGTTTCGGCTTCATAATCTTCTTCATCTCTCAAGTTGGCGTGGGAATAGGTCATATAATGACAAAGGTTATCTCCAAATATTTTGGCCATTTCCGAATCGATTTTCAATCATTGGTTACGGATGAATAGTGGCTGAATATCACTACTTTGATCTTCACTACGGATAGAATTACCTACTGGTGAGTCTAAAATCCAATTGTCTGACCAATTACGCCTACACGTTGGGCTTTTAACTACCTGTAACGATTGTCAAATGAGCCTGAACGATCGATGTGAGCCTATTTACCCATGAAACTCATGCAGCTGTACCTAATATTAGGTTTACACATAAATAGTATCAGGTTTCTAGGTCATTGCCTTCAAGCGACGCAATAACCCACTTGCTTCAACCGACTTCTATAACTGTCGGCCCTATCTAGAATATGCTTCGATTCTTGCTGTAACTAGCGGAGATCTTTGATTGGAAAATATTGTATTGAAGTGGAATTGATTTCATTCAGAGATATTGTTAATGATCTGTATCTGACTTGAACTACATACAACTTTTAACAGTTTGCTACATTTTGATTTGCTTAGGGCAAAGGCCAACGGGACTCTATTACTAAGGTCCCGCTGTCCGTCCGTCTGTCATAGAACTGTTTCTTTTGAACCTTTACAGGTAGACACTTCAAAACATAGTATTTTAAACACTGTTTTAAGCTTTCACGGTTAACAACTGAACTTATACTGTCACTTACGGGATGTCTTCCGTTCTTTCGTTACGCTCAAAATAATGAACAATCACGGAAGATATCCCGTAAGTGACAGTATAAGTTTCACTGTATTTTACTATAGCTGCTAAAATTAATAATTTAGGGGTCTCCAAACCAGATGTACAGAACCCATCGTGTGCAAGTCCATCTCGAAAGAGGCCAGTTTTTTTTTTAATTTCTTCTGTTAGTGCCAATTTAATAACAAAGTAATTAAGAAACCATACATTATGGATACGACATCAAACAACGCAAACTAAGAACGTACAAATATTTGACTTTCCAAAATAATTAAACCAGCAATTCTCCAAAGAAAACGGTGTGTTGTGTTACATTCAGAAGTCATTGTCAAGGGAGAGGTACGAGATGTATTTAATATTCAACGTAAACTTAGTTAACGCGATGCACGCTTGATTAGTTGGCTCGGTAGCCGCAGGGTTAGATCCCATATTGCAGTGTAAAGTTGAGGTCATGTCGTTAATGTAATGGAGATTATCTTACAGGAGTTTCTGGGGAGGGTATTAACAGTGTTAAGGACCTCCTTGGTCTTGTAGTCATGTAAGTTTAAAACAATATCAAACTCACTTCTATAAAGTATCTCTTTTTGGGAAGTACCTACTGTATGTGTATACGGAATAGAACCTGCTGTTTCCTTTTTCCAAAGTTCATCATATTCAGTTTTATGTTTTGGATTGGTTGTAAAATATTTATAGTTATACCGGCCAGTTCAGCGAAATTTCTGCTGTGTAAGACTAACTGAATTGTGAAAAACATCCTTCCACAAGTTTTATGAACTTAGAAAGACAGAAAATACATTTGATTTGCGCTAAACCAGACGCTTACTTTGAAAATAATCTACTTTAACCGTTACATTATTTTTAAATAAGAAAAGACAGGTAAAATGTAAATCACCTATCTCAAAACACACTGGAACTACTGCCAGACTATCATCAAGTTATATCTCTCACTTACATGTGAATCCACACCTTATGCTCCGGCAGCACGTATCCACGTACGGATCCCAATGATCCAGCGGTCGTTTATTATCCTCAAGGAGCAGGGGTTTAGCACCGCGATACTCACATACGTGTTTCTAAAAAATATTTTGTTTATCTAGACGACATCCTAATATTTGATGGTAGCGTACGAAAATAAATTATTGTATGGGAATTGGGCAAAGTTGGTCGTTTCTGCGGTTATTTTTTTATGGTGGCTGTAATTAGTTTTCCTATGAATCATTTTGGACGGGTCATATGTAACTTTGCCAAAAGACATGGTAAAGTTGTATTGAGTAGTTTGCTACTTCCTCGTCATCATCTTAGTCGAATAATGTACACTCCTTATATTGGCCAAAAATATCTCATAATTTAAATGCTCGTAAATTGGAAAATATAATTTGATGTATGGTGAATATGCTCTGATGTAGTTGAGGGGAACCTTAATGGTCCTATTAGGGTTACCGAATAACCCAATTATAAATGTAGTCCTCAAAGTTGTCGTTAGCCGAATTTGTAGTTCAAAAGGTAAGGTATAAAAGGGAGAGGTCATATTTTATACTGTTATAGTTAAACTTATGTTGTCCAAATGTTCGAAAGTCCCCCAATTATAATGTTGCTGATGAATCAGAAAAATGTTAAAGTATTTAATGTATTGCTTAATTCAATTTCCCTAGTTCATACTACTTTGTGTTTAAGTCTTCAAGTTTTTGTAAAAAATATATGCAAGTTTAAAAATACCTCTCTCGATCCATAGTTTCTAATCTGTCTCGATCTTGAGCTTGTTTTCATTCAATTTTTCAACTTGTCGTCGAAGTAAAGTCTCCTAGGTGTTTTGATATTTTAATGAGTCTCCGATCCGAGCTAACGTAATAAACCCACGAGATGGTCTTCACTTCAGGTGAAATTTTACCGTATTTTTTGTATCTCGAAACCAAAACACGTACGCAGTAACATATTCACGTGTCTTGCATAACGCAACTACACATTAAATATTCATAGTAGTACTCTGGTTATTATAACGCAAGAAAGTTTGCTTCAAGACTACGCATAAAGATGAAATGTCAAAGACTTGGCTTTTCTTTCAGACTACGAACATTCTCATATATTTTATCGCTAGATGAGTTATAGTTGGAGATTTCCAGCTGATTTGTTCGTAGATAGAACTGATTCGATTTTATTGACGTACTTTTCTTTTTTATTGAACTCTTGTTATAAGTGTTCATATTTTATGAGTGTATCATTGCGTTACATACCACACTATGCGAACAACACTGTAATCTTTTATTGGTGCTTATCACATATGTAAATCTTTATCGATTGTAATGTGTCTGACTGGCTCAATAAAAGTCTAGATTGCGTTTGTATTAGCTTCCAAATCTGTTTACATTGCGAGATGACGTTTTACTTGAGTCCTATTCGTTTCCATTTTAAACCATCTAGAGTTATTAAAATTAACCGCCTCTTAAATCTGGATAACAATGATTAAAAGGTAAACATTAATCTCAATTTCTTCGTTCTTATTTTTATAATATTTCTTTTTCATATGAACGAATTGTTCTGTCATCAGAAAATGCCTCTCGTTGCTCGTACAGACCGAGGATCCTCGTCCTTTATTAATTTGTTTGACTTTTGTGTGATCGGCGACGTGAAAACCGCCTTGGGTCAACCGAAAAGATATTTTTATTTTTCGTAGGTAATGTTACAGAATGGAATGAAGAGCTTCGCGATAATAAACGCTTTGTATTGCTGTACAATAATCAAAGCACTAAATTCCAATCAATACAGAGAGTGGATAAGTGTGATTCGATGAATCTTGGTCGAGATAAGGCAACTTTGCCCACGAGGCCCAGTCCTCTTTGACGGAACTTTCTCCTCTATTATGACGAACCTCTTTGTTTTGTCCGAGACGCTTCCTTTCGAAAACATTGCTTCTAATATTGTTTTCAAAATTTCCTTTTGCAAGGGTTTTAAAAGAATAGTTGAGTAGGAAATACGTTCATTTCAGATGGACTATAATGAAGGCATCGTTTTTCAATTCTCATTTCATATTTAGATAGAAATACATTTCCGAATTCGAATCCAATTTTGATGCAAATACATTTTGTTACAGTAAAGTTAAACAGACTCAATACTAAACTGCGATTGTGACTAAATAACGGATCTGACGCTTCGTAAACTTAGCATTGAGTGATAGAACTCAACGGGGCTCACTGACTTGTTGATTCACAAGTTCTTGAGCTCAACCAAGTAACGAAGTTGAACATTAAAATATCGTAGCACCCTGTAACAATTAACGATGTTACCGTTTCTTGAAAACTTTGTTTAATTTACTACGGTCTGTGTTAGCGTGTGAGTATGTGTAAATTAAGGAAATTATTGTTTCATACTTAAGGTAATGGTAAACGATAGGCTTATTAATAGATTCCTCGGAGATTGTAGATATTTCATTAGCAATGGATCATACTTACGTTACTCGCGATATATTTAGTTTTGTTCTTATTATTATTTTCGTTTGTTATGGTGAATTTGGCGTGTAGCTGGTTTGATAGTCTTGTGTCCATATTATGCTGAAATGTGTTTTTTTTTTTTACTTTTGCAATTGTGTTAATTTTTATTTTAAACTTATCTGTAATTTTGTTCGAAGTTATATCAGGCATACATTATCAGGAGAACAAGTATAAATTCAATATTAATTTATTTTCATTTGAATTTTTTTTTTTTTTAATTATACATATATCTACAACTTTATATATACATATATTTACAGACTAAAAAGAAATAAAGTAATGATAAAAATAAGACTAAAAGTAAGAAAATATAAACATCTAAACAAAGACGACAATAGGACACTTAGGCGTCAAAGTATTCCTCCGCATCGCTGTCATCTGGAAATGTGCCCAGAAGACTGGCAGCATTGCCACGCTGAATAGCAATGCTAATTCTTTGGCCAAAGAAAGAGCCAGCCCTCTGGTCACGCGAAGTGTCGACCAGTCGGCGAGAGATTTCCTTAAAAACAAGACGCGCACTCGTTCCCCATGACCCGAGCGTTTCGACCCCAAACGGCTCAAAACTGTAGTTACCAATAAGGTTACAGTATTTGCGCCGCTTGAGGATCTATTTATTTATTTATTTTCGAACTGTCTGTGCCCTGCGACCTTTATCCGCGTGAAATGATTAAAAAAATATTGCTTCCCTATTTGAATCAGATTTTGTTAACAATTTCAAAGGTTTTAATTTTTTATTTTTGCACCGAACCGTAATTCTTTTGTTAAATAAAAGTAACCTAAGTTAATCCTTATAACATCAGCTGCAGTAGAACGCCCATCAAAATCGGTCCAGCCGTTTCGGATATTAGCCGGAACAAACAGACACTTTCATGTGCATTCAATAAAAAGCTGTTATTTTGAAATTACAAACAGACACTTCAATTTTATTTATTTGTATAGATATGAAGGTACTCTGTCTGTCGTTACCTTTTTTCGCCGTAGGGGCGAATGTGTAGATGATGAAAAGTCAGAATTTCTAGTTTAAGTGACCAATCAGAACAGTGACGAGTCAGAACTCTTGTTTATATTATTCTTGGTAAGAAGCAAAATACCACCAAAACCGCCTCCTGACTTCACACTTCATTACATAGCCACCGTCTCCAATGTATAGCTAGCTTCCAAGACAAGTTGCCTCGGGGAACTCGCTCCGGAATCCGAGTGACAGTATCGCAGCCCATGACGTCATTGTTTTACACGTCGACCCCGTTCGAACACGCCGTGAACATGCCGCAGCTTATTTAGGAGAAGTTTTCGAGGAAAATGTGCTGTGTACAGTCAGGAGCGTGTCCTTACACATTTGAAAGATTCTGAAGTAAATTTCTCCAGAAGTATTGATTAAAATATTGTCATCATAGAAATACGTACAATATTTTTTACAACATACTATTTTGTAAAAGGACTTTTCGTAATTTGCAACCGCTTTTTTACATAAAAATCGCTTTTGAAAGGGTTGGATGATTTTTGTATGATACTGATAACTTCCGCCATATTATTTTATTTTAAAAAAATCGCCTACGCATAAAATCTATTTTAAACAATAGCTACTATCAACACAATCAAGTTTTGTATTCGTCAAAATTTTCTAAAGCGACACGTTTCCGAGATATCTGCTATCAAAGTTGTGCTGGTGGCGAAGATTGTAACTTTGATGACTTAATCTTATGGTCTTTCGACCTAATTTGTACACCAGCCATGGTCAAACATGTTGAGCCAAAGACTACCTTGTAACACCTATAATAACCATCATACCATGTATATTATCTACACATGTTTTTGAAAAATAAATGAATTGAATCGAATTGAATATATCTTGGAAGCTTCACGCTATAGAGGATATTCTCTAAAAAAAACTTGTATGTTTTGAGGCCAGCTATTGATTAATATAGGTTTAATGCGTGGCCGCCATTTTGAAAGTAAATTAGAAGGGCAGTCGCTAGGCAGGTCAAATAATTCAAAGCCTAAGAAAGCCTAAGAGTAAGCAACTTTATGAATGAGGAAAAATCAAGAGGAGTATGTAAGGATCGAGCCAGGTGGCGTTCTGCTTACGCGTTCTATCGGTATGTCAGCAAATGTAAAAAGTGATTTTCTTCTAGTGTATTTTCTCTGAGTGCAATTTCATAAAGTTTCGATCATAATATATTGGAACCCATTACTATGAAATAGGTTTCAACCGTTTTTTCAGCAAAAGAAAATTGCATTGGAATTTTGCTACATAAGAGTATACATAATTGTGGTCGTGACTGTACGAGGCACAAGTAATTATTAGCACAATGGTACTGTCAGATACACCGTGTTTTGGGTAGGCAGGGAATGAGGTCGGCGTGGCTAGACGGAATAGAGTTGTTTTGGTGTGGTTTGTTTTATAACGAGATGATGTTAATACATGGTTTTCCTCAAAACAAGAAAGAAAATACATTTATTTAGACATGTACTAAAGACACAACATATTTTGAAAAATAAACACACGGGACAAAAGTAAAAAAAATACTGGAATCTATGCCTTAATTGTCTCCAAGTTAAGGTTTACCTAGCTGTAAAGTTAAAGACTCTCAGTTTAAATTTTCACGATATCATGGACATTTAACCTGATTTTTATTTTTATATATAACTATAGCGACCCTTCCCTTCGCATAGCGCCACCTATCGGGTCCAAAACTGTATCTAATGTAGCCTGTATTTTAAGCTAAGCATCTAGCAGTAGAGCGGTGAAAACTGCGTTCAAATCCATGTAGTCGTTTTTGCGTGATGCGCATACAAACATACAGACAGACAAAAATTCTAAATACTGTTGTTTTGGCATCTGTTGCTCTAATAAAGACCCATAATATATATTTTTTTTCATAATCTTCTATGTAGAGCTTAGATCGGCCTGTTACAATTTTATCATATGTATGTATAGATATTTAACAATACTATCAATAGCCACATAATGGCGGCTAGTCTTTGTAGTTCTAATACATAAAAGACGAATTTTCATTCAAAACCAACAGAATTTAAAACCATGTGAAAACCCTCAAAGAACAGTGCTCACAGAATAGAAATGTACACTCCTCAAACGTGCAATAGCTGAGTAGAGAACCAAACACATTTCAAAAACCAGCATCAAGATGATGTCCCAACATCTGACGAGCATGTTCGAGCAGCTCGGAAACTTCACGAAGAACAACTTGACTCATAACAGCAAGATCGTGAAAGAGAAAGAGAAGGAGAATAAGGTCAATGCGAACCATGTTGGGGCCGGTGGAGGGGGAGGGGGGAACCAGCAGCCGTCTCCCTCGCATAAGCATGGACAGCCACCGCCGCCGCTGAAGAAACCTTGCAAGCTGAGGAACGTGTCTTCGAGAGCTGAGTCGTATGATACGCTGTATGGGAACGGAAGCTTGGTGAGTGCTAGTATTGTAATTTGCTATTTTGGATTTATGTATGACGTGCGTATGGTGTGACGTCACTCCGGTAGTGATGCGGTTTTGTCATTTATTGCGTCGTAAACGGTTTGACGTTCACACTTCAGCTGAAGTGTCATCTTTGTCAAGAGGAAGATTTCGAATGTATGTATGTATTTGTACAAAATATTTAATCTTGACATTTAATTGTTTTAAGCATACTAAAATTGTCCGATACTTATTCATATTTACATGTAAATACCCTAAATGAAGCGATGCACAATAGTTAGACATTATTTCGATTTAAACATCGTACGTACGACGACTGATCAAGCTATACAAAACCATTTTATGCGGATCTCTCATTGTATGGGAAATATATACAAAGCGAGGCCACGTTATACTGGAAATTATGGCTTAAGGTGTCGTCGTCTGTACGTCTCAAAATCCAATTTTGAACTAAGAAAATGTTCCATCAGGATATTTTATTTTATTGTTTTCCAATAACAAACTAACTAAGTACATACAACTTATAATGCCATTACATTTTTCGTACCCGCCAACACAAACACTTATCGCTTCATATCTAACTGATGGTTTTCCTCGGCTCTATAACATTATAATTATGTCGATTCTGACTACTTAGTCAATCGGTTTGTTTAGCGATAACACGTCGTTACAACGGTTCTGATTTAAACACTTGTGTTTCATGATATCGGCATGATTGTAGATCTGTAGGCGGATAACATGTTTGTTAATAACCTCAATGGTTTGAATAGGTCAATGAGTTATGGAGGTAATTGAGAAATAAAGCATTGTGAAAAAGAAAATAAATACTTTTATGCGCGAATTATACTGAAACGGCGTAAGGTGAAGGCGCAGCGCAGGCGTGATACCAGTTCAAAACGTTTTCATACAAATTGTTCGTAGGCGACGTGTCGTGAATTACACTCAAGCGGCGCGGCGCAGGTACGCCGTTCTTTCGTTTTTTTTATAAATTCTACGCCTGCGCCGCGCCTTTACCTTACGCCGTTTCAGTATGATTCGCGCCTAAGGGGAAGCGCCAGGGTAACCCTCGAGATTAAAATTTTCATACGTTTTATGCAATTTGCAGGTAAGTGTCAGGTTGTCTTTTTCATGAAAGTAAATGAATTAAAAGGGCTATGAATGATGATTTAAATGACTACAATTCTGTAAAAAACACGATACATACAAATCTAGCCGTATCATATTATATTTAACATACAGCCTGTCACTGACCTACTAATTGGAAAAAACGTATTTTTTATCAATCTTATTTGAATTTTGCGAGCTACCGCTTCCACCTTAACAACGCGTTACTACTTGAATGCATGTATTGTGTTGAATGCATGTAATGTGCAGTAATAGTAAAAGCTAGCTAGCATCTTTATCTGTATTCACCTGCATACGGTTAGATAGAAAGCCGACTCCATAGTTGGGAAAGGAAAAGATTGATGATGGAGTGTGGCTGCACACTATAAGCTTAGGTTCATCCTATTAACTATAATTTCATTGTGAAGTTAATTTTGGTTCTAATATGGCGAAACAATAATCGCATTCTTATTTAGATGCTCAATTTAAGTTACAGATATTTCAGAAAAAAAACTTGTTTAACTTAAAATGTATTTTTATTAAACTGCTTCAAATAAAATAAAAATGTGAAAGTTTCAGAGCAGTTTCGTTTTAATTAAGATATCCTAATTAGGATAAAATAGGGATACAATGAGACACAGAGTTGCTTCTGTCTTTTTATTACGATTCGCGCCTTACATTCTCAATGTTAATGAACTTTCAATTAAGTAATAAAGTCATTAAGAACTTAACAAATTAATTAAGAATAAAGTCTGCTTTTAAGTTAATCAGAACTAAGGTAAAACATTTGAATAGAATTGTGATTCAATAATATGCAGGTGTTTGGATAGAAAGTTCGGAAATAAATTAGGTATTTATGTTTCATAAATTAATTTATTTGATCTTGTTTGCGGGCCGAACATGGCCAGATATTGCTCAGGATAGAGAGGATTTTTAGTTTGTTTAATCGTTTTTCTATTAGGGACCGCCCTCCGCAGGCTGATGGGGTGAATTCAATATATAATACTAAGATAACCAAGATATTATTTCAAGAACGTTATGGGAATCCGTAAATTTGATTTTTTTAATTTCCTCATACGCAATGTATCGTTACCGTGGCAAAACACACGTAGCGAACGGCAAGCGCGACGACGAGGTCGATGCACTTTGTAGCTAGGCAGGAAGTTTACAGCTGATTTTACGCGACGTTCGTTTGATTATTTCAATATACATTTTTTTTTTTTTTGTTTTTGCCGGAAGGCGCTGCGTTGGAAGGCCTCCCACTAGGTGGACCGATGACCTGGTGAATGATGATGATGATAATGATGACATTGTTTTTTTAATTTATTTTATCCATATTATATATTTACATAACTAGAGTGCTACGTACAGAGAATGTAATTTTACATTTAAATAAAGGTAACTGAAAAAAACCTGAGAAAAATTCCGGTGAATTATGATTCAAAATAAGGAGCTCAATGCACCCTGTCAATTTGTGGAGGGCTGTCCATTACACCCTGTATAGTTAGTTAGTTTATTAACTAAAGAATTTCAATATTAGAACATTTTAATGGTGGCGGGAAGTGAAATATGCTGAGGTAGGTCCCAAAGATACTACCAGTGTTGCTTACAGAAAATCTAACTACTCTGTTGAAACAACTCTAAAAATCTTATTTGTGTCTATAATAAATACGGAAGAAATAAAAGTAATCACTTAAAAATATTTGGTTTAGAAGTCATCTATCTCGTCTATCTCAAAAACTAGAAATAAAAACAAAACCCATTTTCTAATGCGATTTCTTTCACGTATTGCTGAATAAAGGTCCGCAACACGTCCTCAGATCCATAAAACGAGCCTGTCCCTCAGTTAGGAGTCACGTGAGGATCAGAAATGGCGCCGCCATACCCTGAGGACAGGGCTGTAAAACCCGGCGTAGATTGGTAGTTCGCCGCCTTTTCGATACTCGAACTCACGTATTGTGTATTGGAGGAATATTTAAGTGCTGTCAAAAGATTTCGGTTTCTTTTTGATATAAGATAGGGGAGCATACGTACAGACGGCACTGGATACCTATATTGGATGAATTGAAGTGAAACCTACCTTTTGTGGAATGTTCTTAAAGGTAATATTCGCAAATCGCTACGGTAAATCCGCTCAATCGCTATGACGGATTATAGTGACGCGATAGGTTTTCTGTGTTACTCTATGGGCTCATTTTTGGGGATGTGCGTCTCACGGTGGTTTTTTTCGTTTATCCCACGCTCAAACACACTCATATGTCAATATACGATGTTGTTTACGGAGACGTGGGGCATGAAGCGGCGCGTGCGACGCCGCGTGCTCCATCGCGGGTACCGCTACGTTTCACAAGCCGCTTCTCTGTGAACAAAGTTTTAAATGACCTGGCTGATATGCTGCGACGCCGTGTTAAAAGCAGCGTGCGTCGCGGCGATGTCACCGGCGGGCCCCACTACAAGCTACGCTTCATTTCAAGCTAACGCGAGTAAAATTGTTTCTCCGCAAACGGTCGCATACATCCCCATATGTTAGAATTAAAAGTGGGCCGCGCCACACAAAACGCTGTGTCCATAAATGAGCCCTGTGAGAACTCTTCCGCAGATGAAGGGTGACATTGCCGTCTATTGTCGTTTTGTAGAGTAGCATTGAAACCAGTAATGTCGCTGCAGACGCTGGAGTTTGTACACATTACGATTGGGCGGTTTTGCAGCAGTGCTTTTCTGTCTTTGGAATTCCACCTTTAAAGCGCAGGCCACACCGCTAGCTAGCGAGCGAGCGAGCGAGCCGGGAGAGCATCTTTCTCTTCTTTTCATACTTCGCGATGTGAACCGCGTGGTGTGGCCTGCGTTTAATGTAGGTAACTATTCCCCATATAGACAGCGATATGAGAGCATCAATGCAAAATTTTTCGTGCAATAGTTACATTATAAAAGTTTTGGCTAAAAGTTTGTCTAACTTTGCTCGAAGCCAACATTATACACAACATACCCGGTAAAAACATAATTTCAAAATGAAGCTTAATTATTGTAGCGTGATAACCAGCAATAAATAATTTGTTGGAACAAGTTATTTGCCTTTAATTGGGGAACAAACAATGGCGATCAATTACTATTTAATAATAGGTAGAGTAATAAAAAGCACAGTAAATATTATGTGCTTTACGAGTTTATTTTTAAACGGAGCTCCTAGCACGAGCGCGCGGTTTAAACGTAACGTAAATACATAGCATAGCATAATCAGCTTATCATGTTCCCACTGTTGGGACACAGGCCTCCTCTCTATGAGAGGGAATGGGCTATAATCTACCACGCGGGCCCAGTGCGGGTTGGTAGATGTCACATGTCTTCGAATTTTTGGTTCTAGGACATGCCGGTTTCCTCACGATGTTTCCCTTCACCGTTTTGAGAGCAGTGGTGTTGAAGTAAATTACACAAAGTAATGCGCCTGCCTGGGTTCGAAGCCACGACTGCTCGTAAGTCGGGGCCGCCATCACTGGACCACCGTTGCTCTCAACATAAATACGTCGGTTTTAAAATTAGAAATACTATTTCAAATATAATATTTTCATGATTTATTAATATGGATGATACAGATTGCGCAAACAATTTTACTAAAATGATATAGACAATAAAATTGTATTTTCGATATTAAAAAACGTATTCGCGCTACGTTTACACGCGCGCTCGTGTTATTTCCTCGGTTCAAATATTAGTTTACCTACTAGGCAATAGCCTACAGTCCAAAGTAAGTACTTCATCATGTACCTACCCAATTATTTGTGATGCCAATAATTCAAACATTATTGTAAAGTTAGCCCTGAAAAAACAGACAGACTACTGAATATAAATAAAGAATAACATAAAAACTAACTGGCGGAACGAAAAACAAAATGCAGATAATACGTATGTGCCAACTATTCACAATTACAAGAGTCATAATAGTTTACATGAAACCGAGAATCTTATTTTTAAGAATAAGTGTAATTACCAATGTAAACTTTTGGCAGTACTTGTAGCCACTATATTAAGATGGGAGTGCACATGCCAAAAGTGAGTGCACAAACGATCTTTCTTATTTCTATTGAGTACGAACGCAGGAATATAAATAATATTATTATCTCTTTGCTTGCGAAAAGAGTCACAATCAGTCTTAACACGTAGCATGGGTAAAAAATATAACTATACATTTTTAGTACTTAAAAATTACTCAAGATTTCAGCGATCCTCTAAATTGGAATTGATTACCTAATTACTAGATTTTCATTCTATTGACAGTCAATAACTTTTAGGCAACTATAACTGTCGTACTGTATGAATCGGAATGCTGGATAGTGGAGAAGACGGATGAAAAAGGATTGCATGCAGCAGAGATGATAATGCTGAGATGGATGAGGTGGAGTGACTAAAATGGATAAAGTAAGAAATGAGCATATAAGGGGAAGTTTGAAAGTGGCAGCCTGTTGCAGAAAAGATGAAAGTGATTCGTCTGTCTTGGTATGGACATGTGACGAGGAGGTATGGAACACATGTGACTAAAAGAGTGATGAATATAAATGTTGATGGATGGAGAGGGAGAGGAAGACCAAAGAAAAGATGGATGGATTTTGTAAGGAATGATAAACCGGAAAAAGGAGGAAATGATAACATGACGATTAACAGTGGAGAATGGAAGAAAAAAACGTGTTGTGCCGACCCCAATTAACATGGGACTAAGGCAGGAAGATGATGAATATCTTTTGAATGATTATTTTGAACCAAAGTTAACTCACTGTTGTACTCACAAACTATGTTCCACCTGTGTCCTGTCCTCAGAGCCTTAAAATATGCAGCCACAGTGACCTTTGTGCTGCCACGCCAACGACGATGTGGAGCAGACGAATTTTAGGGTAACAAAATTTGAAATACTAGGTTTTGCCCGCGGCTTCGCTCGCGTTAGTTCAGAATTTACCAATCAATTCAGGTTGTACTCTGCTTGTAATAATATAATTCAATCATGAATGGAAAGACACGTGGCGCTATTAACATAAGAACTTTATTGTTGTTTTCCTCGGGAACAGTACTTTTTTTCAGGATGAAAGGTACCCTATATCCGTTTCTGTACACCTGACAACGTATATGCAAAATTCCAGGATGATCTGTTCAGTGGTTTAGGCGTGAAAAGGTAACAAACAAACAAACTTACTTTCGCATTTATAATATTAGTTAGGATTAGGATCGTTAGGATTGTCGTGCCAGCGACACGGAGAAGACGAAGTTCACTGTGAAACTCGACAATAAACCTCACCTCACACAGACAATTAAATCCAAGTAACTACATTACATCACCATCTTTTTCTGATACTTTAATCAACTGATTACAACAAAACGTACCTTTTTTTCCGTATCTCCCTGCCAATTACATAACCAGTGTTTAAGTCTCATTGTCACAACATTCCTTTTCATCCGATACTGTCTTGAAAACGGATTGTTTACCGCGATAATAAAGCCAGTGCTATACAGTACGATAACACAATAAGCTTAACAAAATGCTGGCAAGTTAAGACTATTACACACGAGAGGAGACGTGTTGTATTCTTCTCTTCTATTCTTGAGGACTTGCACTATTGTGTTTGAAGATTATGTTGAATTTTTATTTTAGATTTTGCTGTAAAAATATATTTATTTGTGTTGTATATTTTTCAATTTTGTTAGTTGTTACTCTCTAATATTACATTTAACTTGTTGTTTCTTTTTTCGATGTAATTTTTATTTTAAGGTGTTCTGTAAAACTATGCTTTAGTTAGAGATACCCCAAGAGTGATACTTAGCCCTGGTAAAGCCAGTATTCAGAATCCTTCGCAACTTGGCTAGTAAATCACTGTAACAAAGCATGATATTAATATTCTAGCATGGCTAGCCAACACAACAGTAGAAGTATTTATTTATTTAAGCACAGAGTACAGTGTACCTACAGAGGTGAACCTGATGCTTTGGGCATTCTACCACTCAACCGTTGGTTGATGCTGAGGCAGACACTGAGGTGTAATCCTGAAAATTAAGGAATCGATTGTATTTTCTACGAAGGTATAAAAAAAGGATTTAAAAAATATAATCACAAATAAATCAAAATTACTATTAAACTCACAGAACGGATGGTCGATGGGGCCGAAAAGTTCTGGAGTGGCGGCCGCGGACCAGAAGAAGTTGCGTTGGAAGGACTCCCACTAGATTGTCCGATAATCTGATGAAGATTGCGGGGATGCACTGGATGCGAGACGCAGGGGACCGGTCATTATGGCGACACTTGGGGGGGGGGGGGGCTATGTCCAGCAGTGGGCGTCTTTCGGCTGAAATAATGATGATGACTATAAAACTACACGAAAAAAAAGCATTAAAAATTTTAATTTTTCATGGATCAAAAACACTTTTATTTATGAAAGACGTCTAGGTCTTTCATAAAGAAAAGTGTTTTTTTACTTAATAAACCAAAAGTCTTTGACTTCAACTTCCAAAAACATTATGAACGCTCCCTATGATTCTTCCGGTTGGAAAACCACCTATTATGAAAAGGGAAAATGGCGTGAATATACACTGAATACAATATAATACTCTCCTTTTATTATCCAGCTTCGAATACAAGTTAATCTGGTCATTCTTAGATATGCCTCGGATTTCTTATTTATTGTGAACCTTTCCGCCATGTTATGGTCTCCTAGTAACAGTTATAGATATTTAAGGGAAATGGTTTTGGAATATGTATGGTAATGGTAACTGCTTCAAGTTGATTCAATAAGTTATATACAACATTATTTTTAGTATATGCGAAACCTCAATATAGTTTGTTCAGTATAAGTAATTATATCGATGTCAATAATTGTTAAACCATGTTATATTTTGTCCCAAAAATATTTTAAAAAGGCTACAAGTTGGACACCGAACAACACTAAGTACCTATCGCAATTATTTAGGTACCTACTGCCAAATTATCATTATCTATGAGCTCAAGAAGACGCCGGAGGTGCGCGTGGTGACCACGTTTTTGTGCAGACAGTCGGGTAACAGAAAAACCTTATAACTTTGTGATTTTTCATGATACAGTTTTCAAATTTTGTACAAAGATTCTTTACATAAAAATAGACACGTGTTTCAGGTTTCGCATATACTGTTGTAGAAAGAAATAACAGAGGACAAATACGCATGTCTATTGGAGTAACAAATTGAATGATTTCCAGTTTTTAATAATATTTCTTTTAATACTAATACTTCTATCAAGAGGAACTCATGACTAAATGAGGAGCTTGTGGCTAATAACAACTGCCGCTCGGATCAATCTTCAGGTTAAGTCACGCCTGTCTAGGTTGGTCTGTGAATGGGTGACCACCCATTACATACCGAGTTTCCTCCGAGCCTCGGAAAGCACGTTCAGCCGTCGGTCCCGGCTGTTATTTATAGATCTTTGACAGTCGTTACAGGTAGTCAGAGATCCGAATGTCTGACGACCAGTCTTACGAAGGGATATCGTATTACTCAGTACCTACCTAGCTGGGTTTTGGAGACCTCCAGATCTCAGATACGCAGTCACTCCATGTAAAATACTGGTATTCAGCTGCATCTGGTCAAACTAGAAGCCGACCCCAACATAGTTGGGAAAATGATGATGATGATGGTGATCGTGAATTTAATAGTATATAAATCCCATGTTTGTATAACATCATTATTCATAAATCAGTGCAAAAATACTTAGTCCCAATATAATAAAATACTGCCTGGCTGATCATATAATAGTTGGTCCAAAGTATGTTACGATGAGCCCAAAAATAGTAGTAAATTCCAAGTTTGATAGAGCCGAATTCGGTAAAACTGGTATTTCGCACGTTCTTTTCTCTCGTTTTTAAAAGACTCGCGGATACGGGCCTGTTGTTTGATCGACATCAAAAAGAACAGCTTGAAAAACAGAGCCCGTGTATCATTGAATGGAACACAGCTTACATTCTGCTGCGGGGTTGGAAAAATTGGTCTTCAGGTCGCGTGCTAACAAAAGCGACCGTTGCATTCATTTTTTTTTTTCAATAATTTCGTTCGGAGAACGCGTGGTTGTATCGACAGAAGGCGCCCTCTGTTTACCCCAACAAATGAAAAAAAAACCGGTATTACAGACTAGATTGTCTCGATGGTCGCAAACGCAACTGTTGAGCATGAGGTCTTGGCTTCGATTACCGGGTCGGGCAAAGGGTTATTAGGCTTACCATCAGGTATTTCCTCAGTAGCAGCCACGGAGTCTGGATTTGTGACCGATTGCAATAGGCTCGCCCCCTATTACATGAGACTTACAAACATAACTGGCTAAATGTGTGTGTTCTATTAGGTACACCTCTGCCTAATCCTTCAGGAATTTCAGGCGTGTTGTTATATAATGTATGAGTTACATAAGAACGACATCATCGCTTTGGTTAGGACTTGAGGCCATGCTTCTTCTTTTTACCTTTTCGATGGCTGTATAAATTGTTTCATCCAAAATTCGGCAATATTCAGTAGCGTCCATACAATAGAAGCACCAGGCACCTACTTCGCATGCCCGGTTTAAGCATGCTAAACGTGGCTACTGTCGCAGTAAGCTAATCGTAATTCTAGACATTTAAAGAACAAAAATGTAGCCTATTTTATATGAAACTTGTTTGTATAGTAACTAAATAGTGCTAATGACGTCATACATGCTTGGTTTTCATACGGATCGTGATACTTGCTTTATCTACGTACATATATCTATATTATATCGGTGGTCCATACCGTAATGCTATTCAATCAACTTACCACCAAATTAATAACTATTATTCAATATTATTGAAACGATAAATAGTTTCAAGACAACGTTGTCAAACTATAAGCGATGAACATCGAACATAGCTGAACTAGTTTAGTATTCTAATGAAGTTCCCGAATTATTGACAGCTTAATCTTAGCTGGATGATGGGAATTGCTGAATATTTAGCTCGACCGATATTTAGGTATTAGCACACAAGATTTTACGGTTCCGTACACCATTCGGCAAAAACAGAACCCTTTCTTTACCGTGTGGTTAGAGCCTAACATGGTGTCAGAGTTTTTATGCCGCCCATGGGCCTCTGACTTATAGGATTGTTGTCCGTGTGTCCGTCCGTCGAGATCCATTTTCTCATGTTCCTGTGACAACAAATTAATATCAAATACTCAAATCTGCTACCTCTTGGAGCAATGCAAAAATCTAACTTGTAAGTCAACGCGATCAAAATATGACCGTTTATGTCGCATATTTTGCGATTTCACAAGGGAATCAGAACCTATAGGGTACTTCCCGTTGACCAAGAATCATGAAATTTGGCAAGAAGCAACGTCTTACAGCACATGTAAAGGAAAAAATATGAAAACCGTAAATATGTAGGTTAAAAACAAAATACCTACAAGTTTATGCGGAAGCCTCGGTGTGCGGGTCCAACTCGCACTTGGCCGGTTTTCCATCTAGCTAAAGATACGGTCGGACTGGGACGAACCAGTTGCATATTGGTTTGCGGACACTGGACTTAGTGTCCGGAGCTGCATTTGCAATTTGTTTGTACCTCTATGACCGAATCTTTAGGTAATTTTATCCACAGATGAATTTTATTTATTTATTTATAATTAACTAGCGAACCGCCCCATCTTCGCACAATATGCATTTATAAACCTTTCTCTTGAATCACTCTATCTATTGCTGAAAACTGCATCAAAATCCGTTGCGTAGTTTAAAAGGTCTAAGCGTACAAACAGCGGGAGCGACTTTGTTTTATACTATGTAAAGAAGATTAAAACGGTATAACACCAATTACAATAATTAACAAAGAACAGAAAACACAACAAAACAAGTCAACTCAATGGCTTGAAATAAATTAAAATTAAAAAAAAAACAACACGGAACAGTGGACACTCTTGCATACTTTCTCTCACAGAACATCAGACATACAGGGTGTAAACAGACCCTTCACGAAGCCGTCAACCAAGCATTCTGTACATCAAACTAAGTAACTTTACGCAAAAACTATTGCTGGAAAAAGATTTTTTTTTTTGGGTGAAAAATCATGTTTTACGGTAGGACTCGATGGAACGCGCTCAAAGCATTGTGCTGATGGATGGACTGAATAGTAAGGGGGTCGTGGAGGTGTTGAAAGTAAAAATCATACATTAAAAAAATGTATTTAAAAAAAAACTTGTGAAAAAGTTGGAACTTTGACCCCCATTAGCTCCGTAACTAGAAGGTTCCCAGGTATGGTCTAGAACAAAAAAAATATCACAAAGGCGGGGAGAAAAAGTGCCATTCGGCTTCGTTAAGGGTCTATTTACACCCTTTATACGCATTGCCTTACTCCATTCATCCCCAAACACATCACATTTAGGGTTGGCAATCAGAAGGGCATTGAGCCTTGAGTACGACACGAATAACATGTTGTGTCTGTTTTTCCTACTCTTCCTCTATTCTTTTCTAATTAATTTCGTTGCAGCATTTAAGACAGTTAAATTGTTTCTCTGGGACTACGTCGAGCTTCATTGTCTCGGCGTTTTTCTGGTGGTCACCACTGTTGATTGTGACTTTCAGGAGTTGCAGTGTTTTGAGATTTGTGTGGTGGGCTTGTTCCAAAAAAAAAGATGAATAACATATTTGACTTGCTTCGTGTCGCGGGTTCGGTCACCGCACGAAACAAATATTTCTATGACTTACAAGTAGTTGTTCCGGGGTCTGGCTGTTTGTGTATGTCAGTTTAAATGTCTGTAAACGCACCCGCGATACAGTAGATATTCAAAGTGTGGCGATTTAAAAAAAAAATCCTCTAACAAGTAAACCACGGAGGTAACATAACGGCAACCAAATTGCTTTATCTTGATTGAAAGGCAGACACTAAAAGCATCCCCGACATTAAACGTCACACACCCATGCTTGCTTAAGTCGCTGCGACATGCAAAAATCCTGGGATTTCCGCAAAGGAAACGCTTTTCCAATTTATCCTTCTGCGACATATAAACCGTAGAATTTAATTTTTTTCATCTAAATTGAAACGTTAAGGTGTACCGTCTAATATGACCGTAACGAACAAGATCCAAGCCCAACCTTGTAACAGCGTATGTATGTATCCATGTTTTGGAGCAAAATACAATTACCTTGTTATGATTTAGTCAAAGTGGAATCGTAATTGGTTTTCCCTTGTAGACGTTTTCTGGTATCAGCAGAGTTCGGTAATGTGTTCCCTTTTCCAGTTCTGTTCGTGCGGTACAGGGTCTAAAACAGTTATCGGCGAAATGCGGTCAAAAGCCACGGAGTAACGGGAATTAAGGGGAAGAATTGAAGCCTATGCAACCAAATCCTTCCATACAAACACTCAATCTCACATAAAACGAAATGAAAATATTATTAATTTTCAATTTTCGGTTTTAAATTTAATTTTACTGTTACTGTTAGTCTGTGTTATCCCACACACCTGGACCAAGGCCCCTTGACTTCCAAATACTTCGATTAATTTTAGTTTTGCTTTTGTCTCGACTGTTTGTAGTATTATACTAATGCAGTTTTTGTAAACTTCTGGTTACGGAGATATTGGGGTCAAAGTTTCAACTTTTTCACAAGTTTTTTTTAAATACAAGTTTAATGTCCTCCACGATCCCCGTACTATTCAATGCATCCATCAGCACAATGTTTTAAGTGCTTTACATTGAGTCCTACCGTCAATAAGTTTGATCTACAGAATGCTTAGTTGACGACTTCTCGTGAAGGGTCCGTTTTCACTCTGTATAAGTTTGGTTATGTCTTAAATTATCTTCGGGATGGTCGTGCAGAAACTGTTTTTTTCCTTTTTTATAAACGTGCAACAGTAATAGAAAATATCTAAGACATTGTACATCAAAGCAGATATCTCTGCAAGTCCGATGTAACAGTGTAAAGTATATCTTATCATGACATATTTCCAGCTACTTCCGGCGCTCCTTTGTCGTCGAAACAAAAAGATTTATCTCGCGGTCTTCGGACGGCTGCTGTTCTAATGGGGGCCAAGCTTGTTGACTTTTATATGTTCTGGTCTCTGTGTAGGATGGTTTCTATTTTTGTTTTGTTTTAATCCAAATATAACAAAGAAAAACATTTTTTAAAGTAATTAGGTAGGTACTTTTAATAATTCCTCTCCGTGTCTTTACGTAACATAACATAACGCCTGATCCCCAAAGAGTTAGGCAGAGCTTTAGGCGAGCCTATTGCCATCAACCGGGCACAAATCCAGACTCCGTGGATGCTACTGAGAAATTACTGATGGAAAAAACCAATTACAAATTGCCTGACCCGGAAATCGAACCCAGGATCTTATGCTCAGCAGTCACGATTGCAACCAGTCGAAGAAATCAGTTGCTGTTAACATCGCATTACAGTTTTATCACAGTTACTGCTGTCTAATAAAAGTAAGTGATGTCGGGAATTTTCAAGGAAAATGGGTTTGTTAAATAGTTAAGCTGTCATGTTTATAACTTGAGAATTATAGAGTGTGCATTTGATCTTAATTAAGCCTATTTTAGTTGTTTTTGGGGTTATTTAATTGCAATGGAAACTGGTTGTAATACATATTAAGAACTATCCTTATAATTTAAATTGATAGGATAGATTTTTATATTTGTTTATTACATTACATGAATTTAACTTGTATCATTCATCATCATCATCATCATTTCAGCCGAAAGACGTCCACTGCTGGACATAGGCCTCCCCCAAGAAGGGGGGTTTTGCCATAATCGCCACGCTTGGCAGGCGGGTTGGCGATCGCAGTATGGTTGTTATAAAACTCAGAGAACGCTGCTGCCCATTCTCTGGTAAGTCCCTTAGTCGCCTCTTACGACACCCACGGGAAGATATGGGATGGTGCTATTCTTTACGTCCGGACACCATACAGAACTTGTATAATGACGTTGTATCCAGACCCAGCCGCAAAGTGCATATGCTTAATGTCCCTAGGCGTAGAATTAAACTGTTTTATAATAATGTATACTGCATGTCCATTATTGTTTACAACAAATTACCTGATGGCTTCAAAACCCTCAGCTTCAGAACATTTAAATGTAAATTATTTAACTTTCTTTTAAGCAAATGTTATTACTCGACTGAAGATTTTATGACTGAAAAATTTACCTAAACATTTGACATTATTACCTAATCATATTTGATAACCTTGACTTATTTGAAATTTTGACTTATATAATTTATCTCTTTTATTTTTCAGCTTATTTAAATTATTTGTAATTCCAATTCTAATGATTAATAATTTAATTTTAATGTACTTAATGATGACCCATAATTTTATAAACCATATTTGTACGCCGGAAACGGCAGAATATTATGATCCTAATACATTATGAA
The DNA here is from genome assembly GCA_905163415.1 of Noctua fimbriata. NCBI lineage: Eukaryota > Metazoa > Arthropoda > Insecta > Lepidoptera > Noctuidae > Noctua > Noctua fimbriata. Next base: position 4,454,458 of record LR990930.1, read on the forward strand.
TCTAACAGCTTTGTACAATATTCTGACAAATAAATGCATTCATACAATCTAGCCTAGTAAGGCTAAAAAGCAATTTTAATCTCTTTCAATTTGCTAAAAGTAAAATTATATCTAAGACCAGGTCCATTGCGTTTACTTAGGCTGCTATCAGACGGACTGCATCGCAGCAACCGAGCGCAGTCGATATATTCAACTGTTCCGTTGGATACACCAGTTGAATATGTCGACAGCGCGCGGTTGTTGCGATGCAGTCCGTCTGATGGCAGCCTTAGCGTCTGTTAAGGCGAAGTCACTTTGTTCTTGTGTCCATATAAATAGCTAGGGACTATATTACACTCGCGGTAAAGTCACAAATAGATGACACTACGCTAACTCAAAAGAGCGAGCGTGCTCCTTTTGAGCCTTCTTACTATGTCCGTGTTATCTAGGAGCTGGATGGCCTCCACATTAACATGATGATGAAGCCGATGTTCATGAGATTCTGCATATTTTTGGATTATACTATTTACGACCTCTATATTCAGGTCCTGATAGATGTCGTGAGTTCTTAGTACCGAGGCGCGTTCATGATGTAAGACGTAAAGGATAGATGAAAAATCTTACATAGTAGTTCTATGGTAATGATAAATGATGTTTATTATGCAAATAGGTTTGTACAAACACTTTGACACGTTTTTTTTTTAAACTAGTTGGAGCCGGTGTTTTGTAGCTGACTACTTGGAGAAGAAACATCCAAAACAAACTTAGAGGTCATAATCTCTTTTAATCTCCAGACATAACCTTGGTCCAGTCACATGAGGACTATGCAGATTAGTGTCGGAAATGGTTCCTTTTCATTCATTTGATTTAAACATGAGACACTATATGGTCATGAAAGCTAATTACGAAACTACTTTTGCGAATGGGCTATAGAATCAATACTATTTCCGTGTTTACCGGAAGTCTAAAAGTGCCTTTTAATGGCCTAATGAGGTATTTAAATACATATATAAATAAATAAAAAATACCCTAAATAACTAACTTAACAATGAACTCAAAAAATGCGTCAAGTACTCCTCCTCAAAGCTATCAACTGGTTATGTCCCAAAGAGACTGGTGGTGTTGCCACGTTGTAGCTACATTGAAGTAAATGTCTCGACTTTGAATTTGAAAACAGCTGTCTGAATTGGACTTGAGAAGAAGACATCGAACTAACTACGCCATCGAGCTCCAAAACTGAGTCCTCCTTCCTTTAACCTCTGGATAATCATGACCGGATTAACGGTCAGAATAAGAATCAAACCATTAACATTAATTAAACAAACACATTATTTATTGTGTTTAAAACAAAGTACAGTACAATCAAAGAGCATACTTTAAGCCGTAAACAACCAATACTGAATAAATTATAAGTGGCCATTGAGCAGATCCATTTGATACCACTTGCCTATTCATCAGGTTTCCGAAGTAAGCAGGATCTCCTTGTTAGAGCCTCGATGCCTCATTTCAATAAAGAACGCCTAAGAGCCTATGTATTTTACGATCTTTGTGACCAGGGAATACAGAAGTATAAGTCGAAAATGGTCGTGCAAATTCGAAAGTACCTAATGACAAAGATGTGAAATAAATTTTGAGTAAAACGGAACGTATGCAAAGGTGCGAATGAAAAGTGTAGAAGAGTGAAAGAGAGAGAGAGAAACGGAGAAAAAGAAATATGGCGAGACGTGTGAAAACCGATGTACGACGTAGACGTGTGTTTTTTTTCAAGTTTACACTTATTTTCGAAAAATATACAAGTAACTTTTATTTCACAAAGATTTAAATTGTTTAAGTGATGGGTTGGCTAAGATTAAGAATCGCACGGATTATTGAGGTGATGACACTGACACACTAGCATGTGCATTAATTCATGGCACAAGACATACATTTAAACCAATAGCCAAGTTATTCGGCTTCGATGATGGGACAGCCCTACCTAAACAAGACTGATGTGGATGCGGCTAACGAACTGACAAGATGACGATTGCAATAAATCGCGATGGATAAATGAGCCTGTTTTATTAGTCAATTAATCAATAATTTGACAGTACTATGATTTTCAGTATGATTGAGCGAGACAGTACGACTATTCAAATGGTCGAATCGACGTCAACGAAGCTGAAATGTGATCGTTTTTTGACACTTTTTATTTATTTATTTATTTATTTATTTATTTGGATCTCCAACAAAGAATACACACAGACAATATAGGACACAGTATTACAAATGTTCTTTTAGGTGTGTTCCTTCAATTATAGGAGAACACAGCATGCCCATAAAACTAGGTTTTAACACATAAAATATAAAACAATGAAAATAATACAAAAAACAAAATAAAAACCAGAATAATTATTAAAAAGCATTTGATGCATTTGATAAAATTGTTTCACATACAAATTATAGTTATCACTCTACATTTATAGCAGTGGTCAGTATTTTTTTGTATTTAGAGATTGTGAGGGTTATGTCCATGTCAGATTGCTTTGACAATTCATTGTACTGCCTACAGAGTCTTGGGAGAGCGGCGAAATGTCCTAGATTAGTTTTGGAACCTGAGACATAAAACAAATTGTAGCTGGTTTTCCGCGGCAGGCGAGATGGCGCGTTTATATGTAACTTGCCTAGTAATTCGCTGCAGTCTATGACTCCATGGAATACTTTGTGTAGTAGAATCAGGTCTGCCATTTTTCGCCTCTTGGCAAGTGAGACCATTTTGTAGTGCCCTAGTCTGTCTCTGTAGCTGGTTACTCTTTTAGCTAATCGTTCCTTATAACATAGATGATACAGGAAGCGCCTTTGGACACTTTCCAGGTGTTTGATGTATATGTCGTAGTGAGGATTCCAAACCGGGCTGCCATATTCAAGTATAGGACGGACTAGTGTGTTAAATAATTTTATTACTTATGAGAGAAATATTTCCCTAGTGATGTTTTTTGTTTAAATTACCAATCTTTAATGAAAAATTGATACTGATACTGATACTGTTAGCCTGCGTCATCCCACTGTTGGGCAAAGGTCTCATGAAAAATTTAAGACAATTTAAATATTTTTATTTATTTTGCGTGACCATAACGATATTCTAATTTCTAATAACTATTATAGCATCAAAATAATAAAGCATTATTTTTCATTCATTATACTACGACATATTTAAAATTACAAAAATAAACTTGTCAAATGCAATTTCGACGCTCAATATTTTAATTAGAGTTGAGTCGATCTTGCGACTCAATACTAATAAAAATATAGAGAGTTTTAATTTTATAAGACAGGGGCCAACAGCAGCTTGACTGCAAGTTCATACTCATACGAGTAGGTAGTGGAGGTTAATTGCCTTCTGCTTTTAGTCTGTCTTGTGTCCGGCCTGAGGTTGACACTGTGTTGAGATACTACGGCTATAAAGCTTCTGTCACATAGGTAGCGAGTCGGAGTAAGTAGAAGCGGTATTTTCGCGACGTATAACACGTAAACCGTGACGAATGACACCAATTCTTTTTTTGAAAAAATGGGCCTTCTCTTGACTTCAATCACGCCTGATATCTATCTCTTTAAGTAGGTTTTAGTAGGTCATAATATTCAAAGAGAGTAAAAACATTCTTTGTTCGCTTATAACAAAATATTGCGATCATTATTCCACATGCCAAGTATAGTGTAGAACATTTCCCAAACGACTTACGCGGCTACACGATAGCTTTGGCTTATGCGGAGTAGCTATTTTCAATCGCTCTCCGCTACCACATCGCTTTCTAAGTGACAAAGTCCTAAGTACATACAGCGTCTTTTTATCAAGCGGTATTACTTCAGTAATTAAATGGATCCCGGTTATTGACAGTGGAGATTTTTTGACAATATAATACAGACATAATAAGGAGAGCCTTGCTGAAGTGGACACAGCTACAAAGAACCCATGCGAGATTATCATTATGAAAGAAAAGGGAGTCGTAACCACTTGTTGGCTGTGATACCGCCGGAAACAAGTGACTATCGTTGACAACCCGATGTGGGCTGTGATCGATATTTTGTTATAATTATACAGACTGGAAGGGACCCCGACGCTAAAACGGTTACCACGTATTCAATACATCATTCTGAACGTAACATAGACATTTTTCATCGGTAATTAAAAAAATAAATCAGCTGTTCCATACATTTTGACCGTGTAGGTATTGCAGTTTTGTAGGAAACACAGCTTTTTCCTACAAAATTAACAAATTACAATTTTTTTTTTAATAACCGACGAATATGTAGGTATTTACCAACATCCATATTAACATTACAACTCTGCCTGTCACGTATCTGCTTTTTATGTTTTCCTAGTGTGTTTCTGAAACTGTCCGAAATCGTCTGGCCGAAATTGGCCGAAACAAAAACCGGACCTTTCGGTTGGTCACTAGTTTTCACACCTCAACGGCTCATGGATTTTGATGAAAAATTGGCAACATATACATAGGTAGTCCATGTACTGGTAGACTTTATAATTCCCGATTTCAATGCGGGTGAAGCCGGGGGGAGGGATCTACTAATATATTATTTTCGTTGTTTGTTGAGATGATCTAGACTGAAATTACCGTAATTAAAAATGACTATTTATGACCTGGTATAATCCAAAGGACCACCACCACCTTCTCTTGTAATTAGATAGAATTCTGTTGTACAAAATTAATCATTTAAATAAATAATTTTTAATTTAAGTTGCTTGACATTTTGTTTAAGGCGGCATAATAATTTAACGCAAAACTTTTGTCTGGTGTTACAGTAATAAACTTTTCTTATTAGATGGCCAGTTTGAATTAAATTATGAAGACCATTGAATTTAATTATCTGATGATGCGAAGGTCCAGAAGATTGGTACTTTGGTAAAATTGTTGAATATTTAAAGATGGCTCCCGCAGACATATTGTTTTGGTCCCGCTTGCTATAAAATGGAACAATGGAATATAAGGCTTATGTAACAATAAGTCTAGTCTAGACGATTCTAGGTAATTTGTAGGTAAAAGGGACTAGTTAGGTACTAAGTACTAATCCATCACATAAGAACCCTAATTTCGAAACAAAGTCAGAATAAATTATCTTTCATTATAATATTATGGCATTTGAATAAAACCTAGAAGGACGTATACTGACCTCATTGATGATGTTCTTCAAGAAGGTCAGATGCGTACTCGCAACTGGCATGCATGTATGAGCAGATGTTTGATTCGTTGCAGGGTGACATTCAGTAATTTTAGCGTCAGTTTTTAGGGTTCCATAACCGAAGGGTGACCAAAGGGACTTTGATTACTAATTACATTACTAAGCCTCCGCTGTCCGTCCATCTGTCTGTCAGCGGGCTGTATCTCATGATCCGCAATACACACAGACAGTTGAAATTTTCACAGAATGTGTATTTCTGTTGCCGCTTTATCAAAAATAATTTAAAAAAAAAAAAAATTAAAGGGAGATTTTTTAATCTCATTTTTAAATATTTTTTTAGTACCTCACGAACTTGAAGGGGAACTCCGACTCCGACTCGCAATTGGTCGGAATTGTAGTTTTTGTAAAACCAAATCCGTTGCAAAAAACAACAGTTTTCGTTCAGTTTTAAAGTCATCTGCCTAACAAAAATAATAATTTAACATTCAAAAAATGTTGACGATAAATGGGTACTAGCTGCCTGGAAACCGGTGATTTTTTTATTGTAGAACTTCTATTGTTTTTGTACGAAAAATGCTGCTGAATTAAATACACCATCCGTACTGGAATCTTTATGTTTGACTAACTGTTGCTCGCGGCTTCGCTCCCGTTATGTACGGAGATTAACCCACGGGCACGTTTTAAGTGTAGCCTTAGTAGAATATAACACTCGAGGATAATGTAGCTTCCCGTTAGTGATAGAATTTTCGGAATCGAATCAGTAGTTTCGAAGATTACCTTCTACAAATACCAACTTACAAACAAAATTTCCCTCTTTACAATATGAGTATAAATAGATAGGTGCTACCTTTGTTCATCTTCAGAACCAGACGATTGATTTAATTAGCATTGACCGTCATTTCCATGAATACCTCGTTATCGTCTGTCTATGCTCTATACTCTATAGTATAAAGGCCTCACCACACTACCTATATTGAGTCTAATAATAGTTAGTAAGATGCAACCCTAAGCTTCAGCTCTGCCCGTCTGAATAGGCTTGCGGTCACTCAATGAAATGGCAGACCGATAGCGTACTGAATGCAAACCAAAGGGGATACACCAACATTGTCCTATAGAAGTATATGTATGCTGTATACTGTTGATAGGTGTATGTTTCTTGTGTATGCATACTATCAATGGATTTTCATTTAAAAGTTCCTCTAAGTTCTTCTTGTTGATTCTCATTTTGGCAACAGGTTACAAAACACGCAGTATTATTTTGTTATTTCATAACTATTCATTTTTTTAAACAATATAGACCACTCTTAAAGTTTTAGTTTATTGTTTTACAACATTACCTATTCTAATATTATGCAATGGTGAAGTTTGTTAGTATAGATATCGGGGGTACTCTTTGGAATTTCTGATACGATTGTTTCAACTCTTTTAATAATAGAAAGTCCATTAACCCCTAGTTTCATACGAAACTGCGGGCAAAAGTTATCTATAAAAATATTATAACAGGCCTTTGAAATTGAAAAAAAAAAGAGTTATTTATTTAGTAGATATACAACATTGGAAAGACCAACAACATCCACCAACAACATCCAACAGCCAACATCAATAACCAACATCAACATCAACAACAACAACAACAACCAACATCAACAACAACAACCAAAATTTTTGTTTTTTTTTGTTTTTATGTTTGTATGTGGGGGGGGAGGTAATCTTCGGAACTACAGATCCGATTCCGATAACTCTTTCTACAACGGACACTCGGGGATAATGTAGATCCCCGAGTGCCATAGGCTACATTTAAAACATTCCCGTGTTAATTTCCGTACATAACAGAAGCGAAACCGGTAGCAAAAGCTAGTAGTTTATAAACTAGCACTTCGCCCGCGACTTCGTCCGCAAAAATTGTGATAGCTCAGCTAATATGCATGATATAAATATAATTTATAGCCTATAGCACCCACGAATAATGTTTCTTTCTGCCAGTGAAAGAAGTTTTAGAATTGGATCATTCGTTTCGGAGATAACCTCCTACATACAAACTTAGAAACAAATGTTACCTCTTTATAATAAATATTAATATAGAAAATCGGTTGAACCCGTATCTATTTTGGAACAAGCGTACCATTCTACTAGAGAAAAATCTGGTCCACGATTCACTGTGTTCAGATTTTTTTTCACGAGCCGAATGGTAGGTTTAACTGCCACCACTCACGTAGGCAGTCCGTGTAAGCTGAATATTTTAAAAGATTTGCAAAGCAAGCTTGTCCTCAGTGCATGTTTGCAACGAGAGCTCTCAAATATACTTCTATTTGACCTCGTCGCGAATCAGGCTATTTGTCGGCGCTGGGACTGGCTCGTGTTTGCGAACGCTTAGTACCTCTGATGCCTCTCGTTCAACTACTTATTGGAGTAAATAATGGATTTCGTTTGGAAGAAATATTTCTTGCGAAAAAGGAGAAAAGAGAGGAGGAGGAGAGGAGGAGGAGGAGGAGGTTTAGAGTGTCAAATCTAACAGAACACAACATCACGCCTTTTAATCCCTGAAGGGACATTTCGCCAGTTATGTTTAAGTCCTATGTAATTATAGGGGCCGAGCCTATTGCCATCAACCAGGCACAAGGCGTTGCTACTACTGAGATATTCCTGATGGAAAAACCCAATGTAAACTTTGCCTGACCCGGGAATCGAACCCAGGACCTCATGCCCAGCAGTCACGCTTGCGACCACTAGACTAATGAGGCAGTCAAATCATAGGCCTGTCCAAGCACTTTATTTCGGCAACTCTCATCCAGCACCAGCTCGTAACTCGTAGGTTAGCTGTTTGGTTTCCTATTGTTACTGTTGAGTCATCCCAATCGAGGGCAAAGGAGTCTCTCCATGCCTTTCAGTTCTTTCACTCCAGAGCAGATTTGAACACACTGGTCATTGGTTAATTAATTGCAGCGGGAAAAAACCCTTGACTACGCATGAATAAAGGTTATTTCTCTTTAACTAGACAGCAACAGAAGTCCATGTAACACATGTTATATTCAGCAAAACAGACTGTTATGATATAAAAATAAAAGAACATGAATATGTTAGTGCATTATGCAAACAAATGTTATCGGGTCGACGAGGGTTGGGCAGAGAATATAAATATGCACAGGCAAAGTAAGGTCAACTGGCTACTTCGGTTCAGGGCACAAATAATAAGATATTGCCGTTTTTACTCGACGTGATATTTTACCAATCCTGCCTTTATCCCAATTTAAATATTTGGGATGTCTTTTTCTTGTTGTTCATGCTGCGCTGACCCTAAATAAATTGGAATAAGGGGGGGAATGATGATGATGGTAGGGTATCTTTTGCTTCTTCTATAGTTCTCTATTTCTATCTACAGGATTTTAGGAGTTATTTGATAGTTTAATATTGTTCCTATGAACTAGTATTAGCAATGTTTTCATTTTTTGTCGCATTGTCGGTGCCACCCTGTATAGGTTCCGTAAGGGTTAGGCAGAGGTGTACCTTGAACATCCACATTTCGCCAGTTATGTTTGAGTCTCATGTAATAGGTGACGAGCCTGTTGCCATCAATTGGGCTTAAATTCCGACTCCGTGGCTGCTACTGAAAAATTTCTGGTTCAAAAATCCGACAACAATTTGCCCAACTTGGGAATAGAACCCAGAACGTCATGCTTAGCAGTCACGCTTGCGTCCGTTAGACTAAGGATTATAATTCCTTGTCTGTAGCTGTTCTCCACTATTCACCAATGACGGCTACGATAGTGGTCACATGGAGTATGAGCACAGTAAAAACGGAAGCAAAATTCTACGGTACCATGTCACAGAAGAAAATAAATCGCTCGTTTGCGACAAGGATGGCATAACTCAAATATAATATATTTTTTGATGTTGTTTGTAGTTGAATATAAAATTAACGAAAGTAAGTACTAAATTAAGTAACGAAATACGTATGTATAATAAACCTTTCCTCCTTTAGATAACTCTATCGTTTTTATATGTTTCCTGTGAATTGAGAGGTCTGGCTCTTGTGATACAGGGAATCCTAGTGCAAGAGCCAGGGCTACACTGATGTTTGAACAATCACCTGTTAATAAAGATTTTATAATTTATAATAAAGATTTTATAATTTATTATAAAGATTTTATAATTTATAAAAAAAAAATATAATTTATAATAAAGATTTTATAATTTATTATAAAGATTTTATAATTTATTATAAAGATTTTATAATTTATAAAAGGTTTCTATACATAAAACATTGGCAATATCATGAAAATATTTTTAGTCTATCTTAGAAAAACCCTGTCCTGTTCCTTATTTTGACATTTAATGTCATTTTGTCTATGTCATACGACGCGTGTAGAAGCTACAGAGTTCACACGTGTACTGAATATCCCTATGTAGATATTGCATTGTTTGTAAACCACTGAAAAGTAATCTAAAAGTCTCGTTATTCTTTATTGTATTTAGTAATGACGTGGTGAAAAGTACATACTTATGACTAGAACTTTTGGCACTTAATGCTACAAAACTTGACTTGCAATATTTTTAGACCAAAGTACACTACGTATTATTATATCTCTGACTGACTGTTCGTTTCTAATCAGCCTATAATGTTCCCACTGCTAGGACACAGGTATCCTCTATACGAGAGGGAATGGGCTCGTGGGCCCAGTGCGGGTTCAACCACGTGGGCCCAGTGCGGGTTCAACCACGTGGGCCCAGTGCGGGTTCAACCACGTGGGCCCAGTGCCGGTTCAACCACGTGGGCCCAGTGCCGGTTCAACCACGTGGGCCCAGTGCGGGTTCAACCACGTGGGCCCAGTGCGGGTTCAACCACGTGGGCCCAGTGCCGGTTCAACCACGTGGGCCCAGTGCGGGTTCAACCACGTGGGCCCAGTGCGGGTTCAACCACGTGGGCCCAGTGCCGGTTCAACCACGTGGGCCCAGTGCGGGTTCAACCACGTGGGCCCAGTGCGCGTTCAACCACGTGGGCCCAGTGCGGGTTCAACCACGTGGGCCCAGTGCGGGTTCAACCATATGGGCCCAGTGCGGGTTCAACCACGTGGGCCCAGTGCGGGTTGGTAGATGTTATATGTGTTCGAAATGTTGGTTCTGAAGACATGCCGGTTACCTCACGATGTTTGCCTCCAACGCTTTGAGAAAATTGGTGATAAAATAAATTACACCAAGTAATAATAGTTTAATTTTTTTATATTTTATATGTATTTTTTCCTGTTCAGTAGCTTCATTATAATTAATATAATATCGTTGTAAAGATACCACCTAAGGGAAGAGTGAGACAGCCCCGACACAAGTACTATTGTAACTTACTGGGGCTGCCTCAGTTTGTGTATGACACAATGTTTTGAGATGAAATACATATTTTTGATTTTTTTTTGAAAAATACGCCTGTCTGTGTTCAAACTCCAAAGTCAGAGACACTGGGATACCACTGCTCAAAATACTTGATGAAAGTATATTTCAAACAAAATAACAATCTTAAACTTTACACAGCATAAAATCTTGCATACAAAAAAGGTCCTAAACAGAAATAAAGTACGCGTTTCCCGACCTCGGATGGATAGAACTCAAACTGGTAGAAAATAGATATTTTCTACACAGTCTCGTCGACGATGTCAACCGGCTCACTAGAGAATGAGGCTGCAATTTTACGCATTGATTGGTGCATTCAGATCGTTTGCAGCTTTTATATGGCTAGATTGAAATCTCTCCAGCTAGATTCAGAAAGAATAAACGTTCACGGGATATTTCTCTATCTTTGAACTATTTGAACGGCTTCAATGGAAGTCGCTTTTCAGATTTGATTTCTTGATATATGTATAAAGAAAGATAGAATTATTGAAGATTTAATAGTGCTTAGTTTTGCAAATATGAGAGCACAGATCTTTTGACGAGTCGTAGAAAAGGTAAACAACGCGTAATTTTAGAGAATTGGTACTTTTCTCTGTCCTATAAAATCGTTAACTCAGTATTTTGAATAATTTGGTGTTTGGGACACCAAATTATTCAAAATACTGAGTTAACGATTGATCTACGATGTGACGCTCTATTCGCGTGTCACCAACGTGTTTCATGAATTCACAACTAAGTTGGTAGCTTGTTAGCACTATTATACTTAATTTACGTGCACTAGTAACAAAAGTTCGTTCGGTTTTCAGTGTTTAAAGTTTTCACGAACGTTCGGGTATGTTTCGTATAAGTATGTTATTAGTTTTTTTTTTTTAAATAAGTTATGGTCGGTACTACTGGTGAGCCTCAGGTCTGGTGTACGATTCACAGGTCAGGCACAGTGTTATTGGGTTTTTTTCACTAGGACGCTGGATTTATGCCATGTTGGTGGTAATAGGGATTTGGTACATAGGATTTAATCATAACTGGCGAAATGCGGCTGTACTATATATACACATTTGTCTAGCTAGCCCTTCGTTGTTAACAGACGTAATGTTATGTTATAGAAGATTTTCACAATTTCTGGAACATATTTACGGTACCTTATTTGTTTAAAAATGGCGCCTGTTACAGAAAAATTGAAAGGAAGTCGTTTGTCTTGGTATGGACCTTAAATGAGAAGGGATGAAACGCCAGAAGAGTGATGGAAATGTATCTTGATGGATGGAGAGAGTGAGAAAGGCCAAAGAAAAAAATGGACGGATTGTGTGAGGAATGATAAGAAAGAGAAAGGAGTAAATGATGCCGTGACAGGGGAGAATTGATGAAGAAAACGTGTTGCGCCGACCCCAAATAGAATGGGACAAGATGATGATGATTGCAGTTCCTTATAATAAAGCTTTACCTATATAACCCATGGTCTGCCCACATGATGTACAAGCCTAATGGAGTAAATCCTGACATACTTTCTTCTTTCTTTTTCTTTTCTTTGAGGTGATCGCCCTCGATCACCTCAGAAAGTATGTCGCACCTATTAAAACACTATCCGGAGAGCGCTGTTTGTTTGTCCCTATAGAAAATAATAAAAGTCGTTGCTTCGCGCGGACAATAGCGTCGAGTTCATTCATTGTCGCACTCGGTGTAACCACTCCGTGTCTTTGTTATGTACGTTTGATTTCATATTTATTTTATGAACTAGCTGTTGCCCGCGATTCTTTCGCGTGAAATTAATATAAAAAAATATTTCTGCCCTTTTTGAATCGGGTTATGTTACCAATTTTAAGGTTTTTAATTTTTTGCACGATCCCTAATTATTTTTCTAAAATAAAAGTAGCCTTAGTTACACTTTATAACAACAGCTATCAACCAGTAAAACTCCCGTTAAAATCGGTGCAGCCGTTTCGGAGATTAGCCGGAAAAAACAGGCAGACAAAAATTAAAAAAAAAGTGATTTTGTTATAAGTACTGTATATATTTTCAAATGCATTCAGTAAAAAGCTGTTATTTTGATATTACAAACAGACACTTCAATTTTATTTATTTGTGTAGATAAATTATGACGTGTTTATTTTTATGCTGATGTTTTTTCCCTGTGTATTTTGCCGTTAAATAAGCAACTATGTGAGTTTAGTTTTACTGTATATGTTGGAAAACTGCTGTCGCCACATTTTTCTTTCATAAATACGTTTTATTTGAATAATATCTAAATGACATTGTCGGCCTTATTTTCTTGAAATGTTTTTGTATGTCACATTTTGTTGCTGTTGTATCTGATCTACAGGCATTTGAACGTGGTTTATTTTATTTGAAGTTGAAATGATAGGAGCTTTAAGTTGAACATGAACCAATCTACTTATCATAATTGGTGTAAAAGTACCCTTAACCAAGTCCTGGTTCTCCCCGTCAATGTCATATTTTTTTTGTTCTAGACCATACCTGTAAACTACGTAACTAGAAGGCTAGTTACGGAGTTATTGGGGGTCAGAGTTCCAACTTTTTGATAAGTTTTTAATGTTTTAACTTTACTTTAAATTTTTGACCCCCGTACTATTCATTGGACCCATCAACACAATGTTTTGAGTGCGCTACATTGAGTCTTACCGTAAAACGTAATTTTTCGCCCCGAAAAATAAAATCGTTTCCCTGCAATAATTTTTGCGTAGAGTTACTTAGTTTTATAGAATGGTTGGTTGACGGCTTCGTGAAGGGTCCGTTTACACCCTGTAAAGCCATTTGTCCAACCATTAAAACAACCCTGTTTGCTAGGGAGTCGCAAAATTAGACGATCTACTTTTTTTTTTAATTAACTCTAGAAACGGAATATATACCATGTTTACTGATTGATTTGAGTTCCCGTTGTTAGTAACCATGATAGTTTAAAATCTTAGACCTTACTTTTGTTTAGTCCGAAGATCAAGTAAATAAATACTGGCAGTTTACCCAGGTGCCTAGTCTACCTAGGTGTCCTAGGTATATGTCTGCCGTGTCGTGTCTCAGTAACGAACTTCCGCAGTCGTGTCTGAAGAGCGAGGGAACTGCGTTCGATCGTCGTCCGGTGCATTAACTTTAGCTAAATGAATCATTTAAAATACAAGCACCTACTTGTATTTCTTTTTAATTAGTAGGGAAGAAGGTACAGGCTCTTCATTAATGCTTCATCATAACAATAAAATTTAATACAGCAGTCATTTTGCCGATAGTCGTGTCGGCCAATGGCTTGATAGCCAATAGCCTCGACCAACATCTGTGGAGGCTCTCGCTTGGCAGCTAGATCAAGGGCTTGATTTAGAAAGCATTAATTCTTGACACGGCGCGTATTGTTAGGCGGTTCTTCTCTCAAGAGTCCTGACCACCGGTAGCTTGGACCCTGTTCCCGATGCCGGTGGGCTAATATTTTTTTTAATATTTTTAAATGTTTTATATAATTTTGTTAATGAATATATTTGAAAAATGTAGGGTGGTAGTGTGTAACAAAATGTGTGAATAAAGAGAAATTTAGTACAAATACACAGTCATGTGTTATGTATGTAATCCCCGAAGGATTAGGCCGAGGTGTACCTAATAGTACTCTGCACCTATATTTCACCAGTTATGTTTGTTCAGATTTAAAGCATATTGCAATATATTTTCAAACTAAATAAGCGAAATATACATAAGCATACGCAATACAATCAAGAACTAAGTACAGTCGGCAGCACATCAAGTTACCACAAACTGTCAAATTTCTCCAAATGATTTTAAACCATAAATTGTTGAAGGTTAAGTTTAAAATCGAATAAGAAAATTTGACAGTATGTGGTAAACAGATGCGCTGGCGACTGTACTGACTGTAGAATTTAAATTTAGTAGACCTACATTCATTTGTCAGATGATGCTCTGAATTTCTCCGAAATCAACCGAAAACCACAACTGCCATCGAATTGTCCTCAAAACATTTGCCAAATCAGGAAATTGAAACCTGTAGGCACGAGACAACTGCATCTAACCCGCACGGCCTCAAAGTTCCAAAATGGAATTCCTAAAATGGTTGTTCTTTTACCAAGAACTTCTATGTACCATATTGCATTTAATAAATAGAACAGTATGTGTGTAGTACAGTCTCAAATATTTATGTATGTAGGTCTGAGGCGGTGAAATAACAGCAGATTTACTATTTTAGACTTTTATTAATTTAAAATTACACAGAGTACACGTTAACGGTTCTACGGTTATCGCCATCTTCTTTTCCCCTTCCATCCTTCCTCTCTCTCACACACATATGTCGTCTCGCTTACACTCACTCATGCTTATTATTCTAACTACTAAGTACACATTTTAAAATCCCACAACTCGGCTGTCCTGATAATTTGTCTGCCCTCAGACAACCTTAATTACAATTTCAATCTTCAGCTTAAATAACAAAATGAACCAACCTCTTATCTTAACGTTAAGAAACAATGAACGTATCATACATCAAGAATTGTTCTATACTAGGTTACAATAATACCAGTTTAAAATAGAAGTTACTTTGCTTTACAACATTACAGATTTATATGGAACTCATTACAAACAGAATATGGTTAATTGGTGTACAAATACACAATTTATAAAGTGTGGACAATGATAGATCACATAATATTATATCAATACAGAATACACACTGTTTATGCCAATAAACATTACAGTTGATAATAAAAGGGTTCTGTTTTATTTACTTAACCTTTCATCCATCTACTAATAACAAAAATAATTAAAGAAAATACCTACTGCGGCCATGGCTTCATTTGGTCCGCGGAGCTAGACGTTTTAATAGGCCCTTCGGTAGCACGCTCAACCTTCTCCACATCGTAGCGATCATTTCGCTTAACCTTTGATACTCGATACGGCCCTAGAAACTTGGGCTTCAGCTTCATCCCCGTACCAAACTGTGTCCTTTTTATAGCCACTAAATCTCCTTCTTTATATTGGGTACTTGGCTTCCGCTTTTCATTGAATGTCTTCTTATTCTCATCTTGTACTTGTAGTATTTGCTTCTTGGCTTTGATTCTAATCTCTTCTCTATTTTCTTCATATTGATCAATCTCTTCCTGTTTTAACAATTCCAATATGTGTAGGTCTTCCTTACATCTCATATTTATGCCAACCATAAGGTGAAACGGAGTTGTGTCTATACTTCGTTGGTATGTACTATTTATAGCCCTTTGCACTCGACTGATATGTGTATACCACAATGATGGATTTTCCAGACATAGCTTGGTCAATACAGCTAGTATAGTCCTGTGCAGCCTTTCCACTTGGCCATTTCCCCTCGGGACTCCTGTGGTGATGGTAACATGTTGTATGTTCTCCTCTTGGCAGTACTCTTGGAATTCACCTCCAGTAAATGCAGTCCCCCGGTCGCTTATTATCCTCACAGGGTTTCCATAGTGCTGTTGATGTATCTTTAGTTTTTCAACCGTTTCTTTACTTGTTGTACTCCTAGTAGGGAAGATCCACGTGAATTTAGTGAAACCATCCACTATTGTCAATATGTGATTGTACATTTTCTTCGTGTCCGTCAGTGGTCCCAAATGATCTATATGTAGAGTGTGTAATGGGGTACCTTCTTTATCAATTGGATTCAGATATCCCTCTTGCTTGCCTGCCTTCTTCGTAGCCAGTAGACATGGTATGCAAGACACCACAAACTCTTGTAGCTTCTTATCCAAATCTTGGATAAAATAATCTTGTTTTATAATTTCTTTCATTTTTTTCATAGAGAAATGCCCCTTACTGTGAACTTGCTTTATGATTTCTTTCTCCAGTGACTTAGGTATAACAAGCTGCTTATGCTCTCCTTTGTATAGAAGCCCATTGTCTAGCCAGTAGTCTGAAAAAGAACCATGTTTTAGTACTTCACACACTGCCTTTAATCCGTCATCATTTTGTTGAGTCAGCCTTATTTGGTTTTGTAGACTGTTTACTGTTATAATCATACACGGATGTCGGCTTAACGCGTCGGCATGCTGCATCTTCGTGCCAGCTCTGTGCTCAATGTCATAGTCAAACTGATCTAAGTACAAAACCCAGCGAGCTACTTTCGGTGACAGTTCTTTCTTCTTCAGTGTCAACTCAAAGGCTTGACAGTCAGTCACTATTTTAAAATGGATACCATATAAATAAATTCGAAACTTTTTCACTCCCTCAATGATGGCTAATGCTTCTAGTTCATAGCTTGAATATTTCGATTCGGCGTCAGTAGTCCTCTTGCTCATGTAGTAAACAGGGTGCCAGCCGTCTTTGTGTAGCTGCAGCAGTATGGCAGAATAGGCAACAGCAGAAGCGTCTGTGTGCAATTCGGTGGGTAAATAAGAATCATAAATCTTCAATACTGGCGAATCTCCTAACTTTTGTTTTAAGTTCTCAAATGCCATTGTTTCTTTCTCACCGAACTCAAACAGAGCATCCTTCTTGAGTAAGTCTGATAAGGGTTTGGCTATAAATGCATAATCTTTAATGTACTTTCTAAAATATGAAGTGAGGCCAAGAAAACTATGAACTTGCCTTGTTGTTGATGGTCTTGGATACCTCATGACAGCATCTATCTTCTCAGTAGAGGGTCTCACTTCTCCGTTCTTCACTAAGTGTCCCAAGTACTCTATTTCTCGGGAGATCAATTTTGCTTTCTTCCAATTTATCTCTAAACCATATTGCTCTGAAATCATAAGTACTTTCTTAAGCCGTTGCACAGCTTGGGCCTCATCTTTTGCCGGTATCAATAAATCGTCAATAAATATTATGACTTCATCTTTTGCTAGTAGTTCTCTGAAAATAATTGTTATAAATCTCATAAAATATTTTGGACAGATACTTAAACCAAAAGGAGCCCTCAAGAATTCATATTGTCCATTGTGTGTGACAAAAGCAGTATACCTGATGGACTCTTCGCACACTTTCAGGTGAAAAAACCCATTTTTTAAATCGAGTACACTGTAGACCCTAGCATCCTTTAATTTATCAATCAGATCTTCTATTACTGGTAATGGAAATTCATCTTTAACCATTTTTCTATTTAACAATCTATAGTCAACACAGACTCTAACAGAATTATCTTTTTTCTTAACCAATACCAGCGGGCTACTATATTCTGAATGACTCACGCGTACAATGTCCTTTTCTAACCATTCTGCAACCTGTTTATCCACTATTTCCTGCTCCTTCAGCGCCAAACGTCGTGGTCGTTGCGCCACCGGAACGTCATCCTTGAGCACGATTTGCAGTTGCAGCGGTGCTTCTTTCGTTTGATGAGGCTTGTAGTTTCGTACACAATTTATCACTTCTTCTCTTAACGCCGGATCCTTCATGTGACCTACAACAGAATCAGATGGGCATACTTCACTCACATAACATCCCAGTCGCTCCCACTCTTTGCTATAAAATTTCACGCAACCCCTTTTTAACACAACTGTAACGTCGTTAAGAAATTCCTGACCTATTATTACATCGTACGGTATATAGTCTTTACATAGAACGTGAAATATAACATCTGGGTAGCACTGTTTGTCCACGCACAAATTCAAACGACACTTTCCCATCGAACGCACTGTTGATTGTCCAATGCCGGAGAGTAATAATTCGTCCTTTTCGTATTCTGGTTTTCCAATCGCATCATAAACATCCGCCGAAATAATGTTCACGTCGCTGCCCGTGTCTACTAACGCTTTTAACTGCACGTTGTTTATTTCCAACAAGACAACCGGCTTTTTCTCTTTTGTCAACATTGACATTGAAACTTCTTCGTCGTTGTAAACAAACGCCGCCATTTTCGATTCGTCGTTCGAAAAGTATCCGCTTGGGGCGCTGTCTTCTTCGTCATTCACCGTCGTGAACATCGCTCGCCTTGTGTGTTGGTAGTCCTGCAGTTCGTTACACAGGAGGTCGCTAGAGGCGCCACCGTCGTCTTGTGTGACGTCCGCCGCGAACATCGCGCTCTTCGTATGCTGCTGTTGGTAGCTCCGTCGTGTTTTACCGATCTCGTCCGATGATGCACGATGGCTGGGTTTCGGCGTCGCCGACGCCGACGCTAGCGCCGCCGCCGATGAAGTGCACGCCGATCCAACATGTCCGAATTGGTTACATTTAAAACACTTCAATCCTTTGCTTTTATGCGGGCAATCGGCTGATGCATGTCCAACTTCACCACATCCATAGCACCGAATCCATGGTTTGCCGCTTGAATGGGGTTTATTGCTACTTGTACTCACTGCTGAACGCCTCTGCACCTGCGCCGCACTTTGCATCTTTTTGCTTATAGCTTCATAAATCTTGAGTTTTTCTTTAAGGTCGTTATACGCGGTGACACCATACAACATGATTTTATTTGTTTCGACATCCACTATTCCATCCACTATGTACTTGATTGCGACGTAGTCAGGCATCTTACCGCGCTTTCCGAGTTCCTTCATAACAAGCATGTAGTCTAAGCAGGATTCACTCGGCAGTTTCTTTCTGTTGCTCATTAATTCATGGATGGATTTGATGTCGACAGTGTCTGGAAATTCTTTTACCAGCGCTGCCTTGAGCTCTTCCCAAGTCTTGTGTGGACGCTCCGCCCGTAACCATAGCTGTGCTGTACCTGTCAGCGCTCGTTTCGCAATTAGGAGCTGCTGAAGCGGTGTCCACTCGAATATCTCGGCGTTGGATTCTACTTCGTCTATCCACCGCGTCACTGGATAGGTGTCGTCGCGGCCGCTAAAGCTGGGTATCAGCTCGGCCGTCATCTGAAGCATGTTGCCGTTACGCTTTCTCGCATCGCAGTCGTCCTGGCAGTCGGTGTAGTCTTCTTGCCGACTTTTCCTGCGATCTTTCGCGGGTTTGGACATTTCGTCGTAGTCGTTGAGACAGTCTTCTACCGCAGAAACCGCCGTCGTTCGCGTGTTCCTGTGCACGTGGTAGCCGATCTGCACACGTCGTTTTTATTTCACCGGCCGTACTATTCCGCCTTTCTTTTTGATATCCCGGACGAGCCCCCAAATTTGTAGGTCTGAGGCGGTGAAATAACAGCAGATTTACTATTTTAGACTTTTATTAATTTAAAATTACACAGAGTACACGTTAACGGTTCTACGGTTATCGCCATCTTCTTTTCCCCTTCCATCCTTCCTCTCTCTCACACACATATGTCGTCTCGCTTACACTCACTCATGCTTATTATTCTAACTACTAAGTACACATTTTAAAATCCCACATGTATATACGGATAAAACATTTATAAGTGATTTTACATAACATAACAAAACATCAAGCATTATGTAATCCTCAAAGGGTAAGGCAGACGTGTACCTCAAGTGATTATCGCCTACTGTATTGAGTGAAATTTGAAATTTTATGCTGTTATGTATATAGTATTTTGGAATTCGTAATAAAATTAAATAGGCCCTGACTCACTGAAAAAAAAATTACTTTTGATTTTTGTCAACTGTATTCAGATTGGTGAAAGAACCCTCGGTTTGACCAGGTGGCCTTAAAGCAAGAGTAATTCCAGTGTGGGAAAGAAATGGCGCTAGACGACCTGTATAGCTCTGTCTCTTTCCCACACTGAAATGACTCCAGATTTAAGGCGTAACCCCCCTGTAATAGCTACTGCAACATGTCACAGTAACAATTTCCGTCCCCGTGTCTTGTGAATCGGAAGCTGCGTTCGATCGCTGTCTTTCCCGAGCTTTGGTGCACTTTCTTTGAGTCAAAGATTAAAAATGTTGTTCTTGGTAAAACAGACAGGAATAAGAACAATTTATTTTAAAAAAAGTATTACAAAAAGTGTACTTTTAGATGCCGTAGTAATACAGGGTGTAAGGCACAACCCTCCACAAACTGATGGGGTGAATTCAGTATATCATATTAAGATGACCGGTACAAGAAATTATTTCAGAAATGTTATGGGAATCCAATAAATTTGATTTGTTTTATTTCCTCATACGCAATGTATCGTTACCGTAGCAAAACGCACGTAGTGAACGGCAAGTTCGACGACGACTTCGATGCACTCTTTACCTAGGCAGGAAGTGACGGCTAATTTCACGCGTCGTTCGTTAGAGTATTTCAACATCCATTGTTGGATTTTGAGTTTAGCCGTATTATTTACATAAATGGAGTGCTGCGTACAGGGAATGTAGTTTTTAATTGAAATATAGGAATAGTAACTGAAAAAAAATATCCGGAGATAAATCCGGTGGAATAAGATTCAAGTTAAGAAGCTGAATGCACCCTTTCAGTTTGTGGAGGGCTGTCCCTTACACCCTTTTTTTTTTTTTTTTTTTTGTATTTCTCATACAATGGTATAACTACTGCTTATAAGTAAACTATAACTAAAATATATTTAACAGTTACAAATAATGATAATAGTGAATTCAAATGTTTGGTAGCGACCTGCCCGATCTAGGTTTATTTAAACCTTGCAGCAGGCAGGTTGGCTTGACAGTCACTCCATGTAAAATACTAGTATTCAGCTGCATCTGGTTCGACGAAAAGGAGGTTGGGTAAAGGCTAGGCAGATCTGATGTGTTGTTAGTAAAAAAACAAACAAGTCTAAGGTTCGTTGCCCCACACTAGGAATTTCTCCTGTATCGTGGGTGCCTTTACAAACATTTAAACTCACATACACAAACAGCCAGACCCGGAACAACTATCTGTAGGTCATACAAATATACGTGCGTGCGGATGCAGGGTGAGTCGGTGGTGGATATATCGTTCGCTAGCCCCGCCCTGTCGCCGCGTGTCGTTGACTGGCGCGTCATGGAGGGGGTGGAGACCTATTCCGACCACCGGTACATCCGGTTCGACGTCTCCACTCAGACCTCAAGCGCGCCGGTCCTACAGGCCCCGAGTGGTCCGCGATGGGCGCTGAAGCAGCTGGACCGGGAGCTCCTCCTGGAAGCCTCGATCGTGCAGGCCTGGGTGTCATCACCGGCCAGGCCTGCCGACATCAACAACGAGGCGAGTTGGTTCCAGGAGGCCATGTCTGAGATTTGCGACGTGGCAATGCCCCGAGTTCGGCCAGGAAGCGCCCGACGTCAGGTGTACTGGTGGTCGCGAGAGCTGACGTCTTTGCGTGAGGCGTGCGTTGCGCGCGGCACCGGTATGCCAGGCATCGCAGGCTCCGCATCCGCCCTCCGGATGCGGCAGCCATTGAGGCGGAGCTTTACGAGGGGTACAGAGCGGCGAAGACCGCCCTCCAAGAGGCTGTCCGGCGGGCCAAGAACCTGGCCCGCGAGGAGATGCTGGAGTCTCTGAACGGAGATCCGTGGGGGCGCCCTTACAAGATGGTGCGGGACAAACTCCGCACCCGGGCCCCCCCGCTGACGCAGAGTCTCCGGCCTGAGCTCGTGGAGGACGTGGTGAGCGCTCTGTTCCCTTCGCGAGGGAGGCATCCTCCCCCGCCTATGGCTCCGCCGCCGCTTGCGGTGCCGGACGCGGACCACACCGATGACGACGTTCCGGAGGTGACTGGGGTAGACCTGGGAGTGGCGGTACGCAGGCTGAAGGCCAGAAATACCGCCCCGGGACCCGATGGCTTGCCTGGCAAAGCCTGGGTCCTGGCCTCTGAGGCTCTCGGGCCCCGACTGGAAGGGCTCCTAAGCGCATGCTTGGAGAGAGGCCAGTTACGCTTCGTTGGAAGACGGGGAAGCTGGTCCTCATCCGGAAGCCAGGGCGCCCTGCGGACTCTCCGTCCGCATACCGGCCCATCGTGTTGCTCGACGAGGTGGGCAAGCTCTTTGAAAGAGTTATTGCTAACCGCCTCGCCGGGCACCTCGCGGGGATGGGGCCGGATCTTGCGGAACACCAGTTTGGTTTCCGCAAGGGGCGCTCGACGGTGGACGCCATCATGCGCGTGAGAGCCCTCACGACGGGGGACGCGGTTTCCCGGGGCGGGGTTGTATTGGCGGTGTCTCTTGACATCGCCAACGCCTTCAACTCCATGCCCTGGAGCTGCATTGGGGAGGCACTCTGGTATCACCGGGTGCCGACCTACCTTCGTCGTGTGGTCGGGGATTACCTGACGGATAGGGCCGTCATCTACCCCGGTCGGAGCGGAGAATGGAACCGGCGAGAGATGTCGTGCGGTGTTCCACAGGGATCGGTTCTGGGACCGGCTTTGTGGAACATCGGTTACGACTGGGTGCTGCGCGCCGACCTCCCTAGCGGCGTCAGCGTAGTCTGCTACGCTGACGACACGCTGGTACTGGCACAAGGGAGGTCGCACGAGGCGGCGGCCGAAAACATGACACGCGGGGTTGCGATAGTCGTGGAGAGGATCCGGCAATTGGGTCTCGAGGTGGCATTGCACAAGTTCGAGGCCATGTGTTTTCATGGGCCTCGGAATGCGCCACCGTCGGGATCCCTACTGACGGCAGGAGGGGTTTCCATCGGCGTCGGGTTGACGCTGAAGTACCTGGGACTCGTCCTCGACAGCCGGTGGAACTTCGTGGAGCATTTCCGACGTTTGGCCCCCAAACTGGAACGGACCGGGGCAGCCTTCAAGCGGCTCCTGCCCAACCTGGGGGGTCCAAACGCCTCCTGCCGGAGGCTCTACGCGGGGGTCGTGCGGTCCATGGCCCTTTACGGGGCCCCGGTGTGGGCGCGTTCTCTGAGGCGGCAAGCCGCCCGCTACCTGAACGCGCCCCAAAAGGGCCCCTAAGGCTAGTCCGGGGGTACCGCACGATCTCCGGTGAGGCGGCGAGCCTCCTTGCCGGATTGCCGCCATGGGATCTGGAGGCGATAGTCCTCGCACGCCTTCACGAATGGCGCGCGGAGGCACTACGTCGGGGGGAAACTCCGCTGCCGCGGCAAATCACCGCTCGGCGGACAGACCTCCGGCGCGATCTCATGGTGACATGGAGAGAGCGACTGTCGCAACCCCGTGCAGGGCACGCCACCATAGTGGCGATAAGTCCCCTCTTTGAGGAGTGGCTAGAGAGGCGCCACGGCGCCCTCACCTTCCGCCTGACGCAGGTCCTCACCGGACACGGTTGTTTCGGGAGGTTCCTGCACCGAATCGGGCGGGAGGAAACGCCCGGGTGTTTCCACTGTGAGGATCGTCCGGAGGACACGGTGCAGCACACTGTGGAGGCCTGCCCTGCTTGGGCGGAGCAGCGCCGTGTCCTCGTAGAGGCGATTGGCGGCGGCGACCTCTCGCGCCCGGCCCTGGTTCAAGCCATGGTCCGGAGCGAGAGGGAATGGGAAGCCGTCACCTCCTTCTGCGAAGCAGTCATGCTAGTGAAGGAGGTGGCGGAACGTGAGAGGGAAAGAGCCTCACGTCCCAGCCGCCGCGGGAGACGCCCTGGGCGTCGGGGGTCACGTGGTGGCCCCCGGCCACCGTAGGCGCGGGCCTGTGGACGGCGAGTTTTGGGCTAGCTCGCCGTCCGGCCGTCTTATGACGACAGGCCGTGTCGACGGCGCGTTCGTGTTCCACGCGCGCCTCAAAGAGATGTCAGCAACCACGTAGGGGTCCGCACGGGCCGATGCCTGCCAGGGCTGCGGGACTGTTCGAAAGAGATACCGCGGCCCTGGAACACAAAGGGCAAAGAAGGAACATGGATGGGTTTTAGTCAGTACAAGTCTGACACTCCCTTCCGCTCCGCCCAGAGCGGGGGGGGTCATTTGATGATTTCCTATCCTAAAAAAAAAAAAAAAAGGTCATACAAATATTTGTTCCGTGCGGGGATCGAACCCCCCGCAAAACGCAGCGCAGCAAGCAACCAATCGCTCAGCCACTGCGACAATCGTGTCGTCAAAGGTCAAGGTTACTGAGATACCAATTTGTACAGACCTAGTCGTATTATGATGTCTTCCTAAGATACGTAAATGATCCTCGAATTAAGTTTTTACCAACTTTAAGTTTCCTTCTAAGAAATCTGTTTAATTTCTTTAGTGTATTTTATAACTTCAATTTAAGTTTAGAACTACTTAGGCTTATTTAAGAGCACTTATCTTTTCAGTATTTAAGATCGCTTATTAATATTTACTATCGTTGAGTACATTTTAATCAAAAACACAAGAAAAGAAAAATATTGATAGAAATAAACAAAGTCGTTGAACTCTCAACTTTAAAATTATCAGCAAATTGACTGTATCTAAGTTAATAACTTGAGTTTAACGGATTACTAAGTTAGTTAATAATTAATTTCCCGAAACTACCAGACAGTCGGGTGCAAAATATTAATTTTAGATGGCAATATTGGTTCTACCAATATTTACAAGGGTTGTCACTTTGGAGAATCAAATTATTATTAAGTAGTTAAATTACAAATATCTTAATGATTTTAAATCTTAAGTTGCAGTAGATTGTTGTACTTAGTCTTCTTTTTTGTGAGCCTGGTGTCAGAGCTTTTAAGCCGCCCATGGACCTCTGACTTGGCTTTAAATGCCGTCAAGAAATATAACAACTACCAGAGTAGTAACTATTTAGTGTCAGCCCATGAAATGTACTTATATTATTCAACCTAGACACTGGTATGATTCTGTCAAACTCAAATAATAATATAAGCTATTTTCAATTTGGCAAACATAAAAAAAAAACAAATAAGCAATGCAATACTGCTAATAGGCAATGCAATCATACTTAGGAACTAATTACTCGTTTAAAAACTAGTGTGAGTTATTTCCTAATCAATTAACAATCTCCATGTTGCCCCCACCATTCAACTAAATTACTTTTATTAATCACCAAAGGCTTGCTTCTATTTTGAACCGTAAAACTTGAAGGGATGCGCTAATTGCGCAATGTCACAGCTTAATAAAAGTCGACAAGTGCTAAATCCATAATCCGGTGTTTGACAACCCTAGCAGGAGTGTTGGCGAGTGGGGAGTTAGGTCAATCTATTAGTTTGCTGGTGTAAACCGGACTGACGGATTATTTCATAGTTATTTACTATTTTAGTATAGCGGTGGATTTGTGGCGTCTGGTGTGTTATTTGGTTTACATGTTTGTGGTTCAATTATTGAAGTGGTCTAGTATTTGATTGTGGAAATTTGAAACGTTACAATGGCGGATTTAGCTAACGTGCGTGAGTACGTGAGTTTTTATCGTAAAATTCACCTCTGATTTTTCGGATTCATGTGCGTATTGTATAATTATCGCTTGCCCGAAGCAAGCAAAGGAAAACATGAGGAAACCGGCATGCTTTTTTTTTTTTTTTGATGGGAAATCATCAAATGACCCCCCCCGCTCTGGGCGGAGCGGAAGGGAGTGTCAGACTTGTACTGACTAAAACCCATCCATGTTCCTTCTTTGCCCTTTGTTATCCAGGACCGCGGTATCTCTTTCGAACAGTCCCGTAGCCCTGGCAGGCATCGGCCCGTGCGCGTGGAACACGAACGCGCCGTCGACACGGCCTGTCGTCATAAGACGGCCGGACGGCGAGCTACTCGCCGTCCGCAGGCCCGCGCCTACGGTGGCCGTGGCCACCACGTGACCCCCGACGCCCAGGGCGTCTCCCGCGGCGGCTGGGACGTGAGGCTCTTTCCCTCTCACGTTCCGCCACCTCCTTCACTAGCATGACTGCTTCGCAGAAGGAGGTGACGGCTTCCCATTCCCTCTCGCTCCGGACCATGGCTTGAACCAGGGCCGGGCGCGAGAGGTCGCCGCCGCCAATCGCCTCTACGAGGACACGGCGCTGCTCCGCCCAAGCGGGACAGGCCTCCACAGCGTATTTTTTGACGGCATGTAAGACAAAGTCAGAGGCCCATGGGTGGCATACAAATTCTGACAATAGGTTAGGCACTAACCACACGATAAAGAAGAAGATCGTAATAATAAATAGTTGTTCTAGTCCTGCTGAGCATGAGGTCCTGGGTTCGATTCACAGGTCGGGCCAAGTGTTATTTGGTTTTTTCATTACGAATTTCTCAGTAGCAGCCACGAAGTCTGGATTTGTGCCCGGTTGGTGGCAATAGGCTTGCCCCTTATTCCATGGAAAATTTAACATTTAGTGTTTTAGTACAGCACTGAATTTGTGGCGTATGGTTTTATAAGCTAAGTGGTATGTGGTTCAATCATTGCTGTTATTTGGTTGACATGTGGCGGTATGAATTATTGAATTGGTCTGGTAATTTGAAACGTTGCGATCGTTTTTATTTTACGAATTGTTGACTGTTTACATTTAAATTACTTTAATGTTCGTAAAGTGATTGTAGACTGCTCTTTTGAGGTTTTAAACACTTTTCTAAATACTAAAGGAATGACCTCACTTATCGGCCTGGAACGGCTTGAGCCGATCAGTAAAAGCTTTATGTCAATGCAATGAAAGCGAATGTTGATTTTTTCACTATTTCAAAGATTTTTTTACTTTATTATGACTAGGCAACATTTTGGACCGAAAGAGGTCATTAAGCAAAATTACCTGTCGTAAGGGTCATTATAACTATTACTTTAAGTTTTCTTTACTTCGCGGTCCTAATGACTTTGAAAATAATACGGAGATTTGATGACGTCATTTGTCAGTAGTTTGAAATGACGATTATAAATACATCAGTCATCCATACTAATAGTAGGTATAATATACTAATGCGAAACTCTGTCGGCCTGTCTATGTTTCACGCGTAAAATACTGAACCGGTCATAATGAAATTTGAGAATTTTTTTATGTTTATTTTTTTTTCTTTTATAAATTGGTTTCTATTTATCCTAAGTCGCGGACTAAGATCCGGATAAAGCTTGTGTTAGTACGAGTTCCATGAAGTAGTTTTATTTTTTAGTTTTCCACACATCAAAGAAAATATAAGACATCAAGCTACGCGTGTAATTTTAGAAATGACCACAACGATATTAGCATTTCTTGGAAGGGTAAACTTAACTATTTTAATATAATCTATCGGAACAGTAAAAATGTCTGAAATATTCGGGGAAATATCCCTTGATAATCTTAAGCCAGTAAGAAATTCAGAAGTTACGTTATTTAGAAAATTATGCTAATTTTATGAAGATACCGGTTACCCTTCCGTACCTTTTTAAGAAAATAGTTAAGACAACTATTTATATGGAAAGTGCTAATAATTATCATAACTTTAAGTTTTCGTTAATTAGGTTTTAAGAAAGGCTTGACGATGTTTCTGAATTGAGAGTTTGATGTTGAGAACTTAACATTATTATTTCAATTTACCATTGCTCTCATAAGAGGGATGGAAAACATCAAGAAGACCCGAAAATCAAAGATATAGGACATCCGCCAACACGCACTGTGTGATTATGGCTCACCTCATCTCATAACGTGGAGGTGTGTGCCTGTGACCCAGCATCAGAACGTTGTAGGCTGACGGCACTATTGGCGCAATGGCTGAGCGATTAGCTGCTGCGTTGCGTGACGCTGGTTTGATTGCACGGAACAAATATTTGTAGGGCCTACGGGTAGTTGTTGTGAGTTCATCATCATCATCATCATTTCAGCCGAAAGACGTCCACTGCTGGACATAGGCCTCCCCCAAGAAGGGGGGTTTTGCCATAATCGCCACGCTTGGCAGGCGGGTTGGCGATCGCAGTATGGTTGTTATAAAACACAGAGAACGCTGCTGCCCATGCTGTTGTGAGTTAGTTTAAATGTTTGTAAACGCACCCACGATTCAGGAGAAATTTCTAGTGAGGGGCAACGTTTTTAAAAAAGGAAAAAAAGGAATATACGTATTATTTTACATGAGACAACTAATATTTAAAATTAAGTCAATAACACCTTAACAGCTATAACGCCAATGCTATGTTACTACCACCAAGATACAGATACCTCTAACTTACATTGACTAACAAAAATACAATTAAAATACATTTTAAAATACCTACAATTAAAATCACCTTCAAAACATTTTCAATGCACTCCAGTGCTACTCCTGTGAACTTCATCAGGCTGCAGTGAAATATACCTTGTCTGAAATAAGAATCATCTAACTAAAATATTATTAAAAGGCAAAGTTGCACATAATCGCGCTGTATTATTGCTAAACAACCTGACGATGAGTTCCAAAAAGAGTAGGTATGGTACCTACACCCTTGTTACCAAACCATTACCCACGTTTCGGGTTTATGAGGCAATTCTATGGGGTTTCTCACCATGTTTTCCTTGACTGGTAGCCGGTAATATTACTTATATTTCTTTTACTTACCTCTACTTGTCTACGGACTGGGGCGAAGGGTAACTAAGGGGTCGGGTGTAGTGTGTGTATCAATGCGGAGATGGATTTCAACATCTTATTATAGTGGAATAGTTTTATGCTGGAAAAACAAGTGAATGTGAACTTGTACCACAAACTCACAATTGTAAACGATATTTATCGATACCCGTACTAACTGTCGCTGAAGGTGTATTATGAATTTATGATACGCGTGCGATATTTACGCGCGTGCGATTTCGCGTAGGCGAGCCGTGAGAAGCACAGTGTTAATTTTTGTTTATATTTATGTTTTTTTTAAATATTATTTTTGTTTTATATTGTGTGCACTTGTGGCATGTGCGGAATAAATGTATTTTCTTTTGTTTCACAAAACGCCACTATCAGATATTCAGGATAAGACTTTTACCTGGTATTTTGATTGCAATGGATTTTCTGTCTTCAAATAAAAACAATGTGTGTCCGGGTATTACCTACAGGACGTGCAACGACACAATTATGATAAAAGCGGCAATAATTTTCAGTTCATTCTTACACCAAGGTAGACCTCGTAGGAGATGGCGGAACGAGCTGGACAAAACTAACGACCAGTGGTCCACATTGGCCCTGGATCGAAAAATTTGGAAGTCATGGGGAGAGGCCTTTGCCCAGCAGTGGGATGACGCAGGCTAGCAATATCAATATCAGTATCTTACATCAAATTCTTTCAAAATTACATTCCGTACGAAAATCAAATCTCCCATAATTACCATGAAAACATACACAACTTATCGAACACTCTGCTTACACAATTTCTCAATCAATTTCAACTAGAAACATGCTGAAATTTCAAAGTGCAGTTCGGTTCTTAGAACTAAATGTTTATTCAGCTTAACGCCGTCTTACTGGGACTTGGGTGGGCAGTGTGTGCAGTCCATTAGTGTTGCTTAAGCTGACTGGTAACTAGACTTTATGGTAAGCTCCGGATCTCAATTAGAGTACCTAGGAGATATGCGGGAGACCACAACTCAGAGGATAGATGAAGTTGTGAGTGCCAAGCTTTGATTATTAATTACCCTATTACATACTTGTTGGCCTCGGAGCTCATGGCCAACAGCCGCTCGTATTATTACTTGTAAATCAGCAACCATAGAGAAACTCCATGAGACTCAAATGGACTCGAAAGGACTCGGAATGAGTACTCTTTGAGTACTCTTTGAGTTTCTTGCCCGTTCATCACCTTATGAAACGTGCAATTGGCACCATGCACGATAGCCTCTGACGTTCTATACTAATATTATAAAGCTGAAGAGATTGTTTGTTTGGTTGAACGCGCTAATATCAGGAACTACTGGTTCGAATTAAAAATTATTTATGTTGGATAGTCCATTTATCGAGGAAGGCTATAGGCTATATAACACCACGCTACGACCAATAGGAGCCGAGAAAACAAAAACAAGTCAGAAGCGGCAGGTGAAACCGCAGGGCACAGCTAGGGTGAAATAAAGCTTTTTGAATTTTAATTATGAAAATTATCGCTAATTTTTTTCGACGGAATCTGTCACACATCGTTGAGTTCTGTTTGCTAATGGCGAGCGTGAGATAGCCTCACGTTTTCAATTAGGTACCTTGTTTGGCTAAGAATTTGGAACTTAATGTAATTTTCAAATTTCTTCTAAGATAGCTTGTTAGGGGGTCGTATGCTAAAGTAATCAAATCAATAATCAATTTAGGTGCGTGTCCTGTTTAATGTCACTGAATTTCCTAGCATTCTGGGCACTGTTTCTATTGACAACGATGTGGAAGAATTTTTTGACGCCCTGTAATTCTTTTCCCCTTTTGATACTTGTACATAATGGGTGTAACAAGACCCTTAACGAAGCCGAAAGGAATTTGTTCCCCCCGTCATTGTGATATTTTTTTTTTGTTCTAGACCATACCCGGGAACCTTCTATTTACGGAGATATTGGGGATTTGATATTGGGGGTAAAATTTAAAAAAAAAAAATGTTTTTAATGTAAGATTTTTACTTTAACCACCTCCCCGACCCCTGTACTATTCAATCCATCCATCAGCACAATGTTTTAAGTGCGTTACATTGAGTCCTAACGTAAAACGTGATATTACACTACAAAAAAAAGTCGTTTCTCAGCGATAATTTTTGCGTAGAGTTACTAGAGTTATTTAAAAAGTTTTCAAATGACTGTCGTATGAATGTCACTGCATTTCAAAGTGAAATATACTTCAATATTAAAACTCTAACACTTTTTTCGGGCTTTTTCGATGTTTTTGTATAAATGCGCTTGAAAAGTATTTTTTACTTTAGTCGTCGTGCAGTTGCTTGCTCAATGCAATAAAACATTGCTTGCAATAAACCAATCTTTTGAAAATCAATCGATATTTTTTCTGTAAATCTTTCTGCAATATAATGAATTCATGGCCCAAGCCGTATATCATTATTATCCTACTAATATAATGCGAAAGTTTGTGAGGATTTGGGTGAAATTTGGCACACAAATAGTTTATAACCTGGATTAACACTCAGGATATTTTTTATCCCGATAGTATGATGCCGTGGGACAATTATTGAACCCCACGCGGGCGAAGCCGCGAGCATTAGGTAGTCATTTTATACATTACACCGCAAAAGATGCCACTACCAAAATAAGCTAAAAACTTATTGACATTAAGACCTAATTGCTTTCGATTTTCCGTACAAACCTTCGTCATGACCAAATAACCCTTTTTACGTCACCTAACGATTCAATAAAATGTCTCAGCGCTTACAGGGTTAACTTCAGGTCATTACCGAGCTATTCGCCATTGAACCCGTATGAGGATATTTTTCCGTATTTTCTTATTGAGTTTGTTTGAAAAAAGTTCGTTATCGTGTACGTGGTTTAAACATCACCATCATAACATCACGCCTGTAATCCCCGTAAGATTAGGCAGAGGTGTACCTACTATTACACCCATATTTCGACAGTTATGTTCAAGACCCATGTAATAGGGGGCGAGGCTATTGCCATCAACCGGGCACGGATCCAGACTCCGTGGCTGCTATAGATAAATTATTGATGGAAAAACCCAGTAACACTTTCCCCGTACCGGGAATCGAACCCAGGACCTGATACTCAGCAGTCGCGCTTGCGACCACTCGTCCACCGAGGCAGTCATTGTCTAAACATAAGGTTTGAAATAGGACATTGAACCAAAATTTTGGTTACTGATAGATACCAATTGCAAACTTTAAAATTGTAACGTTCTTCGTGACGACTTTGCCACACCGGCGACATTGCCAACCTGGTGACATTACCATCCTAGCGACATTGCCACCCTGGCGACATTGCCACCCTGGCGACATTGCCACCCAGGCGACGGTGCCATTGTTATTGCTGCGATCTGTTATTACAGTTCGGCTTTGCAGCTTCGGTTTGGTTGCCTTCGGAATTTTACCTATTACATTGGTTTCCTTCGCAAGACACAACTATATTTTACCAGATTTTTGAAGCCTTCGGTTTATATTCAAACACCAACATTTCTACAAAGCAATCTTAAGTGGGCCTATGTTCAGCAGTGGACGTCTTTCGGCTGAAATGATGATGATGATGATGATGATGATGAATCTTAAGTATAATACTTTATACATAAGATTGCTTTATAGAAACCTTTACAACAGCAACTCTTTGTACAAAATAAACTCCTTATCTTATTTTACCTTTTCCTGAAAGTAAAACACTTGCGGTGCTTTACGATGCACTTCCAAACGGTGTGAAACCTATGTACAGTCACGACCATAAATACGATACACTCACGCAAAATTCAAAATTCAAAAGCTATTTACGATTTAAAAAAAAAAAAAAAAAGTAGTAGTGTGTGTGTAGTGTGTGTAGTGTGTGTGTAGTGTGTGTAGTGTTTTTTTTTTAATAAATATATTTTCTTTCTTTCTTTTTATTTTCTCCAAAAGTCTGAAATTTTTATGGTGTTACGTAGATAGACAGTATTTTAGAAGCCATATATATTATGAAATAGGACTTTTCTTCAAGTTCCACTCGTTAATTTACTTTCGCTTTTAAAATTAACTGCGTGTAAGGTAGTTGTTTGACTTTATTGGCGTTGTTCTTTTCTTAGGTCAGACTTGTTGCCCGCGACTTTCGACCGCGTGAATAAAAAAAAAAAAACTTCTATATGAATCGGATTTTGTTAACGATTTCATGGGTTTTAATCTTTTTGCACGGAACCTTAATCTTTTTCTAAAATATAAGTAACTTAAGTTACTTCTTATAACATCAGCTATCTACCAGTAAAACCGCGGCAAAATCGGTCTAGCCGTTTCGGAGATTAGCTGGAACAAACAGAAAGACAGAAAAAAAACGTTTTTTGGTTTAAAGTACCGTATATACTTTCAAATGCATTCAGAAAAAGCTGTTATTTTGAAATCACAAACAGACACTTTAATTTTTATTTATTTGTATACTCGCCAAGTTCTACACAAAAGCAGTATAAACGGATAAGGTATTCTTGTTCGTAACTCTACGTAGTTTTCATACGTTATCAAAGTGCTTCGTAAAACACCGCAAGTATCTTTATTTATGCCCGTGACTGTACTAAG
This sequence comes from Noctua fimbriata, assembly GCA_905163415.1. NCBI lineage: Eukaryota > Metazoa > Arthropoda > Insecta > Lepidoptera > Noctuidae > Noctua > Noctua fimbriata. The sequence goes on from LR990930.1 coordinate 4,487,729, forward strand.
TAACTGATATCAGTAGTTTGACTCTGTAACATTAGATTGTTAAACAAGTAAATACCTTGCTTGCCATGCCGACACTCTGGGGATTTCGAACAACTAGTAAACTAGTTTATTAAGTGCTATAGACTGATGGGTTGGATTTCTGGAGGTAAAAAATATATTAATTTTCGTATCTACTCTCTTGGATTTTACCCGTATTTAATTTATTTGCACCATTATTATAGCTAAACTAATGCAATGATGGCGGGACAAGCTTGGCTGGCAAAAGGTTGAAATGTCTGCAGAAGGGAGAGGGAGGCGTTTGCCCAGCAGTGGGACACTACAGACTAAACTAGTTAGTTATTATGATCATAAGAGTTCAGCCTTAAATATTGTTTTCCATAAGAAACAACTCCTACACTTTTCTGGACTGTAGTTCGTTACAGTTTAGACACAATCAATCGTTGATTTTATTGTTTAATTAGCTTACACACGCACACACAAACTATACTTATGCCAATCTTGTCGACTTACCTATGTTAATTATGTTATTATTATTTTTCTTGTTTTTGTTATGGAAGAGCGGAGTCTTCTAATACAGGCATTGTTTGCTTAAAAGAAGGCTCCAATCACAACAAAATTGTTCTAATTTTGTGAAGAAATAAACAATTTTGTAATTTTTTTTTGAATTTTGAATTAATTATTTCTGGCACATAAAAAGCTTAAACAATGTTTACTTTTTGTCAGTTTAATTTTGTAATACTTACGTATCTTTTAAGTAATTGATAGAACCATTTTATATTATGCGTAAAAGTATAAATAAATAAAGAAAAAAAAAATTACTACGCCTCTTTAAAAAAATATATATACAACACTATTTTTAGTATATGCGAAACCTGAATATATTTTGTTCAGAATAAGTAACTGAATCGATTCCAATAAATTTTAAACCATGTTATATTTTTTCCCAAAAATATTTAAAAAAAGTTAAAAGTTGGACACCGAGCGACTTTAAGTACCTATCGCAATAATTTAGGTACCAAATTATTATTATCGATGAGCTCAAGGCGACGCTGGAGGCGCACGCTGCGTGGTGACCACGTTTTTGTGCGGACAACTAGGTAACAGAACAAGCTTATAACTTTGTGATTTTTCATGACACAGTTTTGAAATTTTGTACATATATTCTTTACATAAAACTACTAGACATGTGTTTCAACCTTCGCATATACTAAAACTAATGTTGTATAGGCACATGTAGGTTACGGTTGAAAATGGTTATGTTCAATGTAACATACATTTAGTGCGACAATGGTTAAACATAAACAGTAATACATAAAGGGTTTATCGAAAATGGTGATCTTGGCTATAGATAGACATTACTTTACTCTTAAACATGTCTCTTTTATATCCCCAAGAAGATGTAGAACGGTTTGTGACCACACAAGGCTTTTCCTTACTTACTACTTTCCTGTCTACGTTTTATTAGAGCTAAACCTTTGATATAAACGTAAATAGCGCAGATAAAGTAACCAGTTTGAGATAAAATGCATACAAAGTACATACATAAAGTTCCATGGGGATACACCAAATTCCATCCTGATGGCGCTACTGAAAGTTTCCATTAACTTCAGTAACTTCATCAGTTGCAAATTGTTGGGGGCAAAGAGTTTCAGATCATCTATGTAAAGAAGATGAGATATGACCTGACCATCTCTTCTCAACCGATAGCCTAGACCTGAACCCTCCAGCAGTGTGCTGTGAGGGTTCAAGGCTAGACAAACAATGGAACTATCACCCTGACACCCTGACACTCAGCCTATCACCCTGACACTCAGACTATCACCCTAAAATATACCGCGCTCGATCCTTATCGGTTCGCTGTTCCCCTGAATCTATACATAAAATTCCACTACACAACGACATCATTCTGCTACTGTCCTTATATACTCCTTTCGCTTCATCCGTGTGACCTTCCTAAATATTATAAAGAGGAAAGATTTTTTTGTTTGTTTGTACCGAATACCTAAGCTCGGAGACTGCTGGACCGATTTTAACTAGAAATAGAAAGCTACATTATCAGGAAGTAACATAGACTAAAAATTATTTTCAACAACAAATAGAGATCCTTAAGAAAATTGCAATAATATAACCCAAAGTAGCAATATTTTGAAGCTTACGTGGGTGAAACCGCAACTCAGTACAAAATAAAGCTTCAATCCCTTTGTCTTTAAACGTCACTCTAAACATTGTTTCCAGTGACTGCCGACAGATGTCGGTATGGTCGATGTTGAATGACAGCAGAATAAATGTCGGTCCAGAGTTCAAGATGTCTAGTGTCCGTTGAAGAGTTACTGACTTGACTGATTGATTGGTCCGTTCAGGTCTTGGCGGCTTTGAGCTCTGTAGCACACGCAATATTTCAGTCCCTATAAACTTTTTGATCGCTGTCGGTACCGAGAGGGATAACAAGTTTCTGTTTAGTCAACTTAGACGATGGGATTGTTTTATTGTAAGTTCGCGTGCTTTCATTGTCTTCATAGAGCTACATTCTGTCTCATATATATGCCTTATGCCCACAGCTCCCTTTGCGTGGAGTTCGGTAATTTTCCCATGGTATCGTACACACGGTGGCACATGAAGCTGTACATTTCCAGTATAACTTGACCACGCTTTGCATAGATTTCTTATACAATGAGAGATCCGCATAAACTGGTATTGTATAGCTTGATTGGCCGTCGTGCGTACTACCGTACCGGGATAAATTGTACCTTGTGTTAATCCAGGTTATAATAATCGCGTCGTGCCAGATTTCATCCAAATCCGTTTAGCTGTTTTTGCGTGAACGAGTAACATACATCCATTCACCCATTCATCCTTACAAACTTTCGCATTTGTAATAGTATAAGTAAGATATTATACAGTCAAAACTGTCTATTCTTTACTGAACTAGCTGTTGCCCGCAAACTTCGTCCGCGTGAAGTGATTACTGCCCTATCTGAGTCTGAGTTTACCAACAAATTCATGGGTTTTAATTTTTTATTCCCTAATATTTTATAAAAAAATAAAAGTAGCCTAAGTGCTTTTTATAACATCAGCTATCCAGTAAAGTCCAGTCAAAATCAGTTTAGACGTTTCGGAGATCAGCCGGAACAAATAGATAGACAGAAAAATAAAAACTACGGGTTTTTTGTTATAAGTACCGTATATACATATGCATTCAGTAAAAAGCTGTTATTTTGAAATTACAAACTGCTACACTTCAATTTTATTTATTTCTATAGAAGATATTGCAGTAGTGGCAGCTTTAGCTTTAGAAGCGATGCAATGCATAACGACGAGCAATTATCACAATAATCACGAAACAGTTATAATTCATTCCTCTTGCAACCAAACAAAAAGAACGCTAATTTACAAAACTCATTCACAAAGGAAGAAAAACCACAGCATTTAATTCGAACGTTTTCAAAGGAAAAATATTGCACAAACGGGATCTGAACCCGGTGCCTTATTGCAGCCCATGAATGATGCATACCGCACATAAATTGAATACAGAGATATTTGATTAATATAAATATTTATTCATTGTATATTTTAGATCAGAATTTATGCTTTCAGTGGACTTTGCATTGCGATATGAGAGTTTGACGTTGAGATATCAAAAGTGTTTTGTTTTTTTGTTGTTTGTGTGGGTTTATATTCTTCGTATTTTCTGGAATCAAAGTGTGTTTATATTCTGAGTACTACGTAAGTACTGACTAAATAGAATGGGACAAGGTCAGGAAGACGATTGTGGTGACTACATACATAAGTACTCTGCCTCGTAGGTCTAGTGGCCACAAACGTGATTCATGAGCTTTGGGTCCTGGGTTCGATTGCCATGTCGGGCAACGTGTTATTAGGTTTTCCCATCAGGAATTAATCAGTAACCGCCACAGTGTCTGGATTTGTGCCCGATTGATGGCAATAGGCTTGACCCCTATTACATGGTAATTAAAAAAATAAAACTGGAATTCACGCCTGTAATCCCCGAAGGGTTAGGCAGAGGTGTTCCTAATAGTACACCCACATTTCGCCAGTTATGTTTTAAGTCTCATGTAATAGGGAGCAACCTTATTGCCATCAATCGGCCACAAATCCAGACTCCTTGGCTGTTTCTGAGAAATTATTCATATTCATAGCAAAATAATGTTAATACTGACAAATAAAAGTTTCTCTTATTATAAATTAACTTTTTATTTTGTTCTACATTTTTTGTGTAGTAAGCAACGAATTATTGTCGGGCCTACGCTGTCCCCCCATACTTAAGTACAAATTCTGTATCCATGATAATATTGTAATACCAAATGATTTGAAAAGAGAAACTATGGAGTTTCTTGCCGGTTCTTCTCCATAGGAAACGACCAACCCGAACCGTGCACCTTTTGTCGACGTTTTATAAGTGCCCGTCCAGGCCTATGTGAAATAGGGCACGCCACCATAGTGGCGATAAGTCCCCTCTTTGAGGAGTGGCTAGAGAGGCGCCACGGCGCCCTCACCTTCCGCCTGACGCAGGTCCTCACGTCCCAGCCGCCGCGGGAGACGCCCTGGGCGTCGGGGGTCACGTGGTGGCCCCCGGCCACCGTAGGCGCGGGCCTGTGGACGGCGAGTTATGGGCTAGCTCGCCGTCTGGCCGTCTTATGACGACAGGCCGTGTCGACGGCGCGTTCGTGTTCCACGCGCGCCTCAAAGAGATGTCAGCAACCACGTAGGGGTCCGCACGGGCCGATGCCTGCCAGGGCTGCGGGACTGTTCGAAAGAGATACCGCGGCCCTGGAACACAAAGGGCAAAGAAGGAACATGGATGGGTTTTAGTCAGTACAAGTCTGACACTCCCTTCCGCTCCGCCCAGAGCGGGGGGGGTCATTTGATGATTTCCCATCCTAAAAAAAAAAAAAAAAAGGCCTATGTGAAATAAAATATTTTGATTTTGATTTTTTTTTATTTTATTCTTACTGAGGACCAAAGTATTAAAATATACGTGCGCTAATAAGTTGTCTAGTGTCGTTGAGTCGACACATCTGTTATTGATAGGACTATCTCATGGGCTCTCGCCTCGTCAACTGTCGCGACGAGGGAACGTAGACAGGTGTTAGAAAATACTAAATACCGTAACATAACATCACGGCTATATTCCTAGACAGGTTGGTCAGATGTATATGTATAGCCGCACGCAAAATACGCGCTTTGACGTGGAGTTGCGGACACCAGCCCGTTATACAATGTATATGTATAGTAATAGCCATACGTAAGGCGAGCCTATTTACATCAACAATGTCCAAATCCAGACCCCGGTCTGCTACTGAGAAATCTCGAAATCTATTTTTTTTTGGTACCCTATCATAATGTCCTATTTTACCCAAAGGATGACTCGTAAAGGACATGCCTTATGACATTAACTCTGCCTATGTACTGAACCTAAATGACGTTTCTGAAGGCCGATGCAAGAGATTTTTAAATAATTAAAAAAACCAGCCTACTGCGAGCCGGACTTGCACATGAAGGGATAAATTCAAATTCAAATTATTTATTGCAATCCATAATGTACATATACAGGTGCTAAAATACAATTAAGAAAAAACAATTATGGACCCTGTCAGGCACAGCAAAATTAAATATATAGGTAGGAGAGAGGAAGAGCGCTTAGTAGGTGATAGTAGATAGTAGGGGGCAGTGTGGGGGGGGGAGGTGTAGTAGGATAGTACGGAACCCTTTATTTAAATTTATTTGTTGTTATAGTGGCAACAGAAATAAATATTCCGTGAAAATTTCAACTGTCTATCTATTACGGATCATGACATACAGCCCGCTAACAGACAGACGGACGGACGGACAGCGGAGGCTTAGTGATAGGGTCCCGTTGGTTACCCCTCGGGTACGGAACCCAAAAACGTTATAGATATTAATAATTCTACATCAGTAATTCAAAAAAATCTATCGCGTGATTTACGAACCTAATTCATAAATGATGCGTTCTATTATTCTTCAGAGCGTAGTTACTCACATAATGAGCGGCTCCCTTGTGGGCACTGCTCGTAAGGTATGGAAATATTGATACAAGCTTACCCTAATTAGCCGCGTGACTATAACTTGTATCAGGCTTACAAATCCAGAGGGTGTAGTTAAGAGAAAAGACTAGCTGATCCCCTCCTCAACCTGTTGATATATTCAATGTTTCGTGAAATAATCTGACCTCTCTTTGCAGGATATTTCACCTCGTTTGACTTAAAAAAAAACGGACTGTTTCGTTGGTTTAGTTTCAAACGACGTTACTGAGCATGAAATTCTGAGTTCGATTTCTGCATCAGGCGAATTATTAGGTATTTTCTACCAGGAATTTTCCAGGAGCAGCCCCGAGTCTGATCTGTGATGAGAATGGCAATAGGGTCGCGCCCTTAAAGTTAATTGTTGAAATGGGTGAACTATAGGGTACACCTATGCCTAACCCTTCGGTGATTATAGGCGTGATGTTATTTTTGTGTGTAGTTTTTTTTTTCTGACGTGACAATTTGTGACTGATAAGCTCTTTTTTTAAAAAGCCTAAAACCAACCAACCTTTTCTGTATCAATAAATAGGCCCCTATCTATATAAGAACTCTTGCAATGTTACTGGTTGCTAGAAAATTATACGCTTATTTTTACCTAACCCTGAGTAAAAATAATTTAGCTCAAGGCGACCCTAATAGTGTAGCGCTGAGAAAAGAATTAAATTAATACGCTCTTAGAGAGACTCACTTACGTGGCTTCTTTTACATGGTAACTAGTTTCCGGGAAACGTAGCAAATTAACTGAGCGTTGTACCATATTTTTATACAAATTAGATAGAAAATGGTGACATCAGAGGCCCTAGCACGAGCGCGCAGTGTAAACGTAAAGTAAATATGTCGATTCTTATATCGAAAATACAATTATCCAATGGCAGAATGAATACATTCTTAAAATTATGAAAATATTAGATATATGTGAAACGAGTATTTTTAAAAGTAAAAAATGAAGCTGAAAAACACTTAATTTCCCCGTCATTGTGATCATTTTTATGTTCTGAACCATACCTGGGAACCTTCTAGTTACGAAGATGTTGGGGGTCAAAGTACCAATTTCTTCACAAGTATAAATACTTGTTTTTATGATTATAACTTTACTTACTCCATGATCCGTTCACTATTCAATGCATCCATCAGCACAATGTTTTGAGTGTGTGACATTGAATTTTACCGTAAAAAGTGAGTTTTCAACCCAAAAAAAAAAGTTTTTTCTAGCTATAACTTTTACGTAGGGTTACTTAGTTTGATGTACAGAATGCTTGGTTGTCTGCTTTGTGAAGGATTCGTTTACACCTTGAATAGTGCCTAAATAATTACTAAACAAGCAACAAGAAATATAAACCTAGTACATAGTAAAACAAACAAACATCAAACAACAAACAAAAACCAAAAATTCAAAACAAATAAACATACACACATTCACACACATTCACACACACACATCAAACACACACACACACACACACACAAACAAACAAACACACATTCAAACATTTTCGAAATAAAGCCGGTAGAATAATTATTTGAGTTGAAAATTATCCAATTTGAAGTTTAAACAGTTAGAAGGTACATAAAACTATTGTGTGGTAGGTAACATACGTAGGTACTTACGGTGTACGTACTGTTTAAATTATTTACTCTATGTTTTTGCTTACCTGTGGCGCAATTATTGCGTACATTTAAGTTAATTTGTTTGTGTGGTAGTAAAATTATTGTAGTACAGCATTGTGTTACTTTGGCCTGGATTATAAAAGTGATCTGAATCTTTAATTTAAACATACTATTATTTGTGTGCCTTCCTTCATGAATGCCCTCATCTGACTAGCCTTTTCCCAACTATGTTGGGGTCGACTTCCAGTCTAACTGGATGCAGCTGAATACCAGTATTTTACATGGAGCAACTGCTTATCTGACCTCCACAACCCAGTTAGTACTGGGTCATATGATACCAAGGGGTATCATGTGGCCTGAAAGTCTGACAGCCAGTCTTACCCCTTGGTAAGACTGGGCTTGGGGACTTCTTGGGACTTCAGGCCACTGACTACCTGTAACGACCGTCAAAGATCTAAAAATAACAGCCGGGACCAACGGCTTAACGTGCTTTCCGAGGCACACAGGTAACTCGGTATGTAATAGGTGGTCACCCATCCACGGACCAATCTGTGCAAGGACGGCTTAACCTAAAGATCGACCCGAGCGGCTGTTATTATTTAGTCACGAAAACCCTAAGCCTTCAAAATATAAAATATGTCACGTCATAGGTGTCCTCAGCAGAGCCCCTAAAAATTAAAGTCCGTACACCACGTTCTCTTACGTAATATAAACCAGCATCTTTTGCATATCCTATATGGCGCATAAACATCCTCGCAACGTATGTAAACTCGTGGACATTGTCATACAAATACAATAAAGCTAAACTGTAATATAACGTCTGTGGACGCCTCCTCGGTGTACAGTCGCGCATAGCTGATGCAACAATATGCCTCGTATCGCGATACAGACGCCCACACATTGTGAACACTGAAATATGTCTTTGAGATACTAAACGTATGATAAAATGGTGTTATTGTTGTACTTTCAAAAGATGAAACCGAATAGTTTATTTTTAGAACTTTAAAAGTTGGGTAGGTAGGTATTTGTTGATTTATTATCACAACTTAGTATCAGTAACAAGCGTAAGTGCATAGAGAGTGGATTATCGTTATAATAATGGGTTGGGTTCCTCGAACACGTTTCAAATTTCAGGAACCCTAGGATCTCGAAATATGTCAAGGATATTAAAAAAAAAAAAAACTCCCTTTCTATTCGGGTACCCATGGCTTAAAAAATCAAAATCAAAGCATTTATTTAAAGTGTGCCAGTTACAGGCACTTTTGAATTGTTGAAACAAAGACAACAATTAAATGTAGCTACAGTCCCAGTCACAAGGCACAAAAACTGTGAAAGTACTGTAGTTGCCCATACCCTAACATAGATCTTTATGGAGAAGAACGGGTAAGAAACTCCATGGACACTCACTCAAATCAGAATACTTTTAAAAAACCTTGGTTACATCATTTAACTTGAGTTGGTACATTATGTGAGAACGATGTGGCAAGATGTGTGTGTATTTTTGAATTGTTAGTAAAAACAATTAAAAAATAAAATATTAATTCAAATAAGCCGTGGCAATCAAGAGATGAACAGTCACAACTGACAGCGCCCGTTCACGAACATGACGCATGTATCAGCACCATTTAACTCAACCATTTTGAAGGGAACTAAATGATCCGACACACGTGCCATCATCAGCGAGATGACATTTGAGTGAGCATGACATACTCCTAACCGGGCACATTCAAGTCAAGAAAAGACGTAGGTTTCCAGCGAATGACAGCTTTCTAGTACAGAGTACTCACACAATATGGGCTATGCGGCTATATAATACTAAAGAGATTGAATTTATGCATTGCAAAGATAGTTGTACAGCCTTCAGCTGCTCTAACAATACTATTTAATGCTATCAATTTATGCGCCCCTGTCCTTGTGGAGCAGAACCGGAATTGAGCCATTCATTTTTATCAGTGATATAATCGTCCAACTTGTAATATGCTTGCTTACATAGTTGCGTTTAATGCATGTTTTAAATTTCGTCTCATTCCCTAACGAAACCCTAAAAAACAGTAATTAGTCAGTCCTAGTAGTTAGTTTAAATGCAAACAGTTTTTTTTGGATGTTGTGGAACACCACTGAAAAACTGCAATACGCATGAAGTAACAACATGAATAATAATCTTCTGAGCGTGTCGGTGGCTAATTTTTATTTAATATATTTGGCCCAAAATACAGCTATGCGAACTCCGCAACATCAATAGGGTGGATTACAAAATGAACACTTGCTTTAAAGGCAAAAGCATTGTGTATTCTGTTGCACACGTCATGGAGTTAGCAGTGTCAGGGTGTTTGATCCCATGTCATGGCGCTAACCGAGCGTATTGCCACATGTCGGACGCAAAAGCCGTGTATCTCGTTGTCTCGCGGTAAATGTGTTTGAAATCAGCGGTTCTGAAATCACACCCTAACAGAAAAGTTACCAAAAAATAACAGCTTAAATTTTCTTTTCTCAAAGACACCCTGATTATTCAGTTATAATTCCAGATTAACTAAAAAAGGGAATGTTAAGTCTAGATATTCTTACGTAGACACATCAATAAATACGTAAAAAGCCACGTTGTGTAATATTTAAACAAACGAACAATAAAGAAGTGAATGCCGTTTGTTGCTCGTAGCAAAGTGCTACGGCGTAGCGCTACGGCTACGGTCCGCTACCTCGCGCGTAGCCGGGGGGCACGGAATATTGTGTAGATTCCGACTCCCTGGGGACTGTATCATGGATGAATGACGAATCTTCTATCATACATTTCACAACTGACAGGCTTGTTTTTCCCATACAAATCAAAAAGGCCATTTTGTCGTTTTATTTATTTATTTAACTCTTCAAGCACAAACGTACAGAGGCGGACTTAATGTCATTGGCATTTTCTACCAGTCAACCTTTGGGTGATGCAGAGACAAGCAGTGGTAGGTGTATATCTGAAAATAATTTTAATTAATACTAAATATCAAATACTATAAATATATATCAAAATTTAGATTAATGTATATAGACATTTTTACGAATATACTAAAATAAAAACACAAAATTTTTTTCGTGGCGGAAATGGCCATTTTCGTTTAATGAATTATCTAGTTATTGATTATTCTTATATCAATCTTCTTCAGGGAAGTGGCCATTTGTCTTAATTTTAATCCATATTTCACTTCTAAAATATCACAACTTTATTAGGAGACAACAAACAAAAACCTAATCAATATTTAAATAATTTATGCAACAATACACTCACAACAAAATCTCGCTCATACATCAGTATGATTAATTAATGCACATACATGCATTCATCTCTCATACGACAAAACCGAGCAAGGAAACAGCGCTCGCTAAAACAACCACCTGCTTATAATTGATTAACTGCGACAATACACTTGTCCTAAATAAACTCCTGAAAGTTACAGTCCACACATACAGAAGTACAATCGAGGACATAAATACACAGTCAGTATTTATAATGCCGCGGTGTGTTTGTGCACCTGTACTCGGACAAACATCGTCGATTTTTGAGCACAACGTTCTCGTTTGAAACGCTTTTATGTGCGACTGTACGGTGTTGTCCTAAACAGAACTGTGAGCGTTATGTGAGTGACTGTACGGCCTGTTTGAGTTTCGATTTTGTTTTGTTTTGTTTGCAGAAAGTTGGAGCCAGCTTATTAATAAATGTTTATTGGATTTAAGTGTTTATTTTTTTAACTTATTCCTGTGGAATGGAGTTATTTTATAGGCAAGAAAAACAAGTATTTGATATCTGTAATAACATTCCTATTGTGAATATTCGTATGCCACGTTCGGAGGCGGATGTGTCTTGAACTACTGATTACAACTTGATCCAACAACTTGGTACCCATATCCTACGAATATATGGTCTCTTCTGCAATTTTAATACCACAAACAAGACACGCTCAATAAGATCTAGATATACTTATAGGCTATGGTTATATTATACCAAATAAAGTCCCTCATTAACCTACCTATTTAAAATCCAAAATCCCCCTTCGCAAGCAATTAAAAACGCGATCAAAGTTAAATAACATCCTTTGAACAATAAAATATCACTTTTGGCGCGAAACTCAACGCCCCGCCGCTGTAAACTTTTGATGCCCGTACGATTCGCCGAATTAACCCTGTCGATGGCTTAGCTCGGAACTGTGCTATATAAAGTACAAGTTAACAAGTTAACTGCTGTATTCTGGGTGTTACGCTTTATTATTTGTTTTATTGAGTCTGTGAGTTTATCTTGAGTCAATTTGTAGCGGTGGTAGGCGGTGTGTGAGGTGTTTTTTGTTAAATAAAAGATGGATAAGAAAATTTCTATTCAAATAATAAAATTAAAATGTCCGTTTGTTCAAAATAACAGCTTTTCACTGAATGTATATGAAAATATATATGCGCACACATTTTTTTCAGTTTTTGTCTGTCTGCCGATCTGACTGTCGGTTTGTTCCGGCTAATCTCCGAAACGGCTGGACCGATTTTGACGGGACATTTACTGGCAGATAGCTCATGTTATAAGGTCTACTTTTATTTTAGAAAAATAATTAGGGTCCCGTACAAAAAAATGAAAACCTTTGAAATTAGTAGTAGTAATATTTTTATAATAATTTCACGCGAAAGAATTTAAGGTCGCGGGTAACAGCTAGTACAGTAATAAAACTGTAACCAGCTGTGGAATGAAATCGCTGAATCTGATATTTTTTATTAAGCATAAACGACAACAAAGCAGTATTTTTTTTAAGTTAACACAATTTACTAGGCCTAGCTAAGAAAAAATTATACGACTCATAAAAATCAGAAACAAAAAAGTGAAAAACCGTCTTATCATGGTAATTCACAGCAGAACTCGTATTCTCGTAACCATGACACTGGCCACTAACCAGCAATGAAATCAGACTATCGAAAAAAAAAAACCGCTATAACTCCCACAAGATTCGCCAAACGGAAGGGACTAATGTCCAAAATAACCCTTCACCTGCACACGCAAAAAAACTTCACCTAAACATATATTTTAAATAAGTACCATTGTGTTTCTTTTGGTCACAAAATTTATTTAAAAAAGGGTTGAATCATAATACCGTACCGCATTATTTTCACTGCTGTCATTTCGCTGTTTTTTTTTTATGTAACGGTAAGGTGAGTAATTTTACCCGTACTATTGTTGTTCGTGTCTCACTTATATTCGGGATTAAAACGATCTGTAGCGTCTGTAGGTGGGTGGATATTAGTAGGCTCCTCAGTAGACGACTTAATTCGTTTTAAACTATCATGGTCACTAACATTATTATTTACTGTTTTCATTGAGTTCCCGATATTTCAAATCCCCGATTCCCGATGTTCCCGTTTTTTTTAATTTTTTTAATTTTTTTTTTCGGTAAATATCCCGTTTCTAATGTAAATAATAGTGACTTAATTCGTGTTGTTTAGTTATATAATTGCTTTAAAATCTTGCCTTTTCGTTTGCAATGTTCCAAGTTAGTTCAGGATTTTGTTTAGGACCAAGTTTAAGTGCTTGTTCTTGACGTGGTAAGTTCATAATTTGCGAGGATTAAGATTCGTCCCGTGCTTGGAGCGGTCCTGTGGTCGAGTCCGTATCTGTTGCTTGTATTTTGTTGCAAAACAGACAAAGGAGTGTTGCTTATCTAAATTGTCTCTGCCAGTTGATGAGCTGCCATTTTGCAAGTAATGGTATAAAAAACATCCTTGCGTAATACCTGCATTTGTTTTGTTTGAAAATTATCTTAGAAATTATTTTAAATTAAAATGAAATTATGTTATGCTTAACATGAAAATATTGCAAGGGGCTTATACATATATTTGAATATTTAAAAACGTCCAGGGCTGAGCCGTAAAGCTGATTATATTGCAATTCCAGAAAAGTATTTAAAATATCTTTTAGTATAACTTAATATTTTTAACATAACATCACGCCTGTAATCCCCGAAGGGCTGGGCAGAGATGTACTCAATAGTACACCTACATTTTGCTGGTTATGTCATAAGTATGTAATAGGGGGTGAGCCCATTGCCATCGACCGGGCACAAATTTTATCCAGATTCCGTGGATGTTACTGAGAAATGCCTGATGGGAAAACCCAATAACACTTTGCCCGACCCGGGAATCGAACCCAGGACCTATATCAGCAGTCGAGCAACGAGGCAGTCGTAACACTGTTATTAAAATAATATAGTTATCAACTTGGAACTTATCACGCAATACGATTAAAAGGGCTTACTAAAGTTGACAATGTCTGGATTATTTTCAATAAATTTCATTATTCGTGCCAATTAATTTCATCGCCTAAGATTATGTCGTGATTAATTAATTAAATTCGTCAAGATTTAAGTACACGAAGCAAGGAATATTGTTTGAGCGATTGTTTCAAAGTTATAGATTGAACATAATTCAATTTTATTGGGTTGCGTAGACGTTGAAATAGGCGGGATCGAAATATAAGAACAATATTTTGGGATTGTTTAAACTTGATTGTTTCTAAATTTGTATTCATGATAGCGAAGGTAGACTAACGAGGTCAAATATCTATTGTTTTACAGACTTTGACAGGTCAATTGATTTGAGACTAAACGAAACCCAGAATTTTCGGTTAATAATGAAGTAGTATAGAATAGCCACCGTCTGTGAAAATATGAAATTAATTTTATAGCTGAAATGTGAGGGTTAAGTTCAGTTAAAAATATGTGGTTTCACATATTTTTCTACGTTTTTAAAACAATTTTACGTGTGTAATTTTTAGAATACTCTGCTGAATGGTCTTTTTAATAGAAATACTGATTTTAAAATAATATTTTACCTAACGGATTATGTTCCATTACGTAACATAAATTGAATTTTTTGGTTGTAATTGAAATAAATGTGTTAGTTTTAGTATCAAAAAGTGCTTAAAGCATGTTAAAACTTTAATAAACAACATAACATCTGTCATCCCCGAAGGGTTAGTCCAAGGTGTTTAAGTTCCATGTTCCTAATCCCCTATTAGGAGCCTATTGCCATCAACCGGGCAGAAATTCAGACTGTGGCTGCTACTGAGAAATTCCAGATGGAAAAACCCAATAACACTTTGCCCGACCTTGGAATCAAACCAGAACCTCTTCCTCAGCAGTTGCGCTTGCGACCACTAGACCAACGAGACAGTGATATATGTGTTGGTTTTAGTATTAAAAAGTGCCTAAAGCATGTTAAAACTTTAATAATATTTGTGTAATAATTTAAAACAAGACACATTTCCACTTTTATTATACTTTGTCTTTACAATCTAACCGGATGAAGAAAAAAAGTAACCAAGTATGAATATGCTGAACAAGACTCTTTAACAAATGAAAAAGTCCTTAAATCTACATAACCTAGACATAAAAAGTAAGGTAAGTTATAATTTATTCCTGTCTCCATAATAAAAAACCTTAACTGTGTTTTACATAGTATGTTGGAGTCCTTCAATTTAGTTAATGGGATGAGAGCATTATCCCTTATTACATTGTAGAAAATATGCCCCGTATTCGACACCCAGCGGAGACGTAGTAATTTTCGACGAATTATCTTCAATATTTACAACACCTGGTCGCGGTAGACATATGAGTATTAACATACAGTAGGTATTTCAACTCATCATCATCATTTCAGCCGAAAGACGTCCACTGCTGGACATAGGCCCCCCATGTGACTCGCATTCAGCGGATCCCTGCAATCTTCACCAGATCATCGGTTCACCTAGTTAGAGGCCTTTCAACGCAAAGTCTTCCGGTTCGCGGTCGCCACTCCAGAACTTTTCGGCCCCATCGGCCATCCATGTCATTTCAACTATTAATAAAAAAAAATGGTATCAGCAGGCAATCAGAATGTTGGGCCACAGAAGGGATGAATGAAAGGCATGAGGCTGAGATGAGAATGCAAAGGGGGACGTGTGGTGTATCGCAAAAAATAAAATAAGGAGCTGCCTGGTGACTGAATAGTTGTGTGGTAATCGGTTATCGTGGTATGGACATGTGATGCTGAGGAATGAGGAAAATGTTATGAGCAAAATGTTGAGTATGTCGTAGATGGCTTTCAAAGTAGAGGAAGACCAAAGAAACGATGGATGGACTGTGTGAAGGATGATATGGCTAGAAAGGAGGTGACTGCTGAGATGACGAATTATAGAGAAGTATTGAAGAAGAAGACATGCTGCGCCGACCCCAAATTGGGATAAGGGCATTCCAATGATGGTATCAGTATGCAATATACATGCAAATCGAATGCGAGTTCTAACCATGCTTCAGGTAACAGTAACTCGTGAGTTAGAAAGAAGAGGCTGTCAAGACAACAATAATTGGTGTGGAGTGCAATATAACAAAATGTTCAATTGACAGTAAGTTGTCAATTGAAATCACACGTTTGTTATAAAGTTTTATAACGCACGTGTGATTTCACAAAAAGGGTCTATAGTTGAATAGGTTAACGCTGACAAAACAAGTGAATGTGAACTTGTATCAAAAACTCGCGATTGAAAACGATATTTATCGCTACCCTTACTAACTATCGCTAAATATCATATCTAACGTGTAACAGGACCTGTGTATTATGATACGCGTTCGATATGATATTTGTCATTTACACCCGTATCTAAACAAGTAATTAATCGAGTGAAAGTGATTTTGATTCTACAGTTTAGTAATTGCTAGTAACTGTCAAAAGTTAGAATACTTCGTTTTGTTTTCTTTGACGGTTCTCATTTCGTTCAAATTCTTAGCTTTGTTTTTTTTGACGGTTCTTACTTCGTTCAAATTCTTGTTTATTGCATAAAAATGGTTGCATAAGTAATTACTTAAACTCAATGACTTTGACTTGACTATAGATACGGGTGTTAGTATGGGTAGAGATAGCTGTCGTTTACAATTGCAGTTTTCTGGTACAAGTTGAACTTAAATTGTTTTGTCTAGTTAAAGCGATTTGGTTTACTTGTTATCTCTATACTGTGACCTGGTTTCGTAAAGGGTTAGTTTTCTCAAAATAAAACGGACAAAGGTACAGGATTTATATGTGTATTTATTTTCTAAATACATCCTGCGGATCCTGCGAAGATTTGTAGTAACCGCAAGGAGCACCTAGGGCGTAAAATATAGTGTTAATGTTTTACTTGTAGGTGTAAAGGCACTTCAGATTCAACCTTTTGTTGAAGCAAGTTAATTTTCTTTTCAGTAATTAAGTACTTCTATTTTCTCTTGTGTTTAGTTTCGTAGTGGATTTCAAGACAGAGTTACTTTATTGGAGACATGAAATAAATATACAGGGTGGGACCGACACCGACGCGAAAACGGTTACCACGTGTTCAGTACATCATTCTGAGCCCTCCCCCCACATAGAAAATTTTCATCGGTTATTTTAAAAAAAATCTGCTGTTTCTTACAAAAGTGCAATAATACACAGTCAAAATGTATGGAAAATTATCATTAACACTAGAAACGGAATATTTGTCATGTTTGTTTGTTTGTCATGTTTTCTTTTGTTTTGTGTTTTCCATGTTTGTTGTGTTTGTTTTTTTGAGTGTGTATTTTTTGTTTGTTTGTTTTAACATGGTAAATATCCCGTTTCTAGTATTAATGATAATGTTAGTGACCCTTATTGTTTAAAAACTAAAATGTATGGAATAGTTTTTTTTTAATAATCGATGAAACATTTCTATGTGGGGGAATGATGTACTGAATACGTGGTAACCGTATTCGCGTCTGTGTCGCTCCACCATGTTTAAAGTGGTGTTAATTTTGTAACATTATCAATGTCAGGTTACGATGTGAAACATTATCATTACAATATCATCATCTGTATTTCAATAAGGTGTTAAGCAGAGCTGGTGTATATATTATTGTAACTACACGCACATTTTGCCATTTATGTTTAAGTTATAACATCTGAAGATTAATGTTGCCAATAGGCAGCGAACCTATTTCCAACAACCGGGAACAAGTCTTAGACTCCTGAGAAATTTCTGTTAAAAAACACTTTGTCCGATCTGAGAATCGAACTGCCACCATTATGCTAAGAGAAAGTATTCTCGCAACCACTAGACACACGAGTCAGTCACATTAATCACTTTTAAGTAATAAAATGTGTTTAGAATTTTAGAACAGGTTGCTTTTTTCTCAAATTTTTGCCGAATATTTTTGCGGCGTTAACGGTAATTACATGAGCATCGCTTAAGCCACGTTTATTCATAATTAGAGGCTTAATGAAATGAATTAACTCAACCGTATCGTTAGTCAGGGGTCGCCAGAGCTGCCAAGCATGAACTTGGGTTTGATTCGCATCTCCGCCACCGCTTTAAAGGGGAATTTTTATTTAGACAATATTTTAAAGATCGTCCCGAAAATGGGAGAGAAAAAATGAAAAAGCGAAAAAATAACGCCACGCATTTATGATATGTGTGTATGTGTTTTTGTGCATTTGTGTCGCATTTGTGTGTATATTTATGTATGTGTTTGTGTTTTGTTGTTTTTTGTGTGTTATTTGTGTAATCATGTTACGTAATTTAAAAGAATAATATAATTTATCTTAAGGTACTTAAAAAAAGTACGATTTACCGCGTTGTTTTTCTAAACTATCGAACGGTTGGTACTACATATATTTTGATGCGGGATTCATCATAATTTAGAGAATTTATTTAGCAAGCACTGTTTTAAGCTTTCACGGTTTAAAACTAAACTTTTAAAAAGAAAAAGGGTAGACAGTTTTGTCTGCACATAACAATTTTTTCCATCCATCCGCATTCTCCAGTCTTCCCGCGATCATGGCGATTGTAATAGCGTCGAAATATCGGGAGCTCAAAATAATGAACAATCATGGAAGATGTCCCGTAAGTGACAGTATAAGTTTATATGGCAAGGTTACAACACTTACATACTTAAAATAAAATAAAAATTCCAAGTCGTAAAATCTTACAGTAATTTACAAAAACTAAAAAATGTAATATCTTTACACGAAAACTAAATCCGAGTTGATCAATTTGTCAGTCAAACAAACTATTTCAATAATAATGACGAGGATATTGAGTCATGTCCCGAGGGGGTAGTTGATAGTTTTGACAGATGACGTAAATTGACCCCCAGACCTGAACAAGTTGAGATATTGGACTTGTTGAACGATAAGCGGTTTCTGGTCAGTTAATTTAAGTTAGTACATTTATTTGGTAGCCCGCTGGTCATTTTAGAGTCGTAATGGACTAAACTTTTGAATAAATGGTGATTGATTCACGCGGTTAACCCATATTCTATTATAAAATTATGGTAATTGAAACAAAACATCACGCCTGTAATCCCCGAAGGGTAAGGCAGAGGTGTAAGTACAGTACACCCACATTTCGCCAATTAAACAAACTATTGCTACTGAGCAATTCCTGATGGAAAATCCCAATAACACTTTGCCCGACCTAGGAATTGAACCACCACCATCACGCTCAGAGCTAGTGCTCACGACCACTAGACCAACGAGGCGGTAATTGAAAGCTGATTAAATAATTTCTGGCCTGATTAGGTAAACTGAAAATAGGTACAAAGTTAGTAACTTAGGAGTTTGCATGTTTAATTAATTGTGTACTGAACCAAGTGTCCAATGGGTTTTCTTATCGGCACGAATGCCGTTCATATTTACAAACTTTAAATCCCTCTGGAACCCCATGAACGGTTGAGTTTTCAAAAATCCTTTTTTTATATGTTATGTAGGGAACCCCACATCAATATTTCATGATTCTGTGCGTTATGTCTGGAAGTAAATGAATTTAAGATTTTTATTAAGGTAAAGTGCGTAGTAGATGTATACAACATTATATTTAGTATATGCGAAACCTGAATATAGTTTGGTCAGAATAAGTAACTGAATCGATTCCAATAATTTTTAAACCATGTTATATTTTTTCCCAAAAATATTTAAAAAGTTACGATACCGAGCGACTTTGAGTACCTATCGCAATAATTTAGGTACCTACTGCCAAATTATTATTATCAATGAACTCAAGACGAAGCTGGAGGCGCGCGCTGCGTGGTGACCGCGTTTTTGTGCGGACAAACTAGGTAACAGAACAACCTTATAACATTGTCATTTTTCATGATACAGTTTTGAAATTTTGTACATAGATTCTTTACATAAAAATACTAGACACGTGTATCAGGTTTCGTATATACTAAAACTAATGTTGTATAGCGACCAGATGTATGAACGTGGACGAGGCAAAAGGAGTAAGGATCGTAGCAGGTGGTGTTCCGTGGTTTCTGCCTACCCCCGTGAGAAGAGGGCGTGTGTCTGTGTATGTATGTATGTGTATTAAAGAGATTTAAGAATTTAAAAAAAGAGTACGGTCGGTATCTATATAATTAAGCCTACGAACTTTAAAGTAGTCGACGAGCTGACCGCACAAAAACCAACTATTAAAACTGGTGTACAATGTTGACAATTTTAGAGCAATAGAGAGTGTTGTTATAGTAGTCCGTGGTGCCGTTTACAACAGGTTTACGTGGTAGTTAACAAAGTTTAGGACACATACTCGTATACTATGTGTTGCAGCAGTTCACAAAGTTCAGAACACATTCGTGTATAGTGTTCCGTGTCAACTGTGTGGGATGCTTTTTGGTAGAACAATGTAGGAATGTGCTCATTAAAGGTTCTCTTCAATTCTGGATTATCGTAAGAGTTGTGTGGATCCCTAGAATCTTCTAGAATATCAGGCAGTTTGGGTAATATCCATAACCCATAGTATCTTGGTGAGAGGGAGATGTCAATGTAATCATATAAACTTGTGTTCTTTTGTAATAAAGCTCAGTATTGTATCAGCATTCGTTTTGTCATTTACTCATAATATCGCCCATCGTACATGGCGACCGTGACAGTAAAATAAACGCAAGTAGCGTATGAGGATAGGGCTGGAATGTAGAATAGTTACCAAGATATTTTTTAGGATGATTATCAATGATAATTATCATCTCGAACCCAGCAAAAAAGGGGTACAGGAGGCCCGCTTGCATGGTGCGATGGTTCTTAAAACATGCACGAACGTGATGTTCGAAAGTTTTGTACAGCGCGATGCGGGTTCACCTAAATCTGCGTCAGCTGTAAGACTTCATTTTTTTTAATATTTACTATACACAGTCATTCAATATTAACACTGAAAATTGAATTTTAAAATTAACTGGATATTTACTATTTAGCTTATAAGTTCATGAATCGTTGAAAGGCAGTTGATTTATTTTTATGACAACATAAAGTGGACTTTCGTTGCTGAAGTCACTGTTTATTATTTTACGCTGCTGTTAAAAATAAGTCAGGCTTTCTGCACGTCTATGTAAATATGTATCCCAGAGATACATATTTGACTATTTTTGGTATCTTTTTTTTAACACACATTAAAATGACCTTTTTTTAACTAACCAATTTTTTTAAAAGATCTTAGAGGTTAAAGACCCATTTCCCGGTTTTCGATTGAGTAAAAATTTTGCATACATGTTTGGTTTGTTGTTGTTTGTAAGCTAAGTGACGTCATTCTAAATCCAATATGGCAGACTACCAAAGATGACAGATAACTTATTTTTTATGCATTCCCATGATATGGATATTAAATTAAAGGGTTTGCTGAGAAGAATGCGAGAAATAAAATGTTAAGCGTGTTTTTAATTTTTTTTAACTAAAATATTTTTTTCTACTGCATTTTGTGTTAGACTATCAGCTGTTTTTTTTAATGTTTGAGGTTCTGAATTCAAAAACATAATTATGAAGGATAAAATATTGAAATATGATAATCACGCTCTTCGAGGTCGCGAGTGAAACCTAGTATTCATAATTAAACTCAGCTTATGCAAGGAATATGTTGTCCTCGACTAAAAATAGGCACCCTCGTACCTTTGAGTATCTTCTCTTGTGTGATGTCGACTAAGGGTTTTAAAGGTAATTAATATCGGGTTGATGGGGGCCATTTCGTACACACATTTATCAATACGTATTAAAGATACCTATTTATTGAATCATGTTCCGTTTTAGTCTATGTAGTTGAATATATTTACATACTACTGCCTCGTTGGCCAAGTGGTCGCAAGCTCGAATGCTGAGTATGATGTCCTGGGTTCGATTTCCAAGTCGGGCAAAGTGATATTGGGTTTTACCATCAGATTTTTTCAGTAGCAGCCACGAAGTCAGGATTTGTGCCCGGTTGATGGCAACAGGCTCGCCCCCTATTACATGGGACTTAAACATAACTTACGAAATGTGGGTGTACTAATTAGTACACGTCAGCCTAACCAGGGATTACAGGTGTGATGTTATGTTACTTAGATATGTAAAATGTGTGCAAGCACATAATTATGTACCTATAGTTATGGATTGTTTAACCGCTATGACCTTTCCCAAAGAGCAAAAACTCTGACCTGTTTGTACCTAATTAGTAAACTAGTCGATTAAAGGTTCGGTAAAACGAGATACAACACATCGGTTCTGACAGATATTACACTGAAGTATCCGTCAATCTCCGGTGCCCGCAAAATTGTCCGTGTCAGTCTTTAAAGTTATCCTGAAATATCGATTTTTAAAACACGACATTTTGCAATCAAATTCAGATGACATACACATACAAGCCGTTCACGAAGCCGTCAACCAAGCATTCTGTACATGAAATTAAGTAACTTTACGCAAAAAGAAATTGCTGGGAGAAGATTTTTTTTGGGGTCAAAAATCACGTTTCATGGAATAAAAGTTGAAACTTTGACCCCTAATGTCTCCGTAACTAGAAGGTTCCTAGGTATGGTCTAGAACAAAAAAAATATGTTACCACAATGACGGGGCGAACAAGTGCCGTTCGGCTTCGTTAAGGGTACTTTCGTAGGGGTCCGCACGAGCCGATGCCTGCCAGGACTGCGGGACTATTCGAAAGAGATACCGCGGCCCTGGAACACAAAGGGCAAAGAAGGAACATGGATGGGTTTTAGTCAGTACAAGTCTGACACTCCCTTCCGCTCCGCCCAGTGCGGTTTCCAATCCATTTTCCAATCCTAAAAAAAAAGGGGGTACTTTTACACACATTATAGGTGTCATGTCGATATTAGCTTTCTATGGACCTATGCGCTCTGTCCAAGAACAGATATTATGCTAAGATTATGTCTACGAGTCTCTGCAATGTGCATCTGTTTAGATATTCAGCGAAATGAAGACAAGGTTGGTCGCTAGATCGCCTGCGTTTGCACGGCCATTCCTATGCAAAGTTATAGTCTGATTGAGCTGTATCTACGATAAACTTGGCCAAATTGGTTTTATTATATGTAGATAGTATAGACTGAGCAACTAAGTAGTTAATTTTGTAATGATAAATGATAGGCGATTCTCAGACGACACTGCCCGACCTCGCATCTCACGTCGCATGCCACAACTGGCTCGCCACACGCTGACACGTGTTTTGATGCCTCGTGGAGGGTCGAAACACGTGTCGATTATAGGTTTCGGTGCATAGTGTGCTAAAGTTATTATTGATTCTCCTGCATGTGCATATTTTTGCGGGCGGTGCTTCATTCCGCAGCCAGGTCTGGATCTTTTTCGCGGAATTAAAACTACATAATTTGAATAACATTTAGGTTACCATCAGACGGACTGCATCGCAGCAACCGCGCGCAGTTGATATATTCAACTGTTCCGTTGAATATTTTTTCAATAGTTGAATATATCGACTTCGCGCGATTGCTGCGAGAGATGGACTGCTCCATCTGATGGCAGCCTTAGTTCTATGCTATTAAGTTTGTTTGATTTTTTATATTTCGGTATTAGGATTTATTTGATAATTTATTAATATTCCTATGAACTAGTATTACCAGTGTTTTCATTTATTGTCGAATTGTAACCGTCACTCTGTATAATGTTGCTTACAACACAAGTTTTACTATCATGAGTAGTAGTCAGTAAGTAGGTTAGCTTTTCATCTATCATTTTAAAACTAAACTGGAAAACTACCTATCTACCAACATGACAGGTCGTAACTCACTAGTATCTCACCCACCGTCATAACATAATGTTGTTTTGTTGTTCGACAACATGGCTTAAAATTAAAGCCCAATATTGACATGTTTAGTTTGCGTCGCCATGTTCATGACGTCACTTATAGACAGGTGACACGGTGTCATTGTGTAAACATCTTGTATGCCGGAACAGGAAGTCAATTGATGTTCAATTAAAGAGGGTTTATCCAGTTACTTGCGTTATCATTCACTACGTATTCCTATTGATTTTAGACGCTTCGAGTAAAGCTAGTAGTAGGTACATGGGCGTAGTAGTCTTAGTTTAATCGTCTCGGTGTGTGAACAGCAATAAAACAATATGAAAAAGACGTACAACATTGAATAAAGTATTAAAAAAAATTATTTACGCACAATTTACTGATAAAATATTTTGATCGAATGAAAACTATAATTTACGTGAAAAATAAAATTGTAGAAATTAAAAATAACACTGGAATTAAAATCTAGTTTAATTTAATTTTGAACAGAAATAACAAATTCATACTTTAATAGCTAAATAACTCTTAAAACAATAAACTTCAACTCCCATCAATAAATTAAGAAGTTCGCATATATACGCGTTTTTATATTACGATGACTAAATAAACACCGATGTTTCACCATGATTTAGGGAAGAAATGTAATGAAAGGTTTCCCGCTATTACAGGGAGTGTTATTCACTGGACATAGTCATCAACTGGGCACGAAATCAGACTCCAGACATCTCCTCATCCTCTGTCTAGCCTTTTCTAGTCTATGGGATCGGCTTCCAGTCTCGTCGGATGCAGCTGAATACCAGTATTTTAAATGGAGCAACCTCCACAACCCGGTTAATACTGGGCAATACGATACCTCTTGGAAGACCTGTAACGACTGTCAAAGATCTACAAATGACAGCTGGGAACAAAGGCTATTTGCATTTTTTTTGTTTTTTTTTTTGGCTGTTTTCTGAGGTACGGAGGTAACTCGGTATGTACATGGCAATCTAGGCAAGCACGGCTTAACCTAAAGATCGACCCGAGCGGCTGTTATTATTTAGCCACTGATACTTAGAAATCCCTTTTGGAAAAATTCCAATGATGTTTCATTCGACCTGTGAATCCGACTACCACCTTAGCAGGTGTACTACTGGTATACATCTGCCTAACCCTATATGTAATACAGTGGTGGTGTTATGTTATGAACAAATTAATATCGCCAATTTCTACCAAAAAGTAAGTGATGTCAGTTTTGAATCAATGATATAATATATTCATTGTTTTTTTGTATCATCTACATGGTGTGATGATTTATTTGTGTGTATGGGACTTTGATTGCTTATGGGTGACTGTTGTTTTGATGGCAATGAATGGGTAAGTGCTTCAAGGTTCCTCATGCATTGTTAAGTATCCCACTTACTGAAGTGGAAATTATGGTTTTCCTACTCCTCTGCTATACTTTACTGATTAATTTCGTTACGGGATCCAAGACAGTTAAATTGTTTCTCTGGGACTTCGTGAAGCTTCATTGTAGCGGCGCATTTCTGGTGGTCGCCACTGTTGATTCCGGCTTTCAGGAGTTACAGTCGTTTGGGAATAATGTGGTGGACTTGTCCCAAAAAAAACCCAGTTACTGTCACATTCTCATCCCAAAGTTGGGCAAATACATCCTGACTGACTTATTATGAAAATAATAATTTTGTCGTTAATATTTTTTAATAAAAAATTACCTTTTAAGATTCTTTACCTAAATATCAGTTTCTAATAACGCACCGTGTCTTTCCAAAGATAACATTTTTGCTTTAAGAAAAACTAAAGAGAGCAGTGATCAACTTTTTTCCTGTAAAACTTTTCAGGCAATCTTCCGGAAGAGAGCCTTTGAGACGAAACTATTTCAAACTTAACGCCTAGATTAATTATTTTCTTTGGCCACAAAAACAAAAAACTTCACAAGGAGCCTTTCGTTCATGTTTTTACAAAAAACTTTTCATGTAAAATAAAAAATTTGGTAGTGCTTTTCTATTTAAAAATTTGAAAAAGTTAATTGCATGAACATTTTAACATAACGCCTGTAATCCCCAATGGGTTATGGGTAGACGTGCTCTAAACAATTCACTAATTAAGTTTAAGTCCCATGTAATAAGAGGCGAGCTTAAGGTAAATCCTAATTTTCTTACAATTTTTGCAATTCGCAGGTCAGTGTCAGGTTGTATGTTGAAAATTTGAATTTTGCGGGCTGCCCTGAGGCTTCCACCTGAATGCTATCAATTCACCCCAAATCCAGGCTCGTTCCGCACTGTTACTGAGAAACTCCTGATGGAAAAACCCAATAACACTTTCCTAGAACTGAGAATCGAATCCAAAACCATAGTCTTAATAGTAGTACTTGAAACCTTTTTACCTTTGGAATTTTCATTGCAATTTCCAATTAGACTGGACACCAAGTTCCTGAATTCTGAAAGATGAACTAATTTTTATTATTCATGGCACTGAATTTCTGCGGGAATCCCGGAGTTTCAGCCGACCTAATCCCGGATACCGGGAGGAATACTTCCAAGAATAAATTTAAAACGTCGAAAGAATTATTTATCTTTTTTCTCCCTGGAGAGACTTAAGTGAGCAGCTCTCGGTTCCTTTTGTGGAACTTCGTAACAATAATATTTGTTTAACTTGTTTTTTATGAGTGTTTCTCGTTGACTGGGTGGATTGTAAAGGGTTAAGTTGAGTAAATAAATAAATAGCGGTCTGTAGTTTCTGTAAAGTCTTGTGGGAAAATGTCGTCAGTTTGTGGTATTAATATGTATTTGAAGGAAATTTACAGTAACGTCAAACAATTTATTTTTAACAAGATGATTTTTTATTTTTTTCCATATTTCCATGTAGTAATAAGGTACAAGTTAAATCGTTAATCAAAGCAAAGACAAATACCCTACTTACCTATTGCGAAAACTACGATTGTGTTAATGGTCCTGCAAGAGTATACTCTAAACCCGATATTTTATATGAGACTTACCAAAAAAAAACAATAACATTTAAAAAAAAACAAAAAAAATAAACACAAACAAAAAAAATCAAACAAACAAAAAATAAATACAAACAAACTAATCAATAACCCAAAAAAAACATAATAATCTATTTTATTAATACAAATATGTTTGTTCAAATACATATGTCTACCCAAGGATATCCTAAAGATTTGTTGGTAGTTTTCACGTCAAACACGCAGCTGAATTCCCACGATTATCTTGAATTTTTATACCTCCAAGCCTACTAAAATAAGACTAGCGTTACACGTAAGTAATCCCCGAAGGAATTATTACTTAGTAGTTTGTGAGGATCACGTCAACATAGGCCTAAATCCTTTTCGTGAAGCCTGAATTCGTAGTACAAAACACGACACATGTCTTGTCTGCAAATCGGTTTGCGTCTTCGCTTGAAAATCCTGAGTAATGCTTGGATTTGTCACAGTTATGTCTTATGTCGCATGTACTTTAAAAGGAAACGACTATAATATCGCTGGGATCGCGTGTGTTTCAACTTTTCAAGGCGTGAGAGTGTTAGTTCTTTTTAGTTTCACTAGATGGCGCTGGTAGTAGGTCGAAGTATTTTATGAGGTTGCGAAGTTTATGAAATAGTTTTCAGTGATTGTTTTCTGAACAATGTAGGTATTGTTGAATGCCCATTTCAAGAAAAGATTTCTTTGACCTCATATCAATAAAAAAAAAAAAAAAAAAAATGAAAAAAAAAAAGAAAAAAAAAATGAAAAATGATTTTTATTTTATTTATTTATATCTATAAAACCTAGAAAACACTTTATTTCGTAGAGCACACTCATCTACACTATAATATTATAAAGAGGAAAGATTTGTATTATTGTATGTTTGTAACGAATAAACTCAAAAACTACTGCAGCCATTTCATAAATTCTTTTACCATTAGAATGCTACGTTATCCCTGAGTAATATAGGCTTATTTATTACTCGAAAACATAAGGGGGGGGGGGGGGGGGAATTAGGGGAAAAAAAATGCCCACCAGTGCGAAGCCGGGACGGGCCGCTAGTAAGTATTTATTTTAGGTTTTCTATATTCCAATTGCTGTTCGTTTATGGTTGCTGTCTTAATTTTACAAAATCAAGGTATTTTTTTAGTTTCCTACACAAATAATTGACAAGTATTTAATTGTAGTTTTAATCAAAATCTAAGTTACACTCGCTGTTCGGATTACGCAGCGACTTAGTGTAATCCTTTAAACCGAATAAGTTTGTACTCGCCCACGTCGCAACTGACGGTTTATATGAAATGTGTTTCTGTGTGTGGGGTGAAAGCTTTAGTTTATGTGGTGCGATGAAGATTACACGCGTGTTTTCTTTTAAGAGCTCTTAGACTTGTAGTAGGGGTTTGTTAGAAATGAATAACGTCTAAAAATACCAATATTTTGTTTTATTATATGTATTTTTCTTGCTGAACTGATAAAAATGTATGTATGTGTGTTAACACTGAAGAAGGATTATAAATGATACTGTATGTATAGGACCTGTACCCATGGCACTTTTAATCTTTACGACTGAGGTATAGTAACATCTCTGACTTAACCGGATAGTAAAACAGTCGTGAGGTTATGTTAAGTAAAAGTGAGTTCCAACAAAAGTTCTAAGTATCATCTGCCCAGCCCAGCATCTGCAGTCGCTTTTAGACCGGATGCATCAAAATGCCAGTATTTTACATGAAGCGACTACCTATCTGACCTCCACAACCCAGTTAATACTGCATAATACGATACCCCTTGGTAAGACTGGTTGTCAGACTTTCGGGCCACTGCGACTTCCTGTAACGACTGCCAAAGATCTACCACCGGGACCAACGGCCTAACATGCTTTCCAAAGCACGGAGGAAACTCGGTATGTAATGGGTGGTCACTCATCCACGGACCAACCTAGGCTAGTACGGCGACCCGAGCGGCTGTTATTATTTAGCAATGAACTCCTGAATTCGAATAATCGCAGTGTCATGCGTTAAACAACTTATTCCCATGCACTAGCCTAATATTTAATTAACCTTGTTGTAAGGGTTTTCCAAGTCGGGTCAGTGGGTCGTCTTAGGGGCGGATTTGTAGGTGTCGGAGTATAAGCTTAGGGGTACTATGAACAGAAAAGAAAACAAAAAAAAAAATTAGGACTTAATTTTTTTTAGTTTTATTTCTTTTTAGAAGGCCCATAATTCGGAAACGGTGCGTTGGAGGACCATGCGTCTCAGAACGTAAATGGTTTCTATGGTCTAGGTCAACCCGATACTGCAATAAAATAGGAAAATTTGAAAAAGCTGAAAGCAAAATGGCTTTCAAAAGAACAGTTCGGAAGTACTATTTGAAATCAGACTAAATTGCTCACAAGCTAGATATTAGTTAGTAGTCATAGTAATTATTATAAGGTTTCTCGTATTTGGACTATTTGTATGTATTATAATATATATTAGTTTATTTAATTTTACTATATATATGTGTATTGGTATGTACCTATTTATGTATATCAATCTATGTTAACAAATTGGATTTTTTTCTTATTTATTTTTTTGTACTCTATCACAATGCTATCCTATTTGACCCAAAGGTTGACTGGTAGAGAATGCCTTGTGGCATTAAGTCCGCCTATGTACCACTCTTGTACATGAAGTTTAAATAAATAAATAAAATTTCGGAAAAAAAAACTGTCCCAATTTTTTTCTAAGTCCTCGCTCCATAGCGCCCCTAAGGCTATACTCCAACCCCAAGTCGAAACCTTACCGTAACATCAACCCGAAGGACCGACATTAGCCCGATCCATACCAACGTTTGGTTAACTCGATAATCTGCCCCAATTACAGCGACAGCTGGCCCTGTGGTTTGGGGCTACCTTCCGCCAATTACCTAATACTCAGATCCTTGGGTGAACTTAGGTGAACTTGAGTGAACTTGAGTGAACTTGAGTGAACTTGAGTGAACTTGAGTGAACTTATGTGATCTTGAAACGAGGATAGTGTAAAGTTTTCATTATAAAACAAGTGCGTTTTGTGTAGTATAAGGATTGGAGTGCAATATGCTGTTTTGTTATTTTCTTACTATTCAATTTTCTTTCGGCAAATAGAATTTAGAATGGTATCGAATAATCAGTACAGGAGAAAATCCTGTTATGATGTTACATTTGAATGGGCTAAGTAATAAGTATGTTCTTTAATTAACTACTGATACTGATATCGCTAGCCTGCGTCATCCCACTGCTGGGCAAAGGCCTCTCCCCTTGACTTCCATATTCTTCGATCCAGAGCCAATGTGGACCACTGGTCGTTCGTTTTGTCCAGCTCGTCCCGCCATCTCCTGCGAGGTCTACCGCGTCGCCTTCTGGCTGTGTCAGGGCTCCACATCGTGGTTATTTTGGCCCACAGCTAGTTGTTAACTACAGTAGTTATTATTCATTGTTCGATGATTTGATTTGAACCAGAATACTTGGTGTATTTTCTATAGTTCAAGCAGCTGAATTCCGTTGGGTTTCTTACACGATTTTTTTTTAATGTCTGGTCTTAAAAAGAGACCTTGAAAAACATTAGGGGGGGATTATTTTGCCATTTCTTTTGAGACGAGTCTGACAGAAAATTTCGAATTTAAAGCTTTAAATAAGATGTATAGTTAACTAACCAATATCCTATTCATAAAATAAAAATTATTTCATTTCATTTCCTCGCCCATTTGTTTATGTAAAGATTTAGAATAAATGAGGAGTGAAATCTTCATTAATTTTATTACATAAATGTGGCCCCGAAAAAAGCCCTATAACCATTCAAATATTATAAAAACGTCCTTCCGTGAAAAGGAATGGAAAGCATAATATTTTTACGTTCCTAATATAAAAATAAATGGAGTAATTTTCACGCTGTTTCTTTACATAGAACACCGCAGCAGGACATTACTAGTCCCATTGGTGGAATCTTTTTCTTTTATGTTATTATGACACGGTGAAATATTTACCTTCATCATCTGCCTAGTATTTTCCCAACTCTGTTAGGGTTGGCTTCCAGTCTAACCGGATGCAGCTGAATACCAGGATTCAACATGGAGCGACTGTCTATCTGATCTCCACAACGTAATACGATACGCCTTGGTAAGACAGGTTGTCAGACTTTCGGGCTACTGACTACCTGTAACGACTGTCGAAGTCTACAAATGATAGCTAGCACCACTACGGAGGACACTCGGTATGTAATGGGTGGTCATTCATCCACAGACCAACCTAGGCTAGCGCAGCTTAACATAAGATTGATCCGAGCGGCTGTTATTATTTACCCACAAGCTTCTGAAATATTTGACTACAACAATAGGAAATAGAACACCATGTAAAATAATGGTTTTCAGTTGAATATGATTAGACTGGAAGCCGACCTCAACGTAGTTGAGAATAGGCTAGGCTAGGGTGATGAGTAAGAAAAAAGAACCCACTAAATGGTAGAAAAAAAGAGTTTCATGAGCAGCGACAAAAGGTTTAGTCAGCTAACTGTTGCTAAAACCATTCTTAACACTTTAAGTATTGTTATTCTTTTCCGGAGAGCCTTGCAGCCTTGTTGCCATAGTTTCTACCAACATTTTTCTAACAACCGTTGATCAGGTACCGACGACAAACTGAGAACATAATTTATTTACGAAAAGGGAATCAATGTATGAAGATTAAAATAGTTACGTCAGGGGGGACTTTTTTCACTTGTTTTGCATGTCTTTTGTTTAGTTGGCGAAACGGGAAAGTTACTAAACGGGACGTACCCGTTTTACCTTGTCATCTATTTAATCGATACTATGATATTTTGTTCAAGTAATAAAAAAAAAATCCTAACTATCTTCCCTTTTCATATTTTTATTTCAAATCGAGTCCGATTACACCAAAAACCAACTCTATTTCGTTCAAAATCCAAACGAGGGTTTAACACGGTAGCAGAGGGTTTAACACGGACCTCTTGGCCCTTTTTATTATTCATGAATATTAAACCTGGGCATAACGGCCCTCGACTTTCTTAAATGACGCCTTAAACTTTTTACTGATTATAAAATTTAAAAGTTTTTTCTAAAGACTGAACCGTTTTTGGGCGTGTGCATCGAGAGGTTAAGGATCACTTCCTTTGAAAATGGGATAAAAATGGAAATTTACAGTTTTAAATATAACCTGGATTTGGAGGTCAGATTTGCAGTCGCTCCATGTAAATACTGGTATTCAGCTGTATTCAGTTAGACTGGGAGCTTGCCCCAACATTGGTAAAAGGCTAGTTGTTCAAAAGACGTAGGTAACGATTTTCTTAGTTTACTTTAGAACTTTAAAGTAGTTTAAAGTATATTAATTAATTCAATCAAATTGACTATGGTAACATATTTTCTATTTTAGGCTGAAATATATTGTATTAATAGATTGGCTAACTCGATGTTAAACGAGGTTTAACTTGCGATTTCATCGGCTGATCGAATGTGTAATTATATTAGGTAAAGTAATATACGAGGCCCTACTAATAACTGTGTTCAGATAAAATATGAATTAAGATTCCCTTAGATAACTTTCAATAAATAATTAAAATAAAGCTACTTAATAAGTCTTCGCTATAAGAGCTGAGCGTAATTTTAGAACAATTTCGACATTATTTTTAGTTACAAAATACTAAATTTAACTTTTACTTACTAGCCTTTAATCTTCCTCAAGCATTGAGTCAAATGCTAAAAGAATGACTCAAATCCGACAAGTAGTTCAAGAGATAGAGCGTTCAAACAAAAAAAAATCTCTTCTGCTTTATTAAATTAAGTATAGATGAGCCATCCACTTAAGATGTCCCCAGTCTCACTTGAGATTATTGTTGTCTCAGTAGGTGTGAAGTGTTAGATCAATGCAGTCTGTGTTAATTACTAGATGAATCTGTTTACACAAGGCGCTTGGGGATCCAGCAATACACTTGGCGATAGATAAGCTTGGACTATGATACTGTCAGGGAATTTAAGCTAGCTACAAGTCCTCACCAATGTTCAACTGCAGAAACCTGTGTTCAATAATTATTTATAAGTGTACTAATGAAAACAAAGCGAATACTAGCGTTACGCACTCTCTATTACGAGGGGAAAATGAAAGCGGGTAAAAGCGTCCATCTGTTTCTTATATTGTGAAAAACTACAGACGCCAGCACATCAAGCTACTACAATCTATCAAATTTCTTTAATAGATTTTCAACTTTATCGTTAAAGCCTTAGGTTTAAAGTTGATTGAGAAAATTTGAAAGTTTCGGGTAGCTTGATGTGCTGGTACCTGTACCAGAAATTTTGCAAATCACAGTGTGCAGTTGTACATTACAACATAAATAAGCCCTATCTGAGGTCCTAGCACGAGTTTTGAAGTTTTTCAAAACTAAAATACGTCGATTTTCGATTGAGTGCTTGTTGCAATCAGTATCATCCATAAATATGGATAAATTCCTAAAATTATGAAAATATTATTTGTGAAACGAGCATTTTTAATTTTATAATCGACGTATTTACGTTAGGTACAAAAAACGTCAAAACTCGTGCTTAGCCTCTGATGTTGGTACAGACAGCCGGTATGTTTGACATCCATTACTCCTGATTCACACCGTCCATGTGAGGACAATGTGAGAGCCTCCTAATCACGAGATTAACCCTATAATAACGTACGTGACAAGGTACTCCTGCGCCGAATCTAATTTATGAGTTTGTACGCATAGCATTAGCTGGTAACCCTTCGTTAAGGTAACGCAAACAATCACAATTGTTTCTGCCATTTAGAGGGTTAACGCTTTCGGGTTATGAATTGGGAATTTTAATCAAGACTTTTCATGTTTTGTATATTTTTATGCCCTAAATTTTATGAAAATATTTGTTAAATTTTTATGTTTTCTAGTACATGAAAATATTTGTTAAATTTTTATGTTTTCTAGTACATGAATTAATTTTCTCAATGTACTGCCGAGCTCACTGACTGTCATGTCGTTCACTATCAACCTTATTACTTAGGCTATAAGGGTGAAAAGTGGTAGACCGTCAGTGAACTCGATAGTACAGACGTCAGCACATCAAGCTACCCGAAACTGACAAATTATTCCATTCAACCTTGAATCTAATGCCATTACGATAAAGTTGAAAATCAATTAAAGAAATTTGACAGATTGTAGTAGCTTGATGTGCTGTCTTCCGTACCTACCTTATTCATTATAGAAGTCGAACGGTAAGGACCTCGGGTTAGCATTTGAGAGGAATTTTATTTGAACTACGCTTGTTCTATTGATTTTATCGTGAACTCCAACATTGATCTTTACTTATACAAAAAGTGAAAAACAGAACATTACGTACTCTTCTTTGGGACTCTTTATCTTTATCTTTGTCTGCCGCAGTAGAGTTAATCATTTGTATGAATAGATTTAGATAAATTGTGTAAATAGGTATGTAGCTGACAAAATGTTACTTGCTTATTATCGATGTTTGAGCTTGAATCCCAAGATCAAAACAGATGTCAGATAGTTTTCATGAATACTAAACCATCAACAGTAAAGCCTACAAAAAGAGATGAAAACCGAAAAAGTTCTCAACTCATTGATCATTCTAAAATAAAGACACAAAACTCTTTATATTCCCACCATAATTTATTATAATCACAGCTACTTTTCTTGACCTTCCAGACCACATTTTCAAGTCTTAAAATAGCTGTAAAAATGAGGTGGAATGTGTATCAGCAATATTTCAAAGGCTTTATTTTGTGCCACATTTTGTCCCCAGATAATAGGCGGGGATTTTCACGGTTCCACGTTTTGTATAAGATTGTCTGGTTCCCCTTTCAACGAATATAATTACTGCTATGTTTTGCATTGTATATTTTGGTGGAAAACTGTTCCGCGTTTTGGTTTCGTTTGTTGAGTGAAATTGTTGTTTGCATTTGCTGTGGTACCATTGAATTCCTTTGAACAGTTGTTTATTTAAAAAAAATGAGATATATTTTAAGCAAGTTTTAAAAATAAGAATAAGAAACGTTTATTTGTAAACATAGGTAGTTACACGATGTGGGAGATGTTACAAAATACAAGTTAGATTCTCTATGTTTTGCCGTGAAACGTACAAATATAAACGAAATAAATGTATTCATTAAAAAAAAAAAAGTCGTGGTATATTTGCTTAAAACTGTAGTTTGATCCAATACAATAATAGAAGGTCAAATTAAGGTAGCTGGTGAAATTGTACAGACCTATAATTTCGATGGCTCTCTGTAGTGTCTAGTGTCTGTTAATATAGCCGTCAACCTAGCATTCTGAACATCAAACTACGTAAGTTTACGCTAAAATTATTGCTGGGAAACGACTTTTTTTTGTGGTGAAAAATCACAATTTACAGTAGGGCTAAATGTAAAGCACTCAAAACGTGCTGATGGATGCATTAAATTAGTACAGGGGTCATGAAGATGTTTAAAGTAAAATTATAATACTAAAACCTTGTATAAAACAAAGATGTATAAAAGTTGAAAGTTTGTCCTCCAAAATCTCCGTAACTAGAAGGTTCCCAGGTATGGTCCAGAACAAAAAATGATCGCAATGACGGTGAGAACAAGTGCCTTTCAGCTTCGTTAAGGGTCTTTTTACACCCATTATTAATTCGTTTTATGTTTTCTCTCAAGCGACTTACTCAGCGTTAACTATTTATTAACCTATTAATTGACTGTAGTCAATATTTTTCCATAATTCCATATTGATTTTCTTGAGAATTACCGATGCTTCATCGCAAACCAAAAACACTCATACATAACGAGATACGCAATTGCGTATTGGTAAGTTACTTAGGGAAGTTCTAAACAATAGTAATGAGAAAAACAACGCTAATTAACAACATGTACGTAATTTGTAGCAGAACATGGACGTGTCAGAAGTAAGTACATTTAATTTGAGCGTAGTGCTCACTCAATAAGTCAGTGCGAAATTAACACTCTCCTGTTAATATATTTTTAATGAAACACTGGAAACAGTTCCAGAAATTCACACATGTTTGGAAATACTTAATTAAGAATGATTTGCAAGTTTCGATTGGCGTCAAGAGATACTAATTAAAAATCGTGATAATTATTTATTACACCATCTCTATTAGAAATAGGGCCTGAAGGTTAAAAGTAGGCAATGGGCCTTATTATTGATCCTATTATTGTTTCCTCAAAGGAAATCTGCCGTGTGTAAATCTTTTACTGTAAGCCTGAGTCGTCGTCGTTAGTCGTCGGGGGTCAAGTGGTGGCTCCCGGCCACCGTAGGCGCGGGCCTGTGGACGGAGAGTTATGGGCTAGCTCGCCGTCCGGCCGTCTTATGACGACAGGCCGTGTCGACGGCGCATTCGTGTTCCACGCACGCCTCAAAGAGATGTCAGCAACCACGTAGGGGTCCGCATGGGCCGATGCCTGCCAGGGCTGCGGGACTGTTCGAAAGAGATACCGCGGCCCTGGAACACAAAGGGCAAAGAAGGAACATGGATGGGTTTTAGTCAAAACAAGTCTGACACTCCCTTCCTCTCCGCCCAGAGCGGGGAAATCATCAAATGCCCCCGTCATTTGATGATTTCCCATCCTAAAAAAAAAAACCTGAGTCGTCCCACTGCTAGGCAAAGGCTTCTAGAGCTAATGTCAGCTACTGGTCGTTGGTTTTGTCCAGCTCGTCCCGCCAAGTCCTTCGAGGTGTTAAAACGATGACGGTAACAAAAATCGCGGAGCAAGCAAAATGAGAAAGGACTCAGAGCTTTTATTGTTGGTACAATATTTTATCGAAGTCAAGATAGAGCTCGTTGTAAGACATTGCAAGAACGAAAATCAAGGTTTTACGAGACGTCGATACGCCAATGTTATTTGTAGAGTACACTTTAGGTGTCTGTTGTCTTTGACACTTTCGTTTTATTGCCATAGACGAAGAAATAAACAGAGGGATTCTGGCTAACAATTATTTGTTTTTATTGTTGAAAAAGATAGCGTTAGAAATATTTTCTAAGCTAGATGAAGATTCTTAAAATTACATCTAATAATGCTAAGATGTCTTTGACCGATTTAATTATAAACACACATAACATCACGCCTGTAATATTCAAAGGGTTAGGCAGAGGTGTATCTAATAATAAACCCACATTTTGCCAGTTATGTTAAAGTCTCATGTTATAGGGCGCGAGAATAAGAAAATAAGAACAACTGCTACAATACATTAATGTCGGATCTAGTCATTAGTACGGACTTGGAATGAATCGCAAGCGCGTCAGTGGTGATATAACACGACCTACTAAAAGTCTACCCACACCACAGCATGCTTCTACAGAGCCCGGAAGTTTACAGCTCGAGGCGAGGACGACATTAAATGTCTGATCGCAGCGGAGTTGAGACGTCCTGAAACTGTACCCGATTCATTGTGCCCCGTGTTATTGGGTTAAATTGTAATTTCAAGTAATTTGTTAGTTTGCCAAAAACAGTGTATCGCACCCAGTGTGTTGTCATAGCACGAAACCCATCTTCTGCCCACATTATGTACGAGCCTAACGGAGTAAATCCCTACAATCCGACATACATATATTTCCAAATTCACATTTTCTCTTAGATAGCTTCAGCAAAGCAAACGTAATAGAAACATTTAGCCTTTACTTTTCGTGAAACTAAAACTTTACTCTGTGGCATACGTCAAGTGCTTCATTCCGCCATACTTATATTATGCTACATGTTAGACGAACATACTTAGGTACTGTATTCGTCTATGTGCCACTAACGAAAGTCAAACATTACCAACCACGGAGACTGAGGTTTTGCGCGAGAACTAAGTAAATTATACTTTGACCAGTTTTGCCACTTCACAATGTACTTATGATTTCAGAAATGTAATGAAATTTTGAAGCAATATTTGTGTGTGACGTTCATACGATCTGACGCTACAGTTTCTTGTTCTGAAAAAGAATTAATTTAATGGAACGAAAGACATTAGATAATTTTGTTTAATTTTTTTTTTGCTAGCTTTTCAAGAGGCCGAACTCGTTATTATTACAAAAAAAAACTTAAAATAGTAAACCGTTATTTTTCTCGACATTAACGAATGGTTTGGTTCTATTTGTTTTGTGACTCCAATAAAATCCTCAAATATATTGGTTTTGAAGCTAAGGATGAGGGTATAAAAATCTTTACCTACTAACATTTCTCGTATTTTCACAAAACGTATCCTGAATTAGCACATATTAATTTTCATACCAATAAACTCGGTAACAAAAGGAAATACCAAAAAGTTTTTAAAATCCGCAAAAGTTGCTGACGTTCAGAATTTGTAAAGACTGTTTTGAAATTATAATAGTTACTCGCTTACCATATTTTAAGACTTCAACTTATTCCTTTTTACCGGAAACTTCGTTAAATACCGTTTAAAATATATTTTGCTGCTGGCAATGATTACTTGATTGGCTTTGCATTTTGTATGTAGAGGTTTAATTCGTATAATAAATTAAATATTTTTTACATCAAAAATACTGATTGCACAGCAAATTTACCAGAGTGTACAAACGTAATACTCACACATGTAATATTAATATAAAAATAATATTTTTGCAATGATGAGAACCTCGTGAAAGCCGAGAAAGATAAGAAAATCAAGTATCTTGACTTGGCTCGCGAGGTTGTCGACATGTGGGATGTGGACTCAGCGATCATTGTGCCGATAGTCGTATCAGCCCATGGCTTAATTGCCAAGAGCCTCGACCAATACCTGAGGAGGCTCTCGTTAGGCAGCTGGATCAAGGGCTTGATTCAGAAAGCGGTACTTTTGGACACGGCTCGTATTGTTAGGAGGTTCCTCTCTCTGGAGCCCTGACCGCCGGTAGCTTGGACCCTGTTCCCGATACCGGTGGGCTACAATTTTTTATATTTTTAAA
Source organism: Noctua fimbriata (assembly GCA_905163415.1). Taxonomy (NCBI): domain Eukaryota; kingdom Metazoa; phylum Arthropoda; class Insecta; order Lepidoptera; family Noctuidae; genus Noctua; species Noctua fimbriata. Next base: position 4,526,340 of record LR990930.1, read on the forward strand.
TGTTTTTTATATATTTTTTTTAAGGAATATTTAAAAATGTAGAATAATTTGTAAAAATTTAAATAAAGGAAATATTTTTGCAACATGTTTTCATCGTAAAAAAGGCATTGCGGCAAGGACATCACAGGATGCAAGAGCGAGCGAAGCGAGCTCGGGACTTTTTCACCCCGACGTTAGGTTAGGTTACTTTAAACCCTGCAGACAGAAATAGGAGTCGTCGACTCGGTTTCACTTAAATAAATTGCCATATGCGTTAAAAAAATATAAGCATTGTTTTAACAAAAATGAATTACAAATTTTATTGGGCGATAGTTATTATTAGATATCCGTTCATAAAAAAGTTCAGCTTTTCAATTAATACCGATGCGTCACTGACTCAAATTGTTGCTAGAATAATAATATTTTGCTGTGCAATCAGTATTTTTGATTAGGATTGGGATTTTTTTTATATAACAAAGGAAGATTTTTTGATTTACAGTTTATTTAATTCCTTCAACAGGAAAGGATCTTTTTTCTGCCCCAATCAACCCTACTTTGTTTTTACTTTCTTTCTTTCTTTTGTTTTCCCAAGTTTGAAAAAATCTCCACTTCTATTTCTAAAACACAATAACAAGGCTTGGTGGTTTTGGAAAAATAGCCTCACTAAGCCAAGTTGGAACAATACGAGCGGTTCAAGAACCACCAATTAGTCAATGGTCTAGCTCAGGATTAGTACTAATTGACTCTGCAAATAAGTAATGAACCCTGCAACATTCAACCTAAAACTTCGGCTTTTAAAGTTGAATTCACATTGCATAATTCATTGTTAATCTCACTCTTTTAACAAAGCAAAGGAATTTCGTGCAAGTTCCCAAGGGTTCAGCACAAATTCGAAAAGCTGATGTTTCGTAAATGTGAAACCAATTTCTGGTTCTATACTGAACGTGACAGTTCATTGAATGAGAATAAAGTAAATTCTGTGACAGATATTGGAAGCGCGAATCAAACATCCAATGAGGAATGTCGATTTAACTTTTGATGCTGGAGTGAAAACACAAGAAGTGTTTCAATATGGTAATGAGTATAAAATATAAGCAATTCTTTTGAGATCTTGGATTAGATAAATCAACGAATCACAGAAAACAAAACCATTGACAATCACTGTTGATGATATACGTAAAACATTAGTCTCTGAATAATAATAAAATACTGGGTTGCATTCGTTTTGTCCCTTGATTATGTCAGGGGGCCTAAAATGGCCGCTATAACAGGATCATAATAGGATAATAATATGAGTATCGTTACAATTCGTAAAATGGTTTTTAAGAATTTACGTGATTCATATTTTTATATTATTATTTCGTTAGAATTCGTAAAATGGTCATTTTAAGAATTTACGTGTTTCATATTATTATTTCGTTACAATTCGTAAAATGGATATTTTAAGAATTTATGTGATTCATATTTTTGTATTATTATTTCGTTAGAATTCGTAAAATGGTCACTTTAAGAATTTACGTGATTCATATTATTATTTCGTTACAATTCGTAAAATGGTCATTTTAAGAATTTACGTGATTCATATTATTATTTCGTTACAATTCGTAAAATGGTCATTTTAAGAATTTACGTGATTCATATTATTATTTCGTTACAATTCGTAAAATGGTCACTTTAAGAATTTACGTGATTCATATTATTATTTCGTTACAATTCGTAAAATGGTAATTTTAAGAATTTACGTGATTCATATTATTATTTCGTTACAATTCGTAAAATGGTCATTTTAAGAATTTACGTGATTCATATTTTTATATTATTATTTCGTTACAATTCGTAAAATGGTCACTTTAAGAATTTACGTGATTCATATTATTATTTCGTTACAATTCGTAAAATGGTCATTTTAAGAATTTACGTGATTCATATTTTTATTTCGTTACAATTCGTAAAATGGTCATTTTAAGAATTTACGTGATTCATATTATTATTTCGTTACAATTCGTAAAATGGTCACTTTAAGAATTTACGTGATTCATATTATTATTTCGTTACAATTCGTAAAATGGTCATTTTAAGAATTTACGTGATTCATATTATTATTTCGTTACAATTCGTAAAATGGTCATTTTAAGAATTTACGTGATTCATATTATTATTTCGTTACAATTCGTAAAATGGTCACTTTAAGAATTTACGTGATTCATATTATTATTTCGTTACAATTCGTAAAATGGTCATTTTAAGAATTTACGTGATTCATATTATTATTTCGTTACAATTCGTAAAATGGTCATTTTAAGAATTTACGTGATTCATATTTTTATCCTATTATAATTCTGCTAAAGCGGCCATTTTAGACCAACAGATCTCAATTGTAATGAACGAAAGTCATCTCATCATCAGTCAGTCATCTATTCTCGTGGACCTGAATAATACAAGAGCGGTCGCAGACCCCAAAAATACCTTAATTTTTTAACCAACGAAGCAGTCGTTGGTCTAATTATATTTGACATTGTATATTGAGTTGGGGTGCCCAATTTTGACTATCAGCAATCATGATTTGATATTCATTCCCCATCCATCACTGTACGCGGTTCCTCAGGTCCTCAATCTAATATTGGAGGACGTCGCGATCAAATTCGGCTATTTCGACGAATATTCCGGTAAACACCTACTAAAACAACATTATACCATTAGTTTTAATAACTGTGCGTATTAATTTCATGGACTCAGGAACCACTTTAATGAGGATGGAAATATCAAACGTATGTAAAAAGAAATTAACGGGTTCTAAAATGAGTCATATTACTGAACTAAACCCGGTATACCGGTCAATTTAGAACGAATGAAACAAATCACTGAAAACTCAAATCATGGATAAAAAATAATAGATTGACAAATAGATTTGAGATCTTGGAGGCTATCAGAAGTTTTATTGGAAAAAAATATCCCGTGTCTCAGTGAAGCCCTGAAATAAAATGACATTATTGCCAATTCGATACATTGCCTAGAACTAAACCATTTTGCTCGCGTTGCCTCGTCTATCCACAGCGTCCATCGTAATTATACTTATCGGCGCAGAATCATAAAGTGGATCAGCTACATCAGTATCTGACTTTTTTTTACTATCCTACATCGTGTCCCACTGCTGGGCAAAGGCCTCACCTTCCATACCTCTCTATTCTGAGCAATCTCTGGCCATGTTAGCCCCACAAACATGATCAGATCATCACGCCACCTTCGCCGTTTTCGACCTCGACAGCACTGTCCTTCCTCAGGCGTCCAGTGTGTGAAGATCTTTGTCCATCTCTCCGGGTGCATCACTTCAGCCTGGCTGTTTTTTCTCCAACATCAGCTAGACGCGTTTACAGATAGATTGCCGAAAATGCAATTGTTTTTGAACCCCACACAAGTGACGTTACAGTCTATAATCTAGTAAGCCATGTTACTGTAACTACACAGTGATTGAGTTTACGTCAGCTCCGTCTGTCTCCACCACAATACAGGCCAAAGCTGACGCACGTCCTACTAAGCTGAAGATCCGAAGATCCAAAGATCCGCACTTCCGCACAGATGCAGCTGCTGCAACAACACAGGATTAAAAATGTTGCTATTGTATTACAATTGAAAGTAAATCGTTCGGGCTTTGTCTTAAGAAATGTTTTATTAATGTTTAGCTAGCTTTTGCTAGAACTAATCCAACGGGATTGTTATACTGAGATAAAACTTACTATTACTCGTCTATTATTCTTACGTTCTATCCTAGGGTATAATATTAAATAGTTAGAATAACAATAACTTTGGAGACATTAGAAACAGAATACATATAAAATTATCAAGGACAATGATTTACACGTACAGTCACAAGCACCAATATGTAAACACTTAACAACTTTTTTTTTTCTTTTCTTTTACTGTTATGATTAAAATTTCATGTTGTTACGAACATAGTATTCGAAACTCTTATTTTTATGAAAACGATCCTATCTCCAATTTACCATCGTTATTTCTCGCGAAAATTGCTTTTAAATTTAGGAAAGTGTATACATATAGGTGCTCGTGACTGTACAACGTGGTTTTCCCTCCTACAATACTAATCAAGCTTATGGTAAAAACAAGCTTTTAAATATATTGTAGGTGTGACGTCATTTTCTTGTCGTATTCTTCTCAGCAAAATCTTTTATTTGATGCCCATATCATGGGAATGCATAAAAATAACTAGTCCGCCATATTGGATTTAGAATTACGTCACTTAGCTAACCATATAATTAATGGACGGCACGGTTGGCGCAGTGGCTGAGCGATTGACTGCTGCGTTGCGTGTCGCGGGTCGATCCCCGCACGGAACAAATATTTGTATGGCCAACAGATAGTTGTTCCGGGTCTGGCTGTTTGTGTATGTGAGTTTAAATGTTTGTAAACGCACCCACGATACAGGAGAAGTTCCTAGTGTGGGCAAACGTTTTTTTTTTTAAAAAAAAAAACAGAAAAATGTAAATGACATTCACTCATTCTGCAATATGTTATGCCTTATTATTGTCTTGGAATAATCCCAATTTCTACTTCGAAAAGTACATTTAACTGGTATTTAAATGGACTTGAATTAAACGAGGGAAGTTGAACATGACAAAAATGGGTCACTGTATACAGAATCATAAAATATGCGAAAAAGTTTGGCCGAATTTGCATACAAATGTAAGATATGTCTTTAAATCTTTTATCATAAACTGGATGGAAGTCCCTTAACTTAAAAAGTAACCGCGGTTAAAACTCTGGGATCCGTACTTTGGGATAATAATGATACTATTTAAGAGATTACCAAAGTTTTAAGAAGATGAGATGGATAAATAGGGATCCAAGAAGTCCTTTCTGGGTCACCGAAGTTTCACTTATTCTAGCTTGTTGTTCTTTTGTTTCGTCTCAATGTTACGTTTTTATTTCAGTACAGTGAATACATCTATGGTTTAGATAGAGGAGTAGAGATGAAGTAATTTCTTTATTTGAGTAAATTATAATGATGGTCGAAAAAAAATATTGCAAAAGTAAATTCAACTGAAAGTATTGATCAAAAATGTTCATATCCGTGGTTAGATCTGCAAACAAAAACATGAAACTTCACGGCTATAACGGAAATTAAAAACACAGACAAAAACGGGCCAAGTGCGTGTCGGACTCGCGCATCGGGTTCCGTACCATCGTAGTACCCCTACTACGATGGTACGGAACCCATGATGCGCAAAAAAAAAATTAAAAATTAAAGGGGGTTCCCCAGCCCCCTTTAATTTTTAGTTTATTTATGCAACAGAAATAAAAATTCTGTGAAAATTTCAACTGTCTACCTACTTATTACGAATCATGAGATACAGCCCACTGACAGACGGACGGACAGCGGAGGCTTTTTAATAGGGTCCCGTTGTACCGAAACCTAAAAATGAACTAACACCAAAAAAGTTTGAAAGCGACTTAGTTGCGTTTACTTCGGGGTTTTAGCTCTGGATGTGGTCAGCTGGCACTGTGGTGCTAATAGTTCAAAAATTTAGCTGCAAGATAGTAGGCATGTCTATAGAAAAGCATTGTGTTGTTGATGATTCATAGTGATCATTTTTGGCACCATCAGATTTTTTGTAAGTGCGGTATATTTCCATACATAACGGAGTGGAAGGGCACCGACGCGAAAACGCTTACCGTGTATTCAGTACATCATTCTGAGCCACATAGAAATTTTTCATCGGTTATTGAAAAATAAAACAGCTATTTCCTACAAAACTGCAATACCTACATGGGACAGCTAAACATCAAAATGTATGGGACAGCTGATTTTTTTTTAAATAATCGACGGTGTCTCTGTGTGTGTATATGACATAACAGTGGGAAACTTAAAAGTGTCATGCAATCCATTAACATTGTATGTACGCACGGCGGCTTATTAAGCTATGCAAAACCAAATTAAGCTGATCTCTCATCGTACAGGAAGATCATACAAAGTGAAGTCAGCTTATACTGGTTATGTATAGCTTGATGTGCCGCCGTGTGTACTTTTCAGTGCATAGTTCTGCCTGTTTTGTGAGGGACTGCATTTTTTCGTAAACTAGTGAAAACCCAACATATTATAATATAGATAATGACTAAATGGAAGTACACATACAATATCACATCTGTAATCCCCGTGAGGTTAGGCAGAGGTGTACCTAATACACCCACATTTTGCCAGTTATGTTTAAGTCCCATGTAATAGGGGGCGTGCCTATTGCCATCAACCGGGCGCAAATCCAGACTCCGTGGCAGCCTAAGAAATTCCTGAAGGAAAAACCCAATAACACTTTGCCTGACCTGGGAATCGAACCCAGGACCTCATTCTCAGCAGTCGCACTTGCAACCGCTAGACCAACGAGACATTCATTTTCATTTAAACTTTTCCAGAGATGATGGCTTTTAAAAATATTGTTTCAAAATGTACAAATGTTGCTTAATTGTGGTTCCCTTTTAGTAAATCCTCAGTTTATTATGTTGGCATTGTGCCAAATACATGAAGACAGGTTCGCTCCCCGTACAGGGACCTAATGTCGACACCTGGATCTGGCAGGTCTATCTATTCCTTATGGAATAAGATTATGAGTTCTAAGTATATGGCTTTTGTTTTATGACTGTTCCTAATTTTAATATATTTGCATTATATTCGATCAATATTTACATAATATTGAACGCTAGTAAATCGCCCGCGACTTCGTCCGCGAAAATTGTGATAGCTCAGCTAATATGCATGATATTAATATAACTTATAGCCTATAGCACCCACGAATAATGTAGCTTTGTGGTTGAATAGTTTCGGAGATTACCCCTACACACAAACTTACAAACAAATACCTCTTTATAATAAGTCTTTAACTGAAATTGCCGATTTTTTCTCACATTTTGTTCTGTTTGTAAGTTTGATTTATAATTATATTTTTTCCATTTTTATTGGATTAGTTGTTAAATGACGAACCTTTTAGAGTTTAAAAACCGTACTAGTAGTTGCATATTAACTCATAGGGTAGTGTGTCAAAACAATTGTTTCAATGTGCCGTCGGTTTCACTACTTCAAGTAGGTATTTGTCATATACTGTGTTTTGATAATTTAAGATACGCAATGCAACGCAGCTTTTTTCACTCTAACTATTGCAATTGCATCATACATAAACGGTTCAGACGATTCCAAGAAAAAAAATGTTAGTATGGAAATATCACTTTTCACGAAATCGTCCATACAAATCGGCAATTTCATACTTTAACCCCTAACATTAGTTTAGATAGATCTAATATAATGCAAATAGATATTTTTGATTAAAGAAAATCTAAATCGAAAAATAACAGCGTTTCTCAAAGTTATGTTGGTAAGTTATTTGGGATCGATAAAACGCGTTGCCAAGTTTCTGAATTCTGTCATATTTTTTTGGAAGATTGATTTGTTATTTGATATTCTGATACAATTTAGTCGATGCTTCACCAAATCTGTAGCTGTAACCTATTTCCATCACAATTTCTATATCCTGAAAAATCGAATTTATCTGTAATTTCTCCGGTATGTAACATATTTTTCCGTGGAGGTGAACGAAACTATATAATAACAGCCTCAGGGATCTATCTTCAGGGTAAAGCAACGGTTGCTGTAGTCAGTTAGTGGATGGTTGACCCTAACATACCGAATCCTCTCTGTGCTTCGAAAAGCTCGTTAAGCTGTTGGTCTCGGATGCTGCTCGTAGAACTTCAACAGTCGTTTACTGGTAACCTGAAAGTGTGAGAATCAGTCTTTCTAAAGGGTCTCGTGTAATCCATTGCAGTTACTAGGTTGTGGAGTTCAGAGACAGTCGCTCTATGGAAAATACTGATACTCTGCTACATCAGGTGAGACTGGAAGCTGACACCAACTTAGTTCAGGGGGGTTACTATGACGCCTTAAAACAGGAGTAGTTCCAGTGTGACAAAGCTATACAAGTCGTCTAGAACCATCTCTTTTCCACACTCTGGAATTATTCCTGGTTTAAGACGTCATGGTAGGCCACCAGACAAGGCTTGGCTAGATGATAATTAAGCTGCACTTGCTTTCTACGTATTTCTTGTTTGAGGGTAAATTACACGGCTGCAGGACTGTTCGAAAGAGGCCCTGGAACACTAAGGGCAAAGAAGGAACATGGATGGGTTACAAGTCTGACACTCCCTCCCGCTCCGCCCAGAGGTCCTTTGGTGATTACCCAATCGAAAAAAAAAGTGTATAATAAACCATAGTCGTTAACCTGCTGATTACCTATACAATGCCTCATTGGTCTAGTGGTCGCAAGCACGACTGCTGAGCATGAGGTCCTGGGTTCGATTTCCGGGCAAAGTGTTATTGGGTTTTTCCACCAGGAATTTCTCAGTAGCAGCCTCGGAGTCTCGATTTGTGCCCGGTTGATGGCAATAGGCTCGCCCCATAGTACATGGGACGTTACTTAAACATAACTGTTGAAATTTGGGTGTACTATTATGTAAACCTCTGCCTAACCCTTCAGGGATTATAGGCGTGATGTTATGTTATAAAGATAAAGATAATTTTATTTGTCAAAACATGCGTATACATGCAAATTAAGCATGCAGGATGACACAATATGGATATTTCGTACGTACATGTTTCACCGTTGTTGTTTGTTCATGTTTTCCGTGTTTGTTTTTTTGTTTTGTTTGTTTGTTTTGTTTCATGTTTGTTTGTTTTTTGTTTGTTTTGTGTTTTGTTTTGTGTTTTTGTTGTTTGTTGTTTTGTTATGTTACCAATACAATGCCATTCATCGTACAAACGAAAACACTCTTTATCACTCACTTCTATCTCTCTGAAACATTGATAACGCGTAGAGGAAACGTTGAAACGTATCCCCATACACTATTAATACAGCTAAAGATAGTAGTAACATACAATATTCAGAGGCTATCACGATTTTCACGTTATTGCCCTTAAAAGAGCCAAGCGAAAGGTACGGATAGCCGTTAGATCGGGATGTGGCCTTAACTGGCAACATTACATAAAGAATTGATGAAGACTGCGTGGTGCGTAGTGTTCGATATTTCAGATGTTATTGTCTATTTTTTCACATTATTTTATATTGAAAGCTTCAACGGGAAGCTTCTTTATCAGCTTTATTTTTCAGTTTTCTGGCGAAATCTGACAGTACAGGTGTCTGCCTGGTCTTACCCATCAGGGAAGATAGGCGTCAGATGATATTTCATTTTTAAGTTTTTGTCAGTACGTACAAGGATCTCGTGGCTGAATAATAACAGACGCTCGGATCGATCTTCAGGTTAAGCAACGCTTGCCTAGGATGGTCCGTGGATGGGTGACCACCCAATACATACCGGCCGTCAGCTTCCTCCGTGCCTCGGAAAGCACGTTTAGCCGTTGGTCTCTGCTGTCATTTGTAGTTCTTTGACAGTCGTTACGGGTAGTCAGTGGCCCCAAAAGTCTGACAACCAGTCTTACCAAGGGGTATCGTATCACCTAATACGAACTGGGTTGTGGAGGTGAGATAGGCAGTCGTTCCATGTAAAATCCTGGTATTCAGCTGCATCCGGTTAGACTTGAAGCCGATCCAAACATAGTTGGGAAAAGGCTAGGCAGATGATGACGTACAATGTACATGAAATCTGTTTTAAAATTTGTAGTCAAAACAAATATGTAATCATTAGACGCTACCTATTCGCCTGTAAAGGTATGCCACATTTTTATTTTAAAAATTTGGTTTTTACCCGACTACGGCAAAGCTAAAAGGAAGGGATATAAATTTTAGCAGTCTATGTATGTATGTCTGGCTGAATCGCTGCACGACTTGCAGCAGATGCTGGATGGCCTAGTTGATTCTTCAATACACATTGGTCTCAGGGTGAACTTGGACAAAACCCAGGTTATGTTCAACGAACACGTCACCCCAGGACCTGTTGTTGTCAATGGCGGTCCTCTCGAGGTTGTTCGAGAATATGTTTACCTCGGGCAAACTCTGCAGTTTGGTAAGAACAACTTTGAGAGGGAGGCTAACAGAAGAAGCCCAGCTGGGCTGGGCAGCATTTGGGAAGCTTCGCCGGGTCTTCTCGTCGCGTATTCCACAGAGCCTAAAAACTAAGGTCTTCAATCAGTGCGTCCTGCCTGTTATGACTTACGGAGCCGAAACGTGGACACTCACAGTACGGCTGGTCCATAAATTTAAGGTCGCTCAGCGAGCTATGGAACGAGCTATGCTTGGAGTCTCTCTGAGGGATCGCATTCGAAACGATGTGATCCGACAGAGAACCAGAGTTGTCGACATAGCTCACAGAATAAGTAAGCTGAAGTGGCAATGGGCCGGTCATATTTGCCGTAGAACCGATGACCGTTGGGGTAGACGTGTTCTTGAGTGGAGACCGCGAATCGGCAAACGTAAGGTGGGACGCCCTCAGGCTCGGTGGAGTGACGATCTTCGCAGGGTGGCTGGTAGCAACTGGATGAGAATTGCTGAAAGTCGAGTTAAATGGCGTGCGATTGAGGAGGCCTATGTCCAGCAGTGGACTGCTATAGGCTGATGATGATGATGATGATGTATGTATGTATGTATGTATTTACGTATGTTCCACCGTAGCGCCTAAACTATTCATCCGATTTTGATGAATAAGATGTCAATCGATTCGTTATTATGGCCCAAGTAATATAGGCTACATTTTAACCGACTTCAACAATAGGAGTAGTCGATTTTACCTTGTAAACCCCGAATTTAATTAGAGCGTGATTTTTCAGTAGTCGTATTTTTTAGCAGTATACCACACAAATACTTGTTGAACAATGTTATAGTATTTATTTTACCATTTAAATCTAAAAATATCTAAAACTAAAAAAGCAATATCAATCGTGTTATTCGCCCACGCACATTGGCTGTTTTCCAAAAAAACTCCAACCACACAATGTCATAAAACGTTCTTTATGTCACTCGTGCGACAATAATGCCACTAGACTTATGTTATATGTTTAGAAGAACACCCCAATCTGCTTGCGACAGACGGATAAACAGTGTATCATATAAACGACACCTCAAGAGACTACTGAAAGAAATGGTTGTACCGTACTTGAATGGTGTGTGTTAATACTAAGGTTCCTGTTCCGCACTCTTTCTGAATACATGATAAAAACCGATTAAATTACCTGTTTAACACACATTTATTATTTACTCATCCTGTCATGTATTAGATTCATAAGTAACGAAACGAAAAATGTAAAGAAGTTCATTGATTATGTTGTTTGAAAAGTTCCACCACTCACTACTAGATGGCGCTGTGCCTATGACGCGCAATTCTGAATCGCGGTGTTAAGATTCTGCGCCGCTTATTCACCGTCGCTGGATCAGCAAACTTATTAGTTATTAAAATAAAATAGTAATCACAACGGACCGTGAGGTGCGTCCTCGGGTCTCGTCCAGTCCTACTTGGAAGGATCACGTAGGTAGGACCCTATCAGTCGGTTCCTAGTAGATTTCCTTACGGAATATATTTATGGGTAGAGGACTTCGTTCCCCGACTTTCGACCTAGGACTTTGTCGTGTGGGACTGTACCTACTTTTATATCCAAAATATATCTTCTGAAAACCTGTAATACTGCTTCTGAAATATATATCACCTGAAATCATCCCCGTGTTTCTTTCGAGTGTGACGTCATTGACAACACCTAATACACCCGCTTAATGTTAGAGAGTATCTCATTAAATTCTGTTGTGTTTACAATCCGTATGGACTGTAGAATTAACAGACAGATAAAGTTACTGTTAAATGTGATAAAAATGCGAAAGTACCTCTGTCTGTCTATTCTTCCCAAGCTGAAACCACTGAAACGATCGTCAAGTTTACCAGATATATAGCCCAGCTTCTATCTATCTACGGGTCCCGCCGGAGAATGATATAGCCTATTTTTCGTGCTGAATCATTTTCTATTAAAAATTATGATATTTATAACAAACGCACACAAAGTCGTAAACAACAGCTAGCGTAGAAATGATCAGAGGCACAGAGGAACCCATATCGCTTGCATAGTGGAGACGAGAGCCCATAGAATGTGACAAAAAACTCAAAAAACGATAAAGATTGTCCTGTTGAAGAATGGTCGTATCTGCTTTATATGGACGTAACAACGGGTATAAATAGATAAATCCCTTGAGGTTACCCAAAACCTAGTCAGGCGCTTACAATCAAATTCTCGGCCGCTTTCAGCCAGTTTCGGCTAATGTCTATCGAACATTTCCAATAGGCTGAAATCCTTAGCCAAAAGAACACTGTAATCTCATTTCTTTACAAATATACGCATGCCAATACAAGTAATTTCCATTAACATCATCCACCATCTAATTAAGACTTTCTCTAAACAGGTCTATTGTGAAACAAAACACGTTATGTGCTGACTCGGCCGAGCCTACCCTAGCGACATCCCACGTCAGAAGGGGCCTACGTCTGGAGGCACCCGACGTCAGCATCGCATTTAACGAGCGTCACATAATTACTATACACGACATTAGTCAGCATTAGTCGCGATACGATTGTGACTCAATTACCATCATGTTGACTCTTAATTATTTAACTTCAGAACGTATTTGATGATAAATGTTTTATGACGGGATTAAGATAATAGTCTGATTCTGTGTTGTGTTTCTCTTTTATGAGATTGCTTGTGAGTGGAGGGATGAGGATTGATGTTGCGCTCTCGCGTCAACTGGGTACGGACAGATTTCGAATGTGGTTTGAACGATCTTCTTGACGAAAAACTGATTACGAAATAATCATGACGTCACTGTTTAAGGCAGCTTTATAATATAAATAACAGTGTCGAAGGAGTCAGAAGTCCGAGTCCATGTTCGCAGACACTACGTAACGTATACAGGGTCAAAGGGACACCAACGCACAAACAGTTACCACGTGCCTTGTACATCATTCTGAACCGTCCTCATAGATATTTTTCATCGATACTTAAAAAAATCTGCTGTTACATTTTGACTTGTAGGTATTGCAGTTTTGTAGGAAACGGGACGGGACAGGGTTTCAAAATGATGTACTGAACACGTGGTAACCGTTGTGCGTCAGTGTTCCTTTCACCGATATACCTTTTTCGTGGCTGTGTCAACAAATTCAGGAACAATTGATTTTCCACATGCTCGATAATTAAAATTAAACATAATTAGTCAAGTTTACTCGGTAGCCTAGAAAAGAAGTTCTAGAAGATATTTAGTCACACCTGGCAGTAACGAAGTTTTACTAAGTGCAAGTGCATAAAGAATAAGTTTTGAAACATGTGTGCAGAACAAAAGTCGGAAGTTGTTCAGACGGAAAACTGACTGGAAACATGTTGTACCTACAGACCATTCTCCATTGCCATATGTTTAGTCTACGCTACATAACTATGTTTTGTCTACTCCATACTAGACAATACAGGTACTGTCTAAATGATGTTGTTACATTATTATGTCAGCTATGACATAAGAATGTTAATATAATATAGCAGGTTGTCTTACTCGTAGGTCAGTTCCGTTCGAAAACGATAATGTCTCCGTTGTCTTAGTTATTACAGACAAGCAATGTACTAATACCACGAAATTATTTATATGAACTATTCTTATATGGCTTCGATTACCTCAGTGGCCCTAAAGTCTTACCAAGGGATGTAGTATTACCCAGTACTAACTGGTTTGTGGAGCCGCATCCGGCTGGACTGGGAGCTGACCCCAACATGGTTGTGAAATGGCTAGGCAGATGGCGATGTTGATATACCATATTGAACATAGCTGAAACTCATAATATATTTAAATTATTGAAAGGTCGTAAGCAAACGCGATTAGTAATCACAGTGACGCTTTAGGGCGTTTTGATGACCCATTTTAAATTATAAGTTCCTTTTTAATTGAGATTTTTAGTATGTTTGTATATGTATATAACATTATTTTTAGTATATGCGAAACCTGAATATAGTTTGTTCAGAATAAGTAACTGAATCGATTCCAATAATTTTTAAACTATGTTAAATGTTTTGCCAAAAATATTTAAAAAAGTTAAAAGTTGGACACCGAGTGACTTTAAGTACCTATAGCAATAATTTAGGTACCTACTGCCAAATTATTATTATAAATGAGCTCAAGACGACGCTGGAGGCACGCGCTGCGTGGTGATCACGATTTTGTGCGGACAACTAGGTAACAGAACAAGCTTATAACTTTGTGATTTTTTATGATACAGTTTTGAAATTTTGTACATAGATTCTTTACATAAAAATACTAGACACGTGTAGCAGGTTTCGCATATACTAAAACTAATGTTGTATAATAAATATTTCTGGTTCTAATTCTCTTGATACAGAGGGTCTTCTGGCTCTACTCCAATTACTGAAGGTTGGTCATCAACTCCGAATATTTCTTCTTATCCTTTTCGAGTGAGAACAGCTCAGCAACACTCGTGAATCCGGACGATGGAGACTCCTACATAATATTATACCATGACAATTGTAATCCCCGAAGGATTATCAGAAGTGTAATTACGCCAGTTATGTTTAAGTTCTCGACCTCATCTCTGTCCTCAGGACAAGACTGAGGTCAAGAGAAGGCCCATTTAATTATTTAAAAAAAATCCTCATGTGTAATAGGTAATAGGGGGCGAGCCTATTGCCATCAACCGGGCACAAATCCAGACTCCGTGCCAGCTACTGCGAAATTCCGGATAAAAAAACTTAATAATATTTTGCACGACCTGGGAATCGAACCCAAGACATGCTCAGCAGTCACACTTACGATCACTAGACCAACGAAGCTACATGTATAATAAATAAATGTTAGACTAGATTTTTTTTTTCGTGTGGATATCCTCAATGGATGTGGAGTGGTCTGTCAGACTCCTACTTACTAAAACCACACGGATTTCCTCCTCGTCACTTCTGGCTGTGGTGCGGGTACACAATTGCATCCTCCACAATCACCCCAGCCAGTAGATTATTTGATCCCTGCTCCGACCAATACCTATTCAATTTCCACAAGATGTTTGCCTAATTAACGTGGGTACGCTTTCTGAAATTGGACACAGTCTGTGAAATAGGTAATTATTTTTTTTGTACCTACCATGTGAGGTACACCAATTATCTACTGGAAATATTTGCTATTAATCAATTTTGGGCGAGCCATTCGTTAAGCAAATTAATTGTGTTTGGTGATACGATTATTGTAATTAATAATTATAGATTCTGTTAATGAGTAATCTTGTGGTGATGTAATGATGTTAAAATTCTAGAGAAATCATACATATTCATACTTCTTTTTAAGGTTCCGTAGCCGAATGGCAAAAATGTCTGTCCGTCTGTATGTCACAGCCACTTTATTCTGAAACTATCAAGACTACACAGTTAAAACTTAGTAGGTAGATGTATTCTGTGAACCGCTTTACGATTTTTATACAAAAAAAATATATATAAAAGATTAAAGGGGGCGTCCCATACATGAAACAGAAACATTTTTTTTTCTAACCTATGCGTGCCTACCTATCTATAGACACCCCGTCTATACAGGGTGTATACAGACCCTTCACATAGCCGTCAACACAAAGCATTCTGTACATGAAACTAAGTAACTTTACGCAAAAATTATTACCATATATACTCGGAATCGACTTTTTCATTTGGGGTGAAAAATCACGTTTTAAGGTAGGATTCGATGAAAAGCACTCAAAGCATTGTGCTGATGGATGGATTGAGTCGTGGAGGTGTATAAAGTAAAAAACTTACATTAAAAACATGTATTTAAAAAAAAAAAACTTGTGAAAAAGTTGGAACTTTGACCCCCAATATCTCCGTAACTAGAAGGTTCCCAGGTATGATCTAGAACAAAAAAAATGATCGCAAAGACGGGGAGAACAAGTGCTTTTCGGATGTGTTAAGGGTCTATTTACACCCTTTAGATAGGTCTTCGAAAATTACATTGAGGTTCCTAAAACCATCTTGTCTCAAAGTCAATCGTCTGAAATATAGACACTTCCAACTTGGTAAAATGTATATCCCCCCCCCCCTCTAATTTCTAAAGTAAGAGCTCAAAAATAACGACTGAAGAATAAGAATGAACAAAAGCTGTACCTAAACATTGGTTTTATGAACTTACTTAGTACAGTTGTGTCTTACTTGAGTTACGAGCACAACTCTTTTATAGACAAGCAGTATTTACAGAAAGTTGGTGGAGATAAGTTAGGTTCGTTTATTTGATAAAGTGCGTGTGATGTTAGCCATATGGTGTCTTCTTTTAACTTAACTTCGTCTTAGGAATAATTTGTAGTACATATGCCAAGTGCCAAAGTAGTAAAATAGCTGTAAAACCGATGGTTTATTTCGTAGAGAGAAGTTCTGCTTTCCTTACTTTGTAATCCAGATGACGGTAGTTCTTGATACTAAAAACTTGTCTTCTTGTTGGATGGAATACTATAAAAGATTTTCAGTATCGATTTATTTATGTTAGTTCTTATTGTAATTTGTAGATACTACAGATATTGTAATTTAATCATAGATGGCCTATTTCTTGGTTAAAGAATCAGCTTTGACATCCAATGTGGTAATGCTGCCAGCCTTCTGAGCACATTGCCCGTTAACATAGATGCGGACGAATTTTTTGATGCCCTTTAATTAAAAAAAAAATATATCAAAATAGTAGCTCACTGGCATCGGGAACAGGGACCGAGCTACCGGTGGTCAGAGCTCTTGAGAGAGGAACCTCCTAACGATACGCGCCGTGTCCAGAAGTACTGTTTTCTGAATCAAGCCCTTGATCCAGCTGCCAAACTAGAGCCTCCTCAGATGTTGGTCGAGGCTATTGGCTATTAAGCCATTGGGCGACACGACTATTGGCACCACGACTGCTGTACTAACGTCCCACATGTCGACAACCTCGCGAGCGAGATATAGAAACTTGAGTTTCTTATCTTTCTCTGCTTTCACGTGGTTCTCGTCATGCGGGACCGTTATCAATTCAATTCAATTTATTTACTTCAGACGCAACGATCCATAATTTTGTTATTAGGTACACTTGAAAATTATATGAACAACCATTTATTATTATTTCAGGTCTTTATAGTTATAAATAATATATTGTAAAAATAAACTAAACATCATAAATGTTTTTATATCGTAATAAGAACTAACGCACAATTTATATTTAATATAAATTCATTTTGCATCTTTAATTACCGACAAGAATCCGTTCCACTGAAAATTATACTTAAAAAACTCGTCGGAGTATCAAGTTTTTATTTTAATTAAATATTTTACATGCCAATGGATGTTTATTTATGTTCTCACAAAGAAACGTGCTTTTATTTTACTTTATTACGTAGTTTTTTTGTGCAACATTTATGATTGGTTATGTAAACAAACGTTACTTTGCGGAAACCAATCATATTAAAAGATTATTTTAGG
The DNA here is from genome assembly GCA_905163415.1 of Noctua fimbriata. Classification (NCBI taxonomy): domain Eukaryota; kingdom Metazoa; phylum Arthropoda; class Insecta; order Lepidoptera; family Noctuidae; genus Noctua; species Noctua fimbriata. The sequence goes on from LR990930.1 coordinate 4,543,768, forward strand.
CCCAGATCTAGTTTTTTTTTCGTAATTCTAACTAAATATTTTTGCATAACATTTTACAAGTATTATTTATGTCTATTAGGACCATATTTCTCGTGGATTCTAAATGGTACCTCAGTAATTTATTGTTCCATGGACGACTCAGATCTGAAGAATGCATACGGCTTCTCCCTACAGACGATGGCCCACCTCCAAGCTTGCGCTGCATACCTGTGCACTTGATGACCTTATGGCTGCATCAGTACGTGGATTTTGCGAGGCTGAATTTCTGGCTAAACATTATTTGTAGCAGAAGTAGTAAATTATTTATTTATTATTATTTATTTATTTACCACCATTTATTTCATCGATGCGGAAAAATATCTACCTATAGGGTCTACTTCCCACGTTGATATTATTGTTCTCCACGTTACAAAAGCCCAACCAAAAACAAAAGAATATTTATAACAAATCGCTCACAGCTTGAACAAAAGTTACAACATATGCGTTATCTGAAAGGATCTAATAAATTACGAGAGGGCCCGTGTGAGAGGGCTTTCACAGCGCTCTTTAGTCGCTTATCGGTGGTAATCGGTGATTTGATGGAGATCAGAAACGTGGTCTATCTCAGATCGGGGAGATTCCCCCAAATTGCTTGTTAATACGTATACTGGATTTCTGGAATCTAGATGTTTAGACTAGTTCTTGGCTTTGCTAATGATTTTTAAGTAAGTTTAACCCGTGATTTTAAGAGTCAAATTTTCGAACTGTTGGTTGTATGCCGAAATCTTCATGATGTTTTTCCTCATCGTTAACTGAAATTTTTGTAGAGTCGAGAATATACCTACCTTTTTTTCTAACTTATAACATATGCACATAATAATATCAATAAAATAAAGCAAGTAAGCTGACTTTATGGACGAACAAATATTTGAAAGGTAAACTAAAGTTATAAATGTCATCACATAACGTTATTGCGCAGAACTGGCCGTTTTTACGCAAAGAATTTTCCATTAGTAATGGAATAGATACTTTGATGTGAAATATGAATATCTGGGAAGTAATAATAGGTATCCTGCCTCGTTGGTCTAGTGGTCGTAAGCGCTTCTGCTGAGTATGAGGTCTGGATTACGATTCCCGGGTCAGCCGCCGACAATTTCGTTGTAGAAAAACCCAATGTCACTTTGGTATTGAGTTTTTCTACAACGAATTTCTCGGCGGCTCGGAGATTAGAATTTTGGCCGGTTGATGGCAATAGGCTCGTCCCTTTGTTATGTGGGTCTTAAAAATATGTGGGAGTACTATAAGGTACACCTTTGCCTGACCCTTCAAGTATAGCCTAGGTGTAATGTTATGTGATGTTCTTAATAAGTCCTTATAGTTCTGTCACTACAGGGCAAGTAACTCGTCTAATTTTTAAGATAGATTTTCAGTCACTACGCTTGCCAAGCATGGATTCCTCACGGTGTTTCCTTTCATCACTTGTGACGCCAATTGAGGATCTATATCTAATATCATCAATTTATCATCATCTCCCTGCCCTTGTCCCGTTCAATTTGGGGTCGGTGCAACACGTTTTCTTCTTCTGTCAGACGTCACGACATCATTTACTTCTTTCTCTATCATATCGTTCCTCACACAATCCATCCATCTTTTCTTTGGCCTTCCTCTCCCTCACCAACCAACATTAATATCCATCACTTTATAGAATCTATGTATAATAGTGGGCTATATTAAACTAAATAAATAGGGCCCAGGATTTATGAGGACATTTTTTTTGTAGAATTCAAAATACCTACGATGGCATTTCACCGTTTCCAAATTTAATTATTGACAAGTTTTCTATAATTATTTTGGTCGTCTTAGCTTTCGAAACTTAGTAAAATAAACAGAGTAACTTTAAGATTAGTTTAGAAGGCCTAAATCCTCTTAATGAGCTAAAGCTTCAAAGTGAAGAGCATCCTTAAAAGTTCTACAGAAACATAAAAAATAAACTTGTAGACATTTAAAATTATTCCACTCCAATTTACCCCAAGTCTAAACGTTCCCGTGTAAATAAAAATCAAGCAATCAGACTGAAAAATTGTCGGGTTTTTGTTCGTATAAAATTAAATTAATCCAACCATTGGGCTGCAATGTACCGTGAAAGGCAATTTAAGGCAACAGTATAATATTTTGTTTTACTGACTGAGTTTATTTCGCCTTTTTACAATTAAATAGTTGCGATTGGCTCCGATAAATGCACGTCAATGTAGCCGGAAATATTGTAACTTTGTTTCGTCTGTTACATAACATAACATCACGCCTGTAATCCCCGAAGGGTAGGGGAAGAAGTGTACCTAATAGTACACACACATTTCGCTAGTTATGTTTATTGCCCATGTTATAGGAGGCGAGGCTATAGCCATTAACCGGGCACAAATCCAGACTCCGTGGCTGCTACTAAGAAATTCCTGATAGAAAACCCAATAACACTTTGCCTGACCCGAGAATCGAACCCAGGACCTCATTCTCAGCTTTTGAGCTTGCAGCCACTGTTAGTTTGCAGTTAACGGATATTGTGTCGTCAGCAAACAAATTAATTAAAGGTTCTTTATGGAAACGAATACGGTCAGTAGCTTAGAATAGGACGCTAGGTAAAGGTGGTAAAATGGACAACCATACGGGGTTTCCAGGGAACAATTTCGTGACCTTTTTGGTATAGATTTCTATTAAAGACTTCAGAGGGCCGATGTCTGCTTTAAAATGTTGATGTAGCTTTTGAACTCTTCGGGGATTACAGGCGTGATTTTATGTAGGTATAAAAGGCTTTTAAATAAATAAATTCTTTTAATTCAGATATCACAAGATCCACATCATTCATAAATTATTCACGTTCACAAGTTAATTCAAAATTTAAACTAAATATACAGACCAAAACGGAACAATACGATTGAATAATCTTTGGAACAAAAAAGTTTATATAACCGATTGTCCTGCCCAGCTGTCACTAAACATCGCTAGAATGCAGTTACCTTAGGTGCCTTAGGGCTGGCACGGCCTCTGCAGCGTAGCAGAGTCCGTGCCAGCCCTAAGGCGACGAATCACTTGCGCAAGATGGCATGAAAGATGGCGTCCACCTGTGCATCCGCAAACATCCCTGATGTACTGTATGCCCTCAGCAGCCGTAACAACACCCTAAACGCGTTAATGTATTGGACCTGTAAAGCATTGAAGCATTGAACTGACTCCAGGGGTACAGCGATGTACAGGCTCAAAAAAGTGTTATATTGGGCTCATCTTCTGGTCCTAAAGTAAGGGATAGCAGGGTAGACTCTCCAGGCCACATACCTGATTATACCAGTGAATGTACGTCGGAGAAACCTGATTATGCTCTTTAAACTGCAACTACTATAAACAAGACATAGTCGGCGAATATCAAAACACCTAGTTTTGCCACAGTAATGTTTGTTCAAATATTATTTAAGTACTGTACATAGAGTAAATAGCAGTTGTCATGTGATTTGTGCCCGCGATACTTTTGTGGACAAAGCGTGAGTGTGTGACTCATTATTTTTAATATTATGTAAATAAGAGGGGTGTGTGTATACATATAACACTGTTGTGATGACTTTATTGTACACTGCGGGGTGTCTTTATTCTGATATTGAGTGATGATTAATAGACGTCACCTCGACATGCTGAACATGAGGTCCTGGGTTCGATTCCCAGGTCGGGCTATGTGTTATTGGGTTTTTCCAGCAGGAATTTTTCAGTAGCAGCCACGGAGTCTGGATTTCTGCCCGGTTGATAGCAATAGACCCGCCCTTTATTACATGGGAGTCAAAACTTAACTGGCTAAGATTCAAAGGCAGAAAGTCGAGAACAGGGTCAAGTGATGTGCAATGGGGAGACTCAGCATTGGGTGGATGTGGGTTGAAGAAGAACTAGAATAGCAGTTACATTGATAACACAATACACATTTCTACAAATACCAAACACGACACTTGTTGCCGCCAATTTCAATTTACAACTCCCAAAATTAATTTCCCAACATCAGCCCTTAATTTAGATCATACCGAGTTCACTGAGGATAGAACATTTTCAACCTTATACATAGGACATAAGGATGAAAAGTGGCAGACCGTCAGTACGTAGTGCAAGACAATAATATGCAAACGCCGCGTTCGTAATACATTACTGTTGAATTGAATCGGTATCATCGGGACTACAGGGCGTAAGGATCGATGAATATTTATATCTAACCTTTGGAATATTGCTCGGCAGATATTAATTATGTTTTGGCCTACTCCGGCTTATTAATGTCTTGTTGGTGCTTTTAGTTGGATTTCTGGGTGTTGAGATGTTGGTCGTAAGCTGTATCACTTTCAGAAAATTAAGTGCTTCTTCTTAGCGTGTCGATGGCAATCTAAATTGTGTCAGCCCAGAAGTGAGTTACTAGTTTGGCGCTTTCGGTAGCGTCCATCATTAAGTGCTGAAATGTCACCATCATCTGCCTAGCTTTTGACCAGCCTTTTACATGGAGCGACTGTCTATCTGACCTCCACAACCCAGTTACTACTGGGAAATACGATATCCCTTGGTAAGACTGTTTGTCAGACTTTTGGGCCACTGACTACATGTAATGACTGACAAAGATCTACAAATAGCAGCCGGGAGCAACGGCTCAATCCGGGTATGTTATGATGGTCACCCATCCACAGACCGACCTAGGCAAGCGCGGCTTAACCTTAATATCAACCTGCGCGGCTGTTATTATTTAGCCACGAGCTAAATAATAACGTGACATGATACAATGACATGGCGAGTCACGAGCCAGTTGTATCAGTTGGTATTTTCAGAAAATTAACTGCTCAAATGTCTTAAATTTTAAAATGCAATCTTAGTTTTTGTTTACCCTCGTAACGGGTCATTGTGCTTATCATATAAAACAACTTTTACTTCGCGATCAACCCTGAAATCGTCTGCTATATATATTTGTGTTAGAATAAATCGTTAATGTAGGGAACATCTGATTGTGTTACCTTCTGCAAAAATAGTGCAGATTTTTGGAATCTGACAGGTAGTTCCAGAGATTAGTGCGTTCAAACAAATAAACTCTTCTTTGACAATGATTAAAGTAGGTAAATCAGTGCATTCAATAAAAAATAAAGCAATTTACAAGTCCTACTACACAAAACGCTAAACTAACTACCCTCTCATTCTCCATGTTGTGCATTTATAAAAAATCTTTTATTACAACAAAAAAAAATCGATCATCCGGATTTTAGTTTCAGTTTTTCCGGTCTGCCATATCGAAAAGCTAATAGAATTTATGAAGCCTATTCCCAAGCGAAAACGTTAAAAGCTTCGTTGATATTCAAAATAATCCAATAAACTATTCTGACAGAAAATATTCATAAAACAGCCATAGATTCCTACTGCAATGCTTATCCGTACCATTTTGTTGTTTAATCTAAAATATTTAAAAATCTAATTATTAGTTTAACGCTATAATCATTTTGTCCATTTTCACTATCAGTCTAGTGATAGTGGACCGATTAATGAATAATTATCTGCTTAGCCTTTTCCCAACTATGTTGGAGTCGGCTTCCAGTCTAACCGGATGTAGCTGAATACCAGCATTTTACATGGAGCGACTGCTTATCTGACCTCCACAACCCAGTCAGTACTGGGTAATACGATACACCTTGGTAAGACTGGTTGTCAGACTTTGGGCCACTGACTACTTGTAACGACTGTCAAAGATCTACAAATGACAGCCGAGACTAACGGACAGATAAATGAATGCCTAAATAAAATGCAATCTGTTGAATTATCAATTTAAATAGATGTTTGCGAAAACGGGCACACTTACCTACTTATCACGTGAGTAACGTTGCGGAAAATCCGTTTTATAAATAACTACGTGTTATCTATAAAGTGCGTTGGCCTCTTAAAGAAAAAACGCACAAATTGATTACGAAAACAACACGTAAAATAAGAAAAAAGACATCAAAGCATACCTATCGACAGGCAGCCGTCAATCCCTCTCGAATCTGCGCAAACAGAATTCAAAAAGGGAACGTGGATATTGACATAGCAAACATTCTTCCAAAAAAACCTTTAAACGTCACTTTTCCACTCAAAGTGATAAAATGATGTCCAATTTCTCGTGTACACAGGCCGGTCTCGGCCGCACGGAGCGTTGCCTTTGCACGCACGATTAACTTTTTTATTAATACCCATCGGCTATGGAACTAAAGCTTTGACGTGATATCACTCACAGGGAGATGAACGCGCTAATCCACTTTGGCAACTTGATATTGTTACTATATTTGGCATTTTCCTCAAAGAGTGTTCATGAAAATGAAAGCTGGGAAAGGGTAGCAAGCGTGCTTATTTCTCGGCTATTAAACGGGGTAATAAGGAGTTGAGTACCTACCGTCTAGTAATATTAAGACTACAGTCATTATTTTCAAGGAACTAAAACAGACCTTGAAACAAAGTAAGAAAGTAAGAAAATGTAACAAAGAGCCAAACCAACGTTTTAATTTTGGCAACGGGAAAGTAAAATCTACGACAAAAATATTATGACGTGAATTATTGTAATTGGCACTAGTGGTAAAACTTTTTAAATATGCCAAAATCTACCCTTTTTGTGATTCAGAACAACAGATTTCCAGCACAAAGATTACCATTAAAGATCTTAAGATAAATCTCAACAAACAGGACAATCAAAAAGTTTGGCAAAGCCAGTCTTTCAGGCAAATAAGTGGCTTTTAAGGATCCTAAACAAATTGTACAAAGTTTTCCCCCCACAAATATTAGTTTGCATAATACGTATTATCATAATTTCCAATGGCAAAAAGTTTTGCCGAAAATAGGGATTATCATGAAACGGTTTTGGGAACACGAATTACCCGATAATCAAATGGATAATACTTCAGTTGGGTGGGGTAGGTCACGATCGTTCGCGTAAACTTTGCGAAGTATCGGCCCTTGTGTTGAATATTAAATGATTTCTGACTTTTTCTTTGGTGTTTTTCCGACTTTTGTCGGCATTTATTTGTATTTATTAAGTTGAGATTACGAATGGGTATAAGATTAGAGGAAGATCAAAGAAACGATGGATTGCCCGTGTTAAGGAGAATATGGCAAGAAAAGAGGTGTCTGATGAGATGACGAGTAATAGAGAAGGATGGAAGAAGATGACATGCTGCACCGACCACAAATAAATTGGGATAAAATCACTGCTCTTTGAATTATTATTGTTGCTTCATTTCATTACAATAACATCGACCTAAAATTTTTAAGCGTAATCAGCCTCCTTCACTGTGTGAAAATGATATGGTCATAATCACCCACCACGCGGGGGAAGTGCAGGTTGGTGAATGTCATATCTTCATCCACATTCGAATTTTAGCTCCATGAACATGCCAGTTTCCTTACGGGGAAATAATAAGTAGATAAGCTTTGTAGCCGAGTGTATTTAGACAAAAAATACTCAAAAGGTGGAACAAAGTTTATAGTGGTCGGATTTTCATGATTTTTTTTATTGAGTTCCTAGAGGAGTGGAGCAGAAAGTCAAGAGCCAGCAACTTTTTTTTTTATTTCCTTTGGTTTTTTTTTTTCGTATTTGAATAACTTCAAATTCGACGATATCATATTGAGGCGTAATAGTGTAACCTGCATGCATCCAATAAACAATTTGGTCTGTTTCTTCGTTCACTGTTGTCGATGTAATGCATATTTCAAGTATTTTTTGAAAATTTCCTATTTTCTGCAATTATTTCTAAAATATCGAATTTTAAGACTAAGATTTCTTTAGAAATTGGTAACTGATGCTTTTTCACATATAACTGGACGTAAAAATATTCATTAGATTTCTCCACTCTTCTAGGAACTCAACAAAAAAAGTCCTATAAAAATCCGACCACTATAAACTTAGTTCTACCTTATTGTCTAATTACACTCGACTATTGTTATTGGGTGCTTAAACAAGTAATAAAGAGTAATGATTATGTGCGACCACTTAATTCATGTCGTAATAATTCATGTGGAAGTACCGTTTGGATAAAAATCACTGCTGAAGTTTGAGGTACGTTGTGGAAGCGTTTAAAAGAAACCGTGTAGTTATATGTAGGTAAGGGTATGCTACAGATCATCAAACTGAACAACTTTCTTCATAGGATCAATCATGAAGTCAGTAGGAATTTAGGCGACGAAAGCTAAGTTGAAAATTATCATTACTTAAGCATACATCATTTCGTCATTTAATTATGCGGTTACAGAGAAGGAGAGGAATACCAAAGAAACGATGATGGATTGTGTGAGGAATGATATGAAAGAAAAAGGAGTAAATTATAACGTGACGGTTGACAGAGGAGAATGTAAGTCCAAGTAACATGGGACAAGGGCAGGAATGTGATGACCTAATTGTGCTGCTGAAGCAATTAAAAATGATATTCACTTTAAAAAATCCTATAAAATATTCTGTAAAATAATAATGAACGCGGTTGAAATAAATATCACACGGTCCATTGCGATTTTACGGACAATTAGCACTGGCAAGTTTTAATCTAGCTTTTTTTGCTGTCGTTCCGCACAACAGGGGTGGCGAAGTGGCAAATGAGTTCATTGTTCGTCCCGCCACTATTTTTTGCGACCTACACGACTAACAGGGTGTTTTGTCATTGTGTAAATGTATTATTGCAAGTTGTGCAAACAGTTAGGAACTTTGATACATAAAAAGGGATGGTAAGTTTAGTGTACAGTAGGTATACATAACATCATGCCTGTAAACCCAGAAAGAAAGACAAAGTATTTATTAGAGTTACACAGGACAAAACAAAAAAAAAGTTTGAATTCACAATAAAACAAAAAATTGTTTAATAAAGTAAACATAAGAAAAAGACAAAACAAATTAAGTTAGTCCTGTACGAGGCCAAAAGGCCTCTATTTCAGCATGGTGCTGCAACATTTAAATATTATTTTGAAGAAGTTAGGCCAGAAGGATTAGTCAGAGGTGTAAATAATAGGACACCCACATTTCGCCAGTTATGTTTTAAGTCCCATGTAATAGGGGGCGAGCCAATTGCCATCAATGGCACACAAAGGCAGTCTCCGTAGTTGCTACTGAGAAATTCGTAATGGAAAAACCCAATAACACAAGTGCATCTGCCTAGCCTATTCCCAACTATGTTGGGGTCGCTTTCCAGTCTAATCGAATGCAGCTGAATACCAGTATTTTACATGGAGTGACTGCCTATCTGACCTCCACAACCCTGTTAGTACTGGGTAATACGATACCCCTTGGTAAGACTGGTTGTCAGACTTTCGGGCCACTGCGACTGCCTGTAACGACTGCCAAAGATCTACAAATGACAGCTGGTTGCTAACAACGTTTGTAAATAAAGGGGAATATTTTCGGGGGATTTTTATTTCAGTACAAACAAACGCGTGACTGCTCTAGATGCCGGTTACCGATAACTGTTTTGATAGTGCCACATTGTAGCTGATAATGTTACTATTTGCTGAGTAATCTGTGCAGCGCGATGTTAAACAAATGAGGGCTGTGTTAATAAACATTAGGCCACGTGCGCCATGCTGCAGTTTACAAAATAAAGTGATGAATTTGGATGTGGGATCGAATGAAGTAGGCTTGTGGATTTCTACTCCGATGGTTTTGCACACACTAGTAGCTAAATAATAACAGCCGGTCGGGTCGATTTTTAGGTTAAGCCATTCTTGCCAAGGTTGGTCTGTGGATGAGTGACCACCCATTACATACCAAGTTTCCTCCGAGCCTCGGAAAGCACGTTAAGCCGTTGGTCCCGGCTGTCATCTGTAGATCTTTGACAGTCGTTACAGGTAGTCAGTGGCCCAAAAGTCTGACAACTAGTCTTAGCAAGGGGTATCGTATTACTGGGTTGTGGAGGTCAGATAGGCAGTCGCTCCATGAAAAATACAGGTATTCAGCTACATCCAGTTAGACTGGAAGCCGACCTCAACATAGTTGGGAAAAGGCTAGGCAGATGATGATGGTTTTGTACACACTTTAGACATTGTAGGAGTCCTGTAAAAGAATATCATCATCATCAGCTTACAACAGTCCACTGCTGAACATGGGCCTCTTCAACTTATCTCTATAACTTATTTTTGTGACAAGCCCTTTATAATTTACAAATATAAAATCTTTAATGCCAAAAATATTACAAATGGGTGTTACATTGGCTCCATATAAAAACAAAGTATCCCCTTCTGCGCGAAAAATAATGAGAGGCCCGTAATACGAGGCATACTGGTCTACGTCTAAAAGCTATCTTTTAACGTAGGCAATAAAACCAATTTTACGAACAAGAAAATGCTTCCGTGCTAGTTGTAATGATGATCGTGAGGAGTTAATGGTCTCCTTTATAGCACCGATACTTCAGAAACCTACACTTTATTACTACCTGTGTTTCAAGTGATTTCAAAAATCATTATTTTATTTTTTTGTCTGTCTGTTCTTCTGTTTTTTCCGGCTAATCTCCGAAACGGCTGGACCGATTTTGACGGGAGTTTTACTGGCAGATAGCTGATGTCATAAAGAGTAACTTAGGCTTTTTTCTTTTTATATTAGAAAAAGGATAAGGGTTCCGTGGAAAAATATTAAAACCCTTGAAATTATTAACAAACTCCGATGATGTCTCTGAAATCCGGAAGCAATATTTTGAAAATATTTTAACGCAGATGAAGGTCGCGGTTATCAGCTAGTTAATTAATATAAAATAAACAAAGAAAAAAATACTTCTCGTAGTCAACAAACAGACAACATTAAAGCTTCGTCCAAATATGGAGATGTTTACTTTCTACGTCATCCAGTCAACTGATGATCACGACATACAACAACAGATTCTTGGGAAATTATCACATGCTAACAGAATGCGGTACGGTTAACGGTAGGTCTGTGAATTCTGTGATCAAATATTGTATGAAGCAGCACATGACTTGATTACACCATGTTTGCTTACCCGATTGTGTTCTTTGAGTACGAATTAGTTTTATTTATTTTTAATGGCAATTCGATTGAGTAGATTTTCATACAAACATATATATAGGAAACAGTTCCTAAAGCAGACCTTCCTGATTCCTATCTTCATTATCTGTCTAGGAAACTGCTCCGTTGGTCTGGTGGTCGAAACCGCGACTGCTGAGCGTGGGATCCTGGGTTCGATTTCCGCGGCGGGCAAAAAGTGATATGGGGTTTTTTTCATTAGGAATTTCCCGGTAGTAGCCCGGAGTTTGTAATTTGACGGTATGATAACCTCTTGCCTCGGAAAGAATGCGAAGCCGTTGTTCCTGCGCCTGATCTTTCTCCGATCGTGTCGGATTGCCGTCCCATCGGACTATGAGGGTAAGGGAAGAGAGAGTGCACCTGTGCCTGCGCACACACTTGTGAACTAATATCTCCCGCGCAGATGGCTTATCGCCGCTTAGATTAGCCGCCGTGACCGAAAACGGTAATTTCCCAATGACGTTGGGGTTGACTTCCCGTCTAATCAGAGGCAGCTGAATCCCAGTCTTTTAAATGGAGCGACTGCCTATCTGACCTCTACAATACTAGTTTTAGTATATGAGAAACGTCAAACACGTGTCTATTATTTTTATGTAAAGAATCTATGTACAAAATTTCAAAACTGTATCAAAAAAAATCACTAAGTTATAAGCTTGTTCTGTTACCTGGTTGTCCGCACAAAAACGTGGTCATTATGCAGCGTGCCCGCGGGTGCGCTTCCAACGTCGTCTTGAGCTCTTTGCTAATAATAATTTGGCAGTAGGTACCTAAATTATTGCGATAGATACTTAATGTCCCTCGGTGTCCAACTTGTAACTTTTTAAAAATATTTTTGGGACAAAATATAACATGGTTTAAAAATTATTGGAATCGATTCAGTTACTTATTCTGAACAAACTATATTCAGGTTTCGCATATACTAAAAATAATGTTGTATAACCTAACACTAGTGACTAGTGGTGGTAAGACTAGTTTTCAGATTGTCTGGCTTCTATCTACAAATGTTAAAAAGGCACCCGGGACTTGACGTGCTTTCCAAGACACAGAGGGGTCGCCGAATGGAATGGTTGGTCATCCATTCATAAACCGACTGCGGAATGCGTTGCTTTACTTTGAAGATCGACCTACGCAGCCGATACTAGCCACGAGGTCGTTTCCTACATGTACATAAAAAACGAAAGTTATACACTGTAGTAAAGTGGACTTAGGCTTATTTCGGGGGGTCTTTGTTAGCCAATATTTTTGAGGAAACTAAGACATACCCTGTTAAACTTGGGAGGGTCGAAAAACAATAAATTCGAAGTAAAATGAAGGAGCTATAAGACCTAAGTTAGACCCAAGGCCTACTACCAAGGATGTAAGGCCCTACCCTTGTTCACTATTTTGTGGACTCGCGCGATTAAACCGAACCAAGTTTCACTTAGTGGATACTTGTTCAAGTTCGTTGGTCGAGTGGGCGGACTGCTGAGCATGAGGTCCTGGGGTCTGTTGAAGGTCAGGCAAAGTGTTATTGGGTTTTCTCGCCCCCTATTACATGGGACTTGAACATAACTGGAAAAATGTGGGTGTACTAGAATTGCCAAACCCTTGGGGGATTACAGGCGTGATGTTATGTTATGTTGTTCTAGCCAGCGAAAATTTTAAGAAAAAAAAATACAATAAAAAGACACGCGATTTTCTATCCGCCATAATAGATATAATCCAGTATTTTAAAACTAAAATAATTGGTATTTTCAATCATTTTTAGGGCTTAATTATTATGTACCTCTTTATTATTATTTCTTTCTTTAGCCTATATGTCATCCCACTTACTTCACATAGAAAAAAAGTTTTTTTTTTGTGGTAGGAACTAGAGTCACACCTTTGATTACATTTTTTTTTCGTAGGGTTAGTGCCTAACCTAGTGTCAGAGTTTTTATGCCACCCATGGGACTCTGACTTGGCTTTACATGCCGTCGACAAACATCTTTCAGGCATGCTGGTTTCGTCACGACGTTTTCCATCACCGGAGCAAGCAATAATTTCAAAAAAAATTGACAAGCCTAGGATAATGAATATCTCTAAGAATAGATCAGTACAACATCATTGTTCTCTATTCAATTAAACGGTAACATCAACCATTGAGTATGCATTTATAAACTTAGTAAGAAGCATATTATAGTATCAATATTTTCACAACACATGATGTAAGTAGGAATGGCGATTCAATTCATATAAACTAATCTGTTTGAAGAATTTGTTCTTATTTTGTTAGTTTTTTTTTGGAATATACCGTCATTTGTAGATCTTTGACAGTCGTTACAGGTAGTCAGTGGGCCGAAAGTCTGACAACCGGTCTTATCAAGGGGTATCGTATTACCCAGTACTAACTGGGTTGTGGAGGTCACATAGGCAGTCGCTCCATGTAAAATACTAGTATTCAGCTGCATCCAGTTGGACTGGAAGCCGCACCCAAACCTAGGCAGATTATGATTGTTTTATTATAGCCTGTCATTCATTTATTTGCTTGACGTGTCTTTGGCCCTTTATTTATATTTATTAATACAGGTTATTCTGTATGGTGTCCGGACGTAAAGAATAGCACCATCCCATATCTTCCCGTGGGTGTCGTAAGAGGCGACTAAGGGACTTACCAGAGAATGGGCAGCAGCATTCTCTGTGTTTTATAACAACCATACTGCGATCGCCAACCCGCCTGCCAAGCGTGGCGATTATGGCAAAACCCCCCTTCTTGGGGGAGGCCTATGTCCAGCAGTGGACGTCTTTCGGCTGAAATGATGATGATGATGAATACAGGTTCACCAACAGTTTCTGTGTACAATATATCTTAAGTATAAAGGGTGTAACAAGACCCTTAACGAAACCGAAAGGCACTTGTTCTCCCCATCATTGCGATATTTTTTTTCTTCTAGACCATACCTGAGAACCTTCTAGTTACGGAGATATTGGGGGTCAAAGTTCCAACTTTTTCACAAGTGTTTTTTTTTAATACATGTTTTTAATGTAAGATTTTTACTTTAAAACACCTCCGCGACCCCTGTACTATTCAATCCATACATCAGCGCAATGTTTTGAGTGCATTACATTGAGTCCTACTGTAAAACGTGATTTTTCACCCCAAAAAAAAAGTCGTTTACCAGCAATAATTTTTCCGTAAATTTACTTAGTTTGATGTACATAACGCTTGGTTGACGGCTTCGTGAAGGGTCCGTTTACACCCTGTAGGTGTTACAGTCTTGGACTTACAGAGTCGCCAATTACTAATTAACCAGCATTCACAAAAATAAGTGATAACAAAATAACATAACATTAAAACGAGTAGCTCTAGCAAATAAGCACAACAGTAATCTCCTTAAATTTAAGAGTTGACTTAGCTTATGAAATGTGAAATTCAAAAAGAAAAACGGTATCGCTATAACTTACCAACTAATTAAGACTAAAATTAAACAAAAGACATAAAATATAAAAAATATTAGTACTAAAACAAATCCAAAGTGAGATCAAAACTGACATCATCACTGAGATCATAATTATTAATAAGAAATTAAGAAAAAGTAGTATAATAAATTAAAAATCAAAGGCATCATGCATACGTTAACATAACAAATCGATTTAAAGATTTTTATGAATCATGGTAAATGTTAATCATATACTAACTAATTACGACTAAAATTAAACAAAAGACAAAAAAAAATATAAATGTTATTATTACTAAAACAAATAAAACAGGAAATCAAAACTGACATCATCACAGATCATAACTATTAATAAAAAATAAGGAAAAAGTAGCATAATAAAATAAAAAATCAAAAGACAAAATGCACACGTTATCATAACAAAACGATTTAAAGATTTTTATGAATCGTGGTATTTACCATGATTCCAAATTCTATTTTTAAATCCTCACCGAATGTTGACGATGATGATGATGATTCTTTTGGGCTACGTCGGTAACCTTGGTTCTCTTGCGGATGGCCTCATTTCTGATTTGATCACGCAAGGAAACTCCAAGCATAGCCCTCTCCATTTCCTTTTGGATGACTTTAAGCCTTCCGATGAGGCCCATTATCCCAGTCTAATTTATTATTTACTAATTTGTAGAAGAACATGAGACCTGCATCAGTTGTCGGTCGCGCAGACATTTTATACGATTGAAGACGATGTTCATCTGGACACCGAGGAAATATTTCACTGACGGTAAAGCTCCGTTTGCATCACAAATGACTTGACTCAAATTCGTTTAATGGTAAATGTTTTTTTTAAATTGCGTTCTGTTTCTGACAAAGAAGACAGAACACATATTAAAAAAAAAAACGATTTGTGACCAAAATAGACCTTTACGTACAAGGATTGCTTACCATCAGAGTCGACCACAGTGTCGTAGGTATTAGGTACCTATTATTTAAATCAAAAAGTAGAGGCAAAAACCACAACGATGACGAAATATACGTAACAAAAAGCTTATTTCATCATTATGAAATAAGTTTTTAAAACTTCCACTACAATCAAACTGGAAACCATTCTAGTATTATGCAAATAGAATTCAACATACATCTTGTAAATAACTTAAAATAAATGAGTTTGGTAACCTAATGACACGATGCACGACGACGTCGGACAACGGAAGGACGGATGACGACGATGACGACGGCGATGAGGAATGCCGACGATGACGGTGTCGGATGACGACGGATTTTAATGAAACTTTATGCACATAAGCAGGATACATAGGTCTAAAAAGTTATCAGAGAACATTCTCGAAAAATAGTGTAACAACTAAATAGGACCGATTTTTTTACCATAGAAACAGAAATTTCCAATTATCTTTTTTTTAAATTACATCAAAAAGTTCTTTTTTAACTTTTTAGACTTATGTATCCTACTTATGCGTATGAAGTTACATTAAAATCGGTTCAGTCATTTCGAAAAAAAGGACTTGAAAGTTTGTATGAAATGCCGTAAGTCGTTAACGCTCTTAAACTTTGAGTTTAGCGGTTAATACCTGCTGCTGCTGCTTATGTTATACCTGTAATCCCCGAAGGTTTAGGCAGAGATGTACCTAATAGTACACGCAAATTTCGTCAGTTATGTTGGGTATTTAGTCTGAACGGCCCAAAGCAAATACCACAGTACGAATTATTCCAAAAAAACAATGAATGGATTGTGTAAAGAAGGAAATGGTTAAGGAAGGAGACCTCAGATATGACGGCTAAACGTTGTATGAGAGAAAAAGACATGCTATCTTGACTCCAAATAAGTAGAAATAAGTGCAGGTGGACGAGGAGTGTATTTTTATCATAGTTATAGTCTGTACAAGACAACAATCCTGGTAATCACAGTTTAAAAATACAACGCTTATTCACAGCCATATTATGACACTGATGTTATCAATAGTGCCCTATGATGGCAACAAAAACAAAAACATACTGTGCGTACGTGATACGGCAGCATACTCAAAATATGAATTAGTACAATTCTTGAAGTACTAAGTACTAATCTTGCGACAGCTGAAAGGATATAGAAACGACCGAATAAAATACTGAAAATTTCGAAAAATAAATACAGCATTAGCTGACGTAATAGTTTTCCACCAGCTTAAATTGCGTTTTAACCAAAATAAATTAAAAAAAGAATAAAAGCTACGTCAAGATAAGTATTAAAATGTAATAAGGTATAGTCGACGTAGCCCCGCTACGCAGGGCTCCTATTGCTGTTTGTAGGGTTTAAAGTAACCTAACACGAAGGGGATGGCCGGGTTTTGAGAGCGAGCGAAGCGAACGAACTAAGACCCCGCCATCGAACACCATCGAATCTAACCAGTCCGGAGTCGGGGTAACCCAAGTCCCGAGCTCGCTACGCTCGCTCTTGCATCCTAAGTTATAGAGCTTAAGAAAACGATAATTTTAGCAGAACATGTTTTCGGAAACTTAGTATTTTAGTTCGGTTTTTTTTTTTATTTTGTTTATTATTATTCGTAGAATTTTAATTTGAATAAGTTCATGTTTGTTTGTTAAATACAATATTTTTTGCCGGATAATTTTGTATAAATTATTCAGTAATTCATTTTAACCAAGCTTAGTATTAAGTCGATGGAAGTTATTTTAATTAATTTCGGTAGCTTTATTATTTTCCCTTAAATATTATGTCCCACGAGCAAAGACGCGTAACTCCACACTACTAGCAGAAATCATGACATCAGCTAAGCTCAGCAAGCTTTCCAAGTAAAATCAAAACGTAAGCCGTGTCACACACGGGGAAAATACTCGAAACTATTGTAATATAGCCGCATTAGATAAAACACTTATAAATACTACAGCGACACCTACCACCGGCTAGTGTCGTCGCGTTTCGCGTGCGCCTCATTCATTAAAACTATCTGTACCGAAGAACAATTATCAATTACAATGGCTCCCGGTGTTGCTCAAAATTCTGGGCCCATCATTAACGATTTAACCATATCGAATGGTGAATTGACCACCACAAATGGTACCCTGACCATCGGAAATGGTACTGCGACCATCGGAAATGGTACCTTGACCATCACGAATGGCAACAGCAGTGCTATTAAGGAGGTAGTGGATAATGTGAAGGCGTGTCCAGTGGAGCTACCTTGCTCGAAGGTGAAGCCTGTAAGACGTGTGATCAGACCTAAAGTGCTGAAGAATTTGGAGAGTCATGACTACTTGTATGACCGGCTGTATGCTACGACCTGTCCTAGGGCGGTGAGTAGAATTAATTTGTGTGATTTTTGGTGTAGGGTTTCTTTAACATCTGTAACGAATTTTGTGCCCTACGTTTTGAGTTTGTAGGTGTATTTTATTTTGATTTTCTGTATCTATATTGTCACATTAAAGAACTGTGATTACGTTGGAAAAAGAATTAAGGGGGATAACCGGAAATAATAAATTCAATATTTTTTTAATAATTGCATAAATAACGGAGGAGCTCGTGGTTAAATAATAACAGCCGCTCGGGTCGATCTTTAGGTTAAGTCGTGCTTGCCTAGGTTGGTCTGTGGATGGGTGACCATACATTACATACCAAGTTTCCTCTGTGCCTCGGAAAGTATGTTAAGCCGTTGGTCCCGGATGTCATTTGTAGATCTTTGATAGTCTTAGCAAGGGGTATTGTATTACCCAGTACCAACTGGGTTGTGGAGGTCAGATAGGCAGTAGCTCCATGTAAAATACTGGTATTCAGCTGCATCCGGTTAGACTGGAAGTCGACCCCAACATAGATGGGAAAAGGCTAGGTAGATGATGATGCGTAAATAGGAATAGGAACAAATCAATGTGTCACGTCAGTTTTGATGGCTACCGATGGGTTATTTCAGTAGGTTTACCAGACTTAAATATTTTGATGGCAATAGGCTCGCCCTCTGGGTGTGCTATTAGGTACACCTCTGCCTAAGCCTTCTATTTTTGTCTTAAACCCTAACCTTAAATAATTATGCATTTTTGTTAATGATTTATTATACAAGTATACACATATTAATCGTGTTCATATTTACTTAAAGATCAGAGCACGCGCCGACAAAGTCAATAATTTCCTTAGACTCTACTTAGATAACAGAGCGCAGGATATGAAAACTGTTTCGAAATAAATAAACATTAAGTATGTGAAATCGTCGGCAGTGATTTTTTTATAGCAACTAAAATATGATAAGGCACCTAATAAATCTTACTATTAAATGCGAAAGTTTGTGAGGATGGATGGATGGATGTTTGCTACTCTTTCACGCTATAACGGATTTCGATGAAATTTGGCACATAGATAGTTTATAACCAGGATTAACATATAGGATACTTTTTATCCCAGTAGTGTTACGTTCACGAGGAACACGAAGGCGCGGGTATAAGCTAGTATTTAATAAATTTAATAACTTTTTTTTAACAGAAAAGTTATTGTTTAATCTTTTTGAAAATTTAAACTATAAAATGTCATTTGTTCGCTTCTATTTTTTCATTTTTCAATTTTTCGTGGGGTGGGTCAGACGCAGAAACTAGCGTCGTAGTGAGACTCTTTAAATGTTCCCATCAATATTTTAACAACCAATTTTATGTCCATATTACACTTCTCATCCAGTAATTGATTGATTCACATACTTGTTAAATATGTACCGACACTAATATCATATGCCGTGACGAGGTTACTGATTTTATTACCCGACAATTTGGTGTGTTCCGCCCATAAAGTAATGTGTACACTTACACCCACTAACGAACACTGTGTATGTACAGTCGCGAGCACAAATAAGTATACACTATCATTTTCCCGTGACTTCATCCACGTCCAAGAAAACATATTCCATCATCATCAGCCTACAGCAGTCCACTGTTGGACGTAGGCTTCTCCAATCGCTCCCCACGTAACTCGATTCTCGGCACCTCTCATCCAGCTGCTAACCACCCAGCGGAGATCGTCGCTAAACCAAGCCTGAGGGCGTACCTCCTTACGCTTGCCGATTCGCGGTCTCCACTCAAGAACACGTCTACTACAACGCTCATTGGTTCTAAGGCTTAAGGCCGGTCCATTGCCACTAACTTCAGCTTACTTATTCTGTGAGTGTGTCGACAACTTTTGTTCTCTGTCGGATCACCTCGTTATGGATTCTATCCGTCAAAGAGCTATATCCTATGGCACTCATTAAATGTGTACCTAACTTTTAAACAGTTAAAGAATTTTTGGATGAGTAGTTACGTAGACTTCCTACATCCACCTCAGAAACTTTTCTTAATTATATTATTAGTAAAGATTCAGCAATTTCCTTGCCTTTTCTTTTTTTTGCCTTGTGGAATAACGATTGAAACTTTGAGAAAACACCTATTTTGCAATAGTATACGTTCCAAAATGCTAAGTTCACAAAGTCATAAAATTATTATTTATTAGCCCGCGGCTTCGCCCGAATTCGATAATTGTCCTACGAGATCATATTACCGGGATAAAATATGTCCTATGTGTTAACCTAGGTTATAAACTATCTGTGTGCTAAATGTCATCCAAATCCGTTCAGTAGTTTTTGCGTGAAAGAGTAAAAAACATCGATACATTCTCACAAACTTTCGCATTTATAATATTAGTAGGAAGTAGGATGACAAAATCGCTGTTTGAAGTTGCTTCGTGTAAACATATTTGTGCCCGTGACTGTACATTTTCACCCACACATATACAAGTGTGTCCGTAAAACACACACTAGCGTTCCATTGAAAATCGAGGATGAAAACAAATACTACAGTGAATTTTCATGGTGAGTTACTATTGTTTGTTTAGAGTTTAAATACAAAATGCTACACTGTTATAATGTAATTGTTTGACGTATGTTTCAGTGATAAATGATTGAAAAGCGTTGTTTTAATTTAACTATTCGTAAATATCCACCGTATCTAAAGTAGATCTATAGTGCTGATTGATGATTAAATTCTTTGGTTTTTCAATTTTATTAAACGTATTGTCAATTGTTATTAGATATAGAGGATCTAGTGGCTAAATAATAATATCAAACAACAAAAACATCAACATTAATTTAATTCCAAGCATCTTTGGCTCCTAGATACCTTACAGACTAACATACATATGATAAAATACAATTTGTGTTAGTAAAAAGTACCTTAAAACTACGTCAACCAAGTATAAGCCGCGCTTGCCTAGGTCAGTATGTGACCATCATGAAATACCCGGTTTCCTCCGTGTCTCGGAAAGCACGTTAAGCCGTTGGTCCCCGCTGTCATTTGTAGATCTTTGACAGTCGATACAGGTAGTCAGTGGCCCGAAAGTCTGACAACCAGTCTTTCCATGGGGTATCTTATTACCCAGTACTTATATATGTACTAACTGGGTTGTGGAGGTCAGATAGGCAGTCGCTCCATGAAAAATACTGGCATTCAGCTGCATCCGGTTAGACTGGAAGCCGACCCCAACGTAGTTGGGAAAAGCCTACTCAGATGATGTATTGTGTTATTATCAGTTAGTTACTCATTCGTTCAATGCCTTGACTGTGTAAATAATAAGTAGGTAGTTGTAGAAAAAACCACAAACTTTTCGACAGATTTGTTTAATTCATGAAAGATTCCTGTGGTAATAAGAAAATGGCTCCATTTGACTTGAAAAATGAAATAAGACGGATACTTATTACCATTTTCCTGTATATAAATTATGTAATTAGGACGGTTTCGTGAAAAAGACACCTAGGTACAGAATTATAATGTTTTATCCTGACTCTAATTAGTGGCGTTTCCATCATGTATTTTTTTATTATAAAAAAAACAAATTTTAATATTAAAAACGAAGAAAGTTTCGTCACATTCGAGTTTGTTTGAAACCTTGTTTCGACAAGAACTCGTTACAATACCGTAGTAATATTTTAAAAGGCAAAAAGCTTAGTACCGATGCATATTTAACACTTAAAAATGCACGTTTCAGAATCGCAAGTTTTAACCAACTCGTGCATTCGTAAAAATGATCCAATATTTATTTCTTGTATCCTTCTTGGAGCGCTGAAACTTGGCCCGTGGTAGAATTGCCGCGGGGTACGCCGTCGCCGTCGTTTCAAAGTTACTGCGACCGAACTTTCCTTCACATATAGTGTGTGGGCCCAAGATAACGCGTAATGTATGTAGTTTTAAAATAGAATGCTTTTAAGTAGGTGTGATGTATTGTTGAAATCTATTTTCATTTTAAATCTTTTTGAATATATATATTCTTTGCCTACATGAGCGGAGGAGCTCGTGCCTGGATAATAACAGCCGCTTGTGTCGATATTCAGTTTAAGCCGTGCTTGCCTAGGTTGGTCCGTGGATGGGTGACCATTACATACCGAGTTTCCTCCGTACCTCGGAAAGCACGATGTACCGTTGGTCCCGGCTGTTATTTGTAGATCTTTGACAGTCGTTACAGGTAGTCAGTGGCCCGAAATTCTGACAATCAGTCTTACCAAGAGTATCGTATTACCCAGTACTAACTGGGTTGTGGAGGTCAGATATTCAGTCGCTCCATGTAAAATACTGGTATTCCACTTCATCCGGTTAGACCGGTAGCTGACCCCAATATAGTTGCGAAAAGACCAGATGATGTATCTATGTTCTTTGTCTATATAAAAAGTATGGTTTTATAATTATTAAATCAAGTCGGAAACTTGAATAAGAAAATCTATGTCAAATAAAGTTATTATATTAAGATATGAATAAGAATTCATTTCACATATTCAATGCTATCAAAATATAAAGAAACTATAGCTCTGATTTATAAGGTCATCAGTCTGATCTTAAAAAATATTATTTAATAGTACGAAATCTAAATAAAACTTAATATCTTCAGCCATCAAGAACTATGTTCTAGCTTAAGATTATGCCTTGTCACGTGTGCCGCCGACGGCTGTGTCAGCATAATGAGAAAATAATTAGAAAGCTAGGTTTCTGTCGGCGAAAAGAAAAACTATTATTTTTTTAGTAGGTAAGTTTTTTCAGTTTTAGAATGAAAAATCGGTAGAATAGTAGCTCATGCCTTATTAAATAACTAGTTGGTACGGCAGGGACGCTGACTGTCCAATATACAACATTTGTTTTAGTATATGCGAAACCTGAAACACGTGTCTAGTATTTTTATGTAAAGAATCTATTAAAACTTTCAAAACTGTATCATGAAAAGTCAAAGTTATAAGCTTGTTCTGTTACCTGGTTGTCCGCATAAAAACGTGGTCACCACGCAGTGCATCGCACGCGCGCCTCCAGCGTCGTCTTAAGCTCATTGATAATAATAATTTGGCAGTAGGTACCTAAATTATTGCGATAGGTACTTAATGTCGCTCGTTGCCAACTTGTAACTTTTATTAAATATTTTTGGGACAAAATATAACATGGTTTAAAAATTATTGGAATCGATTCAGTTACTCATTCTGAACAAACTATAATCAGGTTTTGCATATACTAAAAATAATGTTGTATAAGGTGTAAACGGACCCTTCGCGAAGCCATCAATAAAGCATTCTGTACATCAAATTAAGTAACTCTCCTTAAAAATTATTGCTTCGAAAAGATTTTTTTTTGTGGTCATAAATTACATTTTACGGTAGGACTCAATGTAAATTAATAAATAAATAAAAATAAAAAAGCCTTTTATTCCTTTCATTTTATAGGGTTTTCTTATTTGTAGTAGGTATAGATTAATTGTTAGTTTTATTAATTTCTATATAACGCATTTATGCAAGAACCCCAGATAGGGTGAAGGCCTCCCCCAAAGATGTCTTGTGCAATTTGGGTCCAGTTTGGGCCAGCTGTTCTCAGGACTCAATGTAACGCATTCAAAAAAATATGCTGATAGATGCATGGAATAGTACGGGGGTCAAGAAAGTATTTAAAGTACATTAAAAACTTGTATTAAAAAAAAAAAACTTGCGAAAAAGATCCAATATAACAACCGATATCTCCGTAACTAGAAGGTTCCCAGGTATGTGCCACAACAAAGAAAAAATCGGCAATATAAAACTTTGAAGCATTGCCTCCCTGGCGCTCTCTGTGCGACGTTCGTGTTAATTCGTAAACATGAAGATAACTGTAGCGCATATATACCTCTTCTGGATTAATTCCAAAACCTAGAGAATTCATTATTATTTGTGGAGGTTCTTTAAATTCATACATAGCAACTTAACTTTACAAAGAGCAGCGGTGGCTCAGTTGTGGTGGCCCCGACTTACGAGCAGTAAGTCGTGGGTTCAAACCCAGGCAGGCGCATTACTTTGTGTAATTTATTTCAACACAACTGCTCTCAAAACGGTGAAGGAAAACATCATCAGGAAACCGGCATGTACTAGAACCAAAAATTCGAAGACAAGTGACATCTACCAACCCGCACTGGATCCGTGTGGTGGATAGCCCATTCCCTCTCATAGAGAGGAGGCCTGTGTCCCAGCATATTATAGACTGATTATGCTATGCTTTTGCTAAGTTAACTTTAACAACAATCCAATTACTCTGAAAATGATACCGTTATAAACCAATTTACATTATTGTTGCTACTTACTTCACACAAACATTTATGTTACCATCTTTGCATTAGATTAAAATGACAATAGCAACAGTAACAATAACTATTTACTTTTCATAAACTGTAAATACACAAGATCTATTAATAAATGGTGTTGATAAATAAAATTATGTAATTATGCATGCGTTATCAAAGAGCATTCACCTCGTCTTTGCGTCAAGATTGCAATCAATGTAATAGCTACCTACCTCAATTTATTATGTGGATAATAATCGGTTATAGAGGGCTGATACCAGTCGGGGGTGCTCGTGAATGTACTTTTATCTCCCGGGCCCCCGACACATGGTAGTAGTAGGAACAGTGGGTTTATAGTCGGTTAGAGTCCGACATAACCCTCCGCTCGTACCAGACGGAGGGTATTCATTTAGATTTTCCCACTCAAAAAAAAGGGGCTCAGATGCTGGTTCTGTAACTAAAAACTACCTATTAGGTAGACAGGCAGGCACAAGCACTTATAGTACACCAACTTTACCCCAGTATGTTAAGGTCCCATGTAATAGGGGGCGATCCTATCGTCATCAATCGGGCACGAATCCAATCTCCGGACTGCTAGTACTGCTACTAAGAAATTCCTGGTAGAAAAACTTTATAACACTTTGCCCGACCTGGGAATCGGAGACAGGACCTCATGCTGAGTAGCTAATCTTCATTTCGAATACTCTCTTACAGAGTTGAGGCCTGTGTCTCCCATGGAAACATTTTAGCTGATTAACTTAAATCTCTTCAAAAAATAAAACCACGCTGATGAGTGGCTGATTATCGTAAAATCAGCCGAAAATCTCCCACCTGGACATGAGTTGCCATGGCTGACCTAGAAGTCTTTAAATAGACTTCGGATTCAGGTTGGTCGAGAGGAAAACCTGATCCGATGGAGATTCATTAATGACTCTGCCCTGGGGTGCAAATGTGGTTCTGTTGAACAAAGATGGGGCACTTAATATCGTGTCCTGCGTGTCCAGTTGTTTCTTCACTAAAGGAACATGGACGCTACCGAAAGCGTCAAACTAGTAGATCAGTTTTGGGCCGACACAATTTAGATTGCCATCGACACGCTAAGAAGAAGAATACGTATAATCTACTACAGAAATAGCGGACCACCAGCTTTAAATGAATCCTAATCAAAGTTGATCGAACAGCCCTCGGTTCGTCCGGCGAAGCTTAACGTTCGTTAAAGTGACGCGAGTCAACATCTTACTATTCAACGCGATCGGCGAAATTGGTACAAGCTTGTTTGCAAACTGTCCTTAGCAAGATACTGTCGGAAAAATAAAATGGTTGAAACCGTTTTGATGGCTATATTTTTTGCTCGGATAATAATAAAACTCAGTAGACATTATTTTATTTCAAGACGCCTTGTAAGTTTATTAGGCCATAGCTTTTGAAATTTTTATTTTAGAAGTTAAAGATAAGCGATAAGGATAAGAAGGGTATATACGATAGAATTATATACAAATCAATAGAATTTTATAATTCTTTTATATTTTATTAATTTGAGCAAATTAAATAAAAAAAATAAAAGAAATAAAATTCTATTATTCGTATTCTAAAAAATGTAAACCATTTATGCAAAGGTGGGTCAGCTAATTGCTATAACTCTCTGTATAAGTATAGAAAACTACCCTATAAGCATTTCTTATTTTATCACTTGTAAGGCCGTGCCGATATTAAGCACTCCAACCTTTTTTACTAGTGATAAACACCATAGGAATTTGTATCGTGAAATGATTGAAACGCCATAAAAACCCCATCATGTTTTATAGCCTTTTTCTTTTTATGGCAACACAGCATGAACATATTGCTGTTTCTCATAAAATATGGAAGGTAAAAATGTTCGAGATTCAGTTAGGAACTTGATAAAATAAAGGAAGGTGTTAAAATCGAGTTGAGTACGTGAAGGGATAATCTTATCGTTTGACTTATTTTAGCGATGGTTATGCGATTGTAATCGCTATCATTGCAACTACCAAAGTATATAATTAAATTAAATTGATAGTCTATACATCTACAAATAAATAAAATTGAAGTGTCTGTTTGTAATTTCAGAATGACATCTAATTACTGAATGCATATGAAAGTTGTATACGGTACTTTAACAAAAAACTTGTTTTTTCTGTCATCCGAACCATCTGGTACCGCTCATAGTCTGAAAGACTGATCAAAAGATTAAACAAAAAAAAAAAGGCTGTCTGTCTGTTTATTTCAGTTAATCTCCGAAATGGCTAGACCGTTTTGACGGGACTTTCACTGGCAGACAGCTGATGTTATACGGAGTAAATTAGACTGCGGAAAGCAGACACTGACAAAATACTTTAATATTTTTTCTATGGAGGTGTTCGTGTCCGGATATCACACGCTTTCTGAAGCTTGTTAATGGTATCGCTATGGTTTAATCTTTATGAAAATAACAAAGATTAGTTCCAATGCCCATTTGTGCATATGACACCGAAAAACAAGAAAAATTATTTTCCGTACCAAAAGTTAAAGCTAAAACAATACATGCGTAGACCAACTAACCTACGTGTTTCACACATCCCATACCAAAAATGTAGCCTAACTTTTAAGGGGGATAATGCAAAAAACTTCGAGAGTAAACAAGCTTTTCGGTTGGTTACGGAACGCGAGCGTTTTTCCGTAATGAAGTTATCAAGCACGCAGTTTGCGGCATACGCCATAGAGTATATAAGGCTTTCTATAAACGAGCCACTTCTGAAAGGCGCTGCGCGTGGCTGCTATCGGCCGGCATGCGGGACATGAATAATGTAGCTCACATCTTGTCGCTGACTTGAGTAGTTCGTATGCGACCAGCCTACTCACTCAATATTCCACCCACGAAGAAAAATTATTTACCTACCGAGCTAGAACGATTTGTGATCCTTGCTCTTTACGTAATTGAGGTCGATGTTATTAAAGTTTATTTTTATGTGAAAAACATGTTTTAGGTAAAGAATAGGGTACTGATTTTATGGGACGTTTATGAGACGTTTTGTTGACATCAGTTTTTATTGGGTATTTTTGTCGAATGTCCGTCTTTTTCACGTGGTAATGGGTTATTTTATGATGTTGTCGTACATTTGATACATTTGACTTGATTATAATCGTCAATTTAGGATTCTTAAATATATAGTGAATGAATTTCTATTTAATTCTTTAGCTGAAATATTATTATACTTATTTATATGAATACAATAATATATTTTTTATGCTGAAACATAAATATAATTTATCTAGGCATCAGATGCAAGAAAAAGCAGCAATGAAA
Source organism: Noctua fimbriata (assembly GCA_905163415.1). Classification (NCBI taxonomy): domain Eukaryota; kingdom Metazoa; phylum Arthropoda; class Insecta; order Lepidoptera; family Noctuidae; genus Noctua; species Noctua fimbriata. The sequence continues at coordinate 4,571,079 of LR990930.1, forward strand.
AAAAAAAGAAGTGTACGAAAATGAGTTTCCGTTCAATGAGTCCATGTAGATCTAGTAAAAGCGCCACAACGGTTATTTCCAGCCAGCAATATCTTATTACTAGACAATCCACATTTTAATGAAAACAACAGTATGGAAATAAACACTTCATTCGCGACAGTCGCCTAGCTTCCATTGCATTTTCTTCAAGAAAATGGCGTATCCATTTTCCTTACTAATAAGATTCGAATCTACCCAGTCAGATACAACACAATCTACTAGTTACAACTGAATACTAATGCACTAGTTATTTTGCTCTTAGATTGAAATCTCATTTTCTTCCGCTCCATGACTTTGTTGTTTTAAAATAAGAACTGAAATGACAGTTGCTGGTCTACTTTTGAATTAAGTTTGCAAAGAAGTATGCTAACAATACAGGTCAAATACTTGAAGAATGTTTGATTACGCAAGGGAATTTTCTTTAATTAAATCTTAGCTTCAATCTGTCAAAAATACATTTTGTGTATCTTTTTTTGTCATTGATTGTGTTTGAGATTGTGATTACACGTAAGCGTTTTTTTTATTACGAAAAATATTATTGGCTTTGTGATTATTACCAACGCTAACAAATAAAATTGTACAATTTAATTTGTTATGTTACACGTGCGTTGTTAAATAAAAACAATTTTAATAAAAAATAAAAGCTCAATTTGTTGTTCTATAGTGAAAAGTATTTACTAGGAAAATGCTGTGTGAATAGTTATGCTTTTTTAACATTCAATATTTCACAATAAATTATAGGAAAAACGAAAAAGTATTTAACTTTGATTCTCGTAACAGTACTGGCTGAATGCACGAAAGGAATTTTGTTTGTTTTAAAATCGAGTAAAATATTCGTTCAATGTCAATTGTCATTTGTTTTGGCGCCAACGCGGTTTTTTTTATCTACGGTTTATTGCAAAGGATATTTAAAATAATTATTGAATTAATCATATAACGGGTAAAAAAAGTGACTGTTCTATTTTGTTTATACGTTTTAAAGTAGATAAGTACCTACCTGCCTAGTAGCAGTTAGTACGACTTTATCGCAGTCAAAAGATAACCATTTTTTTGGTAAACATAAAAATATACTTAATTTTTTATCAAAATGATAAGTAAAGTAGTACCAAAGACGTAAAAACCATAATTGTGACCTTGTCATACTTAAAACTTTCCACCTACTTTCTAGGGACTTTTTTCAGAAAACATTGCATTAATGGAAACTTTATTGTCAACAGCCGACGCTATGCAACGAAAAGGCGTGCCTTGGCAGTTTGATGGCCATCCCTGGCCGCGGGGAAGTGCCAAGAGAGCAAGAGGAAGTTCTCAACGATGCCAAGGATTTTCTGGGACAGTACTTTGCATCTATACGCAGGTAAGAAATATAGTATAAAGTAAGGAGTATATTTATTTAGTTTACTGTGTAACTGCTCAGTTATATTGTTCAAATGTGGGCCATATAAATTGTCCGTCAACCATCTGTTAAGAGTGGGAATTAAAGCCAAAAGTATTTTTAATTAATTAAGTAGGGGTGCTCCGGTTTGGCGGATACGATCCTGCCATCGTCGGTCTTCAGTTTCGTTAGCTGGCTCTGCCCAATAGCCAGATCTCTTGAAAATACCTTGGAGCCTTTATTCCGCTCAATAGCGTCTTTAATACGCTCGGTATTAAAGCGGCGGAGGTCGCTCTTCAAGGATTTAGAGATCCGTCTATTGAGCTGCCGGTATTTCCGCACCTCATCTGAAGACTGCAGGATCATCTCACGCCGCTCCTTCATGAGCTCGAGAGTATGATCAGAGAGTTTTTTGTTGTGTGCACGACGTGTCTTGAAAAACTTAGACCCAGTCGTGTGGACAGTTTCCACGAACCCTTTTTATGTCATCTTTTAATACATCGACATCAAAATTTACTCAAAAACAAAATAAATACCTACCATTTATTATGTCTCAACGAAGTATGATGCTAGTACCTTTCAATAGCATCATTCAATTTAATCGATGCTGCCGCACGACAACTTGTTGCCCAGTTAATTTCTGAAGGCTATCGGCCACGGCACGCGACGGCTGGTACTTTTTTTGATATTGAAAATCTGTACATAATTTTACCGAAAAGGCTCATTGCTGGCTGTAAATAATCTTGATTAAAACGTTAAAAACACGGTTTACAAAGCCCATAAACAAATAGATACCTATCCAGCTATTGAAAGACATCTCTCTCTGTATCATAATCAAATGTACACAGCTGCGTGATAAATAAAAACCTTTTCCTCCAAAACAAAATTATAACGTCGTATAATCGTAAAAAATAACTTTGTTCCACACAAATATTATGCTAATACCACGGTGAGAGTAGGAAGCCATTCATATGGACTTGTTTTGACACCTAACAACCTTTATTTTCTTTTATACGGTCTGAAGAGGCGAAAATTTCATCATTTTTCATTTAAACGTTGACAGTAGATCTTTCCAAGAGATTGGTTTAAGAATTCCTTTTGTTTGAATAAGATTCTTGCCAGTTCAAGAAATTACAAGTAGTGCAAAATTAATTAATGCATTCTTAAGCTGCATTTTGCTTGAGAGAAACCAAATTTTCGCCGAGCACAATCGACTAGTTTAATTTTCTTTGTAATAAATAGTCTTGGAATATATCCAGTTGGTTTATTTTATACTAGACCTTGACCGGTTAGTTGATAAACTTGGGCTGCCATTTGCAATAAATTGCTTCAAGGGATTTGAGCATTATAAGGCTTTGTTCGCCCCATAAAATTAGGGTAGGCAGAGAGAGTTGAGATTACATGAGCTGTTTGGGTAAGATGTGATGTTTTGTAACAATTCGCATATGAGAATTGTTCTAGGCCAAACTTTGGGTACGAAAATTGTATTGTGTTGCTGAATATTTTTACTTTTTAATATGATGGTCGTCTTTAAAAATATTGTGCATTATTATGATAATTTACACGTTTATCAGAAAAACTACTGAGATGACTCAAAGAAATATCACATGGGCAATGCGATGTGAAGTGCACATCGTTACAAAATGAAAACAAAAGACTTGACATAACTTGCATTGAGTTTAAACATTATTACGCCATAATATCGGCTCTGAGTTAGTCTTTTACTGCGATTTTGAACACAATGTCTTTGATTGTGTTTATCGCGATTTTCATGTGCGTAAAACAAAATATATTATCTTTAGAAAGCGGCCATTATATTGCGGTCTGTATATGTACATTAGTGCTTTTTTTTAAAAGCCAATGTGCTATATTACCTGGCTTCCACTTAATTCTTCAGAGTTGTAGACAGACATCACCAACCATTACAGTTATCTTTCTGAACATATTCATTTACATTTCTTTATATTTCAGAGCCAATACGTCAGCCCATGAAGCACGCTGGAAGGTGGTCCAGGAAGAAGTAGCGAAGACTGGAACCTACCAGCTGACTACCACTGAGCTGGTGTTCGGTGCCAAGCTAGCTTGGAGGAACGCCAGTCGATGCATCGGGAGGATACAGTGGTCTAAGTTACAGGTACGGGAATTTTGTTCCAACAGTTTTGAATAAGAATAGATAGAGCATCTTTCAAATGGCTGATTGTATATTTTATCGGGTATTGAAACATATCCTTAAAGGTGCATTACGAAAGATTGTAACAGCAAAGTTCCCCTTATCAACGATACACTGCAGTGACACGATTGCTTTGAAAATAGTAACAGGCGCCACCTACGACGCAACTTGTTAGAAGCAAGTCGAGATTAACCAGCACATCAAGCTATCCGAAACTGACAATTTTTCCCAATCAACCTTACACCTAATGCTTTAGCGATAAAGTTGAAATCTATTAAAGATATTTGATAGATTTTAGTAGGTAGCTTGATGTGCTCTCTGTACCTTTACATTCCATAAGAGCGTTAACGTCTTACGGCATTTCATACAAACTTTCAAGCGATTTATTTTCGAATTGACCGAACCGATTTTAATGAAACTTCGTACGCGTAAGAAGAATGCATAAGTCTAAAAACTTCACAGAGAACTTTTCGAAATGTCTTTTTAAAAAAAGATAATTAGAAATTTCTGTTTCTATGGAAAATCTAAAATCGGTCTAATTTAGCTGAAACACTATTTTTCGAAAATGTTCTTTGTGAAGTTTTTAGACTTTTGTATCCTGCTTATGCGTACGAAGTTTCATCAAAATCGGTTCAATCATTTTGAAAAAAAAACCACTTGAAAGTTTGTATGAAATGCCTTATGATGTTAACGCTGTTAAGTCTCTCTTAAAGGAAATCCTCCCTCACTGACGTTAATTCTCGTAGAACAACATTTTGCATCTTGGCAATATTAAGTACCTATTTATGACTTTAGTATGTCTTTGCTTTTTGTTTATTCGTAGTTACCAACTAACACTTGCAACCATTTTTCCACAAAAAGTAACTTCGGTATAGATACGCCTTTACAAAATGTGTAATAAAAACAGGATGCGAAAATTCGTAAACAAAACTTAAGAATCTAAAACAATCTATACTTATATATAATATTATAAAGCTGAAGAGTTTGTTTGTTTAGTTAAACGCGCTAATCTCAAAAACTACTGATTCGAATTGAAAAAAATGTTTTAATGTTGGATAGCCCATTTATCGAGGAAGGCTATAGGTTATGTAACATCACGCTACGATCACATTAATAAACCCTCCCTATCTCTTATGTGACGCAGACGAAGTTGCGCGGGTCAACTAGTACAATATAAACGGTGTGAACAATACCTTTCATTCATTCATTCACATCTTTGTTTGTGTCGCTCAAGTTTTTTCGAGTTGTAGTAAAATACTATTATCATTAAGCGTTGTTAGAACAATTTCAGTTCGTTATTTCTAACGAGAGGAAAAACTGTAATGAACACTTGCTGACTGGCCGTTTCTAGACGGCTACATTTCTTTTACGCGAGAAAATTACATTATGAAAATGTAAAAGAACTAATTATAAGTGAAGTCAACCTTTTTTTGTATTCTTCACTTTAACCGTTTATTTAAACAGTCTATTTTGTATATTTTTCCTTTGAATGCAATTTTCAAGAAAATCATCTTTCAAGAATTGTTTACCAGAAAATCTTCAGAAAAGTTAATTTCTTTAAATAATGTTTCTGCTTACTGCCTCGTTCGTCTAGTGGTAGTAATCGGGACTGCTCAGTATGAGGTACTGAATTCGATTCTCGGGTCGGGCAAATTGTTATTGGGTTTTTTAATCAGAAATTTCTCAGTAACAGCCACGGAGTCTGGACTTGTGCCCGGTTGAAGGCAATAGGCTCCACCCCCTACTACATGGGAATTAAACATAACTGGCGAAATGTGGGTGTACTATTAGGTACACCTCTGCCTAACCCTTTAGGGATTACAGGCGTCATGTTCCACTTATCTACATCGAGCAATTGTTTTTGTGAAGATGTAGTTGTTGATATACTACTGTTTCTTATTTTAAAATAAAGATTGTTCTTCGTAAATGAACATGAAATCCATCATCATAAGAACTTAAAATAATCAACTCCTTTGAAGAAAATATACATGACATCTATGGCATACTCGAATAAGCTATGTAATAATAATAGATTTATTTTTTTCAACAATTTGCGACTGATGAAGTTACTGATGGTAACGGAAACTTTCAGTAGCGCCATGAGGATGGAATTTGGTGTGGACAAATGTGCAGTCATGCATGTGAAGCGAGGGGAGATTATGGAATCCGTGGGAACTCAACTCTCGGATTCCGTACACCTTAGATCCCTCTCCTCAACAGAAACCTACAAGTATTTGGGTATGTCGGAAGCATTAGGTATCAATACTGCCGACATGAAGCAATCGTTGAGGGACCGCTTCTTTGGCCGCCTGAATAAAGTACTAAGCAGTCTTTTGTCAGGCGGAAACAAGGTGCGCGCCTTCAATGGTTGGGTCATGCCGGTTTAGATGTATTCTTTCGGCATACTCAAATGGACTGAGATGGAACTTGATGCTCTGGATAGGAGGGTCCGCGCACTGCTGACCGCAAATCGAATGCATCATCCACGGTCGTCGGTGATGAGACTGTATATCCCTCGGAAGTGCGGGGGTCGTGGCTTCTGAAATGCTAAGACTCTGCACAAGCGTGAGGTATGCAGCCTCAGGGAATACTTCCTAGAAGTCGACGTGGGGATGCACCGAGATGCGGTCTCAGTGGCCAAGAGCCTCACCCCACTCTCCCTGGCTAACGAGAACTGGCGCAAGCCTAGAGTATTAGACACTAATGATCGCAAGGAGGTATGGCAGGGCAAGGAGCTTCACGGACGCTTTTACCGGGCCCTACATGAACCCGATGTAGACTTCTTAGCGTCCGTATCTTGGTTGCGCTTCGGTGACCTATTCGGGGAAAACGAAGGTTTTGTCTGTGCAATAATGGACGAAGTTATGATGACGAATAACTACCGGAAATACATTGTGAAGGATGGCACGGTTGACATAATAAGTGTTCTCGTCTGGCTAACGGAGAGTACTTGCATAGACACAAGCTCGTTGCCAGAATTATCCACCAGCAACTTGTTTTGAAGTACAACCTTGTGGAATCAGAAGTGCCATACTATAAGTATGCGCCCGACCCAGTTCTCGATAATGGTAATATCACGTTGTATTGGGATCGATCTATCGTCACTGACAGGATTATTGTTGCCAATAAGCCTGACATTGTGGTGATAGATCGATTGGAGCGTCGCGCAATGATTGTTGATGTAACGGTTCCCCGTGACGAGAACCTTGTGATAGCAGACAAAGATAAACAATTCAAATATCTTGATCTGGCTCGCGAGGTTGTCGACATGTGGGACGTGAGTACAGCAGTCATTGTGCTGATAGTCGTGTCGGCCAATGGTTTAATTGCCTCGAGCAACATCTGAGGGGGCTGTCGCCTGGCAGCTGGATCAAGGGCTAGATTCAGAAAGCAGTACTTCTGGACACGGCGCGTATCGTTAGGAGGTACTTCTCTCAAGAGCCCTGACCACCGGTAGCTCGGACCCTGTTCCCGATGCCTGTGGGCTACTATTTTTTTATATTTTTAAATGTTTATTTATATTACTTTGTATAGAAGTATTTAAAAATGTAAATTATATGTAAAGAAAATAAATAAAGGAATACATATATCATCATTGGTCTTACTTATAGAACACTTCAAGCACAAAGTACAGTGATGCAAAGACAAACAGTGGTAGGCGTATATCTGATAACAATTTTAATTTAATACTAAGATATACTAGAAGGATATACAAAAGGAGAAGGAGCTCGTTGCTAAATAATAAAGCCGTTCGGGTCTATCTTCAGGTTAAGCCGCGCTTACCTGTATTGGTCCATAGATGGATGGCCACCTCAACAAGCTGAGTTTCCTCCATGCCTCGGAAACCACGTTAAGCCGTTGGTCCCGGCTGTCAATTGTAGATCATTGATAGTCGTTACAGGTAATCAGTGACTCGAAAGTCTGACAACCAGTTTTTCCAAGGGGTATCGTATTACCCAGTACTAACTGGGTGGTGGAGGTCAGATAGGCAATCGCTCCATGTAAAATACTGGTATTCAGCTGCATCGGGTTAGACTGAAAACCGACCCCAACATAGTTAGGAAAAGGATAGGCAGATGATGATTTACTACAAAGATATAAAATAATAAGGATATGGCGAGTCAGTCGCATCGAGGAGAGCCAGTACTCGCCAAGCTGGTCTAAATTGGCTGTCCTACAGAAGTACCTATCCCGAAAGGGCGGTAATTTCGGTACAATAGCAGCTTAACTGAGAGGATCCATATATGTATAAAATACTATTATAAATATTAGTAGTTCTTCATAATATCCTAAGTATATCCAAAAGATTTTTATTTTGAACAGAAGTCCTGCAGCAAAACTGAGGACTCAAGAATCAATTATACTAGTACCTACTTACCTAGAATAAATAGTCTTTAGTGAACTGCAAGAAAAACGGAAACTAAATGAATTTGCTGACTCTAATGAGAAAATTCCCATTTCGCACGGTGAGAGAGAAAAAAATCGTAGGCAATTAACGGCTAGTTTTCCGTGAGGGTCCCCCGACCAAGCTGTGTCACAAGAGGTCTTTACAGTAGAAAGATATAACTTTAACACTTAAAATCAATAATAAATTAAACTTAAAAAAAAAACTAGCTTTTTTTAAAGGATTATGTTTATCTATCAACATTGAACGCGTATACAAAGTTTCGTGTCCGGGCTATTAACCGTTGAGGAGTTTTCTTGTGAGGAGGCGATCCTGGCTACAGTATCAAGTTATGTTTGTCATAAAAATATATTGTCATCAGAATCAAAGGTTTGTGCAAAATTTTAGCTCAATCGGTTGGGGGGAACTGGTTTGAAACTCAGTTGCTAGATTTGACCAATACACTAACAAACTAAGAAGGCAAGTTAAATAAAATCTTATAAAATACTCCGATTTTAAATAACATAAATACTCAAAAATTTCGCAATGCCGGGGAATTTCAAAATATTTAAATGTAAAACTACTAAATGAAAACTTTCAAAATTCGTTACAATAATTAGAGAGCCATCGAAGCAATAAAAGTGTCTATTCATTCCACTAGTTCCAGGTCCATTCAATTAAGAAGAGTAAAATAAAATTTAATCAACCAACAGAAAATTCCCGTTTGTAATATTCCTGAATAGACTTAAGTTTAAGACATTTACTCGTTATGCCCCGAGTGTTCTGTGAATGAGAACAATTAGCTGTCTGTTTGTTTCAAGTTAAAGGAGATAATAATTATAACATTTCAAGCTTGCCTTGAACCTACATGGTACATCTTCTTTGGTTTTGGCTGTCAAATTGAATCTTCTGAAAATATTGAAAGACAATCTGAAGGTACTGATTCACTTGAATTTAGATTAACGATCAGCATCATTCTCTTGCCCTTATCCAAATTTATTTCGGGTCGGTACAGCATGTCAGGAGACATGCTGCACCCACCCCATCTTTTATACTTCTCTATAACTTGTCATCTCGTCGACACCTCCTTTCTTGCCATATCATCCTTCACACAGTCCATCCATAGTTGCTTTGGTCTTCCTCTACTCTTATACCCATCCACATTCATACTTAGAACTTTCCTCACAACATTTTCCTCATTCCTCCGCATCACACATTACGACAACCGATTACCACACAATTTTTCAGTCACCGGCACCACTTTCACTTTCAACGATATTTAGACAAAAAGCTGAAACACAAAATTATTTTTCTTGAAAAAAAACGTTTAAAGTCTCAATATTTTTGTAATTAGAACAGCTAGCAGACGTCGCGTCGTAACGACTTTAATTCAATCGTTCATTTCCATTCACTCTGTCGGTTAGCGAAGGATGAGGGTGACTTAAATCGGCATTACCAGACCCGACTGCTAAATCCCTATGATGTTCGCGAGTACGTTTTGTAATTACGCGGCTTAAACAGATTGCTTCGGTTAATCGGGACGAACGATTTGATTATAGACTCTCGGTCTTGAGGGACTATTCTGGGAATCTTATCTGTTTTTTCTTCAATAAGAAAAGCAAAAGATTAGAAATGAAAAAGATGTTCTTTTTTGATTAGATCATTCTTTTACATTTCAGTTTTCACAGTAAATACATATATTTTTAGTAGAAATAGCTGCGTTACTATCCGGGCAATCTTTTTTAACGCAATGAATGATATCAGCATTTTTATCCGATGGGTTGAAGTTTGTAAACTTGAGAGAATCCAGTGATGCGCAAAATCTATTTTTAATCAATCAATACGTTGGGATGCTGAGTCATAACCGTCAATTAATCTCGGTGTTGACAGCTCTAAATATAGATGACGATTATCTTCAATTGAACTGGAGTTGCCACTTAAGGTATAATGAATTGAGATCGGTTAAACTGCTTAGGTAAGGTATGGACTATGTAGAGAGATTCTTGAATCTAATTTATCCTAATTTATTTGGAAGGGACGGAAATGATTACACGGAGGGATTACATAATCTTATTTTTCTAAACGTTTTGCGCAGATTGTAGACTTAGAACTATTTAAAAGCTTATTCTCGCTTTGAAGTTTTCTATGGATAAATCTTAAGTTTCCATTTGAATAGTTGAATCATATCGGGAGATTTAAATCAAATGCTGACTTTTGCTGGCTTTTTTTCTGTAAATAAATACAAGTTGTAGAATACTCCCCTTGGCGTATCGTGCTCTCTCGTTAGCACCTCTCGACCTGTTAATACGACACTGAGCGATGGTACGATTGCCTACCACTCAACACTTTGCCTAACATTTATCTACGAGTATCTCATTCGACACCCGATGAGATTTTAACGAATTTCGTTAAAGCTTGACGAATTAAGAAATGGATTTGTGGAATGAATTTGAATTTTTAAATTGATGTTGTAGCGAAATCTCGTTTGAATTTAAGAATTTTCTTTTGATTGGTAGGTATCTTTATGTGCTTTATCAATCATATAATCTGTTTCATGTACGTGTGTGTACATACTAACAGTTTATTTAAATATAAATTACATCCTGCTTTACCTTAAAACATAAACTACCAATGATCCTTATATTGTCACTTACGGGATATCTTCCGTGATTGTTCATTATTTTAAACTCCCGATATTTCGACGCTGTTGCAAGCGCCATGATCGCAGGTTGACTGGAGAATGTGGGTTAATGGAAAATAAAACCTACCAATGGTTTTTATTTCTCTGAAAAATAATAAACCTAAATATCATGGATGAATGGCAAAAAACTCTATCTATAAAACTGATAACATCAAATAACTAAAAATATAAAAAAAAAAACGTCACTAGGCAATTCAATGCAGTTTTAATAAAGCAAATATTCCAACCCCAGTTACATTCGTTCGGAATGCTCCATAACATTCCCAAACAGCATCCAGTGAACTTTAATAAAGCTTTCCTTTGTGTTTCCCGTATAGGTATCTAAAGGTGCGCTTACATGGATATGATCAAATGTGACGTCACAATAATCCTAAGCTTAGTGCTTGCTGCGATACTAATTTAACTGCATAATCGCAGTTGCTAGAGCCTCTATTCCGCACCATATTGAGCGACACACTCAAATTATTAGGATTATATATTCCCTTTATTTATTTCTATACAAATTTTTAAATATTCCTTAAAATAAAAACAAAATAAAAATCATTTAAAATTATAAAAATTATAGCCCACCGGTATCGGGAACGGGGATTGTAGCCCACCGGTATCGGGAACACGGACACAATGGGACTGTTATTTATTATACTTACTTATTCAAAAAAAATTTCGGGGTCACCAGTTTAAATGTATGGAGAACATGGGATAGAGTTCTTCATCCCTCATAGAAAAGGGAAGATCCTCCGACCAGACGGGTGTTTTGACTGGTGGGCTACTGCCCGGCAGACGTTTTTTTTTTTTTCGAAATGGCAGTTCAACCTAGGAGGTTGTCGTCTGCTTAACCGGACTGTCCAGTGGGTGCCTTGAGTGTAAGGCCTCTAGCCAGGGCAAAAAACTTACAAGCAATGCGACTGCACGCTAAGGGCCTAGGAGCCTAGGCTTAGGGCATCGCTGGGGCAGGACATTAAAGGGACAGGCTGGATCTGAGTGGACTGCCCGACAGATGTTGTCGGGTTTTTCTATTTATATTCTTATGCCGCGGATAACTTTAAGTGCGCGATGTAGGAATTTGATGATAGTTCTTCATATGTGTCATAGATGGCGATGTAGTACTTTTTGTTCTATGTTGATGTAGTACTTTTGTAGTGCCGCTACAGACTTCTATGACATTCCCAAAACAATCGCAGCAAGTTTTATGAATGAAACTAGATTTCTACACTATCTACCCCGGTGAATCGAGGCCGATCAGTTATTTCTGAACATTTTACCTTACCCGACTGCCCTTGTAATCGCACCTTAACGAGTTAATCGTAAACGTTTGTGTATGTGTAACAGGTATTCGATTGCCGGCAAGTGACAACCACAAGCGGAATGTTCGAAGCGCTGTGCAATCACATGAAATACAGCACCAACAAAGGAAATATTAGGTGAGACTTTAATATTATTACCTACCAGATGTATGAACATATGTATGCCCCGTTCCTCGTTGGTCTAGTGTTCGCAAGCGCGACTGCTGAGCACGAGTTCGATCCTGGGTTCGATCCCCAGCCCGGGCAATATGTTATTGGGTTTTCCCATCAGGAATTTCTCAGTAGCCTGTCTAACTCTTCAGGGATTACAGGCATGATGTTATGTGTGAAGGTGGACAAAGTGAAAGAGTATGTAAGGTTCTGTTGTTTCTGCCTACCCCCGCGTGAAAAAGGCGTGAGTTTATGTGGTGGTTAAATGTGGCTGTGTTGTATGGTTCATGAAAATAAATGTTATCAAACGAAATTGCAGGGATATGAGTTCATGAGAGATTAACGCCCGAATTCGGATGCCTAAATTTAAAGCAGTCTTTTGGATTGTTTGTGTTAGTCGGAATTATAAAAATAAAGGAATTCATTAAGAATTCATTTTTTCGTCAATAACGAAAATCTGTGTTCTCGACGCGCTTTAAAAAAGTGTTAGTTTCGACGTGCCATGCCGTCCGAGGCGTCATGAGCACTTTTTGATTTAACATCTATAGACGGCCGTGGCGGTCAATAGGTTAAGATGTCGCTCAGTTTTAGTGCAAACGATCATAACAGGAAAATTAAAACAAGGATGTTTATTCATGGATATCTTGATAGTGGCTTCTTAACTTTGGGATGACGCTGACTCATAGTACTGGCACTTATTAATGAAATCAATAATTTCATACAATTTATTGATTACAAGAATTAGTCATCTTCGTTCAAACATATTCCTTACTTTCATTTCACAAAAGGTGCTCAATTTTGGAGACAAAATTTTATAATTTTATCTCATTCAACCATTATTCCCAACAGGTCAGCCATGACGGTGTTCCCTCAACGAACAGACATGCAGCATGACTACAGGATATGGAACAGCCAGCTCATCAGCTACGCCGGCTACCGACAGCCGGACGGTACCGTGCTCGGTGACCCCATGCATTGCGAGTTTACTGAGGTAAGGTAGCACTAGCTTACAAAGAGACTTGCTCCCATTTACTCCTATGTTCCTTAAATGCCATGTCCTTTAAAAGGATCAGATGGGAAATGTAGTGCCATCTTCCCTTCGGCCAAACATACAGGGTGTAAACGGACCCTTCACGAAGCCCTCAACCAAGCATTCTGTACATCGAACTAAGTAACTCTATGCAAAAATAATTGCTGGGAAACATTTTTTTTTTGGGTTGAAAAATCACTTTTTACTGTAGAACTCAATGAAACGCACTCAATATTTGTGCCAGTGGATGTACTGAATATTACGGTGGTCGCGGAGATATTTAAAGTTAAAACATAAAAAACTTGTATTTTTAAAAAAACTTGGAGATTGGAAAGACCCCTATATCTCCGTAAGTGAAAGGTTCTCAGGTATGGTCTAGAACAAAAAAAACGATCCCAATAACGGGGAGAACAAGGGTCTTTCGGCTTCGTTAAGGGCACTTCTACACCCATTAGTGATACCAGATTAAGTGCAGATTAGGCACTATTACGGAGTGACCACGCTAGAAGACGCGACATCGACTTGAACCGACCACAAATTACCATATTTATTGCATTTATTTCGGCGAAACGTCGAATCGCGTCGTTCAAACTGGAACGGCATGACGCTCAAAGCTCTTTCTGACCTGTTCAAGCCGATTCCACGTCTACAAGTAGACGTGCGTCACTACATTAAGCAGCATCTCTCTCTCTTATAGAGTGTAGGTTTATGTCCCAGTCCAGCAAAGAGAATATTATTTATCTCACAACAACATGGTCACCCAAGAAACCTCAAAAAATATCACATCTAAACCTTTATTCCATTTCTACCATAGTTTCAACACGAAAACCTATTTACATTTCAGTCGAATAACTCCAAACAGCTCCCATATTCCTCCGCCTCTCTATTCAGAATAAAAGTTTTATACTAGATCGTATCACACGATTGATGGTCATTGAAAAACATTCAGTTATTGCATCCGCCACAAATAAATCATTCAACTACTGACATATCTCGTTCCGATGCACCTGCTACATGCAAATACAACACTGGAACTAAAACTACGTACGAGTATATTATACACATCATTGTTTACACAGCCATTGTTTAGTGTTGAATTTAGTTAGGCCTGTTTATTTTAGAATGACTGATTACGTGAATAAAACGTTCTTACATAACTAGTTATTTGTTTAGGATATCACTATTGTATTGCGTAATCGTGGTTGTTATGTCAAACAATGTCTTTTGTTGAGGCATGTCACTGTTGAGTGAGAAATGTGAAAATTGTGCCTACCTACAGTTTTACCACTAATATTATGCGCCTCGGAGATCTGTATACTTATCTTGAATTTCCATGGCCCACTTCAGGATTCATTCCTGAAGTATAGAACTTATATCTGGAATGAATCATGAACACATCTTAAGGATGCCTGGATCGACTGTGAACGCCTACGGTCAACAAGCAATTGACCTGCACGCGTAGCATGACCACCGTAGAAACGGGTTTTGTCGACGTAAGAAACGTCAAAATGGCAGATCAATAAAAGAAATCTAAAATTTTGTCGATTCTTCCGTCGACAAAACCTGTTTTTGCGGTGGTTATGCTGCGCGTGGTGACGAGTACTTATTTCGTCATATAGAGAGAGGTATCTGTCCTGAATTATTAAAGAACAATTGCACCTTATCAAAGTGAGCAATTCCATCACTTTAAACCAACAAGTTCCAATTGAAATTCTTGACCCATTAAAACTTAACTTGCAATGTTCATGAATCACAGTCCCACTTAGTCCTTTCTAATTGACTGTCTCGAGTTCGAAGTTTTGAACACATGCGATCTACAAGTTAATGCGATAAATATTGTTGCAGCTTTGTCTCAAGTTGGGTTGGAAGCCCCCAAAGACGGCGTGGGACATCTTGCCCCTTGTCCTGTCCGCTAATGGAAAGGACCCGGACTACTTTGACATCCCCAGGGAACTTGTCATGGAGATAAAAATGACCCATCCCACGTAAGTCCACGATTAGTGTGTAGTTCTAGAAATATTGTTTTATGTAAGTAGCTTTAAATTATTGTTGGAAAAGGAATAAAAACTTCAGCGATGGAATATTATTTAAAATAACATAAAAGCTTCCATTGTGGATTCAAATAAAATTTTAAGCACCTGTTTCGCCAAATTTGCCCGCTTCGCTGAAGCTTGCCTTTAACATGTTGCACGAAATAATAAAATTTTATCATGAAATTGGTTTAAAAGAAACAAAAGTGTCGTCGATTTTTTGGAGAAACAAGTTACGTATGACTTGGGTCACATTATTGTTAATTTAGTCTCACCCTGCGTCCTAATATAAGCGAAAATCGTGTGTTTATGCGATTTCGTAAATCGGCCGTTAAAAGAGGCCATATAGAAATCATTTGATTAATTTATTATTCGAAATCTTTTGATTTTGCTTATTTTTGTTACTCTTTATGCTAATGAGATTAGACTCTAGTTAAGATTAAATAAAGTGAAAAAGCCGTGTAAAACTAAAAACAGTTTTATTAAAGCGGTTCCAATAAAATTTTCAAGAAACTGTGACTCGAAAACTATAATGAATCGCGGAACATGCATGGGGATATTTTCAGATGCCCCATCAGGAATCTAATTTTTTATGACGTCACTATCTGGGTCACCTAGTATTGTATAGATTATTAGTTGGGAAAACTACAAGGACACGTTCACGTGACACGTTCGGGATAGCCGAACAAAACGAACGAGACAGGTGCGTTTTAGCGAGATGATTGCTTTTGTTAGGACTCAGCCTCAAATAGTTAGAAACGATATCTAATTAAAAACTGTAGGAAACAAATAACGACATTTTAAGATTCACGATAACATCATTAAAATTCCGAGAACCTACTGCTAATTTACTTAATTTTATTGTTTAAAATGTTACGGTCTTGACATTTTGCGAAACTCATATAATTATCTACTTATTTGAAAATGTAGTGAAAACCATAACTTCTTTTTTAAATCAAATGTAGAAAAAAAGGCAGCTACCTTTTTCGTATAGTCATATGAAAGGATATGCTGCAGACCATCAAACTGAACAACTTTCTCCTTGAGTCCAATATCGTGATTGCGAAAAAATTATCCATCCAAAATTCCCAAAATTCCCATACAAAATTTCAATACCTATTCGTCCCAAATGTATAGGATAGCTGATATTTTTTTCGCATTTACGAGAAAGTTGTTCAGTTTGATGGTCTGTAGCATATCCTTTCATACAACTATACCCTTTCTGTTACAACAATTGTTATACAATTTACTTTCAGTTCGTGGCTAAATAATAACAGCCGCTCGGGTTGCTCTTCAGGTTAAGCCGCGCTCGTCTAGGTTGGTCCGTGGATGGGTCCACCCATTACATACCGAGTTTCCTCCGTGCCTCGGAAAGCACGTTAAGCCGTAGGTCCCGGGACCTACGGCTGGTCACACAGCTGGCTGTGTGTTTTATTAGTTTGAAAAGTTCCACCGCTCACTACTAGATGGCGCTGTGCCTATGACGCGCAATTCTGAATCGCGTTGTTAAGATTCTCCGCCCCTGGATCACTGATCTTTTTTAAAATGCTATAGACACAACTATCCGTGAGGTGCATCTACGGGTCTCGTCCTACTTCGAAGGATTACGTAGGAGTTTTAAGTCATAAGTCATTTATTTCAGAACAACATACATTGTATAGAAATTTTGTAAAAATAAAATAAAAAAACTACCATGAAAACATTACAATCAAAAAATATGTCAAAGATGGAATAACAAATTCAAAACAGTAATAATCCACATTCAATTTAAAATAATAATATGTCATCTAATTTCTGTGAATAATAGTAAACAAAAAAAAAAAAAATTGTATGTCAAAACAAGTTCTTACAAAAATGTCAGTATGTCATCTAATTTTAAAATACAATGGTAAAAAAATGGAATGTCAAAAATAAAATTTATAATTATTACAAGATATAATTTTTCATTTAATAATCCGTGAGTAAATAAAAAACAAAATAAAAAATTTATATCAGTGTAAAAATTCAAAATAATAATAATCAACACCATATAAAGTAACTCCAATGTGGAACAATTATAATATTTCGGCTGTCGCTTATCATCAGGGTACTCATCGACACTGTATTAGTCCTTTCTCAATAAATATGTATTCAATTTGTTTAAAAAAATGTTTGAGCTATTTATACTTTTAAATTCTAAGGGTAGCTTGTTGTACAGAAATATTGATTGGTACCTAGGACTGTGATGAACCACGTTTGTTTTCGGTTGAATTGTGTTAGGCAAGTCTTTCCTACGTGTATTAACTGTAACTTGTCGTTGGTCATCAGTTTCAGATTCGTGCAAGTTCTTAACCAAACTAGTAAGCAGCACCAGTATATAAAAGCATGGCACTGTCAAAATGTTAATTCTAATAAAATGGTCTCTGCACGAATCCGTCTGTTTTAAGCGGAGCATTGTCCTTAAGGTTCTTTTTTTAATTACAAATGCCGAGTGGATATTGTACTTATAGCTGTTGCCCCAAAACTCAATACTGTATCTAAGGCTAGACTAAACCAAGGCAAAGTACACCATCCTAAGCTGGGACAATGTCAATTCTTCCCTCAGGCTTCTGATTGCATAGCATGCTGAGCTAACAGACTTTGTTACAGACGATGTCTCAACCTTCCAGTTTAGCAATGCATCAATGTGAACACCTAGGAATTTCACATAGTCAACCACTTCGTCTTTGTTGCCACATGACAAAACCTCTACACTAGCGTTGTTCCGAACGTTCGACTTGAAAAGTACACACTTTGTTTTATTTACATTGAGCTTAAGATTGTTTGTACCGAACCAGTGTTCAAAAGCTTTTAATAAGTTATTAATTTTGAGTTCTAAATTATTTAAGTTATTTGCAGACACTATTGCATTAGTGTCATCCGCAAAAATAACGAGCCTACTGTCTGCAATACGTTGTTTTATGTACTCAATTAAATTATTAAGGAATAGGATGAAGAAAATTGGGCCTAGAACGGATCCCTGAGGGCACCTCAAAATACTGTCATTAAATTGGAGTTCAATATTTTTTGTTCCTCATCCACTACTATTTTTATCTCTATAAATTGACGTCTATTATGCAAATAAGATTGAAATAGCTTCAGAACATTATCCCTTATACCATAATGTTCCAACTTGGCCAGCAAAATTTCATGGTCCACCGTGTCGAATGCAGAACTAAGATCCAGGAATACTCCTGCCACCTTATGTTTGTCATTAAGATTGCAAATAACCTCATCGACTAATGCCTCAACAGCATCGGCGGTTCCCAATGATTTTTGATAACCACATTGATGTCCATTTAAGATGGTATGCAGCCGTAAGTGTTTCATAAGCCTATCCTTCATAATCTTTTCCAAAATCTTTGATAGTACAGGCAATAGGGAAATCGGCCTGTAATTGCCAGGATCCGTTTTTGAACCCTTCTTAAAAATTGGAATTACTCGTGCAATTCTAAACTGATTAGGGAACAGGCCTTCCTCAATACAGTTATTGTAAAGTGATGCTAGTAGAGTTGCCAATATGTCAATATTATCTTTAATGATGTTCAGGGGAATTTCGTCATAGCCTGTAGACGATTTATTGACCATCTTTTTAACTATGTTGAAAATTTCAAGGGGTGTGACTGCCTCAAAACTCATGTTAGAGTTTACTCTGCTGACACTTTCAGTCAGATATGTAATTGCCAATTTATGATCACACGTTTTAATCCGGACATTGTTGTCAAACCTTTTTGAAAAAATGTTAGCTACGTCTACATCATTATTAATAATTGATCTACAGCATTATTAATACGTTGAAGGACATATATATATTAGATAATTGAAGGACGGTGGTAGTCGGTGCCTAGTAAAATTCCTGAAGGAATATTGTAACTTTGCGGCTAAAATAAATATCACCTGAAATTGTCCCCGTGTTTCCTTCGAGTGTGACGTCATTGGCAACACCTACACTTACAAGATTAGATTGAAAAAACTGAAATGTTTTTTTTTGTACTATATATTTTTGAATAGGCTAGCGTTCGGCCGCAACTTCGATTCTTGTCACTGTAGGTACCTACGTAAGACCACGCACGAATATGCGGTTTTGCCGATGTTACGGAAATTCCTCCTTACGTTGCAGGTATATTTATGTATAGTTTATGAAAACAGGAAGGATTTTTTTTTTGCCACCTAGTGATCTCAGTCATTTAAAAATTATTCATCTCTATAACAATATTTTTCACATAAATACTTACGTCGCATAGCCATCTAGAAATATTGTACCTATCAACTTGCAGTCATTCAGAAGTTTTACTTTTTCCTTATAAAATAATTACGTAAATGTTTCGTTCCCAGGGAAATACCCAAAGTTCTTACATTCGAAAAACGCTTTTCAAGTACTTGAGATGTTATTAACACATCTGTACGGTTGCCCTTCCTTCTTATAAGAAACCCTTAGTCCCCTCCTTACAATACCCTAAGGAAGAAATGGGTCTATTCGCAGCTGAGGCTTCACAGTAATATTAGGTACCTTTACGTAAATAACGTTGAAAATAATCACGTATTTTTTATAATTATAAAGCCCGTCACAGACTCGGCTATAATATATATTAATATGAATCATAGCCGCACACGCAGCTATAATATATATTATAGCTGCGTGTGCGGTCATTAGAAAATTTGTATAGAAAATATGTCGTAATAAGCCTTGCTATGATTCATATTAATATATATTTTAGCTACGTCTGTGACGGGCTTTACAAACATGGGTGACATTTTTATTCGACTACCTTCTTACAATTTTTCACATCATTTATTTGCTGAGTCAACCAGTCAACGTTTCATGCTCGTTGGGTCGCATTAGAACTCCCGTCGTCGTGGGTGTTTTTACAAACACAAATCATAGCACACGCATTTAGACTCGGGACAAATATAACCAGACAAATTTGTGCATTGATGCGGGAAATACTTTCTCGACACTACGAAAGACATGTTTTTGCAAGATGTGCTTATTAACCGAACTAGTAGAATTTTCTACGGGAGTATTTTTATGCTGCTGTATTTTTTAACAATAAAATGATATAAATATTTTTAATACCTTATAATTCATTAAAGTGAACATTACTCTGCAGAGTAAAGACTGTGTCCTAAGAAATCGTAAGCATAAAAGATTCATTTGTACTTGTGCCACATTGCCAAGTTTGACGCAACGAACTTGAAAATTCCCTCCAATCCCCTCTTTACAACAATGTAAATACTTTTGAGTAACAATAGACGTATTTAAATTTACACAGCGTTTTGCCTAAGGACTAGTTTGTAAAACTTAAATGGGATCAGGAAAATACATGGAAACAATTTCGTCTTCGAACTTGGTATGGCTATATATTTCCCTACACTATTTATGTGATACATCGCCTTTCTAATGGAACATTTGGGGAATAGTTAAGAACAAAAATCCGGAGGGACTACAAATGGTTTGTTTGATGTATGGTCTGCCCAGCCTTTTCTCAACTATGTTGGGGTCGGCTTCCAGTCTAACCGGATGCTGCTGAATACCAATATTTTACATGGAGCGACTGCCTATCTGACTTTCACACCCCAGTTAGTACTGGGTAATACGATACCTCTTGGAAAGACTGATTGTCAGACTTTTTGGGCCACTGGCTACCTAACGACTGTCAAAGATTTACAAATGACACCCGGGACCAACCAACGGCTTAACTTGCTTTCCGAGGCACGGAGGATACTCGGTATGTAATGGGTGGCCTCCCCATCCATAAAACAACCTAAGCAAGCACGGCTTCACCTAAAGATCAACCCGAGCGGCTGTTATTATTTAGCTACGAGCTCCTCTTGATATATAACTATGACTAAATATAGCACTTTAAAAGCCTCTATTCATAAGCTGTTCAACATGTATTTAGATAGATTGGTTAGCACGCTGCTCTGAATGTTAACTGACCCATTTCCCACAGTAAGTCTGTATTTTGGTTAATAATATTTTGCTGATGCAGTTTGTGTTTATTATTATGAAGATCTTATCGCGGAAATCGACGAACTAGGCACATTTTATTTATTGAACTTTTTCAGAGACGAATACATTCATTATGGATGCAAAAAATTTCGATGCGGGAAATATATGGAAAACATGCAAAAAATTGAAAGATCTTCTTACTATATTTCCACAAACGAAACTGCAAGGAACCAACAAACTTCCCCACTATAAATCTAAACGCTGTTCTTTAGCAGCAAAAAAAACTCGATTCCTTCGGAAAGGTCGCAGATTTACGACGAAAACTATGTATTACACGGCAACGCACGTCTTTCTTATTTTCCATCAGGAATTTATGCCTAGCATAAAAAGGTCTGGGAATGCATATAATGTCGAGAAGTGGTCCTGGGAACATACGAACGTTCGGCGCAGATTGCTATCGTAAAACTGTGGTCCAGTGATCTCCAATCTTCGTTTATTGGTTATAACTTGGGCCTATTCAATAATGTATTGTTACTTATAATGTAAAGAGGCGTTAATGTGTCGTAAAACAGGCGTAATAATTTGTGATGGAGTCCGGCAATTCCTCGGCTGACATCATTTTCTTTTATTTTAATATTTGCTATTAGGTGTGATGTGTTTATGGCCATTAAATAAGCTCTAAGTAAATTTTTCCTTGTATTTCAGTATCACTATTTGACACACGTTTTTGTGCACAGAAAATTATATTAGATTTTGTCTTATTATACAGGGTGTAAACAGACCCTTCACGAAGCCGTCAACCAAGCATTCTATACATCAAACTAAGTTACTTTTTTAACAAAAATTATTGCTGGGAAACAAATTTTTTTATGGGGTGAAAAATCACGTACGGTAGGACTCGATGGAACGTACTCAAAGCATTATGATGATGGATGGATTGAATAGTACGGAGATCGTGGAGGTGTTTAAAGTAAAAATCTTACATTAAAAACATGTATTTAAAAAATAACTTGTGAAAAAGTTGGAACTTTGACCCCCTAATATCTCCGTAACTAAAAGGTTCCCAGGTATGATGTAGTACAAAAAAAAATGATCGCAATGACGGGGAGAACAAGCCTTTCGGCTTCGTTAAGGGACTATTTACACCCTTTATAAAATACTTACCTCCCACACAGTTTCCACTTGAAGTTAATTAAAGAATATGGGTCATTAAGCTCCTAATGCAACAATAATCCTAGAGCCAGCACGATACAGAACCATTACTACTTTCACGTTCGTACATTTAAAAGTTTCTCTTAAAGCTTTTACTGAAAACAGAAAACGGATTTGTTAGAAAACAAAGTGCATTTCTACTCTTTATTTTTGACTCAAGAACAACGCGGGTGAATTTCTGTTATTACCTTTTTTCAATAAAGCATGCGTTTATAAAAACAGGTATTGAAACATCGTCATAAATAGTGCCTACACAAAATTTCCAATGCTGAACATTGTCACTACCCACATAACGGTTCAAGGAAATTTATCATACACTGATTCAGATGAAATCATTTTCAGTTGAATTCTGAGAAACATATGTAAACCTGCGTAATTAGCCCACAAAATATGATGGATCGTTTTATATTTGTCAATGACGATGCTGAAACAATGAATGACTTGAAAATAATATAGCACTGTAATGTATGTTTTCATGACGTAAGCATGTATGAAAATATTACAGGCCGCAAATCTGTCTCGAATCTCAAGATATCGATAGGTTCAAGTGGGTTGCGAAGGTCAAGAGACAGCCATTTTATAAAATATTGGTATTCAGACACATCTGGTTAGATCTGACCCCGAGTACAATCAAAGAATTGCTGTAACTTCTACGAATTTTAGACGAACACAGCAAAATCTAGAATCAGTCATTTTCTTTTTGAATGTACGGATACGTATTTGAAAATTCCGCTACAAATATTTTTTTTTGCAATCATGCTGTCAACTTTTAAACATGCTCCGCGTCAACAACGATACAGGGAAATACGTAAATTTTCACATTAAACTGTTTTTTCACCAATCATTGATTTTTTTTTTAGAAATTTTTTACTGTTTTTTTTTTCAATTTTACCCTTACATTAAGTGTCGATGGCTATCTAAATTGAGTCGTTCCAAAACTTGGCTACGATTTTCGCAAGCAATCCCAGTAATGAACAAATAACAGGACACACAATACCTAGACAATAACTTATCCACCACCTCCCACAGGTACGAATGGTTTGAAGAGCTGAATCTCCGTTGGTACGCCTTACCAGCTGTCGCCAACATGCGTTTCGACTGCGGCGGCATCGAATTCACTGCTAATGCCTTCAACGGGTGGTACATGAGCACTGAGATCGGGTGCAGAAACTTCTGCGATATTAACAGGCTTAATATGCTAGAGGTAAGATTTTTATCAGATTTTTGATCAGATATAGTTGGTTTAAAAAATAAATTCTTTGATGACCTATTTCTTCCTTTTGCAAATCACAGTTGGATGTGCCTCTTTTAAGTTGCGTCACAACCCAATTCTCCACCTTCTGCGTCCAGTCCGCCCCAGTTTCATTTCATTTTTGATGGTCATCATTTCATCAAACTGAGCATAGTACTCTTGTATCACGGGACCACGTTTCGGCAAGGGTAGCGTGGGACTCAGCTAGGTGGGCCAATAATCCAAAAAATAATGCTGAACAAAAGAAGCCTTCCCCTTTTTACTTCCCGTCCATCATCTGCCTAGCCTTTTCCCAGCTATGTTGGGGTCGGCTTCCAGTATAACTGGATGCATCCCGTGTGTCCCAGCCTCCTTTATTAATGCCGCAGCTCGGAAGAGGCCTATGTCCAGCAGAGAACTCCGTTAGGCTAAGTTGATTGATCAAAGTCAAAAAACTACCCAATTTTTTCTAGTGTTTACGATATTTTTTCTTGTCCTAGTCAAGTTAGAACGGAAGAGTAACAAATTTTAATATTTTTTTTCATAAACTACCTTTTAAGAACGTCTTGGTGGTAGTTACGTCTCGTGGGACTGAGTACTCTAGTAGCAACTAGAGTTAAGTGCAGGAAAGCTTGGAACATTGTTTATTTGTTGGTGTGCTTTTACCGGTTTACAAACACGATTAATGTTCCAAATATTAATAGATATACAGGGTGAATTTTAGGTGAGACGGGGCTTAAATAAAGGCAGACATCTACAGGGAATCATTCTTTACTATAGCTAAAGTGCAGTCTTTACCGTCTTGTCTCAGTAAAATCCACCATGTAAATACCTTCATAGTGTTCATGTCTAAAATTGGTAACACAATAGAGAAACACGTGGGATCCCCCGTACGTCATAACAATGCTATCATCTCGAGCAAATTCCGTAACAATTTCCATGAAACGTTGATGTTAATCGATCTAAAATTAACTTATTAACTAGCTACCGAACTATAACAATATTCATCGCAATGAATCATTCTGTAAAACAATAATTTGTACACGAGATTTCACGTTGTTTAGCGTTTATGTAAAGGTGCGTACACACTTGAAGATTTCAATCGAATGGAAGCAAAGGCTCGTTTATAAAGAGCATTTCAATGTAACGTAACGTTTGTTCGACGAGTTGTTCCATGAACTGCTGTGAGCATATACCTGTGACATACTTTTTGTTTTTTGCACTTCACAAAGACGCGTACTGTCTTTTTGTTAGATTAAATGCTACTCGCTCGTTTAATAAATAAATGAAGGTTTAATAAAAAACTGTGAGTGTCGAGTTTAGATTACAAACTCCAGGGAACCTTCAATACATCATAAAACGACTTCGAGGGGCTCGGTGTTCCATGAGGTGTCATCTTCGCGGGTGAGAGAGTCGCAACCATAGTCTCGCCGCGATATCACATTCTCGCCGCGATATTGAACTAGATAACACTCCCTGACAAGCCGTGATACTCTCTCCCGTGTAGACAGTGCCTTTCAAGCAAATACTCAAATATGTACCCACCTTTAGAATTGCAAACCGCGAACATTGCCATTCGTATGTGGACTGTGGTCGAAACGTTGGTCGGATGATTGACAACTCATTACCGGCCGGTCGATCTCGTAATGTTTTGCTTTGGGGATTATGCTCGTAAGCTCAAATTAAAGGGTCATAAACGCTTTGATATGGCAGTTGGTTATATCATTTGTCATTTCCAACTGGATGCCCGATTTTCATTGGAATGTGTAACTATTCGGAACATGGATTTTATGGAAGTTGGTAGGCAAAAAAAAGGTTTTGATTGAAATTCTTTACTGTGTTTCGTTTTTATGAATTCTGAAGGTGATGCTTCTTTTTTATCCTTCAGAAAGTAGCTCAGAAAATGGGCTTGGACACAAGGACTCCAATAACTCTTTGGAAGGACAAATCTCTCGTGGAATGCAACGTTGCCGTTCTTCACAGTTTCCAACAGCACAATGCTACCATTGTTGACCACCATACTGCTTCTGAAAGCTTCATCAAGCATCTGGATAATGAAAACAGATTGAGGTAAGCAATTATGAACTGTAATGACTATAAACAATTATGAGAGGTGATATAAAGACAGAATGACAAACTGTTACATAATGAAAGATTTTTATTGTTGTGTCAATTAAATAAGGTCAAGAATTTTAATTGACACAATTATAATCTCTTGTGAGCAATTTATAAAGCCAACATCAGCATCTGCCAAATATTAGTACAGTTGATCACAAAAGTCAATGCTCGTATTTTATGCAATACTCTTAATTATTATTTAAAGATAGACAAAGACATCAAAATAAAGTGACGTTATGAATGCACCCAAACAAAATGTGTCAGACAAAACGGAGTTTCTTGCGATAAAACATTTTTTCACCTGTTTATGTGACACGTTGTTTGCTCCTTTCCGGCTATCGTGGTCGGCCCTGTTTCCAAAAGCTGCGTAGAATAAACATAGATAATCAGATTAATGTCGTTATGGACCAAAAACATCCGGATCTGGGACATTAACAATGGACAAATAGCGTAATTTCATGGTTACTGTATCATCAAGCATTGATTGAGTGTGTGAAAAAGACTAACCTTATAATTGGTATGTTTTGTGAGCCATGCATGGTATTTTCTTTTTGCACAGCTTTTTTTTTGTAATAAGATAGTCATTATTGAGAAAAACATCATTCATTCATTCATTATTGATAATCATTTTTGATCCCGGCTGTCATTTGTAGATCACTGACAGTAGTTACGGGTAGATAGGAGCCCAAAAATCGAATAACGGGTATTGTATTACCCAGTAATTATGCTGTGGAGAACAGATAGGCAGTACTTCCAACAATTTCGGTTGTCAAGCCAACCACAATACAATTGGGAACAGGCTAGGCAGATGATGACCATTATCATTATAAATCATTGTTTGTTTGTCTGCCTATGATAAAAAAAAAACACTCCTGACGCAATAAAATGACGCGAATTGTACAATGAAATCTATTAAAGTTTCGACATTGTCGCGCCCGCTTGTAGTAAACAGATTGCGGATGAGAAAACTAGACTTAATTACAACCAGACCAGCTTGGTCATTAAGCTGTCGACACAAGAGCCTTGCAGATGGACCGATTAGCTTAGACATGTGGTCAGAAGGACATGTAAACATCAATGTTTTGAACTAACGTGTGATTGTTTGGGTTTGCCGCTTCACTTTACTAGGCGACTGTACCAGTGACGTCATAACATACATTTATCAGTGTCTGAGATATTGTAGAATCATCCTCCTTGATACTGTTACAGTTTTTGCTGTAGACGAGTAGGATTTCGATAAATGGACTAAGTTTTTGCTTCGGTAAGTTCAGGTTAGTGTACGGCGGGATAAAAATGACGAAGCTCGTTGCCTATCACATTTAGAGGTGACTCAAGTCATTGCTACTGTTACAAAAAACAGAAAGAGCTCTAAGAAGATTTGCTCCTCAATTATACCCATACTATTGTTTAAGTAGTCAAAGAATCAATAGACTTGCTACAACGCTAACAACTGATCAAATACAGCTAGCCATTTAATTGGAAACCGATTCATAGAATAGACTGGCGGGAAACAATAGCGACTATGTTGTTACAGTCCAATTAGAGAACTTCTAGAAATTGAAAATAGTTTTGAATAGAGCATCAAATATCTGATTAATGGATGGATTCTCCTGAACGTGTCATGCATTTCAATACATAGGTAGTTAAGTTTGTTGTTGAATGATCGTCGATTTCACTAATGATGGTTTTTCCAAATCTGTTGATTTGGAAAAACGTGAACGGACTAAAGTAAAACAAAACTATCTATCTTTCTTTTATACTCATAAAATAATTTTATTGACTGACTATCAACGCACAGTTCAAACCAAAGGACGAATCAGCTACTGTTAGCTGCGTATAAATATTATGATGTAAGCATCTGCTAAGGCGTCGCGCGGTACAGAATTGGGCTAAGGTACACAGCCAGCGACAGCATCGCGACTGTATCGATACACATGCGCGACAGCATCGCTTCAAAAAGTCGCCGTGGGCAAGGCCTCTAAGAAAATTTAACTCCTTACCGGGTGAAATAGTTTGAAATTTGGTTTCAACATCGATCACCACGTGAAGCTACCGAACCGGGCTAGTATGTAATAAAATACCTAATGCTTTTTAAAATTATAACATCTCAATTAAGGCCATAAATACATAACGTTGGCATTTACTACCGAATACAAACCCACTTATAAATCTTAGCGCTAATTTAACGCTACCAACTGTCAGCGCTGGTAGCGAAGCAATTTGAAACTAATTTATGGTATGGTCAAATAACATTTGACTATCTTATAAAGTGATCAGTAATGCTTCACAATTTTGTGGTACTAATATGCCTTTATTGGTATACCCATAGACAAAAATATAAAACCTATATACAAACCACCTCCGATATTCACCTTCCGTATAAAATTTAAGGCAGAGTAATTTTTGTCCTCCCAATCAGCATGTCAGATTTTGAAAAAAAAAAGGAAAAGTATTTGTACTTATGGGATCACTTTGATGACTCTTGGCTTGAAACCAGCAGGTGATGCTGTTGTCAAGACGCGAAATCCACGCAGACAAAGACTAGGAGGAAGAGCTAGTAAGCATAACATAATTCAACATCATAATAAAAATGTAAACAGCATTACTTTGATTATGTTCCACAAATACAGCGTGTTACAAAAAGAAGCGACCAAAAATTGCCTAAATTATTTTGTGAGATAATCGACTCTAATTCGATTTGTTCGTCCCCGGGTACATTATTAGTATTATTACGTTACACGGTTTAGGTGACAATTTCGAGGGTCGTCTGCGGTGCATCAAAATTATCTACGTCACGCTGTTTTTAATGGTATCGTGAAATTGGGGAAGAATTTTTGTGGGTAAATTAAATAAGAATATCTGGTTATTCGTATTCTAAGGGGCTATTGCAAATCAAATGTTGAGCAAAAGTGTAAATGTCTGTTTGCTTGAAGTCCTAAAATATATTTAGATAGGTTTGCCATACGTCCGCAATTTTTCGGATAAGTCCGGAATTTCAGCCAAGTATCCGAAATGCTTGAGAAATTCGAATTCGTCCGGAATTACCAAAAATGGTAAAATTAAAACAGTCTATATATGTTTTATAAAATCGACATAGGGATCAACAGTATCACCCGGCAATTTTCGGTAACAAACCTTTCTCTATTAATATATCGTTGTAAAACAATAACAAAATAAAATTATACTCCACATTCAAAGGGAAGATAAGTCCGGAATTTTCTTGAAATATCCGGAATTTTGTCCAGAATACTTATTTATGGATCTGGGAACCCCAATTTAGCAGCAGTTTTCATGGAGTAAGATACTCATATACTGCCAAAAGACAATAGTTCTTCTTAACTAAAGTGAAGTGTTATTTATTGTTTTTGTTATTATTTTGCACAATGCTTTAAAAACATGTACTTTGCATGTATACGTACAATAGTTTTATCATTAATTAACGATTGTTTACATGTTAATGAAGCAAATTCCAAACATAGTTCATGTGTGGGTGTTACATTATTATTTTAATCTAAGCAAATTATCGATACGCTATGTAAATCACCATACCGGCTTGCACTCGGTATACAACCAATTTAAATTATCACTAATGAATAATTTATTAATACAGTGAGAATTGGCCGATTTTCTTAGAAAACCCAGAACCTTCTTTTACCTTAACAATAAAATATAATTTGCGTCATATATATGTAATTCGGACGTCTTAACAGAACTTGATCGTTTTTATGATAGGTATTCAAATTCAGAGGTATTGTTTTCGCCTTTTCCTGTACACGTAGCATAGTTTTCTGCGTTTAAGGCTCTCTGGCATCAAGTCGTTGTCCAGTTGCCAGAAATTATAATATTTAGCTCAGAAGGCCTACTGCTTCAATACTACCAATACTACAATATTTATGATTACTATATTATTTATGGAAAGGCCTTCCTCCAGTCCTTCCAATGGTCACGATTTTGCGCTATCTCTTTCCAATTTTCAAGGAAGACATCCAAGTCGTACCGCCATCTCCTTCGTGGTCTGCCGCAACCCCGTATCCCCCCTATGTTTTAAGGGCCCTTAGCTCTTTCGTCATGCGATAGACATGTCCTGCCCAGTCCCAGTTATTGCTTGCGCCCCGTCAACGATTTGCGTTTTGGAGCGCAGTATAGTGTTTCGAAGGTGTTTTGTTAATTGTACACCTAAGATAAAGTGCTTGCTATATTTGAACTTGTAATTAAACCACTAAAAGGTATTTCTTTTATCAAAATACAATCTAGAAGGAAGAGTTTACCTCGACGCGTAACAGATAATACATTTCAATTTGTTCAAGGAAGTCACGATTGTTTTGTCACGCACGACCAAATCATTTGGACGGTACCTTTGTCATTCTCATTACCATCATGTTTCCGCAAAACACAATTAAACCAAGCCAAATCTACTCGTATTCTAATATTATAAAGAGGTAAAATGTGTATGTTTTTAAGTTTTGATGAAGGGGTACAGTAGTTAATTATCCCCAAGATAAGATTTATAGGCTATTTACAAGACGTTCCCGTGGGATGTTTTCTGAAAATAACGCACGTGAAGCCGCAGGAAAAAACTTGTAGTACAATACACTAAAGAGTTACACATATCAACAGGTCCGGCTGTCCAGCAGATTGGATCTGGATTGTGCCTCCGATGTCGTCTTCAATCACTCCTGTCTTCCACCAAGAGATGGCTCTGTACTATCTGAAACCTTCTTACGAGTATCAGGTCAGTATCGTTCCTTCTTTTCTATCTTATATTTAACTGTGCTTGATTTAGGAATTGAACTAAGGACCCAACGTTCAGCAGTCACTCCTTCGGCCACGAGACCAACGCGGCAGCTTGTTTAATTTAAATAAGATAGAATACTTCTTTTAAATCAAATAATATGTTATCAGGAACCCGCATGGAAGACGCATCAGTGGCAGAAATCCAAGCCAATAACGGGCAAGAGACCAATCAATCGGAAGTTCCATTTCAAGCAAATAGCTCGGGCTGTCAAGTTTACCTCCAAACTATTTGGACGGGCCTTGTCCAAAAGGATCAAAGCTACTGTTCTTTATGCAACCGAGACAGGCAAATCTGAACAGTTTGCCAAGGAACTAGGAGTCATATTTGGACATGCCTTCAATGCTCAGGTATATATCAGCAACAAGTCACGATTTATTTTGAACTGAACTCTTGAACTTTGTTAACTGATGCAAGCACGGATATTTTCTAAGAACTATAGGACATTAGCACTTACAATTTGGACGCATTTTAGGTACATTGCATGGCGGATTACGATATCACATCGATTGAGCATGAAGCTCTGTTGCTGGTCGTGACCTCAACATTTGGGAATGGAGATCCGCCTGAAAATGGTGTTGTAAGTATTTCTAAATAAAACAAGAATTTATAATGTGAGAGAATTAAAATAAAAGGGCATTTTTTAATAAATTATTCTTTTCAGGCGTTTGGAGAACATCTGTGCGAGCTTTTGTATGCTGATCAAGTTGGTGAAGAAAACTCGGGGTAAGATTTGAGAAAATAGTAGGTAACATAAAGTAATATGGACATGTGGAACGGTCATTTTAATGTTGAAAATTATTTACAGGAACCAAATGCTAACACCAAAATCTTTCATAAAAGCTAACAGCCAAGTCGAATTACAAAGATGGTCTGGCAATCCTAAGAAGTTGAACCGATTGGAATCATTGAAAGGTAACGAAAACAAGACAAATAATTAAAAATACAATTTAGAATCTTTATAACTTTTGTTTGAATAACCAATTTCGTTTCAACAGGCAGTACAACA
The DNA here is from genome assembly GCA_905163415.1 of Noctua fimbriata. Lineage (NCBI taxonomy): Eukaryota > Metazoa > Arthropoda > Insecta > Lepidoptera > Noctuidae > Noctua > Noctua fimbriata. The sequence goes on from LR990930.1 coordinate 4,602,592, forward strand.
GATGCTACATCCATAGACAGTTTCGGTCCACTAAGTAACGTTCGTTTCGCGGTATTCGCTCTGGGTTCGAGCGCTTACCCGAATTTCTGTAACTTCGGAAAATACGTCGACAAGTTATTGGGTGACCTCGGTGGGGAACGAATCCACGACCTTGCTACCGGTGATGAAATGTGCGGCCAGGACCAGGCCTTCCGGAAGTGGGCCTCCGGTGTCTTCAACGTAAGTTAGAAATTACCCGTGACGAATTTGTGCCGCCGCTACAGTCTATAATCTGTCGGTCTTGAGGGAATTGAATGATTATGTTGTGATTATACTGCCTACAGCAGTATTTTATTCAAAAGATAAAATTTAAGATCATCAATCACTGACTAGGGGAATAATTGGGAACTATAGATGAAAAAACCTTATTGATGATGTGTTGCTAATCTATATAATAAGATTCTTGTTTACATAATTCACAGAATATTGTAATATTATTTTTTTATACTGAACCTCGCCTACTGATTATTTGTTTAAAACAATAATATTACCCAACAGGTTTCGTGTGAAACCTTCTGTCTGGATGATGACGAAACACTGCAAGAAGCTAAGAGAGCGCTTGGAACAGTTGCTCTCAGTGAGGAAACAGTACGTTTCGCGCCGCCCGAAGTTAGCGCACCATCTCTACAAGTTGCTTTAAAATCGGCTCTGAACAAAAAGTTCATACAATGCGTCGTCAAAGCTAACCAGGACTTGGGCCATGGTTCTTCTGAAAGATCAACTATATTTATTGATATGGAACCAAAGGTAAATAACAAATTCATTATTTCTCATTTAGATGCAACGAATGTTAAAGTAAATATTTTAAATGGAATAATTAATTTGCAGGAAGAGATCAAATATGATCCAGGAGATCACGTTGGAATTATTGCGTGCAATCGCAAGGAGCTCGTGGATAGCATACTGTTTAGACTGAAGGACGTTGATGATTATGATCAGCCTTTACAACTGCAACTTATGAAGGAAACACACACGTCAAGCGGTAAGAAAGAAGATAAAGTATATATCTTAATAAACCATTTATTCATCGTTGGTGAGAAATTATTATTGTGATATGAAAAATTTGTTACAGGTCCAGTGAAATCATGGGAGCCACATGAGAGACTCCCAGTGATGAGCGTGCGAGAGCTCTTTACACGGTTCTTGGATATCACTACACCACCTACCACAATCTTACTGCAATATTTAGCAACCACCTGCGAAAATGAAGACGAACGCAATCAACTTAACTCTCTTGCTACAGTGAGTATTAAAACAAACAACAAACATTGATGATAAAATTTTAAAGAACATTTTTTTTTAAATTGTGATGTTATATTCTAGGAGCCAGGAGCCTACGAAGACTGGCGCCACTTTAATTTCCCGACTGTATCTGAAGTACTGGAACAATTCTCCTCGGCTAGACCGAGTGCATCATTGCTCGCTGCACTCCTCTCACCTTTGCAGCCAAGATTCTACTCTATCTCGTCATCTCCTATAGCTCATCCAAAACATCTTCACCTGACGGTAGCCGTCGTCCAATACCGAACTCAAGGTTAGTACACGTAAAACATAATTTTAACCTTTACTGTAAACAGTATGTCTCATAGTTTATTACTGCTCATTCCCACACTGACATCGCTGATTCCATTGAAATCGAGTTTACAATATGATCTAATTTTAAGTTAAACGACATCCGTTCCAAACAATCTGATAGATGAGTTGGCTGTAGTAGCGGCATCAAAAAGGTTATTCAGTGTTAGATTTATGATTTTCTATTTATGATGCGGTTGGTTGTAGTAAAACAATGATGTCATATTCAAACAGATGGCGAAGGACCTCTCCATTGTGGTGTTTGCTCAAATTATCTCATGGACCGTAAGCCGGGCGATGAAGTTTATCTGTTCATCAGAAGGTATTTGGAAGATTTTCATGTTTTAAACAATTTATTGACCTCGGCATGCATTGCTGTTTACATTTTTCATTTTCTTTTCTAGCGCTCCAAACTTCCACCTTCCTCAAGACTTGTCAGTTCCTCTGATTTTAATAGGTCCTGGAACTGGTATTGCTCCATTCCGTGGTTTCTGGCATCACCGCCGAGCTCAACTCAATACTCGCAAACGTCCAACTGCTGGACCGGTTTGGTTGTTCTTCGGATGTCGGACGAATAGTATGGATTTGTATCGCGAAGAGAAGCAGCATGCCGTGAAGGATGGCGTTCTTTCTAAAGTTTTCCTGGCTTTGTCTAGGGAGAAGAACATTCCTAAGGTATAATCTTTGAAAAAAATAATAACTATTACAAGCTTCATAAAACAGACTTGCGGTATTAATCATGGTTTCTTTTAGATGTACGTCCAAGACTTAGCAGAGCAAGAAGGACCCGAGATTCAAGATTTGTTGATTAATCGAGGAGCTCATTTCTATGTCTGTGGCGATTGTAAGATGGCTGAAGACGTCCACCAGAAGCTTAAAGGCATTATTAAGAAACACGGCAACATGACTGACGAGCAAGTGCAGAACTTCATGTATATGCTCAAGGTTTGTCAACAATTATCAATCAATATTTTATCGAGACCATTTTCCTCAGCATACTTGCAATGGTTATCAATCTCCTCATTTGCATCCCGATTAGTATGTACTAGGTACTTGTATGATTAGTGTTTTCCTTCAATCTTAATTATTCGTCAATGCCAACAGCTATGTAATCTGATACAGCTCTTATTGTTCAAATATTGGTTTATTTCAACGTTACTTATGTTAACATCACATAGGAGGAGAACCGCTATCACGAGGATATCTTCGGCATCACGCTGCGTACTGCAGAAGTCCACTCCGCGTCCCGGGAGTCCGCTCGCAGGAACCGCGTGGCCGCACTGCCCTGACGCCGGTCCTCTCGCTTTTACACTAACTCCTCCACGCTCACCTAGCCTAACTAGCTTCGCAACCCGAACAACTGCTACATATAACTTCCTTACACCAATAAACGAATCAAATGCTTCAACCATTTCAACTTCATCGTCAATATAAAATTTAACAGCTTCTAAATCAGAGAAGATTTTTAGCATCGTCAATTTATATTGCTGATATTCTGGTTCGAAAGAGTCAATTACTTTACTTTGGCTTTTGTCAAGCATAAGAATTTATTTAGGCCACCCGGCCAGTACATAGGTTGTGCGTGTAATGGGTCTTGAATTTATTGTACATACTATTCACTAGCTACACCAGAGTTACATTCCATTTCAGTATTATTATTTTTGGATGCTCATGTTCAGAGGCAGCTGAAATGTTTATATATTTTATAAAATTGTTTTAAATGAATTCCATGCAGGGTGATTTAATATTTAATAACGCACAAAATGCATTACCATCTGATATGTTTTACTTTAAATGCTTCATTAATCGTTGAATTGTATCGATTGACTTCGAAATATTTCGAAATTATAAGAATTTACCAATTACATAGTATTTAGATGTAATTTTATTCCATTTATTATTAATAATATAAAACTATAATGACTTTCATTGACGTCATAAAATAAAATATTGTCCACTTGTTGATAACAAAATTTTAAAACATATTTTGTTAGTAGAGTATCATATAAAATTTTAACTAGTCTAGTTAGTTGGTAAATATTTTCAAAATTATTTTTTCGTTGATTAATCTTTATTAGGTACAACAAGAACCCTATGTTGTAATGCCTTTATTGCCAAATGTTGTACAGATTGTGGTATAGTTATTTTATTCTACCAATGTAAATAATATATTTTAAGTTCTATTATAATCGTGAATGTTTTAGATTTAAAATTTATCTTTTACCTGAAATTATTTAGAGAAATTATCTAAAGTATAATTATTTTGTTTAAGATTTTTATCAATAATATCTACCAAACGACCATGTTTAATGCATATTGTACCTACCTACATTAAATTATAATATTAAATATGAGCAGCTATATTCAAAATGTTTATTCAAATGTATTTTATTCATATGTCCTTTATATTTGACTATTAGGTGTGAGTGTTGAATTTGTGATCCTTAAATTAGTCCTAAGAAATGTATTCATATTTTCTATTATTCATATTATGAGAATTTAATATACAAATAAAAAAATCTTTTCTGATGTTACGTAATATTTCTATATTAAAATAGCATATAAATACATATAATAACTGTCTTTGCCGGATATTTACAATTTACGGATTTCATATCTTCTAAATTTAATCGAATGCACATTTGAGACTAATAACATTGTTACTATCAAATTCATATCACGCAAAATATTATCGTATCGCACTATTTCATCTAATAATGAAAACTGTTCGGAAATGTTAAACGAAGAAATTATGATTGATTACGAAATATTTGTCTGTTATTGGTCAAATAAAGTTCCTTCGTATTCGAAAATGCACCAGGGTTTATCATTTACTACTCCTCTATATTTGGTACACGTTTCTTTATATTCGTTGAGTCGAATATCAAAGATCTGCATTCCTTTTGTTTTTCCTCCTGTAGTGTTCACATCCCAAAACCTCTTATTATCACTCAACAGTGTTGGTATTTGAATTTGATTAAAATATTCAGTTTTCAGAACAATATAATGCAGGCAGAAAATAACATAAAAACTATGTGAAATATTACTGATACTTTTCTATATATAATGAATATAATCAACAGCATTTAAACGCCTACCTGTATGCAAAAAACTTTGATAACATCAGTCGGCGAGCTTTTGTTGAGATTCGCGATAAAAGCCACGAGAATTACCTGTTCTGATTTTATAATCTTGATAACATAACCTCGAAAGTAGGAAGTGTGTTTTACTTGACTGAGAGCATTTTACTAGTTTATCCCTTATTTTAAAGCGAGTTGACTGGAGTACAAGAGAAAAAAAGTGATAAAAATTCTTTGTTGAATAGACATTTTCACTATTAACCCTGGGTATACCTACGGTCACAACCACCGAGGCAGCTGCTTCGGTGGTCTAAGAGTGTTACCACACGAATCGATCGATCGATCGATGGTAGAAATTACGACGATCGATCAATTGGTGCAGCAGAAACTGTTGATCGACGTCAACTTATCCATTCTACCATCGATTGGTGTGGTCACAAATGCGTTCCTGAGCATTAAGTCCCGGGTTCGATTCCCGTGTCTGGCAGCTTATTGAGATTTCCCACCAGCAATTTCTTGGGAGACCAGTCTGAGCGCGGTTGATAACAATAGGCTCAACCCTTTACATGGGACTTACATATAACTGGTAAAATATGGGTTTACTATAGAGTTCACCTTTGTCCAGTCCCTCGGGGATTACAGACCTGATGTAATGCTGTGTTATAGGGGGTGGAAGGGGTACCTACGCGAAACCACGTATTCAGGACATCATTCTGAGCAACAGTAATTTTTCATCGGTTATTTTAAAAAAACAGCTGTTTCCTACTAAAGTGCAATACCTACACCGTCAAAATATATGGAACAGCAGATTTTTTTTAAATTACGAGGCAATTTATTGGTTTAAACCTATCGGTGGACGGTCAGTCATTTCTAAGAACAGGTAGAACTTGTAAGCATCGGAAACGAATCGGCCTCAATTCCTATAATTTGATATTTCCGAAGAATTATCAATCACATCCAAGAAACGCAAATGCAGATCCCGGATAAAACACCGTTAGTATACCGGTCTGATAGGTGTGAGGTCCATCCTGTCTGCTGTTATTAAGGTGGAAGCGCGGAAGGGTGGCCGAAATTCAAATTTTCTTACGTTTTTTGCAATTTGCTGGCCATTTTCAGGTTGTATGTTTAACAAAATATGATTTGAGACCGTAACACGTATGTATTTACAGAATTATAATCATCAAAACAACCCTTTAAATTTAGTCATTAATATTTTTTTATTTATTCAATTCAAGTGATATCAATACATTACAATAATTAAATAACTATCTTAGATGAGATTATATAAACAAAAATACGACAAGACATCTGTGTCTGAACTAGATAAATGAATATCTGTATCTCAGACAACAGCGCTCTTCCTTAAAAATATACATTTACTAGCTTGAGGTTCAAATTCACTTTAATTATATATTACATTAGGTTTAACATCATCCAGGAGAAAAATAAAATTAAAATAAGAAGTAAAAAATAAAAATTTATTAGAACAAAAGTGGAGTGGTGACCTCCTTTTGTATAGAATGTGGATGAGTGAGTGTGCGTAGGAGGGTGAGTATGTGAAACTTAATGTGGCACTATTTCATCCCATTGAATGACTATTTCATGAAAAAGTTTTAGTTAATAATTTTAATTTCTCGGGCTATTCTCGCGTTTCCCCCTTAACCAAAGCCACTACTCATGGTAGTAATCAAGTACCGCACATTTTAAACTAGATATCAGTAGAACTGCCTGTCACTTATCTACTCTAAGATAACGGGCAGTCATTTCCTATTAGAGGACACGTTACTATTAGGTACAAGGCTATTTTAATATTACTTATACGTGTCTGGGATCGACACGTATAAGTAATATTATAATACATATAGCTCATGCCTACTAAATTGTATAGGACCGTCAAAATACCCAATTAGAAATGTTTTAAAAGAGTTGTGTAATATATTTTGTATAGGTACTTCATACTCTTAGATCGATATTTTTAAAATATTAGTCATCACGCCTGTAATCCCCGCCGAATTAGGCAGAGGAGTAATTAATACACCCTTAATAGTACACCCACATTTCGCCAGTTATGTTTAAGTCCCTGATAAAAGGGGGCGAGCCTATTGCCATTAACTGGGCACAAATTCAGACTCCGTAGCTGCTACTGAGAAATTCCTGATGGAAAAACTCACTAACACTTTGGCCGACCCGGGAATCGAACCCAGGACCTCTTGCTGAGCAGACGCGCTTTCGTCCACTAGACCAACGAGGCAGTTTTGTATAAGACCTTTAAAATATCCATAGATTTAGCAATATTGTAAAAGAGTTGTGTAACATATTTTGTGTTGGTTATTTAAAGTATAGTCTAAGTGGAGGAGCTCGTGGCTAAATAATAACAGCCTATCGATCTTTAGGTTAAGCCGTGGTTGTCTAGGTTGGTCTGTGGATGGGTGACAATCCATTACATACCGAGTTTCTTCCGTGTCTCGGAAAGCACGTTAAGCCGTTGGTCCCGGCTGTCATTTGTAGAACTTTGACAGTCGTTTCAGGAGGTCCATAAAGTCTGACAACCAGTCTTACCAAGGGGTTTCGTATTACTTAGTACTAATTGGGTTGTGGAGGTCAGATAGCTGGGAAAAGGCTAGGCAGATGATGATGATGACTTCAAAGTATAGTCTATCTATACATGACTATAATTAAATACAAGGCGGAAATAAAATCCCCACGGTGTAAAAATATGAATCGCATTCTGCATTGACTTCCAAAGATGCACCTGATCCATATTGTGCAGGAAGATTGCGCGACTTTTCAGGGTTTACCAAACAATGCTTTATCATGGAAAAACCAAATCCAACATCAAGATTTGAGCAGAATTAGGTACTAATCAATTCTTAATTTCAACAGGCGTTTTTCCCTGATTTTCAAAATATGGTTTTACAATACCTAACCGCTTGCGTCACTAATTAAAATAATTCATGAATGACAAAATGATATTTATTGTTAATCCATGTGCAAAGACGTCATTGGTCGCAACGCCGCCGCGCCGATAAGGAGACGTTCTGAAAAGTAAATTAGCTTTGGTTAACTTAGGTTTTTGTATTAAGTTACGACCCAGCTTCTAAGAAATTCGTTAGAAGGACAAAAGCTGCAGGATCCTGTTTTAATTTTATGATAACTGAAAATGATTGATTGTTAGAATATTAAAATTAAAGTTCGCGACCACATTCGCAACCACATTCGTAATCTGGCAGGTTTCCCATTGTTTGTTTATTTATTTGTGTATATATTTAGAGTAAGTATTAATGATATGTGCTGGTTTAAAATAAATTTATTCTTCATTTTTAAGATATACACCTAGCACTATTGGTCACTGCATTACCCAAAGGTTGACCAGTAGAAAATGCCTATAACTTTAAGTCTGCCTCTGTAGCTTAGACCGATCTATGCATTGACTGCAACGGTTTATTCCGGAACTGGGGTGTTAAACTTAACGTAAATAAAGTATTTGTGTAGGATGTTGCATACCTACCAATTATTACATGGGTGTTACGTACAGGCAACGTTGTAATTGCTTTAGTATCGCTTTTGACCACAGTTCTCAGTTTTAATCTCCCCTAAAGCATTCAAGGACTATTCAACCTTAGGATGACAAAGCAGTTACGAGGTCGAGTATACTTACATTTGGATGTAGGTGATCAAACAACTGACACAGTAGAATACTAATACAGCGTGTAACAAGACCCTTAACAAAGCCGTCAACCAAGCAATCTGTACATCAATCTAAGTAACTTTACGCAAAAATTATTTCTGGGAAACGCTATTTTTTTAGGGTGAAAAATCACGTTTTACGGTAGGACTCAAAGTAACGCCCTCAAAACATTGTGATGATGGATGAATTGAATAATACGGAGGTTGTGGAGGTGTTTAAAGAAAAAAAATTACATTCAGTTAAAAAGGTGGATCTTTGACCCCCAATATATCCGTAACTGGAAGGTAAGAGAACAAAATAATGATCCCAATGATCGGGAGAATGAGTGCCTTTCGGCTTTGTTAAGGGTCTTGTTGTATCCTTTAGGTATCTGCCGACTCTAAACAACTTTCACGAACCAAACAATGGATCAATGATCAGTTTCTAAAGCCGATTAGACTGAATACACTTGATTTCTTGGGTCATTGGAAGTTACAATCTTGGACTAGTCTCGTCGGTCCCTTTAGTTTAATTGACTTCAAGTACTATTGGTTCTGATCCTTGGGCAAAGAGTTGTGCTTTTGTGTTTTAAAATTGATGGTATAGTATGTATGCTGCCATCCTCGGCGAGACTCGCCGAAGCAGGGCGACTGCGAGAGTATACAACCAAGCAAGAAACACCGAGGCTAGACGAGCGCTCTTATATAACACACTAACCTTGCCTCAGAGTACTTCGTCGAGAGTGTACAACCACCTTTATACCTTCATGTGTTAACGCGTAGTAAGGATGACGGTCCATTTTATGTTTGGCACTTGAAGCTTCACTATCAGACAGTTTATTTACTTGCTGACAAGCAATCTACGCGTGCAATGTACGATGAATCAGTATTGTGTATGTGTAGTATTGTTTGTTCATTAGAATATTATCTATCTGCTTAATAAAAATCGGCAATTTACTATCAGACAACAAAGACTAGTCTGCTAGTTCTACAAGCATGCAATTTTATAGTTCCCGGAATGACGGCATCGAGAGTAAAAGAATATTTTTTAAATTAATTCCTTAATAGGGGATTTAACTTTGTCATTTTTAACATTAAATAACATCACGCTTGTAATCCCCGAAGTGTTAGGCACTGTACCTAATAGTACACCCACATTTCGCCAGTTATGTTTAAGTCCCATGTAATAGGGGACGAGCCTATTGACATCAACCTGGCGCAAATCCAGACTCCCTGACTGTGACTAAGAAATTCCTGATGGAAAAACCCAATGACACTTTGCCTGACCCGGGGATCGAACCCAGGACCTAATGCTCAGCAGTCGTGCTTGAGACCACTAGACCAAGGAAGCAGTCATCGCAGTTCTTATTTTTACATTAGGGAAAATACATCGTTGGAAATGAATAAGTAGTTATCTACATATTTTATTTTTTTCTCGAGTCATCTATTTTCAGATGATTTTCCTATATTTCACTATTAATAAGCATTTATCGCTTACAACAATGAAGTGTAGGTGTGTTAGTCATGCTGGTAAACCACATCTGTGATTGTGATAACCCTGAGATGAGGCATATACCGGAAATTTTAGAAGGTGTTATGAGTTATAGGTTTCCAATGCAATAACTATGACATTTTAGTGTTTGGTACGTAGAACTAGTCTAGGAAATGTCAAGTGTAATCTTAGAAAGAATCTACTTGTATACCTTTCTAAATATCATTTCTGTGACAAGCGAGTCCGAGACCTTTCTAGTGAAGGTTACATTTAAAAAAATATAATATTAAACTGTTATAATACAACCGGAAAGTTGGTTGTATGGATATTTGTTCCTCTTTCACGCAAAAACGATTCAACGGATTTGGGTGAATTTAGCACATAGACTTTATAACCTTATTACTATACAGAGTGGTAGGGACACCGACGCGAAAACGGTTACCACGTATTCAGTACATCATTTGGAGCCCTCTACTGTAGGTATTGCACTTTTGTAAGAAACAGCAATTTTTTTTAATAACCGATGAAAAATATTTATGTTCTCAGAATGATGTACTGAATATGTGGTAACCGTTTTCATTTTGGTGTCCCTTTCACCTTGTATAGGGTACTGTTTATCCGGTGAGATAATTACCGAACTCGGCGCGGGCGAAGCCGCGGGAAGAGGCTAGCATAAAATTAACAAAAACGTACAATACAGGCTATCAATCCAGTATTTTTTTTTCACAGAATAATACTAAATAACTTTTTGAATTGAGTTTAGGTAATTTCGTTAAAGGTAAGTAAATTCCCACCATCTTTTTCAAAATTTTCTTTTTCAATTTTGCTGACAATTATTCTGAAATCAAAAAGAACTTATTCCAAGTCTTTTTCTTCTAACATTAACAAACCAGAAATGATCATATCAAGTAAACAGTCTCTCTACTTCAGTTGAAGAGCTTTTTGCTGTGTGTGTTTTGTAAATGATAACAAAAACATGATACATTTAGATTATGATAATAAATGTGAATATGAATATAAATATGACTCATTATTGGATTCGATTTAGATTTAAAAAAATACATAAAATTAAGGTAAGACGATTCAATAACAGGAAAATATCTGTGTGAACTGACTGTAGCTTGCTTAAAACATAAATAGAACCAAACTTTTTCCCTGTTTCATTCTCAGAAAATATTAAATACTATGTTAAAAGAAAATCTGCAAATACAGGATGTAAACAGACCCTTCACAAAGCCGTCAACCAAGCATTCTGTACATCAAACTAAGTAACTTTTCGCAAAAATTATTGCAGGGAAACGACTTTTTTTTTAGGGTCAAAAATCACGTTTTATGGTAGAAGTCAATGTAACGCACTCAAAACATTGCGCTGATTGATGGATTGAATAGTACGGGGAAAGTCTTACATTAAACACATGTATTTAAAAAAATAGTTGTTAAAAAGGTGGAACTTTGACACCCTATATCTCCGTAACTAGAAGGTTCCCAGGCATGGTGTAGAACAAAAAAAGTCCCGTCAAAATCGGTTCAGCCATTTCGGAGATTAGCTGGAACAAACAGCCAGACAGAGAGACAAAAATGAAAAAAAAACAATGTTTTATGTAATAACTTTCATAATATGCATTCAGTAAAAAGCTGTTATTTTGAAATTACAAACAGACTTCAATTTTATTCATTTGTGTCGATAATAATATCCGCACAGGTCGATAATAGGTTCAACTACGAGGGTAATCGGTGGATGGGTGAACATTTATTACTATCTGTTACATATAGAGAACCCTCCGAGCTTTGGAAAGCACGTAAAGCCGTTGGTCTCGGCTGTACTTGACAGCCAAAACGAGTAGTCAGTATCAAGAGGTAAGGTTTAAACGGATTCGGCGCACAATGCCACACACACATTCGCAAAATGACATACCTATTGGAATTCCGCAAAATGACTATTCTATGTATATTCTCAAATTGTCATATTCTGAAAACGCCACATCGCAAAACGTCACATTAGCAAAATGCCATTTTCGCATAATGTCAAATTCTCGAAAAGTCACTTGGGACAAAGTATTTTTTTTTAATTTGGACGTTAATATGTTTTTATGAATAACGCCACTTACCTAAAACATTAAGAACTACTTGATTACAAACAAATCGTAGAATCAATGCTGCAATTCAATTAGAGATACCAACACGAATGTCTTGGGAATTCTCTACCACTCCAATCCAGTTCAGTAGCTAGAACTTGATTCAATCCTATGTCCAGCGGTCAGAATACTCAGGCTTACGTAGACAAAGTAGGACACAGTATTTTCCCTAAACCAATATTACATTAAGCGCCTATACAAAATTAACTTGAATTACGACGTTTCAAGTTATAACTCAGATTTCTCATTGTATTCATAATTCATAGGCAGTACACTAGATACCTTCTTAATGATGACTTGTAAATATTGCGTGTAAAATTATTCATTGTCAGGAGCATCAGTGTGTACAGTCACGAACACCAATATGTTTACACTTACCTACTTTAAATTAAAAGCGTTTTTTTCGTACATTTTTGAGATAAGACCTATTTTCATGATAATGCAATCAATACAATAAGAGTACATCACTTTAAAAAAATGCTAAGTGCATAAACATTAGAAAACTCATCCACATGTGAATCCCTAACTGTCAGTCGGTAACTTACTCAACAACATAAGTCAACATCCAGCGGGCGATGGAGCGCAGCATAATAGGTGACAAGCGAACAGATCTCGTTAGAAACACCACGCTGCACTTCATAACTCAATTAGCTGATGCTGGAGTTAAAACAGCCAGGTTGAAGTGGGAGTGTACTGGCTACGTCGCACGAATGGACGTCTGAGGAGGATATCGCCGCCGACCGCGGCGAAGGTGGTGTGACGATCTGATCATGTTACGGTCAAGTCTAGTCAGAAATTGCACAAAATAGAGGTTTCAAAGGAGACAGGGCAGATTTTTGCCCAGCAATGGGACTCGGTAATGGCTACCAAAAAAATGATTTTTCAGTGTATATACTGCATACTTAATTACTTGATGGGTTAGGGTAGGCTATGAGGTGAAAACCCGCCTTTTCATCCAATGTGTCCTACCAACAATAACCTACGGTCGGCCGAGACACGGAGGCTCACAAAGGAGACTGTCCTCCGAGTACGCGTGGCACAAAGGGCCATGCAGCGAGGCATGCTCGGCATAACCCTCTTAGGTCGAGTTCGTAACACCGAAATCCGCCGTCGGACGAAAGTCTACGACGTCGGAGACCGGGTGGTGCGCCTCAAGTGGACCTGGCCAGGACATCTGGGTAGACACGGAGATGGCCGATGGAGCAAGGCTTTGACCGAGTGGTGGCCAAGGTTAGGCCAAAGAAATCAGGGCCGTTCTAAAGCTCGTTGGGTCGAAGATATCGTCAATGTCGCGGGAAACACCTGGATGAGGGACGCAACCGACAGAACCGGAAAGGGTGGCAGAAAAAAGGGGAGGCCTATACCCAGCGGTGGGTGATTCCGGGCTGATATGATGATGATGAGGTGTAAAATTAGTCATTGTCATAACGGTATTGGTGTGGTTTATGGGAGTTACCTAATCTTTCAGTACGGTGCGGTTACTCAGTCTACTTGTAATGCCCCGGTAACAGGAAATCTTGGTTAACATTATGTTTAAATGATTGATTAATAATGGTGGAATTTTCCCGTTAGAAATGTATTGTTTAGCTGTAATTGACTCTGTGTATACGTAAGTATACGCCCGTTATTCTTGTATTAGCGGGTAGCTCTTCCGTATTAAATAAATATATAAATATCGGGATTTCAGTTTCCTGTTTGGTATTAGGATCTAACCTATATAAATGCGAATGGATGGATGTTTGTTACACAATCACCAGAAAGGCCGAACGGACCTGGATGAAGTTTTGGCACAGATATAGATGATAGTTTGGTATACCACATAGGCTACTGGTTATCCCGGAAGTATGATTGCGTGGGAAATTTCCGAACTCCACGCAGGCGAAGCCGTGTAAATAATAGATAGTTTATTGTTTAACAGACTTTTAATTAGATTGTTTATTTTCCCGTACAAATCAAAACAGAAACAAAGAACGCTTGATAAAGATTAATGGCGATATTCAAACTAATACTACCATACACGCAACATGATTGACATACGAATAAAAGGTTCATACACACGAAGTCCGGGACACAACAAGCATGACCTCATCCTATCCACCTTTGTGCGTCTTTGATTAATTCGCGATTAACTAGCGATAATTCAGGTAGCGTGATGAACTAAATTTAACTTAACATAACGCCTGTAATACCAAAAGGTTGAGGCAGAAGTGTACCTAATAGTACAACCACATTTCGTCAGTTGTGTTTAGGTTCTATGTAGTAGGGGGCGAGCCTATTGCCATCAACAGGGCACAAATCAGAGCCCGTGGCTACTACAGAGAAATTCCTGATGGAAAAACTCAATAAGACTTTGCCCGACCCGGGAATCGAATCCAGGAACTCGTGCTCAGCAGTCGTTTCTGAGACCTGTAGAACGACAAGAGAGGCTAAACGTAGAACGTTGTATAACGCCTCATAATTGGGTATTCGTACTCCCACATTGTGATTAGTACTTCCCATAAACGTCAAATTATGATGCTTGTGTCTGATATGAGCAATTGTAAGCAAATATTGGCATGGTCATCACTTTTAGTGGAATCATTTGTGGTTACTGTACCAATGACTGTCTGTGAGTGGTCAGGTACGCCCCCTCACCGCGGTAAACAAGCGAACTTGAAGAGAACATGGCATGTATTTCCCTTGTTTGTGAAAATTGCATTGCGAGCCAGTCTTTTCTTTGCAAGCTAGTCATAACCTATGAAAATTCACGTTTCCTAAGGTGTGTAACAAAACCCTTATCGAAGCCGAGAGACAGTTGCTCCCCGTCAATGCAATCGTTTTTTGTTCTAAACCATACCTTCTAGTTACGGAGATATTGGGGGTCAAAGTTCCAACTTTTTCACAAGTTTTTTTTAAATACATGTTTTTAATGGAAGATTTAAACACTTCCACGACCCCTGTACTATTCAATCCCTACACCAGCACAATGATTTAAGTTCACATTTTTGAGTAAAGTTATTTAGTTTGATGTACATAATGCTTGGTTGACGGCTTCATTAAGGGTCTTGTTACACGCTGTAATGCGCTTTGAAATTCTCGGTTTGGGCCCAACTTATTTTATACAATATGTATATTTGCCATCCTGACATTTGTCTTATCTTTGGCAGTCAGTAGCCCGAAAGTCCGACAGTCAGTCTTATCACGGGCTATCGTATTACCCAGTACCAACTGGGTTGTCGTGGTCTTATAGACAAGTTTTCCATGTAAAATACTGGTATTCAGCTGCATCCGATTAGACTGGAAGCCGACCCCAACATACTTGGGAAAGGCTAGCCAGATAATTATGAATAATTGTCATCTTCACGGAAAGAAGACCGTTCGGCAAAACCATCTGCACTATTCTCGTAGCTGAAGGCTCGCAGCATTAGCGTGTAATGAGTACAATGTGGCTTTTAGTGACTTAATGGATTTGGCTAAAGTGTTGGAAAATAAATTTAACTTTACACTAGTAAAGTTGACGTTGAGTAATCAAGGTCAACTTTCACAAACCTCAAAGTTTAACTGATTGTTTAGCTCAAACTATCTAAACATGTTAAAAGCAGCTTTATACGAAAGGTCTAAATTTATACAACATTAGTTTAAGTATATGCGAAACCTGAAACACGTGTCTAGTATTTTTATGTAAAGAATCTATGTACAAAATTTCAAAACTGTATCATGAAAAATCACAAAGTTATAAGTTTGTTCTGTTACCTGGTTGTCCGCAAAAAACGTGGTCACCACGCGGACCGCCCGCGCGCGCGCCTCAAGCGCCGTCTTGAGCTCATTGATAATGATAATTTGGCAGTAGGTACCTAAATAATTGCGATACGTACTTAGTGTCGCTCGGTGTCCAACTTGTAGCCTTTTTGAAAAATTATTGGAATCGATTCAGTTACTTATTCTGAACAAACTGTATTCAGGTTTCGCATATACTAAAAATAATGTTGAATGAAACAGCTTTCACAAAAGGTTAGCTTTCGTATTTCCAGGTAATAAAACTGTACTTTCTTGCAATTTACATCTAGCCCAACCACCTGATAGACGCTGCAATAGAACTGAGTTATCAAACACTGTTTTAAGATTTCACGGTTTACAACTAAACTTATATATATTCATTATTTTAAGCTCCCAATATTTCTGCGCTGTTGCAAGCCAACCCGAGAATATGAACAATCACGGAAGATATCCCGTAAGTGACAGTATAAGTTGAACTGAGTTATGTTTTATTGCAATGTTTGCATCAGGTCACATTTCCACATTCGACAAATTACTAGAAATATCAAAGTGCATTTAGATAGCATAGATAGTGCGTGGCAAAAGTATGTTTATGCGTGGAACATGGTCCGAGCTCCTGGTGGTCAGGGCTCTGAAAGAGGAACCTCCTAACAATACGCGCCGTGTCCAGAAGTACTGCTTTTAAGCCGTTGTTGGTCGAGGCTATTTGGCCGTCAAAGCTATCAGCACAATGACTGCTGTACTCACGTTATTGTTATACATTTTTATTTATCTATCTATTAAGAGATTTATTAAGAGATTTCTCAGTAGGGCCCTGAGTGCTGTTGATTGCAATAGGTTCGCCACCATAAGAGAGTTGAGAATAACTAGTGAAACGAGGGTGTACTAAACACCTCTGCAGAACTCATCGGGAAGGGCGTGATGTAATGTTATGTTATGCCATCCATCTCCAACGAAGGAGAACATATCCCTAAAAGCAATAACTGCCAGGACCAATAAAATTTATTATATTATCTTAAGTTATTCGATATTATGCTTCATGCTCTAACTGAAAGATCTCTTTGTAATGTTTCGATTGAATGAATATTCTTTATACTTTTGAATTGATAAAAATAAATAAATGAGAGAACACTGTGACGCAAATTAATTATTGATAATTTATTAAAACTTAGTTTTAAAGTGCATAATGTTTAATTGAAAAAGTTATTATTTTCGACATGCCTATAAGTGGAATAAAATATAGCAGCTTAGAACTTAGGACCCATTAATATCAAGATAATATTAATCCTTGGTGCTAGGCATCTGGGATCATCCCAGTTGTAAACGTCCCTTTATGCCTATTGGCCTTGTTTTATTCTGTCTCCTGCTGATATAGAGGGAAGTCGAAATTATGTTTTTCCTACTCCTCCGCTATTCTTTCCTGATTAATTTCATTGCGGGATCAAAGACAGTTAAATTGTTTCTCTGGGATTTCGAAGAGTTTAATTATCTCGACGGTTTTCTGGTGGTATCCATTGTTGATTCCGGCTTTCAGGAGTTGCAGTGCTTTGGGAATAGTGTAGCAAGCTTGTCCCAAACAAAAAAAAAAGTAGCAATAGATTTTTTCTGGACCAAGAAGGTATATTAGATATTGTCAGTTTTTTACATGATGGTTTATAATTCAAGGTTCCGTGTCAGTCCTCTTGTATTACATCAGTAATAATCAGTGTATGAACGAGTGGGAGTAGTTATAGTCAAAACGCCCAGTTCCGGTACTCATAATGTTTTGACAGAAATAACATAATTATTATAACCGTAATACCATTCTATTGTTTATTTTTTTTGAGCTGTGACTTTGCTTTTTTGAAAAAAAAAATCGGCTGCATGTTCTATGATTGTTTCAAGTAAAAATTTAGTCTGTGAATTACTGTGGCTGTAATGGGGAGTATTTGACATTTCGATCTTTATAACGCTTTTTAAAATTAGAGAACTTCACAAGTTACGTCTGAGAGGCCCTTATTAGATTATAAATGAACTTTTTAATCTCCGATGGAATGCAGCGTTGCAGGTTGATGAAGAATGACATATTTATATCCTTAGAAGATTAAACCGAAATGATGATGAGGATAAAGGATGTCAATTTGCTTTTGTGACCTGGGACATTTTATAAACGGAACTACACCAACAGTTTTTTGAAAGACAAAAACGCGCTAGATCCGTGCATCTGGACTTTACGCCGACTAATTACATAGACGATGATGCAAGCAACACATACAATGACAATATACACGAACAGACCAGCATTGATTTCTTACTAACCTATGATTACTTTCTAATTATTTTCGACCGGCTCTAAGTACCAATCCGGATTAGTGGACGTATAGTTTGTCTACATGATAATGCCTCGGCGTTACCTTGATCTGCGGTGATAACATCCGTCATCCAGTTGGCCGAGTCACTGGCGAGCTGAGCGGGCGCGCGGGGCTGCTCATATAATTGTTGATATATTTTTTGCGGACGCTACTTTGAATGGCCAGTCCTCGGTTGCCGAGACAACAGATTTCAGTTCTCGTCCGGTGCTGCTGCGGTATGCATATATATTTTGCTGCAAACGGCGCGTGCGCCAGTTAGACCGTTACACACGCGAGAGACAATTCAGTGATCGAATTTTCGATAGACTTTTTGTAATCTTTGTTTTTTCGGTAAAATGGCGCAGCTTAACGGCCATGTTATACCGGTGGTTTGTCCCTTCAGTGGTGTATGTGTTCAAATGAACGGAGATGAGAAGGCAGTGAAGCCAGATCTTCGGATTAAAGTTCCTCAGCCGATTGAACTGCAGAATCATGTCAATGAAGGATTTGACAACTTAGATACTCTACATTCTCACATCGACGAGGTGTCGAGCAGCTTCGTAAGTAACTTTTATTTCCGTTTTTACTAATAGGCTGTCCTCTATGAACTTTTACAAAAGTTTGAAAAACTTTAAATGGAAATCAAGCTTAAGTTTTAGATTGAAATTAAGTACTGATTTTTTATAAAGCCTCATAATTATTCGAACTTTTAAAAACGAACATAATATTTGAAATTTAAACCAAATGAAAATTGATTTAATTTTAATAACCTGCAAGCATTTGTCCTAAAACAGAGGTGTAAAATTAGCATGACTGCATAAAGTTCAATAAAATTAGTATATTGGTGTTAATTTGCAACATCCTTTAAATATATTAAACAAACATTACAAAATAAATGAACACACACAATATTGTACATGGAAGTATTAATTAAACTGTTTGGTGGTTGCTGATAGATCGGAAAATTGAACGTAGTTCTGCGTAAATGTACCAACCCAATTTTTTCTTCCATTTTCCGAAGTATTGATATTGATTTTAGATAGCTAACACGATAAATTTTATATCTTTTTTAAGCATATGTGTCGGCTGCAAATGAGACGGATTTTACCGAATATTATTACAAAGGTGTAAACGGACCCTTCACGAAGCCGTAAACCAAGCATTCTGTACATCAAATTAAGTAACTACGCAAAAATTATTGCTGGGAAACGAAACGAAACGAACTTTTTTTGGGGTGAAAAATCACTATTAATTGTAGGACTCAATGTAACGCATTCAAAACAGTTTGCTAATGGATGCATCGAGTAGTATGGGGGTCATGGAGGTATTTAAAGTAAAGTTATCAACTTATAACGTTAAAAAAATTTAATAAACTGGGAAAAAATTGAAACTTTGTCCCCCAATATCTCCGTAGTCAGAAGGTTCCCAGGTGTAGTCCAGAACAAAAAAAAATCGCACTGACCGGGAGAACAAGTGCCTTTCGGCTTCGTTAAGGGTCTTTTTACACCCATAATACAAGTTCTGTAATGTTGTGGATTAGTTTTTGGTACGTATTTATCGGAATTAATAAGAGAGTGTGGGTTGGTTCACTTTGGCAGAACTACGTTCAATTTATCTCAATAAATCATGAGTAACGTTGATAAAATCCGAGAGATTCACTTCTTTGTAATAACTGATTGGTAAAGATAAGCACGTTTTCTATGATCACGTATGTAATCTTATCTTATAAACTGCGTGTTAACAATGTTTTAGATTTTTCTAAGACCATTTTTTTATATACCTACTAGAATATTCGATTTAATCAAAAAACTTGTTTGGTTAAGTTATTCTGGTCATAACGTACTTCAAAGTTTACTAGTTATCACGTACACAACTGTCAATCTTTTTCATAAAAAGACAATAGTCTGTTGTACCCTTGTACTCATATATTATAATGTTATTTTCCTGTGTTATCTTCTGTGTGTACATAAATAGTTAAATAAATAAATAAATAGTTAAAAAAAGTTTTATGTAGTATTCAATTTTCGAAAAGATGATTATTATTTTAAAAATCTCAGTTTTATCAGAGTAATATAATTAACTATTACAGGTTTCCAACATGAGATTTTATTATCAACCAGTATTGACCCACTAAAAAAATATTTTGAATTTTACAAACTATATAAAACTAATAAACTTTAAAATCATAAGTCTAACCCGGAACCCCAGAAATCAATGGGTCGACTCACTACGCAAAACGAGATATTAAATAAATAAAAATAGCTGTTGACCTTTATCGTTCAAATACTTGATTTTGTAGTATTTTTTTGTTTTTCGAATAAACATTTAAAAATATATATCTATCTTCAGAAAAGCCAAACATGTTAATTATAGAATGTTTAGCGAGCTCCTGTATGCCAAAAATGAAGATAACCCCTTTATCTTCATTAACCCGTAAACGCAGGCCACACCGCCAACTGGCGGGCGAACGAGGCCCTTGTCATACTTCGTTCGGCTCTTTCGGTAGTTTGCAGTGTGAACCAAAGTATGAAAAGGGGTGAAATGATGCCTCGTTTTTATATATAAATAAACGAAAATAATAAACGCTCGCGTTCGTTTTAATATTATAAACTAAGCGAAGCTTTGGCGAGTTAAACTATGTGGGTTCACATCGAAAATTACGGATGGACGGGCTAGCGAGCGGGCGGGCGCACCGGGTAAATAGCATCGCTGGCATCGTCGGATATAACGTTCGTATCGTTTGTATCGCTGACGTAGCTAAGCTCTGTAGTTCACGGTGTGAACTAAAGTATGGAAAGAGGTGAAACGATGCTCGCCCGGGTCGTTCGCTCGCTCGCTAGCTGGTGGTGTGGCCTGCGCTTAATCTGTGTTAGTATAGATTTTTTTCCATAGCACGTAATTTTTCCGGGTCCAGCCGGGCACGCATCCAACAGTTACCGGATAGAACTATAGTATTCTTATGTCTCCTACAATGCCCTGGTCGTTTAATAAATTTGCCTATTTAATAAAACAGACAGATATTGTTATTTTCTTCCATACGTTTCTGTGTTAACCGCAAAAATGTATATTTTTTAGGTTTTGACAAAAATTCGAGCATATGCCTCGTGGTCTGCTTACGCTCCTACAATTTCTAAGTCTGGCAAGGTGTGGTTTATAGATACATAAACAAACATGTTATGAAGTACTAGACAACACATAACAAGTTTTACAAGTCAGCTGTAAGGAAAACATAGCTTTATATTGTGGTTTTTATCATGTACATAAATAATTGAGAGACAAATATTTGACATACCTTTTGGCCAATGTATGCCGCAATATTTGTAAAGGCCTAAGCATTTGATTTAAAAACCAACAATAGACATAAAATTAATGATGATCTAAGATAGCCATACTTAGCACTTGTTTAGTTAAAACAAACAGCATAGAATACAAATAACATTAGTTCAAATAAACTAAGATTACCACACAATAATGATTTTGCGGAAATGCTGTGCTATTAGTTTTGAAACCAGTTTTTATAGTTTTTTATTTCTTTATCGTTTCATTTTCAAACATTATATTAATAATATAATTAACATAATTTTAACGTTATGAGAGGCTCGTGGCAAAATCATTAGATTAAGGCACGCTGGCCTAGGTTGGTCTGTGGATGGGTGATCACCCATTATCATACCGAGTTTCCTCCGTGAGCAAAGCACGTTAAGCCGTTGGTCCCGGCTGTCATCTGTAGATCTTTAACAGTCGGTACAGGTAGCCAGTGGCCCGAAAGTCAGACAACCAGTCTTACCAAGGGGTATTACCCAGTACTAACTGGTTGTTAAGGTCAGATAGGCAGTCGCTCCATGTAAAATAATGGTATTCAGCTGCATCTGGTTGGACTGGAAGCCGGCCATAGTTGTGAAAAGGCTGGGCAGATGATCCGAATATCCGATCCCTACGATCGGATATTCGGAAGCATATATACCTAAAGTTTGAGTGTTGACTAGTATGGAGCGCGTGTCAGTACGGAAAAAGTTCCGGTTCTTTTTTCATTTCATTGTTTTAGTTCAAATGAATTGTCATATTTTCCATTTTGTCCTATTCGAATATTCAGCAGTAAAATTTAAAATCAATTAGTCTAGTTTTTAATACTATTATACAATAATAGTATTGTTTCGTGTTATTATCAACAAATTTCTTGTCTGGGTTTTAAATAGATTTTAAATATTCATAATGCTTAAGAGCACAACATTATATAAATACTTTATTATTTATGAGATACCGCGATCCCGGGAAAAAAATAACATTTTAAGAAGCCGCTTCCATTTTTTTCCAGGGAAAAAAACGTACCTTACGTATCTGTATCCGAATATCCGATCTCTAGTCATGAAACAATGAATAGATGGAAATTGGTGGTCAAAGTTTTTAAGAGAAGTTAAAGTTAGTTCTGCACAAGCACCTTGTCGTTAAAAGTTAAAATTACGTTGGTACACACGGCGGCACATGAAGCTGTACATCCAGTATAACTTGGCCTCGCTTTGTATAGATTTCCTACACAATGAGAGATCCGCATAAACTGGTTTTGTATGGCTTGATTGGCAGTCGTGCGTACATACATTTTATTTCATATTAAAATAACATAGTTAAGATTACAGTGTAACCAGCTTCCATTTATTCTTTTACCAAGTCTTTGGCAACATTCAAAAGTAACTGTCAATGGTAAAAATGGGACTAAAGTTTTGACTTTTTCTAAGTACATTCATGTCTATGACACATTTCGCATCTCATTTGTTTCATAAATTCTGGGTACACTGTACCAGACAATCACATAACATTTGGTGGCCCATTGCAATCAATTGGGAAATGAGCTGATTAACGCAACCGGACGAATTATAGCTTATCATTCTGGATTATGGTATCTTTGTCGGTTAGGCATCTAGTTTTATTTAGCAATTTTGGGATGACTATAATTATCTGAATAATTTATGGCCTTGTAAAATTAAAACGAGTCGGTGGATAGCATAATATGCATCGTTATTCATATTACTCATCATCATTAACAAAAATATTATAACACACACACATACATTTTATTTATTTATTTTATAAATTTTAATAAATATTTTTTTATTCATTTTTTTTCCTTTAATTAATAAATGCTTAATAATAATATTGCAGTTGACGTCGTGTCTGTACCTAATCTCTACAAATAAATAGAATTGAAGTGTCTCTTTATAATTTCAAAATACTGTTGAATATCTTTACTGAATGCATATGAAAGTACATACGGTACTTACAACATTTCTTTTTTTTTAATTTTGTCTGTCTGTTTGTTCCGGCTAATCTACCGAAACGGCTGGACCGATTTCGACGAGACTTTTACTGGCAGATAGCTAATGTAATAAGGTGTAACTTTGGCTACTTTTATTTTAGAAAAAAGAATGAGGGTTTCGGTCACTGGGTCGTCTTAGTCACGCAGAAAAAAAAATAATAACCCACGAAATTGTTAATAAAATCCGATTCAAACAGGGAAATATTATTTTGATAAAAAACACGCGGACCAAGGTCGCGGGCATCTGCTAGTTAAATAAATATACTACGTGTTCCATTCTACTTATAAAATACTAAATACTCATAGTGTTCACAATGTTGGTATGTTGTGATCAAAATTGGAAACTAAAAGTGATCCAACTGGTTAAAACTTTAGGCAGATCGAGTTATTTTAATGAGTAAATCGTAAATTAATAAACATGAAACCGTGATAAAATATTTGTGAGCTTAAAAGGCAATTCTGCATCGAGGAGGAAATTGGTTGTTAATTTTTAAATTTCTTAATACATAATATTATTATGATATTTTATTTAAATAATGATAACTTGTTTGATTTCCTCGTTGGTCTAGTGATCGCAAGCGCGACTGCTGAGCATGAAGTACTGGGTTCGATTCCCGGGTCAGGTAAATTGGGTTATTCCATCAGGAATTTCTCAATAGCAGCCACGGAATTATGCCCGGTTGATGACAGTAGGCTCGTCGCCCATTACATGGGACTTGAACATAACTGGTGAAATGTGGGTGTACTATTAGGTACACCTCTGCCTAACCCTTCGGAGATTACAGGCGTGATGTTATGCTATGTTATGTAATGATAACTTAAAAACTTTGCTGAGAATATTCCAACTTCAAAGCATACTTTGAGTGGACGCTTTATGTAACTGTTATGTCATTAATGGAAACAAAAGAAAAAATAGCCTAGTATTCCTAGAAAATAACTTTTTGTTTTTATATTTTTATTATTATACCTAAATCGTTTTCTTGGTAAAAACATCGGATACGATACGTTTGATTCGGATCGTTCATTACTTCGAGCGTTCAATGCGAACGTGAAATAAAAATCAAATCATTTAAATAGAACTTTGTTTTTTCTGAAAGCGTATTTAATTTAATCCGTCGTAGAGTCTTCGCAATTATTATTATACTACATAATCTAACATCACGCCTGTAATCCAAGGCATGCTAAGCAGAGTTGTAAGTATGTACACCAACATCTCGCCACGTAGTTATCCATACAACATAATCAGCCTATAATGCTCCCACTGCTGGGACACAGGCCTCCTCTCTATGAGAGGGAATGGGCGATAATCCACCACGCGGGCCCAGTGCGGGTTGGTAGATGTCACATGTCTTCGAATTGTTGGTTCTAAGACATGCCGGTTTCCTCACGATGTTTTCCTTCACCGTTTTGAGAGGAGTGGTGATGAAATAAATTACACAATGTAATGCGCCTGACTGGGTCCGAACCAAAGACTTACTGCTCGTAAGTCGGGGCCGCCACCAATGGGCCACCGCTGCTCTCTATCTATCTAGTTATCCATACTAGTATAATATTATACATGCGAAAGTAACTCTGTTTGTTTGTTACATTTTCACGACTAAACGGCTGATGGGATCATTATGAATTTTGGCAAGGAGATTATATTCTGGGGAAGGAGATAGGCCAGTTTTTCTTCCTGAGAAACACATCAAAGTTTCCACGCGAACGAAGTCGCGGGCAGCAGCTAGTATTTTTTTTTATAGATTAGATCTTTATATTTTGTCCATCAATCACAACTCATAAAACAATGAAAGGTTTTACATATCACATGATGGGAGAATTGACCAGCCGTTCAGAAACTATGCAGCATGTAAGTTCTAAAAGTTGTATTGAAAAAAATAGTTTTAGGAACCTCAATGTCATTTTTAAAGACCTATCATAGACACTCCGCACGTATAGGTTTGATATTTTTTTTTTTTTAGTTTCTGTTCCATATATGTATGGGGAGCCCCCATTAATCTTTTAATTTTTGTATAAAAATCCTAAAGCGGTTCACAGAATACATCTACCTATCAAGTTTCAACTGTGTAGTCGCAATAGTTTCTGAATAAAGTGGCTGTGACACACGGACAGACAGACAGGCATGACGAATCTATAACGAATCTAAAAAGCTGTCGTCGACTAAGTATTGATTTTGTATGGGACATCTGAATATTTTTTCAGGATTACGATGATGGTCCCATACAGAAAGTTGTTCACTTTGATGGTCTAAACCACACCTTTCTTCTACATACTGTTGACAAAGCCACGTATCATAAGCTTGAGTTGGCGAATGTATTAACGTTGTTTTGATTAGTCTACAGTTATTTCGGTCACGACACAAACGGTTCGCGTACACATTCTCGTATGCTGATTTGTTTAGAAATACAAACGTTTCTGTAGCTACTGCATTCCTATTATGTTATTGTATCAATCACAGAATGTACTTACATACTGTAGTACTGAAACTTTCGTTTTATAGAGAACTCGTTTAGATATCATTTTAATAGCTAATGTATGTAGGGCATCGTAATGTTTAAGATATTGTTGATAGACGAATAGTGCAGTATTTTTAAAACACTAGCTTTTCCGTCTTCGGTTGCGTTATAGTCGGATTTTTTTCTACGGAATCGTTTGAAATATGGCAGTCAGAAATAATGTAGAAATTCCCGGAATAGGATAGCAGTTTCAGTATTAAATATTATTATACAACGGATTATTTTTTTGAATTTATCACATAACGGATTAATTTGATTTTACGACATTGTATAGGGTATTAATTCGATTTTCTTTTTTTGCGACAATGTTTATGGTAGAAATTAATTGGAATTTATGAAATTGTATAACTTTAACTTTAATGATAAATTTTGCATGCCTGAATTGATACACCACAGTGGACTATGCATTCGCTTGACATCTGGAAATGTAAGATTATGTACTGTGTTGAGCAATAAACATTTGAATTTGAACTTCCAAACTCCCTACACCCAAATTTACAAACTTTACTTTTTAATAATATTTGTATTGACTTTTTATTTTTTTATTTCTGAAAATCTTGGTTTTAAACTTAACTCAACTTAACCAAAGACTAGAACTAAGTAACTGAATGCATCAACAAGTAAAAAAGTTCAACAAAGTTTTGTGATTCAATCTTTTGCCACGCTAAAGTTGGCAATCGTCGATTTCCCACGAAAAGGACGTGCCAAATTAAATAGAATTCACTTCGAACTGTTGGAAAAGTAACAGGTGACAGATTTTTAAAGGACATGTTCTTTGGTCAGCGCTTTCTGTTGTAGTTTCCTTTCTTCTTTTTTCAGTTGTTGCGTTAATGATAACGTACATTGCAGATCTATTTGATTTTTGGAAACAATAATAAAAATTGTTTGACGGAAAAAAAATACTGAGATTAAGACATTGAGAGAAATTATAACGGCACTAACTAAAGGGACTTTAACTTTTATCTATGGAAGTCATGTCACTATTAATTGCAGTTTCATTTTGCGTCTCAACTTTGAAGATAATCTTATTACAAATGGGTATTTACTCTTCGGTTCTTTGTCCCTAATTTCTAGGTTTTTAATTGAATTCATTGAAAATCCGAGAGCGGCGGTGGCCCAGTGGTGGCCCAGTGGTGGGTTCGAACCCAAGCAGATGCATTACTTTGTGTATGAAATAAATTGCATCATCACTGCTCACAAAACGGTGAAGGAAAAGATCGTGAGGAAACCGGCATGTTCTAGAACCAAAAATTCGAAGACATATGACATCTACAAACACGCACTGGTCTCGCGTGGTGGATTATAGCCCATTCCCATTTTTCATTCTGTCTCCCAGCAGTGGGAACATTGAAAATCCTAGTCAAAGAGCAGGGAACTCCAGTAGTAGTGAGTAAGACATCAACACATGCGAAAGTCACAATAGATTTACGACGTTGTACAGCGAAAACCGCATAAGTAATAAACGCATCCGTTTCGGTTTCAGCTCGTTCCACGCCTCGGGGCTACCAACCCTCGGGCGTGGGTTCGCGATAGAATCGTAATCGTACACGACCGAAATGAGTAACCTCTGATCGTAATTTCTTTGAGATTCAATGTATGATTTTTACGATTTTCGGGTTACTTTTTGTCGTGTGTATTTTTCGCTTTACTTTTTTGTCGTGTAATGAGTCCATAATACCTTTGATGTTAAAAGAATTGTTTCTTTTTGCCAACATTTTCATTGTTCCAGTACACGTGTACACGTGGTTCTGAGTCCGATTCTCATGTGGGACAAAGTGTTATTGGGTTTTTTCATCAGTAATTTCTCAAGTCGCATTCCGATCCTTGGATTGCCTCTGCTCTCATTACATGAGACTTAAAAATAACTGGCATGTGCGTGTACCATAGGTGGTGTAGCTATGGTTAACCAAAACTTACTTAACTATTCAGAGAAACGAGAAACGGGCGTGAAGTTATGTGTGGGTGAGTGTTTTCAAGCACCTTCTATTTTTGTGTCTATACAAGGTGGGCAAAAAATCGTGATCAAACGAAACAGAGCGATAGTTGGGGTTATTTACAGTAAAAAATATCTCTGTGGCAGATTCCTATCTTGATCTCCTTAAAAGTTAAGACTACTTGAGTGTTTTTTTAAGAAAATACCTAAATTTTTACTAAATAGGGAATTAGAGTAAAATGTGTTGCTTCTAGGAAATGTATCATCACTACAAAAGTGCTTTTATGAGAGTATGTACCATGTTTTATGAGTATTGGCACTTTTTTCAATATCTTTTATGTGTCACGAAAGATTAGTTGTCAGAAACTTACTGTAAAAAAAAATGTCATCATCATCATCATTTCAGCCGAAAGACGTCCACTGCTGGACATAGGCCTCCCCCAAGTGTCGCCACTTTGACCGGTCCTGTGCGACTCGCATCCAGCGGATCCCTGTAACCTTCACCAGGTCATCAGTCCACCTAGTGGGAGGCCTTCCAACGCAGCGTCTTCCGGTTCGCGTTCGCCACTCCAGAACTTTTCAGCCCCATCGGCCATCCGTTCTGCGAGCATAGCCCTCTCCATTGCCTTTTAGGTGACTTTAAGACTTCTGATAAGGCCCATGAAAAATGTACTACTAAAAAAATTACCCTGATAACCCTAACTATCGCCCACATGTTAGATCCACAATTTTTTACCCATCCTGTCCCTAAATGAAAGGTCTTCAACCTAACATTACTACAACCATTTTCAAAAGCTCTAAACCAATTAAATTGATTGTATAATCGTTAGAAAGCCCATAATATCTTTGATCTTATGAACCAATTAAACGTTTAACAAACCAATAAGATTATCTTCAGTTTAAACCGGTTTTGTCTGTGTCTCTCTGATAGGTTTCTGATTATTAGAAACTTAAATGACACTGTGACATTATCTGTTTTATCATTTCTTCGTAATTGATTGAGTTTTTTCTTGAATTATATTATTATTATTAACTAGCTGTTGGCCGCGACCTTCGTCCGCGTGAAATTATTATTATAAAAATATTACTTTCCTATTTGAATCGGATAACATAGCATCAACTATCGGTTAGTGAAAATCGTTACATACAAATAAATAAAATTGAAGTATCTGTTCGTAATTTCAAAATAACACGTTTTTACTGAATTCATAATAATATGAAAGATATACTTAGATTAAAAAGAAAAAAAAAAAAAAAATTGTCTCTATATTTGTCTGTTTGTTCCGGCTAATCTCCGAAACGGCTGGACGCAATTTTACTGGCAGATAGCTGATGTTAATGAGTAACTGATGCTACTTTTATTTTAGAAAAAGCATTAGTGTTCCGTGCAAAAAAAATTAAAACCCTAGAAATTGCTAACAAAAACAGATTCATAATATTTTTTATAATATATTCACGTGGACCGAAGGTCGCGGGAAACAGGACAACATCTATTCACAAATAAACTACAGGAGTACCGTTTAACCGAGGTTTCTGAGGCAGACCTCTCAATATTTCACTAGCATAAACATTAATATTGTCCAGCACAATAAAGTGGCACATTAACAACTATGACGGACTAGATCGCCAGCGGCTATTTGTTCAAGTTATTAAAACACTACCATGTGTTTATTATTGCTACCTACATACATTACATCTCTTTACTTAAACACACATTTATGTCTGCCTACGCCGCAATCAGCACGTTGCTGTATGATGTCAGGCAATTTAAACAATGACTTATGATCGGTGTTCCGATAATTCACAAAAATAATGCTGGCTGTATGGATTTTGAACTTTGCCCCATGTGGAAAGATTGTTATGTCATCAGATCGTTTAAAAAAAATGTCCGTGATTTAATAATTATAGGATGGTTTGTTAGGGAAAAAAACGTACAAACGTCATACAAAAGCTTGAAGTTTAAACGGTATCTATACTTATATTAAAAAAGGTAAAATTTGTTAGTAAAGTTTCACGAACGGGAAGCTACATTATCCGGCTGCATTTAAAACGTTCCGTACACAACGGGAGCGAAGCTGCGAGCAAAAGCTAGTGCGTAATAAAATATCAGCAAGAAGATAGCAGTTTACATTGGAGAGTATACCTTAATAACATAATGCTTGAGTCCACGCCAAGTCGAGTTAAATTTACGAGCTATTAAATTTATTTTGATTGAATAGTATAAATGCCATAGTAACTTTGTTTAATTGTCGGTTACCTTTCCACACGCATACTTAGGACATAGGACACTTTTATCCCGGTGATAGGATCAGACCTCCCGATCTCCCATGGGATAAGATCTGAACTCCACGAGGCGAAGGTGCAGGTAAATGAGCTCTTTAAAAAGCAGGTAACATCAATTCACAAAGACATCCTCAAAAATAACATAAGGCACACAATACAGGCTTGTTAGACAGTCGCTACGTCACACATCACACATGTGTGTGTTGTGTTTTGTTCTCATGTGAGAACACAACAAATATTAAAAACAATATACATACATAACATACATATTGTGCTATTAAAACAAAACAGGTTCTCGTAATACGATATTACATCCTTATTAATCCCTCGTTTATCGGTCGACAGGTATGATAAGACAAGTATATCAATACTTTGAGATTTTAATGAATACGAGTTCAAAGGCTGTTGTCTCGTTAGCTTACGTCAGATACATAGAAATTCCTTTTATGTGACATCGTATTTTAGGTGAAATAATGAACTTTACTCAAAGGGTTTCAGTTATTTGAATAAAGTCGAACTTATGAAAAAAGTAATGACTGAATTTGATTAGTTTAGTTTTCAATACCGGCCTTTTGTTTTTTTCGATGACCATGATCAACCATGAAGAAAAAAAGAGAGGGTTATGATGGATTCATTAATTTTTTTTTCAACAATGGTTGCACTTTGAGGAATAAACATAATATTTTTAATTTCAATTTGTGAGCGCAACTAATGGTTGCGCTTCGAGGAATAATTTAGTTGCGCTTAGTTGGTTACGCTTAAAAATAGTTGAGCTTTGAGGAATACCCCTTTTTTCAATGTTGATCAGCCATTTTCTACGATATGAGCCTTAAGCTCTATCTGCTAAGTGAGCTTAAATTAAAAAAATAAATTATTTTTGGTGATAATCTTCAGAAAGGCACAGTAAGTCGAGTACTCGGAACCGGCGTACGTATATTACCAGACGTTTAAACCATACAAGGTGTAAACGGACCCTTCACGAAACCGTCAACCAAGAATTCTGTACATCAAACTAAATAACATTACGCAATAATTATTGCTGGGAAACGACTTTTTTTTTGGGGTGAAAAATCCCGTTTTACGGTAGGACTCAATATAACGCCTTTAAAACATTGTGCTGATGGATGGATTGAATAGTACGGGGGTCGTGGAGGTGTTTAAAGTAATGTTCTTATATTATAAAAAAGTATTTAAAAAAAAACTTGTGAAAAAGTTGGAACTTTGACCTCCAATATCTCCGAAGGTTCCCAGGTATGGTCTAGAACAAAAAACCAATCGCAATGCCGGGGAGAACAAGTGCCTTTCGGCTTCGTTAAGGGTCTTTTTGCACCCTTTATAATCTTACGAGCACCGAGGACAATCTACGGTAGAAAGACTGTCCTATATGAGGGGGCTGAACTCTATAAGGTCTAACTATTCATACACGAAATATTTTCAGGGAATCATCTAACGGCTATAACGAAGCCATTTCAAGGGATTTTTTTTATTTGAGTTTATTTTTATAAAGAATAAATAATTTAAAATTACTTGACCCACAAAATAAATACTAGCTCCTTATTTTTGAACATCCATTACGCTAGTTTACTACGTTGTATTTACCTAGTGTCATTGTTAGAATATGGGAGTAAAGATTTTATGCAAAAAGTCTCAAAAATTTTTAGAAATGTAATAATTTCGTAAAAAAAAAACACTTAGATATTTTTTTTTTCGTTGCTATGGCGACTTTACGACTTATAGAAGTTACTCTTAAAATATTTCGTGTATGAATAGTTAGACCTTATTTAACTATATACCTAAAGTAAGCAAGGAATCGAAATCACTTCCAACTTTTAAAAGGCTGTTAAAACACCACCTGAATAATGTATACATTGTAAGTTTTTGACGTTTTTATAACTTAATCTTAGTTTATTTCCAAGCGAAACCGTCACTTACTTTATCTTAATTATTATGTTTTTCCTCAGAGAAGTGAATAATTGTATTCTTTTTGAGCGAAATAAATTGTCTTAAACCGTAAACGTGGACAAGGAAAAGGAGTATGTATGGATCGATAATACAGGAAAAGAATGGGAAAAAGGTGTGGTTTATGTGTGAATGTATGTGTGTAACACTATGATTTGCTAGACTCTAAACACTGGTAACTTAAATATAAATGCGAAAGTTTGAATGCGAATGTTTGTTACTCAATAACGCCAGAATGGTTGAACGGATCTGGATGAAATTTGACACAGAGATAGATTATAGTTAGGAACAGCACATTAGGCAATTTTTTATCCCGGAAAAGCTCATAAAAATTTCGACGCGAACGATGTCGCGTGCAGCAGCTAGTATCACATATAATCATAAGCAAAGGTTTTTATAAGTAGACCACATAGATAAAAATCATGACAAACAAACTAATTATCATTTGAAAGTCAATCAAGAAACAATCATTTGTATTACAACAGGCACTTTGTTCCGTATTGTTTTCAAAACAATAGACAACACTCAACGGATGAATTCTGTTCCCGATTAAGTTTTAATTGGTAATAAGTTCGCGGTCAACGAAGGTATTGTCACAGAGTAGATAGTTACAGAAGCCCGGCTCTATGCAACGAGCGGAAAAAGACGCTAGCGCACTATTGCCCGTTTTCACTAAGAAATAAGCAACATCTAAAGCGTAGGATATTGTGGTAGTTAGAAGACTAGAACAAAGAGTAGTCATTAAAAAATAGAGCGTTGACTGAACTTCACTAAAGTTTTAGCAATATAGTTCTAACTTATATTCTAGGTCTAAGTCCAAAGCTAAACTGTGAGACCCTGACTTCTGAGCCCCTTAGTTAGATGGTTATAATTGTAGACACTTATGGATACTTTGAATTATTTCTAAGAACTTTTTAGAAACTTTTCCATACTGAATTTTAGGCCATGCAGTCGCGAACCTAATGACCGCTTCCACAAACACAAAGCACTGTTTGAATTTCGTTGAGACGGACGGACGGAGCCAACCTTCTGTTTTTGTTTTATTCTGTGGTATTGTAATACAAAAGTACAGAAGTACGTTTAGGTGGATTACCTTGAAAATGGAATAATAAGTATGGTGTCGTTCTGCCAAGGACTTCTTTTTGGGAAAAACATTGTATTGTGATAAAAATTATGTTTTATTTGTAAGTTTATTTGTATGGACACACCTATATACATAAGGTAATTTATTTGCAATCAAAATACTATTTAAACGTGCTAGATAAAGGCTTTTATACATGCTGTAGTTACCCGCTGTGCGCTAATATGATATTGAGTTAAAACATTGTTTTTTTCCTCCTTAGATATGTTATTGCTTTCCGCTAGTACTTGTCTAGTCATACTGTAAAGTTTTTTATAACTTAATGGGGCGAATTATAAACTTGATTGCTGTTGTAATGAATAGATGCAGAGCAAAAGTGCGTTGGGACTTTGAAGTTGAGCTATGATTAGTTCGTCGTCGTCGTGACTATGTAGTTGTGTGTCTAGTAAAGCGGCAAATCAAACAGTATTTAGTGATATGTACAGTTACGAGCACCAACATGTCAACAATTAACAACTTTTAAACGTGTTTTCTCCTACTGTTCTGATTAAAATTCATGTTGTTACGAATATAGTATTCTAGAAGTCATATTTTTATGAAAAAGATTCTATCTCCAAGTTACAATCGTTATTTCTCGCGAAAATTAGTTTTTTTAGGAAAGTGTATACATATTGGTGATCGTGACTGTACATACCAATAAATAATGTTTTGTGTTAGTTCTAATTCGTCTCGTGTAACTAAGCAAACACAAAACTTCACACTTTTTCACGGGGCAAGACAAGGACGCCACCTGTTACGACCCTTAACTATTCCTTATGTTTTAACCACGTTCATACATCTGGTCATACAAGCACGCCGCGCCGGTTGCGTAGTAAGCAAATACACAGTTCTTAAAATAACAGAAACATACACAAA
Organism: Noctua fimbriata; assembly: GCA_905163415.1. Lineage (NCBI taxonomy): Eukaryota > Metazoa > Arthropoda > Insecta > Lepidoptera > Noctuidae > Noctua > Noctua fimbriata. Next base: position 4,636,660 of record LR990930.1, read on the forward strand.
ATAATAATAATAATTAATTGGTCAGAATTAAATTAATGGCCTTTTTTGACCGTTATCCTTAAGATGTACGTCTTAAGGATAACGGTCAAATAAATTGATAGTTACATTACTGATTACGTCGTCATCATGTCGGACGTAGAACAAGCCTTAAAATACAAATTTAAGAACCAGTTTTACAGCTTTGTTAAGTTACCGAAATAACAACAATATTATTTTTATACTTTAAGTTTTAACAAAAGTGAAAAAAACAGCCTAAAAGACTAATTATATCATTTCAATATAAGTTTTATTTAAATTATATGATTGCGACTCAAACCTACAACTTTCACATAATAATGTCAGTATTATATTGTTCCACAGGAGGATAAAGAGCCCTTCTCAGATGAAGAAGACATACCTAAGCATTGACCACCTCGCTTGCTCAATGTGGATTAATAGTTACAAACTAATGAAACTGATCACGTTCAAGCGCTGTTAATGTCATAAATTCTATGGAATATTCACTGTAATTATGAAATGTACGCTGCTATTGAACGTCGCCGCGTCGTTTGGATCAGTTCAGTTTCATTGGCTCTTATAAACACAAACACATTACCTATAGTTATTAACATAGCTAACTATTAAAAACCAATCAATTATACTGCGTATAACAATATCATGCAACACAAAATCCCACAACTAAAGTTAAGGACACACCGAGGGCCGTGAGACGCAAGACTATGCGTGTAGTGTTAATTTTAAAACAAAGCGTCGTTGTGAGCCAAACGTTGGCATAAAATAATGAACGAGTTTCCCGAACACCTTGTTAGTAACATCTTATTAATTTACTACTACTTGGAATTCGTATGAGAAGAGCTTGTGATGCGTCTTGACACCCGACTGACGGAGTTGAGGCGAGAAAAACACGTACACACGGCGGCACATGAAGCTGTACATTTCCAGTATAACGTGGCCTCGTTTTGTATAGATTTCCTTTACAAGGAAAGATCCGCATAAACTGGTTTTGTATAGCTTGATTGGCGGTCGTGCGTACCTAGTAAATTTTGCGTGTTTGTGACGTGGTTTTTGAATTAACCCTTAATTGATCACGTGGGGTGTTACACACCCCACCTCATCCTTAAAGGTTTAGAACTTTTTAAATTTTGAATTTTGAGCGCTGTAGTTCCCGTGAGCTTCATAAAAACACGTCCTTTACGATCAAGTATCGAGCATAATCGTGATTTTGCTTGTATTTCGTGTTTGATTTATATGATCGGATGTCGCGCACCCCACGTGACCGTTTACGTAACTTTTTAGGAGCGACCAATTAAGTGTTAATAGCAGACGATCTCAAACTATACCACATTAACGTATCATATAGAATTTGATATAAAGTTAAAAACACAAGGCCAACAGTGTTTCTTGAGAGTTTCAACAAAGCAATAGTTGTAACTGTTGAAGTGCTAGAATCATTTTCCAAACTTTATAAGCATCGGCTTCTAGTATAACGCAGCTGAATACCAGTAATTTACATGAAGCGACTGGCTAGGGCTCTTCCAAAACCCAGGTAACACGAAACTCTTCGGCTTTCTGGCTTTTAACGACTTGTAACGACTGTCAAAGATCTATCAATGACAGCCGGGACCACCTGCTTACCGTGCTTTACAAGGCACGGAGGACCTCAGTATGTAAAGTGCTGGAATTGATGTTCACTGTTTGTTGTAGTTGTAGGCGAAAAAATACCACCAATATTTAGTTTTTTTCCCTTCTTCAGATTTCTTGCAAGACTGTCGTCATCTCTATATTGAAACCAGCAATTAGTGGTTAATTTATTGATCATTGTCACTCTAGTTGTGTAATGAAATATAACTAGCTCCTCCTAATTAGGTTTGCTAAGTGTTATAATGGGGTATTTTATGATGCTCGTAAAGTGTGAAAAATACATACTCATGGATGATTATGAATGGATTGGTTCGATCATAATTTTCCTTTGCACGATATTGAGTCGTGACTGCCCTTTTGATAATAATCTATGGCATTAGAGAATACTACCTTTGACTTTAAAGATTTAGTCACACAGTGTCAGTGTTAAGTGAACGGCAAAGATGACATGGAATTTTACAAGCTTATATCAGATATACATTATAATAAGCTATGTTCAGTCCTTGAATAGACTCCGGACACAGGTTGATCGAATCAAGGAAAACCTATACAGATGGAAACTCATAGATGACTCTGCCGTGAAGCATAAAAGTGGTGTTGCCACACAAACGATGGGACACTAATTGATACTGTGTCCTGCCTATCCTGTTGCTTACACATCGCAGAAGCAGATGCATGCTACTGAAAGTGTCAAACACGTCGCCAAATTTTGGGCTGACTCAATTTAAATTGTCATCGACACGCTAAGAAGAAGCTATGTTCTAGTTCGAAGCTAGGAAACAGTCTTTTTCTCTGAGAGAGTGAGTGAACCAACCACACGGACCCTGTGTGGGTGAGTGGATGTCACGACGTGCTTTTGAACTTTTATGGGCCTAAAAAATCTGCTCTTTCCAATTAAAGTGCCTACATTACACGGTCAAAATATATGGAACAGCAGATGTTTTTTAAATTACCGATGAATTCTATGTAGGGGGGTTCAGAATCATGTAAAGAAAACATGGTTTGTGCTTTGATGTCCCTTCCACCCCGTATTACTCAAAGTAATGGATTCAACACCTGCTTGCATTCAAACCCATGACTTTGCAGATAAATAGAGTCCATTACCATTGCGCGACCACTGTTCTAGTTTATTAGCTAGATAAAGAGTTTCATCAAGCCACAAAAGTAATTGCAAACAAAACTTAGTATCGGCCAGCCTTTTCAATTCATGGTACGATCGAACGTACAAACGATTACATTTATAAGCATGTAAATATTATTTTAATTAGTTTTTTGGCCGACGCTGCAGACAGACAGATACTTCAGGGTCATCACGTTTATCTTAAGTGCGCAAAAAAAAGGATGCAGTTTGTTTAATATGTAACTCAATAGATACTGATTACAGTGCCTATACTTTATTGGGTCCATTAGTTAGTAGCTGGAATTCGAAATACAGACTGCCATAAAAAGTACTTAAATGTCTATTAATTTCGTTTCTAAAGATGATTGCGTTTTGTTTTATTTGTGCGATTAGAACAGGATGATATTTAGGTGTATTGATGGTGTTTAAACACCGTTTATCTCACAACACATTGGATCTACAAATAACTCAAAAAGCGTTTGAATTAATTGTGAAAAAACTATGTAGCAATAAGATATTTCGGCAGCAATTTTTAAGGTGATACCTGAAATATGTAACTGTCCCAAACCAAGTATTCAAAAAAAAATCATGCAACAGTCTACGACGAAAACTAATTAGACAAACTGTACTTAAATAGAACTTGACTTCAAGTCATATCTATTTTAGTAGGCTCTAAGCACTGAAGCACCTGTTCCATACAATAAGAGGATCTCCTTTCATACCTCGACCCTTTGTCTGATTAATACATAGAATTAACCTAGTCTGAACACCGGGGATTCAAAGTTATACAGTTAAGTATGCAAATATCTAAACTTTTGGAGATAAAGATATCAATTATTATGGAACATTCTGGAGCCAAGGATGGAAGGAATGTGTTTAAGAAAAACAATTTGTGAACATGTGTCTGCGAATTTGCAGCTCGCGTATCTTCACTGGTTGTCAGACATCTTCGAGTAACGGGAAAACTGATTTTGTCGCCGAATTTGAAATAATATTTAGGGTCTGGCTGTTTGTGTTCAGTAGCGAAGGGTCAATTTTGTAAGAGGTAAGCTGGAATTAAATTATTTGTCTATAGAATACTGACTGTGCCATTTTTCAAAGAAAAGCCGGTAGGAATCGAGTTGTATGGAACCTTGGCCTCTGTTATGTGAGTTTAAACGTTTGTAAACGCACCTATGATATAGGAGAAATTCTTAGGAACGAGCAACGTTTAAAAATAATAAAAAAATCACAGTTTTCGAAACTGACGTGGTCACTAACATTATCATTAACACTGAAAACTTGGTAAATATCCCGTTTACAGTGTTGATGATAATAAAAAATTGTCCTCTTACTAATTGAAAAATGTAAGAAATCCTTGAGTGACGAGAAAACTAGTTTTTTGTCATCGCAGTGGAAATATTTAGTACATCTACTTATACAAAGTTCTGTTTGCCTAAAACACTGATTCAAACAAAAGAATATCGCGTTTGAATTTTTCTATGTTTTTATTTTTGCTCGTCACTGTACCCGGTTGGCTTTTGTTAGATTATTATTTCCTTTATTAATTCAATAATTTTAATTTATACATTTTTAAATATTTCTTAATAAATCTTTAAAAAATACATTTAAAAATAGTGGGTGTCGGGAGCAGGGTCCAAGCTACCGGAGGTTAGGGCTCCAGAGACAGGGACCTCCTCACAATATGGGACGTATGGAGGAGTACTGTCTTCTGAATCAGGCTCTTGATTCAACTGTCTAAGGAGAGCCTCGACAGATGTTCGTCGAGGCTCTCCGTATTATATTTTTTTTTTTAAGTTGAGTCAATTTTTTTGTGAGATCATGTGAGTGCTTAAAAACATGTTTACAATTGTCAAGTTTTTCACAAAATTGCTGTGTAAATTCAATTTAAAGCTAACTAACCTATTTACCTACATTTAAAACTATACCTACTGAATCAATCTGTGAATATATAAATGATTCTTCCGTAAACCAGAATCAACTTATTACGTAGTAAAACTTAAATGAATTGATATGCTAACAACTGTAGATAAAGACCAATTTACATAACAGGTTTTTCTCTAATAAAAAAATGTCGTGTTACAACTGCTAAGCACAAACTTGCATTTTTTTAAATATTAAATTACTATTGACGTGATTAAACTTGACGAAGCAGTTCAAATGATTCAATTAGTTATTGATAAAGTTGTTTACGGCCTGATATTGCACAGAACAGAGAGGTTTGGATGGAGAAAGGGGAGGCCCAACAGTGGGACACTCAATTAGGCTAACAAAAAAAAAGATAAAGTTTAACACAATATAACAGCTGTAATCTCTAATAGGGAGTGAGCCTATTGCCATCAACCGGGCATAAATCCATACTCTGTGGCTACTACTAACAAATTCCTGATGGAAAAAACCAATAACAATTTCCCCAACACGGAAATTGAAACCAGGACCTCACGCTCATCCAGTCGCGCTTGCGACCACTAGATCAACGAGGTAGTCCATAATAATAGGTAATAATGTAATAATAAGAGCTGGGTTTAGCCCCGTGTAATAATGATAAGTAATTGAACTTAGATCATTGAGTTAGCAATAGCATTGTAAACCGTTATTATGATAAAAAATATCCATAGCACTGAATAGCATTGCATTTTGCTGTTGGGCAAGAAAACGAGCGAGTTCTTGAGGTTCTAAGGCATTTCTTGTTTCTTTAGGTACCTGCAAAGAGTTTTATCTAAACTTCATATACTACATTATATTTACGATCTTATTTATTACCGAAATTAGTCATTTGTAAGAGGAAGTGACATAATATAACATAACGTATGTAAATGCTCTTATTAAAATAATAGGACCGGAAAAACCGTATCTGTCTATTAAAAAAAAAACCCAAAACATACTTCCAACCGATGGAATCATTATCATATCATCACATGACGCAAAAAAAATGAAGGTTAACAATATTATCAAAATTAAGCTACAAAATTACTTATTCCTTACTGATTGGACTATAACAATCGACACAAAGAATCGATTTTTTTCGATACTCACTCGCTAGTTTCAAGGCCTGCATGACAATACAAAAAAAACACAATCGGTTGCCGACCAATGACGAAACGAGATCGGGATAATGGTCGAGAGACAAATGGCCAGGAAAAAGAAGCAACGGATATCAAGGAGGTACCTACTACTAAGGATTGAACCGGATGCGGGGAATACCGACACCCGCGCAGCAGACAAGATCATTAAAAATGATATTACCTTCCTTTCAGGTGATAATTGGTTGCGATATTAATTCTTGTTTGAACGGCTAAAACTGTTTGCTTTAGATCAATATTTTGCTCATAATGCGAGGATTATTCGTAAAAAATAATGCAATGGGACGATTAAAGTTAATTTTGCAGCATTACATCATTCAAAGACTCTTTGCCTACACCATTTAAATTACCATGTTAACAAATCTGATTATTGTACAATAACGACATTATGTTAACAGATTATCACCTTTTAACAAATGTCTTTAACATTATAAATTACCTTTTGTTTGGTGTTACATAATATTGACAACACGGACACGAGTGTTGGTCTACCAAACATTCAATAAGTCTTTTAAAATAGATGGTGCGATAAAAAATATCTGTGAAATCCCGAGACGAATGTACAATACTATTCTTAAGAAATGGCGAGTGATTGTCTTTTGTGCGAAATTAGATTAAAATGTATCGATACGGTAAGTGATTCAGGCCTTGTTTCATAGAAATAGTCTGACGATAGTGCGCGGTGGTCAAAGGCCTCTCGAGGCCTTTCGTGTGACGGTAACTGAAACAGGAAGAGAAATAAACGATAACCTTTTGAAATTAACACGTGTCTATTTCGATACTAAGGCACAGTATATAGTGATCGAAGTAATTCCAAGAAGACCGACTGTCTTGGGCATAGGCTTCCTTCAAACGTCGCCACTTCTACCAGTCTTGCACTTCTCGTATAATGGGTGTAAAAGACCCCTTAACGAAGCCGAAAAGTATTTGTTCTCCCCGGCGTCATTACGATATTTTTTTTTGTTGTGGAACTTTTCACATTTTTTTTATAACTTTACTATTCCCTCTAATATTCAATGCATTCATAAGCACAATGTTTTGGGTTCTACCGTAAAACGTGATTTTTCACCAACCAACAAAACCAAGCAATTTCCCAGCAATCATTTTTGCGTAGAGTTGCTTAGTTTGATTTACAGAATGTTTGGTTGACGGCTTCGTGAAGGGTCCGTTTTCACCTTGTGTGCGGATTCCCGCGGCCTTCATAAACTCATCGATACATCTGTCCCGTCCGCCATTATAGAGCCAAGTTCTGCAAGCAATGTGCCCTGTGCCCACGGTTACTTTTAAGTGTGACATTTTTTCGGATCATGTCGATTTCTATGGATAACTCGCGGTTCAAAGATCAATGAAGAATTGCCTCTTTTATCTCTTTGTTATCAACAATACTGAAGCCAACCTTTTATCTAACATTTTCTAGACTTCAAAAAAACCTTTCATTTGATGCAAAATTATCATCGAATCAACTTGCGTTGACGCTTATTCATGTTATCATGTAAATATTTACCTTTGTATGTGTAATGTGGTACACATTACTTTTTAAACGAAAGCATGATAAAAGCTTTCAAACGAACGGTTAGATTAAACTACAGATATCGTTCAAAACTGTTTTCAACGGTATCATTAACGGTAATCAGTGATATAACGTTCCGTGCCATTGTTAGCAGTAAGTAATAGTTTAACGTGATGATCGTTAAACTATTGAACTATGGCTAATAGGCAGGTTAAATATAACTATCGATTTTAAACTGAGTTCATTGCGGTCATTACCTAAGTAAGCCATATTCAGGGTTGTGTCAATATTTTTAAACAAGCTGATTTTTAAGCCTTTGGCCAATCCTTGAGAGATAGTCTGAAAGTGGCGCTGGTGACTGAAAAGTTATTTGATAATCGGTTGTCGTGGTATGGGCATGAGATGCGGAGGAATGAGGAAAATATCGTGAGGGAAGTTTTGAGTATGAATGTGGATGGGTATAAGAGTAGAGGAAGACCAAAGTAACGATGAATGGACTATGTGAAGGATGATATGGCACGAAACGAGGTGTCTGATGAGATGACGGGTAATAGTATGGCAGAAGAATACTTGCTGTGCCGACCTCAAATGAATTGGGATAAGGGCAAGAGAATGATTATATGTATAGTATATTTTTTTTTTAATCAACTGTTCATACATTTCGACTGTTTTGTACTTTTGTACCGATGTATAATTTCTGTGTTCAGAATGGGGTTAAGAATGCTGAACTGAAAATACCACGCTCCATATTCTAGTTGGTAGTAGAGTTATGTTTGTATTTTTAACCGACTTCAAAAAGGAGGAGGTTCTATGATCAAACTGAATTAAATAAGTCTCCGACTTCAGAAGCTAAAGTTATTTTTCACTTTTTTGTGTTTTAGTAGTCGGTTTTATTTTTTGCAAAAAAATTCAAACTCCAGCTTTAATTTGTTTCTTTCTTTTCTCACAGACAGAAAATTATATTTTTAAATACAAGTTTTTATAGCAAGAAACTTCTCGAACTCATGACATTTTCTCGTCACGTTTTGGCGGATACCTCGAACTTTGGGATTATCACAGTTACATGACAAGACAAAATCGTTTGTCGTTCGTCTTTGTTGATTCAAGGTTAAGGCTACTTTGTTCCACGATTATGTGGAAATTAGGTGTGTATTATAAGTATGTTTTCCAAAAATTCGTTCCATCATTATCATCTTCCCGCCCTTGTCCCATTCTACTTGGGGTCGGCACAACACGTTTTTTTCTTCCTTTCTACCCGTTTTCTGTCGGCCGTCACGGCATCATTTACTTCTCCTACTCCTACTCCATCTTTTCTTTCGTCTCTCTCTTCCTCTCCATCCATCAACATAAATATCCAACACTTTTTTTCCAAAAATTCGTTCCATGATAGATAAAAAGTAGAGAGCGGGATTACTTCCATTAATTAGCCCTAATTAAAGGCTCCAAATGCTGCCAAATACTCGATAACTACGGACGTCAAGGAAGGCCTTATTTATTGGACACTTGATATTTGTTTAGTATATTTATTCTTTATAGAAAAAAAGTGATCCATAAGGCAGTCTGAAATATAAAATATTTTTTTTTAATAACATTTTTGTACCAAAACACAAAAAAAATAAAGATAGATCGTTTGACAAGGCAATACTTATGTTGCAATACAAATCTAATTATGGCTATTTTTACATAATAGCTTTCTACAGCACAATTAATAAAATCATTGCATGACAATCTGTGGCAGGTAGTTAAGGTAGGTGTCATTTAATGATTTCCCATCCTAAAAAAAATTAAAAGTAGTAATAATTTCAATTAGGTAAATATCTAATCCTACAACAAATGACCAAGAAAGATATTCAGTTGAATTAATAAGTATAGGAACTAGTGCAACGGATAAAATAAACTATTTTATCAAAATGTTTTTGTATTATCAACTATTCATTTGTGCAGTTTGCAAGCAGACCGTACAATTGGGCTTTATCACCTCATTAGTCTTTAATTAAGTTAACCTATTTAAAAAAATCGATTAATTAAATCTTATCACAACTTACCAATCACTACAAAACAACTAATTAACAACGCTAAGCCAAGGTTAGGTACCAGGATACCAGAAAGGCATGGAGACATTTACATAGAAGGTTATATCACTGAAACACTGGCACGTGTGCGCGGTGTAAACGTAGCACCAATTCGAGCGATTTTAAAACTGAGAACGCGACGACTATTTAATATTATTAATTTAAAAAATATTTTAAATACAGGCTGTAACAGAATAAGGAAAATATCTCTTAGTTGGTGCTGGTTGACTATGAAGCTGGACTACTTTCACTTTCCATATAAAATATTGCATCCGACGCAGTAGTATGAGGAGTCTATTTTTTTAAGAGGTATTGCGCATATTCTGTTCATGTGCGTGTCGCAAAAAAAATCCTAAAATGCTAAAAGATGGTTCTATTTTCAAATTCAAAAAGCGATCTTATTACGTAACGTTTATACCGCGCGCTCATGCTAGGGCCTCTTCAATGATTGGAAACCACCTTGATTAGTTCCAGCTAACACACAGTCACACAATGAGAGCTCGGCAATAGATAATTACTAGGAAAACGCAATCAGAATACGTCGAACTAATAATAGTTAGGTACGTGTAATGCAGTAATTGTGGTCACGTGACTATTAATTGTACTTTTTTAGGGTTCGTACCGTACCTCAGTCGGCAAAAGACTCACTTTGTTGTCCGTCTGTTCGTCTGTCAAGATCCTTTTTCTCAGGAACACGGGGAGGTATCAAGCTGAAATTAATATCACATACTCAGGTCAGGAAGTAAGATTATGATTATCTTTTGACTATTCATGTTTTCTGTAACAGTTTCCAGTTCAGTTTAACACAACTCCATAAGATTTGCTTAATTAGAGCTTCGTCTATATATAATCCACACATTCTCGCTTCCGTATTTATTTTAATTGCATGGGTCAGTGTGGGTTCTACAGACAGGTTATTATTTTAAAGTCACATTTAGTTTCCAAACCTTTTACAGCCTATCTCGATAACGTAAATAATAAAAGTTAAAAGTAACTAGTCTATGAACACAGATCGATTTCGATAAAGAGTATTATGTGGTAGAAGAATGAGCTTTTTCTAAGGAGCATAATCAGCAGTGATAGGAATAGGTAGTGCCTATTTGCCTAAACTTCGAAGAACAGAGACAAGAAACGGAGACTTCCTTAGGACTAAATTTTTTCCGAGACATCTGTCCCGAAATTTTGAGACAACACATAAATACATTTAAAAAAATTGTTATTTGGAATAAGTAATTTGTCTATATTTACCTAAAGTTTGCGACTAGATATATCATAATAAATAACATACATAGTCGTTACAACCATAAAATTTTCTGAATTTTTTTTTGGAGAACTTTTTGTAAATGACTTGTTGATCGTAATACACAATGAATCACAATGTTTGAATAAGAAGCCGTAAACGTTTCGAAGTAAATATCTTCTTTCTAGCTCACTCTCGGCTACGTTTAATGAGATTTCTAAAGTTCAAGTGTAAAAAAGGCATTTTGTCTTTAAAATAATAAAACGGTAATTTTTTATCATTTTAGCATTCTCTATAGTAGAAAGAATTTATCATTAAAAAAAGGTATTTAAAATAAATAAATAATTCATTTATTTGCCAGAATGTAGGCATACAAAGTGGTATGATCTTAATATTAATGAGGTCAAATGTGTCAAATGTGTTATTTATTAATATTAATAAATAACACTTTTTTTTAAATGTATTTAAATGTTGTCTCGAAATTTCGAGACAGATGTGCCGGAAATAATTTAGTCCTAAGGAAGTCTCCGTTTCTTGTCTCTGTTCTTCGAAGTTTAGGCTAATAGGCACTACCTATTCCTATCACTGATAATCAGCCTGTAATGTTTCCACTGCTGGGACACAGGCCTCCTTTCTATGAGAGGGAATAGGCTATAATCCACCACGTGGGCCCAGTGCGGGTTGGTAAATGTCCCATGTTTTTGAATTTTTGGTTTTAGAACATGCCTACGTTTCCTCACGATGTTTTCCTACACCGTTTTAGAGTAGTAGTATTGAAATAAATTACACAAAGTAATGCTTCTGCCTGGACTCGAACCACTGCTCGTAGGTCGGGGCCGCCACCACTGGGCCACCGCTGCTCTCAATTCAGCAGCATTCCTAGTAAATGTGAGTTGGAATTTATGGATGCATAATAAATTGTTCTTTCTCGTTACGTTCCACGAATAATTTTCCTTAATCCCATGTACATGAACACTCAAAAATTAACAACGAGTTGTAAATTAATCAAGACTGTCGTATCACACTAACACCTTGATGAAAACAAAACATTGTTATCTGAGAAATTTATGAATGGTCATATTTATGGCCATGTGCAAGATAATGTGACCAAAATACTGATGACTGATATTCTTGGCCTCCTGGTAATGACATTATCTTTTTAAAGCTAATCGAGATAAGGTAATAAGATAAACATTCTCGTTCAAAGAGGAATAGGGTTTCAACGGTTCTAGGTATGGCTTGGTTCGTCAACCTCTTTGATACAAATCTTTCTTTGGCTGACAGCCAACGCATTACCTAAGCAGCTGGGTAGACGCATTTAATTTGTCAAGAGTACCTTATACAGGTGGACAAACTTCAGAGGCTTCTAGAAGAATAGATTTTCATGAGAATATGTACTTGACTGCCTCGTTGGTCGATTGGTCGCAAGCGCGACTGCTGAGCATGAGGTTCTGGGTTCGAGGTCCCGGGTCGTGCAAAGTGATATTGGGTCTTGCAATCAGGACTTTCTCAGTAGCAGCTACGGAGTCCGGATTCGTGCCCGGTTAATGGCAATAGGATTACCCCTTATTGCATGGGACTGAAACATAACTGGCGAAGTGTGGGTGTACTATTAGATACACCTCAGCCTAATCCTACGGGGATTACTGGACGATCAGCTTTTCAATAAAGATTCCCATACCATTATAATAGCTAGCCCATATCGTCCCACTGCTGGGCAAAGGACTCCCTCCATTCCTTAAAACGGTCAAGATTGTGTGCTACTTCTCTTCAAGAAAGACAGCCAGTTCGTCCCGCCATCTCCTTCGTGATCTGCCGCGACCCCGTGTTACTATTCATTAACAGTTTAAAATCGGAAGCTCTAATTCATCAATTGTTTTGCCGACTATTTGCAATGATTTAAATTACGAATCAATCACCAAACAACAAGGACAATAGACAAAGTCGTTTGTCCATTGCATGCTAATGAATGGCCAAATGCATAAAATGTTAGGACGTGGACGGGGCGTAAATGCATATTTGTATTGATGAATTCATGTTCGTGCTGTGTGGTCCGTGATGCTGTAAACAGCTATGTTAGGTGCAAATTATACAGAAACGGCGAGAAGGTGAAGGTGTGGGGCAGGCGCAGCGCAGGTAAGGAATTTATAACGAAACGAAAGAACGGCGTGCCTACGCCGCGCCGCTTACGTGTAATTCACGACACGTCGACTTCGTACATTTTATATGAAAACGTTTTGAAGCGGCATCATGCCTGCCCTGCGTCTGCGCTGCGCCTTCACCTTACGCCGTTTCTGTATAATTCGCGCCTTAGGTACTTGTAGCAATGCACATATGTTAAAGAAAATATATTTAAAATATGTATTGGGAAGATAAGAAAGAGGAGAGTGGGGTCCCCGGGACTCACATTGCCTAAGTATATAGAAAAATTTACCTAATATTGTTTTGTAAGAATCCGAACCCCTATTGAGTAGGAACACACTTTTCTACCAAGATCAGAATTAAGTCAGTTCAAGGTTTGCAATCGCGACATATTTCTTTATCGCTATAAAAAAAATATTAAAGTGTCAAACAAATACCATTAGCAATTTGGGGAAATGGGTGTTCCGCTATTTAATTACCCCGCTAGCATTGGCTTAATTGTCTCCTCCGAATGCATTGTGCTACAAGATCTATTCGCAAAAGGTAATTGAATATCTTATCATGAACTTGATCAGAATTTAGATCAAATATACTACCTAGATTTAAATTCTGATCGAGTTCAAGATTTAAAGGTGATACCAGTAAGTATATGTTATCTAATTGAAATATGTCGTGTATTAGTGACTGCGTTATTTATGCATCATCATGATCATCATTCTCCTGTCCTTATCCCCATTTATTTGTTGTGTACGCAGCATGTCGTTTTCTTCAATGTTTCTCTATTATTCTTCATCTCAGCAGTCACCTCCTTTCTAGCCATATCATCCTTCACACAGTCCATCCATCGTTTCTTTGGTCTTCCTCTACTCTTATGGTTATTTATATCTGTTCAAAGAAAAAATATTCTGTTATTAACCACACCTCATTACATTTTGATGATTTATAAGCTACATCAAATAAAACTCTTTACTAGATACCTTCTGTTCTTGTAATTTATGTTTGCTTATTCACATACTATTGATCATACGGGATCATTGTAAATATCAACTTAAATGCCATGACACGATGGCCAAACAAATGATTTACACACACTGTTATGAAATAAAAATCCCTGACAAATGTGTTTGTTGGATTAAACTATAATTTGAGTTATGTCATAAGTAATTTTACTATATCCTACTACTTATAAATGGGATAGTTTGTTACTCTTTTATAAAAAAAACTGCTGAATGAAATACACACGGATAATTTATAACTTTGATACATAGGATTCTTTTTATCCGGGTAGACTGACCGTGTGGTGCAATTACCGGACTCCACGCGGACAAAACCTAGTTACGGACATTTTGTTATCAACATCACTAACAGAGAGTTGAGTACATTATCTCCTGGAGCCCAGAGTCTGGGCCGCGTCCTCTATCTCTGCATTTTCCGCCCCATAACCATGTTGTCTTAACAATAAGAACCATTTGCTGCCCACTCTTCAGACACAATTCTAATTTGTTGCATATAAAAATAACGTAACAAAAGAGAAGTATGGAATAAGAAGACATGCTGCGCTATAAATAAATTCTGGACAGGTGGATGATGATCATAGCTATAACTTCGTGTCTGTTGTTCACGAAGACCGGCCTACGTTACACCAATATTTCACTAGTTATGTTTTAGTCCCATGTACCAGGGACGAGCCTATTATAATGGGTGTAAAAATACCCTTAATGAAGCCGAAAGGCACTTGTTCTCTCCGTCATTGCGATCTGGAAACTTTCTAGTTACGGATATATCGGAGGTCAAAGTTCCAACTTTTTTACAAGATTTTTTTTTAAATAAAAGTTTTTTATTGTTATAACTTTACTTTAAATACCTTCATGACCACCGTACACACTCTCTTACCGTAAAACGTGACTTTTCACCCAAAAAAAAATCGTTATCCAGCAATAATTTTTGCGTTGAGTAACTTAATTTGATGTAGAATACTTGGTTGACGGCTTCGTGAAGGGTCCGTTTACACTTTGTAGCAAAGGTGTGGATTGTATTCAATCAATATCGGAACAAAAAATATTCTTAGCATTGAACTAATGAGAGGATGACACAATACTGCGGATGTATCACCAGCATGCTTTAAGAAAACCCAAGTTTTTAGTTGCATTTTTTACCCTATTGTCAAATTGATCTGATCATACACTAATAGATACTTCGACCGTTTTTGTTAAGCGCATGACACTGGTTATTTTAGCGGATAAAGATATTAATTTTGGTTAACTATTATAGGCAGTTTGAGGTATTAAGTGTGTTATTAAGTACTTAATAAGTCTGAAAGTGGCGCCGGTGACTTAAAAGTTGTGTGGTAATCGGTTATCGTGGTATGGGCATGTGATGCGGAGGAAGGCGGAAAATGTTGTGAGGAAAGTTCTGAGTATGAATGTGGATGGGTATATGAGTAGAGGAAGACCAAAGAAACGATGGATGGACTCTCTAAAGAATGATATGACAAGAAAGGAGGTGTCTGATGAGATGACGAGTAATAGAGAAGTATGGGAGAAGAAGACATGCTGCGCCGACACCAAATGAATTAGGATAAGGGCAAGAGAATTATGATGATTAAGTACTCACTTGTTTCACCACAAATTACCTAGCAGTAGTCCGGAGTAAGATTTTTCTCCGGTTGATGGCATTAGGCTCACCACCTATTACATAAGACTTCTTCTAAGTAAGAGTCTTCCACCCTTGGCCACGTCATCGCTTCACTTCAGGCGAGTTGCGGCCAAACGCAAGCCTATAGAAGAGAGCCCCATTGGCCCAGGCAGTGGTGGCGGACCCGACTTACGGGCAGTAAGTCGTGGGTTCGAACCCAGGCAGGCGCATTATTTTGTGTAATTTATTTCATCACCGTTGCTTTCAAAAACGGTGAAGGAAAACATCGCGATGAAACCGGCATGTATAAGAACCAAAAATTCGAAGACGTGACATCTACCAACCCGCACTGGGCCCGCGTGGTGGATTATAGCCCATTCCCTCTCATAGAGAGGAGGCCTGTGTCCCAGCAGTGGGAACATAAAGGCAGATTATGCAAGTCTAAACAGTATAAAAAAGAGAGAGAGAGAAGTCAGAGACCCATCGGTACCTCTGACACCAGGTTAGGCACTAACCACATGGGACAAGGCGTGAGATTTATGTATGTAGTATGCTTATACTTGTCTTGTAATAATTTGTATGCTTTGTGCGTTATCAAACATAATCATTCAAGTACTTACACGTGTGAAGATGATGTCAGAAGTATTTGAAGACTTAGTTAGTCTAGTGTCTAATGTATTGTAATTTAGACCAGCGATTTCGTGGAATTTTCATTTATATTTACAGCGTAATATTTTAAATCGGATTTTTTTTCCTTTAGTAAGAACGTTCCTTTATAAAGAACTTTTTCGATTCAAAATAGATTTATTATTTTAGACCGTTTCTAAGAAAATACACATGAGTATGCAATAGTATTATTATCATTAATTCAAGTTAATTAAAATATTTATTTTTAACATTATTTACAAACTACAAATCAAACAAAAAAAAAAAAAAACATACAATAAATATACATATATGCATATTTTTTATATTATTTTTTTAATTCTTATAATAGTAATAAAAATTATAATATGTACAAGTATCAAAACGGTTATAGGGCGTCAAAAAAAACCACAGAAAAAGTGCCCAGAAGGCTGGCAGCATTGCCAATCAACGTGGCAATGCTGCCAGCCTTCTGGGCACTTTGATTGTTATCATTAATCGTTTTCTTATTAACTAAGCTTAATGAACGGTAGTAATGCTTCATTAGTTTTTACTGTGAACATTCTTGTTTACAATAAAGTACGTATCTAGATCAACATGTAAACATTTTCATGCAAAAAATATTATCATCATTATCTGCCTAGCCGTTTCCCACCAGCTATGTATGGGTCGGCTCCCAGTGTAACCGGCTGCAGCTGAATACCATTACTTTACATGGAATCCAATTACTGGGAATCAAGATACTTAGTACAACTGGCTAAAACAATATCATTGATATTTCATCTTCTTAGTGTCGAGACCACAACCAGATCGACCCGCGTTCATGACATCGTATTTACGAGTCATGAATCGAAGATATAAAACCTGTAAATAAAACCTTTTTGCAACAATCCGGCTCTACTCGTAAGAGAACCACGGTTTTAACGATGATACTGCCTCGTTGGTCTAGTGGTCGCAAGCGCGACTGCTGAGCATGAGGTCCTGGGTTCGATTTCCAGGTCAGGCAAAGTGTTATTGAATTTTTCCATCGGGAATTTCTCAGTAGCAGCCACGGAGTCTGGTTTTGTGCCCGGTTGATGGCAATTGGGTCGCCCCCTATTACATGGGGTATACTATTAGGTATACCTCTGCCTAACCCTTCGGGAATTTCAGGCGTGATGTTATGTTATTTGTTCTAGTTTCGATTACATTTTAAATTGTAATCACATCCTGTACATTATGTGTGTGTATAGAAATATACTAAGTATAGTCTTCAATTTAAATAAAACTAAGTCACGATGACTATCAATGTCGAATTTCGACGAAACAATTCATTGATCGAAATGAACTTAATAATTAAACGGTTGTCGGTCGTAACCTTGATCTTTGTAGCAACAATTAACTTAACATACCTTTGTTTAACTTACTGAAATTACTTTTAGTTTAGTTTTCTTTAAGCACAACTGATAACAACTGAACAATATGGAATTTTTTAACAATGTTAACACAAAAGCTTCTCTTAAGTTCTCACACATCTCACTTTACGCAGATGACACAAGTCTTTTCTACTTTGGACATTCGATTAAAGCTATGGTACCTAATATACAAGAGGATTTAAACTCACTAAATGACTGGTTTCAATCTAACGTACTCACCATTAATACTACAAAAACCAACTATGTTGTGTTTGCCCCCAAAAATAAAATAATAAGCGATAATATTGAACTTAAAATAAATTACCAACTAATTCAAAGGAAGACTAAAGAGAAATATTTAGGTTTAATTTTAGATAACTACCTGTGTTGGAAGCCTCACATAGAGAAAATGAGATGTAAACTACTATCACTTTCAGGAGCCCTTCACAGCATAAATAAATGTCTTCTACAGAAAGTTCGATACATCATTTATAATTCTTTAGTTAAACCACATATAGACTATCTAATAGAAATCTGGGGGACCGCAGCTAAATCTAATCTAGAAATATTACAAATATCACAAAACAGATTAATCAAAGTATTATTTAATTACAATTTTAGAACATCATCTCAGAAAATATATAAAGATACAAAAATAATGAACATTTCACAAACATATATGTACTACACGTGTATACTTATACGTAAAATATTACATAAAGACATTCATACAACACTAAATTTCACCAAAAAATATCAGGTACAAAAAATTAAACTTCGAAACCACAATCACCTAGTAACGCGTCCTCCCAGAACAGTTAATTACGGTAAAAGAAATATTAAATATGAGGGTGTTAACATGTACAATAAAATACCAATGGTTATAAAAGAAGCTAAAAGTATGTATTGTTTTAAAAAAAAGCTGAAATCATACATAATGAGCAAATAAAAATAATTAAAAAAGGAAAAAAAAAATAACTTTATTATGTTACCATGTATTGCCACATCTAGTACAATAACTCACTTTTAGTTTAGATCCGTGTTTACTTGGTTGGTGATAACTACTAAATACATATTTTGTTTTTTGTTTTTGTGATCGCTTACCCTCATATTTGTTATTTTTTGCTGTGAACGGGGATTCTCTACGCTCATAAACATTTTATTTAGGTTTAGTTTCTAAATACATAATATCTTGTTTTTTGTTGCTGTGATCACTTATCCTCATATTTGTTATTTTTGCTATGAGCGTGGATTCTGTACGCTCATAAACATTTTATTTAAGTTTAGTTTCTAAATACATAATATCTTGTTTTTGGTTGCTGTGATCGCTTACCCTCATATTTGTTATTTTTTGCTGTTAACGTGGATTCTCTACGCTCATAAACATTTTATTTAAGTTTAGTTTCTAGATACATAATACCTTGTTTTTTGTTGCTGTGATCGCTTACCCTCATATTTGTTATTTTTTGCTATGAACGTAGATTCTGAACGCTCATAAACGTTTTATTTAAATTTAGTTTCTAAATACATAATATCTTGGTTTTTGTTGCTGTGATCGCTTACCCTCATATTTGTTACTTTTTGCTATGAGCGTAGATTCTGTATGCTCATAAACGTTTTATTTAAGTTTAGTCTCTAAATACATAATATCTTGTTTTTTGTTACTGTGATCGCTTACCCTCATATTTGTTATTTTTTGCTATGAACGTAGATTCTGTACGCTCATAAACATTTTATTGAAATTTAGTTTCTCAGTAAGTGAATTATTTTTAATTCTTGATTAGGAATAATAAAGTTCTTAAACCATAAGTTACGGTATACGGATAAAAAGAAAGAAAAATAAATCATGTCGTGGAAAAATTCAATATTGTGATTTTAATGACATCGAAAACAATACTAAAATGAAAATATTTATACAACATTAATTTTAGTATATGTGAAACCTGATACACGTGTACGTTTTTATGTAAAGAATCTATGTACAAAATTTCAAAACTGTAACATGAAAAATCACAAAGTTATAAGCTTGTTCTGTTACCTAGTTGTCCGCACAAAAACGCGGTCCCCAAGCAGCGCGCGCCTCCAGCGTCGTCTTGAGCTCATTGATAATAATAATTTGGCAGTAGGTACCTAAATTATTGCCATATGTACTCAAAGTCGCTCGGTATCAAACTTTTAACTTTTTTAAATATTTTTGGCAAAAAATATAACATGGTTTAAAAATTATTGGTATTGATTCAGTTACTTATTCTGAACAGACTATATTCAGGTTTCGCATATACTAAAAATAATGTTGTATAAAGTAATTATTTTGGGTACATCTCTTTTGGTAACTGTCCCGTTTCGTCCACTAAACAAAATACCGTCACAAAAGTGCCGTTCCGTAACTATTTTGACTTTCATCTATACTATATATAATATTATAAAGCTGAAGAGTTTGTTTGTTTGTTTGTTTGCTTGCTTGAACGCGCTAATCTCAGGAACTACTGGTCCGAATTGAAAAATTCTTTTAGTGTTTGATAGCCCATTTATCAAGGAAGGTTATAGGCTACACAACATCACGCTACGACCAAAACGAGCGGAGCATTTATGAAAAAGATTGCAAAAACGGGGAAAATCCGAACGCAGACGAAGTTGCGCGGGTCAGCTAGTTATTTATAAAACTATTATTTTGCTCTGTTTCAGAATACAAAATGTACAGAGAAAGTATGCCAGTCGAGTATTATGAACATCCCGGGACGGGGTGACACCCCGCGCAGTCCTGAAGAAGTTTACAAAGAAGCACAAGTTTTTCTCAGACAATACTACGCTTCTATTCGCAGGTAATTTATATTATTTTATAAATTTATTGTAAGCTTGCATTTGAAAACAAATGGACAGTTTTTTCCTTATAATAAGGTCCTGAGATCATTGAGGGTCTGCCATTTTTAACCGTCATAAAAAAAATATATACACGGTTAGTTTTAGGTCGTTCTGGAACCGAAAGCCATAAACTCGATCATCGAACTCGAAACGATTGGGACTATTTTTTTCAAAAAGTAACAATAAAAAAAATCACGAAAAATTAAATTTATTGTTTTTTTTGTTAAATAATGAGAACTCGAAGTAGTAGTTCTTGCGGTAAATGCATATGTATGTGTACGTAACGTATCGACGATCGGCAACACATGCAAACGATACCCATTGAAAAATCCATTCATCGATCAGACAGCTTGATCCGTAAGCCACGCCCCCACCCCACGCTTACACAGTCTAGCCGACGCGATTGGCGCCCTTTCTTCCTAGTGTTGTCGCGCGCTTCGCTGTATTAGGTCACTCACGCGTAACCTAATCACGTGTCAAAAATGATTCGGCAATATGTCTACTCCAATGTGGAGTAATGGGCAATGGTGGATTTTTATGGGATGGCGCACCAGAACTTGGAAGAGGCTAGACTCTTGTATGCTCAGCCGGAAAACCTGAACTCACTGCGCGCTCGTGGAATCACCGATCCTCAAGTTCCCTTCACCTCCACCAATCTGGCTGTAACCCAGCGCCTCCTCGATCATGGAATGTTTGGGCAGGCATTATTAATGACCAAATAATAGAGCCTATTTTTATTGAAGGGCACCTGACTGGTGGTTCTTATTTGGATATGCTGCAGAATCTGATACCGGAGTTGCTAGAGGATGTGCCTCTGGCTTATTTACGCGGTATGTACTATCAGCTTGTTGGATGCCCTGCTCATTATGCGAATTTAGTGCGTGCGTATCTGAACAGTGAGTTTGGTGAGCGGTGGATAGGTCGTGGTGGCCCTGTGGCTTGGCCCGCAAGGAGCCCTGACTTAACCCCACTGGATTTTTATTTGTGGTCTGAGATAAAAAGACTAGTTTATTTCGAGGAACATACCTACTACTCGAGATGAGTTAAGAAGTGCGATTGTGGACGCGTTTAATATTGTGAAAAGTGACAGAGACGCATTAGCTAAATTAAAAGACAATCTCATTAAACGTGCCCGTTTGTGTATCGAGGAATACAGAATACAGGGAAGTATAAATTGTGAATAATGATTATGTTTGTAAATAGCTCAATTTTTTTTAAATACGCCTGCGCCTGTATTTATTTATCTTGACATTAAAAGTGTACAAGTAAGTAAGTATTTAGATACGTAAAATGTATAACTGACGCGACGTTCCTAAGCCTGTAGAAAGTATGACGGAAAAATTAGAGTTATTGAACTTATAAGTAGATAAACGCAATTTAAATCAAGCAATAATTCGGCGCCGTGTTCTTTAAGATAGGTACATCAACATAAATAAAAATACATACGCGGTAGATAAATAGGCAAACAAATAATAACACGAAAAGCGAATTCAGACTTTATTTCTTAACCGTAAACGGTGAAATTTAGAAATTTCATCAAACTAGGTAAATACGCAGTTTACTATAAAATATTCTGAGAAATCTATTGTATCGTGTTGGAGTGGACTTTACAAGGATGCACAACCGAATTCCACGGTTAACGTTATGAAAATAGGGTCTTTTTCTGTTCGAATTGCCTGCCTTTGTAGAAGCCGCCACTAGCATTGCCGCAACAAAATTGTTTTAAGCTGTAATACTATTTTTTATTTATCATATGGTAGGGTATTGGGTATGTTTCTTAAGTACCTATTAGATCGATTGATCAACACTCGATTCATTGCCTTAAAAAAAACTCCCAAGCGTACTCGTCGTTGTGTAGTTGAATAGGTACGAGTATTAGTGATTTCGTGATGCGAGACTGGTGAATTAATTTCTCTCGTTTACGAGGAGACGAGAGATGATGGAGGTAAATGAACTTACACCAACCTTAATCGTACCTGAAATGAAATATCTACTTGCAAGTACTTTATCAGCTGGTTATTCGTCCGGAGTCCATTGACCCACCGCGAGTGCACGACCTTGCGTTTATGAATGAAATATTGAAACCGCTACTAAGATTTAACTCGAATGACAGAATAAAAGTGATAAATTTCTAACTTCTTTATTTGATGTCTTAAAAAAACAATAACAATGCTAATAGTAACTATTACTCGACTGGAGTTACTATGTTTCGGCTCCAGAACGATGTAAAAATATT
Source organism: Noctua fimbriata (assembly GCA_905163415.1). Lineage (NCBI taxonomy): Eukaryota > Metazoa > Arthropoda > Insecta > Lepidoptera > Noctuidae > Noctua > Noctua fimbriata. The sequence goes on from LR990930.1 coordinate 4,659,239, forward strand.
CGTGTATATAAGGTCTAACTAAAAATATATAAAAATAATATATAAAATATATAAAATATATATAAGGTCTGTATAATCTCAGTAAAATAGCAAGTCGCGAAACCGTACTAACAGCATATCATGCATACGTCTCTTCTACATTACGCTATGGCATAATGTTCTGGGGAAATTCATCAGATAGGGAGTTAGTGTTTAAGGCACAAAAAAAGTGTTTAAGAGCAGTATGCCAAATAAAAACTACTGATAGTTGTAGACCACACTTCATTGACCTAAGAATAATGACTTTTCCATCTCTATACGTATTTGAAGTAGCAATGTTCGTTAAAAAACACTTAAATTTATTTGAAAACCTAACTAGTAAACGTCACCGGGACAAAATTCACGCTATGCCTCATAAGACAGCATTATACGCAAAAAGCTTTATGGGAATGGCTCCAAAAATCTATAATATGATACCCATGACTATAAGAGTTGAGAATGATGTTAACAAATTCAAAAGAATGCTAACAGACTTTATGGTTAAAAAAGCGTACTATTCCATTGGTGAATTCTTATCAGACAATTTAAATAAATAATAGGTATTAATATAAATTTAGGTATGTCGTTGTGTGAGTCAAATGTCCGATTTATTTAAGCTTAATTCTATGTAAGGGTGTAATGTAATAGTATTTTATTTAATTTTAATGATATATGGCATTTAATTTAATTCGAATAATAATTTGAATTCAATTATTATTTTTGTCTTTTTTAAATTAGTTTTATAAGTATCCGAAATTTGTATGCCTATTAGGTTAAACATAGCGATCCTGACAAAACTGGAATTAGATCTTATTATATTGTACCTATGTTTCACAAATAAATAATTTGAATAATTTGAATTTGAACTATTCATACACGAAATATTTTAAGAGTAAATTCTATAAGTCGTAAAGTCGCCATAGAAACGAAAAAAAAATATCTGAGTGTTTTTTTTTACGAAATTTTTATAATTCTAAAAATTTTTGAGACTTTTTGCATAAAATCTTTACCCATATTCTAACAATGACACTAGTTAAATACGACGTAGTAAACTAGCGTAATGGATGTTCAAAAATAAGGAGCTAGTATTTATTTGCGAGAATCTTACCTTGCCGTAACACAGTCCTTGACTAGCACGGGAGGTAAAGAACTTTTCTCTGTATACCGTCATTTGGGCATTTATATATTTTATCAACTAGGTGAACATTTGCTTTACTTGTGATAGCATTATTATAATTTAACTGTTCTTCTACTCCTCTTGCTACTTGTTATAGATAAGTTCTAACTTAGTATAGTTGAACGTAAGTGAGTGTGCCCTATACTATGTACTATGGAAATGTGTATTACTGGTGTACTGTAACCTAAACTTATGGTCAATAAACTTTATTATTTATTTATTTATTATTTGTTTTGTGGGTCAAGTAATTTTTTTTTTTTTTTTAAATATACACAGATAATAAAAAATAATCCATTGAAATGGCTTCGTTATAGACTTTAGATGATTCCCTGAAAATATTTCGTGTATGAATAGTTAGACCTTATATATTTCAGACAAAAAAGTCCATAGGCAAGGCATGCTTTATATGTATAAGAAGTAAAGTTGAAAAATGGTCGATCCTCAGTGACCTACTACCTACTTAACCCACAATTTTTTCTATAAGAAAATCTGAACTTTTCTATACCAAAGAGTTTTAAAAACCAAAAGAATTGTGAGTTGTGGTAATAATTAGGTAATATTAGGAGGTTCCTCTCTCAAGAGCCCTGACCACCGGTAGCTCGGACCCTGTTCCCGATGCCGGTGGGCTACTATTTTTAAATATTTTTTTTTATTAGAATATCCCTAATATACCTAATATCAAAAATGTAACTATTATGTTAAAACGAATAAAGGAGGTAATATTGTGGTAAACCGTCCGTAGTTATGCAGTATTAAATTACTAGTCATAATAATATGAGCCGGTATGCATATGCTATTAAGTAATAATATGATTTGATTTAATTTACACAAAGTTAAATCATGAGTATAGGTCCCGTCACCTAAAAAGAACGCTGAGCGACAGTGGAAGGGATGTGTCTACGCACGGGTACAGTCGCATCCTAAAGTACTAGGCTAATTGTTTTATAATATACGTGTAATTGTTTTATTGTAGAATCATAAAACTTTATTAGCTACTTTACTTTGAGATAGGCTGAAATAAAAAAAAAACCGATCATGTTTCCTTAACCGGTCAGCGTTCTGTTTACATGACGGGAGCTATAATAGCTATGGACAGTTTAACATATTATTACTTAAAGGCATAATTATTATATCGGGTAATATTATTTTAACTAGCAAAACTTCAAAGATGTGAAGCGTAGCGTCTGTGAAGTTCCGGTGGCTAATTTAATTTGACCTTGAAAATCCTGTATTAACACTAAGTATGTAGGTAATATCATCCTCAACCTCATTGACCTATTGTATTAATAATATAAATTTTCTTCTCTTGAAAAAAATAAAATGAAATTCTAAACAAAAATCTTGCTTCCTAAACTTAAACATTTAAAATCATTTTGCAGTAAAAGCCATCTTGAGAAGAATTCTTAAATGTAGTTATGAAAGAGTTAAGTACTTTAATCAAAAAGTAATTTCCTTTAAATAACAAAAGGAAAGTCTCACGATTGAAGAAAATATTTGATTAGCTGCAGGAAAGGTAATTTGGCTTATCGGAAACCAGTCACTTTTTGCTATTGTTTTCTTTCTCATAAAAACTTATCAGTAGCATGATTACCGTAGCAACGGGTTTTGTCGATGGAAGCATCGACAAAATGACATAATTTTAAATTGTTACCATTCATGTGAAAATGAGGTAGGTTAGTATACTATGCTTATTTCCACAGTATTATGTCTTATGGCATTCTGCTGTGGGGATCAGCAGCAGACGTTGACTCAATTTTCATTCTACAAAAGAGGGCAGTCCGCGCGATCTATAAAATGGGTCCTCGCGAGTCGCAGAGAAAAATTTAAATAGATTGATATGCTGACCCTGCCTTCACTTTATATCTTAGAATGTATTTTATATGTCCGCAAAAATCGAGGGCTTTTCAAAATAAGAAGCGACTTTCATAATATAAATTCACGCAGTAAACACGAAATTGTAATACCTAAGTTCAGATTAACAAAAACTAGCAAGTCTTTTCTTATAAACAGTATACGCTTTTATAATAAGTTGCCAAAGTCAGTTATAGAACTGACCGATGGAAAAATCAAAAACTACATCAAACGTGTCCTTTTTAAAAATCATATTACAAAATCAAGGACTACGTCGAAGATAAAGAAGTTTGGCTTTAGTTCCTTCTGCGCATGCGGCTTCCCTGGTAGCTCATAAACGGCACAAATATGTGGATGTCTCTAACTATTCTCAATCTCATTTTTTCTCTTCTTTCGAATCAGATTTTTACAATAGTTTTCAAATCATTTATACATCTTTTGCTCAGAATAGTTACAGCACTGATAACAATATTTGTGTCACTTGTTTAATTTAGTAGTTTACAATTCTTTTTTTTTTACTTTTGTATGGATTCTTTTTTATCGATTGCTTGTGAATGTGTGAACATTGTACGTTTTATAAGTGCCCATCTAGGCCTGTGTGAAATAAAATATTTTGATTTTTATTTTGATTGAGGTCAAAAAAAGTTGAAAAAAAAAAAAAAAACTTATAATCTTCCCCTGTAACCTACACATAGTGCAGATACGAGCACTTTACGTATGGTAGATTCGCGGATTTGCATTAACCCATTTAATAACTTTTTTTTACAAAGATTCAAGTTACATGTTTGAGAAGTATGGTTAACGTAATATAACATATTTGTGTTAAATGACAAATTGTAGTAAAAAATTACAATTTTGGAAAAAAATACACTTCAATAAATAAATCCTTAATTTTATTTTTTATTTTTTTCAGGGAAGATTCCGAAGCACACAGGGCGAGACTAGAAGAAATTAAGAAGGAACTGCTAGAGACAGGCACCTATCAGCTGAAGTCTTCAGAATTAGTCTTTGGAGCGAAGTTAGCTTGGCGTAATGCTACCAGATGCATTGGAAGAATTCAGTGGAAAAAATTACAGGTAAGACCCAATATGATAATATATTTGAAAAATCTTAGATTAACCGCCTGTTTTCACTTGCACAACGCGACAGACGGTGAAACTTGAAAGCCTGAATATTATTGCACTGTTGGAGTTTCAACTCAGGACGCTGAGCCGAGGCTTTTAAATGCAATAGTATGTTTAGTGTTAGAGAAAACAGGAATAGGAATATTTTGTTCTGGTTCAGGTTCTCACTCTGGGCAAAATAGTGGCTGCTGGAACTCGTAATGTCTAAAACCTAGCAGGTATCCTACTCGCGGCCGTGTAAACGGACCCTTTACGAAGCCGTCAGCCAAATATTCTGTACATCTAAGTAAATCTACTATAAAATCTATTTTTTTTTTGGTGAAAAACCACGTATTACGGTTGAACTCAATGATAAACCAATCAAAACATCGTGCATTGAATAGTACAGGGGTCATGTAACTATTTAAAGTAAAGTTATAACTTTAAAAATCTGTATTTAAAAAATATAATGAAAAAGTTGGAACTTGGACCCCCAATATCTCCGTAACTAGAAGGAAGACATGGTCTAGCTAGAACAAAAAATGAATGCAATGAAGTGGAGAACAAGTACCTTTCGACTTGGTTTAGGGTATTTTTACTCCCATTTTAAGATGCTTTTATTATACCCGCGTCCTAAATAAAGCAATCGCGTTCTGAACCCGTTTTCCGAACAAATCACAGATTATATTAAAATGCGACCGATCGCTTTGGTCAGAATGCAGCCTCAAATCATCGTGACATCTAATAGACTATTGTATTATAATTGGAAGTGTGTCACCCCACTCACTGGCGAGCGGTCTACGGAAAGACTAAAGCTGTGGCGAGGTATTGCCTCCTTACCTAACCCATTCGTTCCACCTGCTGAAAATCTCCCTCCTGGACATGAGTTGCCATGGCTGACCTGGAAGTCTTTAAATAGACTCCGGACCCAGGTCAGTCGCAGCAAGGAAAATCTGCTCAGGTGGAGATTAATTAATGACTAACCTGGAGTGTAAATGTGGTGCTGCTCTAAAAACGACGGGGCACTTAATATCGTGTCCTGCGTGTCCTGTTGTTTGTTCACTACAGGAACTGATCGATGCTACTGAAAGCGCCAAACTGGTAGCTCAGTTCTGGGCTGACACAATTTAGATTGCCATCGACACGCTAAGAAGAAGATTGACTATTGTATTTCCCACTTTTTAATTTGCCGTCATCGTCAGTAAAATTATTATTAGTGGCAGGTATGTTAATGTAAATAAAAAAAAACAGGAAAAGCCTGCTTTTTATAAAGGTATAAGTTTTTGGAAACAGCTTATTGCCTATCATAAATTTAAAGACATAATGTGTCGCGATTTTTAATTTGCTTTGTCAGAACGCGGATGCAATTTTATGATTTTCGTGGAAAAATATCGATTTAGGAATATAAATTAGTCTCACTTATTGAATGAGCCGAGTTATAGAATAGAATAGATTAGAATTTTTTTATTTCAGACTGGAGTCCATGTGTTGTGTGTGCGTGTGTGTTGTAGATGTTGTGTGTTTTTGTTCATGTGTGTTGTGTTATACAATAAGTAGGAAACAAATCTTAGTGCTTTTCTATCTTACATAATAATAGCACAGAGCCTTCGCTTAAAGTTCAAGCCAAAAATAAAACCATATTCTTTGCAAAATAAAGGAGAATGGGAAACAAATGAAGGAGACTTAAGCCGACCTGTCAATAGCCACCTTCGACTTCAATATAACACGGGACAGGGCTTTGCAAATAGAACATTAATTTCTAACATATCTAAGGTCAAATACTAGTATTTTCGAAGGCGAAAATGACTTTGTAGAAGCCAAAAAACTAATAAAATGGTCCCTTCCATAGCAGTTCATTCATTTAGGACTGGTCAACCTGTAAAAATCCGCCTGGCTATTTTATATGCAATTTGACAACTTACTGTGATCTAGAGTTTCATACAAATATAATAAGTATAGATTTTTTAAAGAGCGATACGGCTCTCCTCTCTTCTTTATAGACGCCTAAATTGCGTATCTAAGCAAAGACGTGAGAACGAATTCAAAATATTGTGACTCGTAGAGGTTTTCAATTCAGTCAAGTACGTAAATGGACATCATGATGATGTCGGACTGAATCTTTCACCATCATTTCATCGAAATACGTGGACTGCTGGACATAGGCCTCCCCTAAGTGTCGCCACATTGACCGGTCCCGTACAATCGATTCCAGCGGATCCCCGCTACCTTCACCAGGTCATGTCAGGTCACCTAAACCAACATGCATAAGCTTTTTGATGATTTTTGTATTGGATCTAACTACCCAACTTATGAGTTAGGTATTTAGGCACTTTAAGGAGGCCTATGCTAAAGCAAAACAACTTTCAGATAAAGAATAAAATTTTCTTATTAAGTAAATAATATATGTAGGTAACTAGATTATAAGATTGTTAATAAAGGCTGTTATTATTATATTATAAGGAAAAACTTAAAGATTCACAATAAAATTCTGTATCCTTCCATCAATCAACAAAAAAATCTGAAGTTTTGTTGGCACCTGCGTGCCAAGGTCTTAATCATCATTAGTCAAAACATTCGGCGTGTGTAAAATATGCTAGACTAGACTGTTACTAGGCAAATTATTTTGCTGTTGTCAATATAACACGATATGACCATGATAAAAGTACGTTTGCAGAGTGCGGGAGAAGAGAATTTTTATATCGAATTATAATTGGGTACATTGTATATCTGGCTGCTTACTGTTTGAAATTGAAACCGAAATCAAGAATCTAGAATAAAAATTTGATAGTAATTAAAAATAACCTCACTGAAGCCCTGACCGCTGCGCGGTAACTTGAACCCTGTTCCCGATACCAGTTGACTACTATTTTTTTTAATATTTCAGTTTTTGTGTTCAAATATATTAAAAACTAGCTTTTGACCGCGACTTCGCTCGCGTTAATTTAAAATTTGATAATCAAATCGGGTTCAGCACTGCTTGTATTAATATAATTCAATCATGAATTGAAAGGCACGTGGCGCCATCTATTATCATAAGAACATTATTGTTGTCTTCCTCGGAAACAGTAATTTTTCGGGATGAAAAGTACCCTATATCCGTTTCTGTAAACTTGACAACGTTTATGCAAAATTTCAGTGGTGTAGGCGTGAAAAGGTACCAAACAAACTTATTTTCGCATTTATAATATTAGTTAGGATTGGGATATACAAAGTATGTATTGAATTCAATATAGAAAAACTATTAAAAAAAAACAGAGCAGCTCATACCGTGGTAAAATAAAAACCAGTTGGCGAGGCTTTAGCAGTATTGGCACTTGAAAGGCAATTTTAATGTACTTACATAGACCGGTACACCGGTGACTGAAAATTTGTGTGGTAATCGGTTATCGTATGGACATGTGATGCGGAGTAATGAGAAAAATGTTGTGAGGAAAGTTTTGAGTATGAATGTACATGGCTATAAGAGTAGAGGAAGACCAAAGAAACGATGGATGAACTGTGTGAAGGATGATATGACTAGAAAGGAGGTGACTGCTAAGATGACGAGTAATAGAGAAGTTTGGAAGAAGAAGACATGCTGCGCCGACCCCAAATAAATTGTTTCAACCAACCAACTAATTTGGTTCAACTATCAACAAGGACACAATAGTAACATGTTCTCTTTAAAGTTACATAACTTGTATCCTTGTAAGAGCTACTAATGGCATTTAGTTTGTGTCTCGTTATAAAGTTGTATAAGCTCAAACCCTAATTAAAAGTTTTCTTGTGTTTCTCTTTACGTGTGGTTGCAGACAATTTTACTACGGTTACTGCTTGATACACGTTTAGCGTTTTTATTTATAATTACAATGATGGTTTACTAAGCAATTAGTTAGTCAATTTCCTAAATCGTATTTGTTCTGTTGTGACTTGAACTGTCTCGGTCAGAAGTTGTTCACTTACATTATGTGTATAAAAAACCTATATTTTATTTTAAACAACTACGACACCGTGTATACACAGATTAACTCAACAAATATACGTCCTACATTACCCTAATCTGTTAAAATTTTAGTTTTTCTAAATCATATTAATATTAGAATAACAAATTGATTTACTCAAAACGTCCCAAAGTCCCCGAAGTATTAGGCAGATACACCCAAATTTCGCCAATTTATGTTTAAGTCCCAAGTAAAAGAGGGCGAGCTTATTGCCATCAACCGGACACAAATTCAGAATTCGTAGCTGCTACTGAGAAATTCCTGATGGAATAGCCCAATAACAATTTGCCCGACCCGGGAATTGAACCCAGGACCTCATGCTCAGCAGTCGCGATGGCGACCATTAGATCTACGAGACAGTCAAAATAAGAAATTTCCCAATCACATTGCTGCCTAATAAGGTAATAAGTATCACTGAAATTGTAGACAGAACTAAAAATAGTCCAGAAAACCATTCTACACATAAAATATTCAAGGCATGTAAACAAATCTGTCATGTAAAAGCCCTTTTTCATAGAAAAGAAAAAGCCCAAGATTCTTCAGGAGCCACGAAATCTAATTTGTGTTCCCGTAACGACTGATAGTACGTTAAAGTGGCTTCATATGTTAACGTCTGCTCTCAGCGTGGAAGGGGATTTGGCAAATAAATATGGTCACGGGAGAATTTCTGAGGACTTGACGAATGAAAGAGCGATTTTGGGTTAATTTTAGTTCCATTCGTTCGGTACCGTTTGAGCGTCTTATGTTTTTGTAATGAGACTGCAATTCAGTTTTTTTACAAAGTTATTTATTTTTGTACGTAAAATGTTTTCTAAGTTGGTCGAAGTCCCAGTCGGACGCGCGCACGTATTCATATCTCCATCTTCAACCCGGGCCCCCAACTCTTTGTGGAATTTTAGTCTGTTAGAGTCCAACATAACTCTCCGTTAATTCTCCACTCAAAAAAAAAAAGCTTTCAAAAGAAGTCCAGCTCATCCCGCTTCGCATCCCCACTTATTGATTTACCACATTGATTAGGTTCCCATAAAAGCCGAGATACCCACATACACATCAACTAAAGAAAAACCGCAAAAGCTCACCTATGCCTTGGCATTTATTTTTTTGTTTCAATATTATTTATACTTTTAATTGCCGTAATAAAAATAAAATGTGAATATGTCTGTTTAATTTATGTTAATAACGGAGAAGAAAAATATAAAACTAAAAATCAGAATTATATTAGTCGGAAGCGACATTTAAAAGTAGTCATTAAAAAGGCTACTTTCGAAATTAATTTAGTACTTTAAATAACTAACTTAACCGGTCCCTGATTCCTGCTTAAGTAAAGTAGAGGAAATAATCCTTATCCTTACTAATATTATAAATGCGAAAGTAAGTTTGTTTGTTTGTTACCTTTTCACACCTAAACCACTGAACCGATCATCCTGAATTTTTGCATATACGTTGTCAGGTATACAGAAACGGCCATACGGTACCTTTTATTCCGAAAATAAGTACTATTTCCGAGGAAAACCAAAATAAAGTTTTTATAATAATAGATGGCGCCACGTGTATTTCGAATCATGATTGTATTATATTATTACAAGCAAAGTACAACCCGAATTGATTGTCTAATTCTAAATTAACGCGAGCAAAGCCAGGCAAAAGCAAGTAAAGTATAAGACAAGAGTCATAATGGTTTTTTAACCCGAGCAATATCAAAAAGGTTACTTTCAGGCTTAATTGTTACCTTAAATAAAACCTACTTAACTGGTCCCTGATTCCTGCTAAGGTAAGGTAGGGTAAGAATAAAATAACTAGGTATCGGATGGGATCAACGCTCTAGGATAAGACTGGTTTGAAGACGACTTCGATTTGCACATGCAGCTCCGTAAATGTATGCGAACCAATTATTTTCGACTTAAATGGACGTGGCCTGATGGTCCCTTCACTTATGAACCTGAGGAAGCATTCAAGTATTTTACTAGTGATTTAACTATTGTCGTGATAGCCCAGAGGTTAAGGCCTCGCCTCTCATGCACGAGGTTGTGGGTTCAAATCCGGGCAAGTACCAATGTGACTTTTTCAATTCTGAGATTATCTTGGATATCATTAACATCGCGAGAAAACCTGGACTTATCCATACTAATATTATAAAGCTGAAGAGTTTGTTTGGTTGAACGCAATAATCTCAGGAACTACTGCTTCGAATTGAAAAATTCTTTTAGTGTTTGATAGCCCAATTATCAAGGAAGGTTATAAGTTATATAACATCACGCTACGATCAATAGGAGCGGAACATCATTGACAAAGGCTCGGTCAACAGTTAGTAATTAATATAGTCTGAAATCGTCAATCCGTCTTGAGCAAGCGTGGTGATTTATGCTCGTGCCTACTCTGAGTGAACAAAACTTTATTGCGAAAAATAACGAATTCAAAAAAAAACACTAACTGAAAAAATAATTTTTCAAAACAGTTTCTGAGGTAAAAAACATAAAAAAACACATCGAATTGAGAACCTTGTCCTTTTCATTAAGTCTGTAGAAAGACTGACTATCATCATACATCCATGCTAATTTTAACGTCAAGTACTGTTCTTGTTTTGACGGGTAAGAGAATGTACCAGTAAACACATGCAAATGAGACACTCTACCTTGACCACCAAGATTATTATCGTGTTCATTGGTCTATGAATATCGCCGACGTGCAAAAGCTCACATAGGCGCAGATAACAACATTCCATCAGGTAGACAGGCCACCTATTTGCTACTAGTTTTTTTAGATTCCCAATAATAATAATTAAACAAAAACCAGTCTTAAAACAACGCGATAAAGGTTACTTAAGCTACTCTTAAAAGTAACTTCAGAGCTAAGTACTGTTGATAGTTATCGATGCAGACAGGTGAATATCTAAAGATTGCATATCAGATACTTACAGAGCTACTCAAAGACATTCTAAAGGCAATGCCGGTGGAAATGTCAACAAGAACAGCAAAGCGTCGACATCGATGTTTATCAAAGTGTAATAATATGTTAATATATATATGTTTTACATGTAGGAGACTTACACGTAACATAACAAACGCAAGACCTCTCTTATGGTGTATCAGACCGTGAAACTGTACAACTTGTGTTCTATGACTTTTGAAAATTCATAACTTTTTTTTAGTTTTACCATACATTTTGATCAGTCGATAAACAATCCAAATATTTTTTTGTGAATTTTTATAAGTCGTATAAAAAATGTATAGTTTCATGGTCCGAGAGACCAAACGAGAAGTCATGCGTTTATTATGTTACTCCTTGTATAGTAAAGTATCAGTGTTACTTTTATTAGATCTTAGGTTCGATTTCCAAGTCGGGAAAAAGTGTTATTGAGTTTTTCAATCAGGAATTCATCAGTAGCAACTCGGACTTCGTATTTGTGCCCGTCGATGGCAATACCCTCATCCCAATTACATGGCACTTACTGGTGAAATGTGGGTATACCTCTGCCTAACGCTTGAAGATTACAGGGGGATGATATTTGGTGTTTATCAGATTATAATCATCCAATTACTGATTATTCTCACATTAGAAATTACGTGAGGAAACAGGCATGTCCTAGAACCAAAAAATCGAAGACATGTGATATCTACCAACCCGCACTGGGCCCGCGTGGTGGATTATAGCCCATTCCCTCTCATAGAGAGGAGGCCTGTGTCTCAGCAGTGGGAACATTATAGGCTGATTATGCTATGCTTGTGCTATGCTAGAAATTACTGTTCTTAAGGACTAAGGTAAACTAAGGAATATCTGATAGCAATGTTTTACTACGGAGTGTTTTATACTCACTTTATAATACACAGCCCAGTGACTCCATAGTCACTGAAATAGTTATGATGTACCATTTTAATCCACCACAGCCTTTCCCGACCCGCCCCGGCTTCACCTGGGTGCAATATAGATACACATATACATATAAACCTTTCTCTTGAATCACTCTATCTATTGCTGAAAACTGAATTAAAATCCGTTGCGTAGTTTAAAAGATCTAAGCGTACAGACAGCGGGAGCGACTTTGTTTTATACTAAGTAAAGATTTTTCTGTACACCACAGAATTAAAACAAAATGGACAAACATATTATTATTTAAAACTAGTGTACTAGGGTCTTATCACACAAGGCGATCTCTTATGGAAAAACTTCAAACATTCTTATTGCCCTTTATCTCGCAAAATTGCCCCAAAAATAACTATGAATTTTTTTTTTAGTTATTCGACTGCAGAGAAGTGACCACGGCCAGTGGAATGTTCGAAGCTCTCTGCACTCATATCAAATTTGGAACTAATAAAGGAAACATCAGGTAAGATTCTTTTAACATCTTACTGATCTTAAATAATCATAATCATAATCATTTATTTGCAATAAGTATTGGTACATTTTGGTTTTTTTTTTACTAAAATTATAAATGCGAAAGTTTGTGAGGATGAATGGATGTTAGTTACTCTTTCACGCGAAAACTACTGAACGGATTTGGATGAAATTTGGCACATAGATAGTTTATAACCTGTATTAACATATAGGATTTATCCCGGAAGTATGATCCCCTGGGACAGTTACGGAACTTCACGCGGGCGAAGCTGCGGACATAAGCTAGTAATTTATAAGCCACATTACATTTTTATCATTGACTAAATAGACTTTCCCTAACTATGTTTGGGATCTACTTCTAGTTTAACAGGATGCAGCTAAATACCTGTATATTACATGGAGCGGACTGCGTCACTGGTCTAGTGGTCGCAAGCGCGACTGATGAGCATGTGGTCCTGGATTCGATTCCCGGGTCAGCAATTTGTTATTGGACTTTTCCATCAGGAATTTCTTAGCAGTAGCCACGGAGTCTGGATATGTGCCCGGTTGATGGCAATAGGCTCGCCCCCTATTACATGGGACTTAAACATAACTGGCGAAATGTGGGTGTACTATTAGTTACACCTCTGTCTAATCCTTCGGGGATTACAGGCTGATGTTATGTTATGTAACATGGAGCGGCTGTTCGCTTCTGAGTTTCTACTGAAACTTCTAGAACAGAAACAATAAAAGTAGTTTTAAAGTCATTGATTCTTGTCAACTTCTGATTGGTTAAAATATAACGTTACCTTTAGGTATTAACACATCAGCATGCAAGCTACTTGCATTATTTGCGCAAGTTACTGGCTTGTTCAAATAGATGTAGTTCCCTTTAATGTAAGCTTGGGAAAATAATCATAAATTACGCTCGTTTGTAGCGGTTTAAACACTACCTGTTTTATGAGTTAGGATATTCGTTTAAGACGATAGGTTAACTTTAATAATTTGCTTTATTTGAAGAGCTTCGATATAAAAACATTAAAAAAAGCTGTAGTTAATGCGTATTTATTCCTTGATATGAAGCCACAAAAGAACTGGCCAGTCTGGAAGCCAAAGACAATATAGTTACTAAAAGCAAAGATTATTTAAAGGCGATTTTTCAACAGTGTCAAAAAATGATTACGTTTCAGTTTCGTTGACAGTGACATTCGAAAATGTCTAGCTCACTCATAACAGCCGCATGGGACGTGTGAGCTCAGCTCACTATTCTTCCGCGTGACCTAAGTATTGGGTAGTTGACACCATTAAACAATAATTCCAAGAAACAACTGCTCTTAAAAAAATACTTCATTTTAGACCTGAAAACCCGATTAATTTTCAATTAATTGCAAAATTAGATTTTTAGTTGCTTTGAAATCAATAAATAGTTGAGTCTTTGAGTTGATTAATAGTGACGTCATAGCGTGCTATTTCCATTCAAAATATAAGGGGGAATCACGTTTTGACAGCTCTTAAAAAGTATGTCAATTGATTGGTTTGTCAACTACCGTATTGTAAGGGCACAACTAATCATTTAAATACTGCGACAAAGGTGAGATTGGAATGACTGACGATCAATAAATAAAGTTGCACTTCAGTGCCATTGAAGGTGCTAATTTATATGAAAACGCACTCATCAGTCCCAAAAAAAAAGAAGATCGAATAATTATTTCAAACAGCGTCCCCTGTTCTTCATTAAAAGTATCTAGACCTAACCACACTGTTTATTTTCAGATCAGCAATAACTATATTCCCTCAACGCACAGACGGCAAGCATGACTACAGAATATGGAACCCGCAACTCATCAACTACGCCGGGTACCGTATGCCTGACGGTTCCATACTTGGTGATCCTGGACGTTTGGAATTTACCGAGGTATTGAACAACGTATATACATAAAGTAACGTATTTTTTCCATAGGCAGAAACCACAGGAGCCCCCACTTGCTACGATCCTTATACAGAGTGTAAACGGACCCTTCACGAAGCCGTCAACCAAGCGTTCTGTACATCAAACTAAGTGCAAAAAATATTGTTGGGAAACGACTTCTTTTTTGAGGTGAATAATCCCGTTTTACGGTAAAACTCAATGTAACGTACTCAAAACATTGTACTTATGGATGCATTGAATAGTTAACTGGTCATGAAGGTATTTAAAGTAAAGTTATAACCTTAAAAACAAGTATTAAAAAAAAAACTTGTGAAAAAGTTGGAACTTTGACCTCCAATATCTCCGTAACTACAAGGTTCCCAGGAATGTTCCAGATCAAAAAAATATCCGCAATGACGGGGAGAACAAGTGCCTTTCAGCTTCGTTAAAGGTCTATTTACACCCTTTATACTCTTTTTGTCTCGTCCACGTTCATATATATAGCTGGCCAGTATAAGCAAATGAACAAGCGAGCTGCGGTGAGACGCTTAGCTACCCTGAACATCATAATGAACCACATAACGACAAAAAAGTGATGAGAATGATAAATTACGTTAATTCTGTATATTTTGTTAATACAGACGCCATTAACGGCAAAAAAACTAGTTAAGGTCGGTGTTTCCTATCCAACTACACAGAAAGGAAAATCAGAGGCAACAGTCACTTTTAAAGTCCAGAAATAATCTCGGTCAAGTCATAATGAGGAGGACTATGCAGATTAGTGTATGATATGATCTTTTGAGGACATATTTGTGTGAACCTGTCCAGTCAATGCACGCAGGCGTGCAGGTCCATATGTGGTTCAGTCGTGATGAGTTGAGTTACATAATCAGGTAGGTACTGACCTGATCCTGTAGCTCAGCTAATCACGACTGAACACTCGAAGGGGAGACAATGCGCTGGTGTATATGTATGGACGTATCTTGTGATAGCAGAATCATTTAATTTTTCTGAGCGGGGATTATAGCATCCTCAAAGATTTACATAGATGTGGGCGCACATGAAATTCCCTCACAACAAAACTTAATGATAGTATTATAAAAAAACCACCATTTTCCTCATTAAAAACATATTATGGTATATCAAATAACGTGACTCGTTAAAACTAGCAAAACAAAAAATTTGAATAACATTATATAACAAGTTAAATAATAATAGGTTCCATATGATATTTCAAAACTGGATTTGGATGTAACTTTCAAGAAAACCAGTTTGTATCAGCATTTGTAAACAACATGAACAGATTGCATAGTGAGAACACAGCATTGACTATTTGGACGTAATGAAATATTGGTATTATGTCAATTAATTTATCATGCTATCGATAATGAATGAATGCGATGGTCATTATTAATTATGAATAAATTAATAAAGTATGTTAATTTACATTTGGAAAAAAAATATACAACATTAGCTTTAGTATATACAACATTAGTTTTAGTATATGCGAAACCTGAAACACGTGTCTAGTATTTTTATATAAAGAGTCTATGTACAAAATTTCAAAACCGTATCATGAAAAATCACAAAGTTATAAGCTTGTTCTGATACCTGGTTGTCCGCACAAAAACGTGGTCACAACTCGGCGCCGCCGTGCACGCGCCTCAAGCGTCGGCTTAAGCTCATTGATAATAATAATTTCGCAGTAGGTACCTAAATGATTGCAATAGGTACTTACTATCGCTCGGTGTCCAACTTGTAGCTTTTTATTTTTGGGACAAAATATAACGAAGTTTAAAAATTATTCTAATCGATTCAGTTACTTATTACAAACTATATTCAGGTTTCGCATATACTAAAAATAATGTTGTATAAAGATATATAACTTAAATGCCATTACTTTTATTGAGTTTTTCCTTTAGGTATGCCTGAAATTAGGATGGAAACCAAAAGAAAAGACTGCATGGGACATACTGCCTCTGGTGCTGTCAGCTGGCGGCAAAGATCCGGAGTACTTTGACATTCCTAGAGAAATTGTTATGGAAGTGCTCATGGGGCATCCCACGTAAGAAACAAATTGAGGTTTTAGCTTTTTTTTTTAGCCTGAATTGTCCCACTCCGAGGCAAAGGCCTCCCCCATTCCTACCACTTTTCCTCGATGTTGCGCCTCTTCTCGCCAATTAATGGAAGGATGATTAAGATCTACGTGGATTAAATTAATTGTGCTAAAGTGAAATCCAATAAAAATCCGCTTTGTCGTCATAGTCATCACACGTCACGACCTGCATTTGGACGTAATATTTATATTAGCAAATATGGGAAGAATTTATGGTTTACCTCAAGCCAAACAAACAAACGTCTATAAAAAATAATGCGACAAAAAAGTCAAATGATAAAGATTTGAGAAAACCAGAATGATGTCGCCAAGAATCAATACAAAATCAAAGATCTACAAATGCCAGCCGGAACCAACGGCTTAACGTGCTTTCCGAGACACGGAGGAAACTCGGAACGTAATGGGTGGACACCCATCCACGGATCAACCTAGGCAAGCGCGGCTAAACCCGAAGATCGACCGGAGCAGCTGTTAGGCTGTTGTTTTTAGCCACGAGTTCCTCTGTGTGCGTGTTGATCGATGTCTTCGATCTTTATGTAACTAAGATATACAATAAATACTGGCCAATTAAAATTATCGATCGATTGTTACTAAATGAGTAGCAAAGTAAAAACTCATGTTAATAATTTTTCTTATTTTCAGTTACGATTGGTTCCAAGACCTTGGTTTACGCTGGTACGCTTTGCCTGCAGTCTCTGGTATGAGGATGGACTGTGGTGGCTTGGAATTCACCGCGACTGCCTTCAACGGCTGGTATATGGGTACTGAGGTCGGCTGCAGGAACTTCTGTGATAGCAACCGACTTAACATGCTTGAGGTAAGATATTCTCATTGAACAACCGTTCACTATCCCGCACTGGAGTGCTCCTGCTGCACTCGCGATCGTAACAAGGGTGGTGATATAACAGTAAATCAACACGGTATTATATGGTACTTATTAAAAATTATAATCATCGCGAGCCTAGTCAACTCGCGGAGAATGTTGACACCGCGATTCAGAAAACGCCGCTCACCTAACAACGCCATCTATCGGTTTAAAACTAAAAATATTTCCAACACTTATACAGCCTTTTTGGCTACAGTCTTTTCAGTTATATTACTTTGAACTCAACAACAACCTTATCGCATCTAGAATAAAGATCATTCGAATTTTTCGTAATCTTGTTTGACTCCAGTGAGAACTCTGTGATCTTTATTTTCGTTCCTGTATTTTTTTCGTTATGAAAATAAATATTATAACAATGATGCAAAATCAATAAAATGTTTGAAAAAACTGTAAATATCGCCGGTTAGTCTTTTTCATAATTTGAGGTTCAAATCAAAATTTATATACGAATCAGACAATCTGTAGCTGAACTACTCAACGTCTTTCTCAGCTGTTTTAATCGCAGTGCCGTTAGTTTTTTTTTAACTCAAAAAGATAGATAACTTGTCTATTTTGCATAAGTCTATACAAATAAATAAAATTGAAGTCTCTGTTTGAAATTTCAAAATAACAGTTTTTTACTGAATGCATATGAAAGTACAAATGGTAGGTAGGTTGTCTGTCTGTCTGATTGTTCTGGCTAATCTCCGAAACAGCCGGGTCGATTTTGACAGGACTTTTACTGGCAGATTTTATTATAGAAAAAGAATTAGGGTTCTATTAAAAAAAAACTCTTGAAATTGTTAACAAAATCCGATTTAAATAATAAAAGGAAAGTAATATTTTTATTAAAATTTCACGAGGATGAAGGGGGCAACAGCTAGTACAAAAAAATATTTCTTTCACAGACCGTGGCACAGAAAATGGGCTTAGACACAAACATGATGGCGTCCTTATGGAAGGACAAGGCACTGGTAGAAGTGAACATAGCAGTGTTGTATAGTTACCAAAGAGACACCGTATCTATTGTAGACCACCACTCAGCGTCGGAACAGTTCATGAAGCACATGGAAACTGAGAGCAGAGTCCGGTTAGTAACATCCTACTAATATTATAAATGCGAAAGTTTAAGAGGATGGATGGATGGAGTTTGTGACTCTTTCACGCAAAACTTCTGAACGGTTTTGGATGAAATGTTGCTCACAGATAGTTTATACATTTTTTTTCCCGGTAGTATAATCTCATGGCATAATTATTGAACATCACGCGGGCGATGCTGCGGGCATGATCTAGTATTTCAAAAGATTCAACCAGTTTAGTATCCATTCTGTTAGGGTCTACATAATACTGCTTAACATACACAGTTCACTGACAGTCGACCACTTTTCAACTTTATTACTTAGAGCATAAGGGTGAAAAGTGGCATACCCTCAGTGAATTCGGGAGTACCTACTGGAATTTGAATTCGAAAACTTACTGTGACACTCTTGTCGACACTCTAAACACTCACAAATTATGTGGAGCTGTAAAAGAAGCTTTTGGCTCGTGCCTTCATCATCTAAGGCACGATTTACACAGAAACGGCGTAAGGTGAAGGCGCAGCGCAGGCTTAATGCCGCTTCAAAACGTTTTTGTGTACGTAGGCGACGACGTGTCGTGAATTATACTGAAGCGGCGCGGCGCAGACACGGCGTTCTTTCGTTTCATTATAAATTCTATTAATACACGCCTGCGCAGCACCTGCGCAGCGCCTTCACCTTAGGTCGTTTATTCGCGCCTTACATCACCTTATTAGTTCCAAGTTTAATCATTCGCCAACTGTTTACCAACATCATCATTTGACCACCAAAATCCTCATAGCTCTGTAGTTCTGAACATTGTTGTTTTTTTTCAGAGGAGGTTGCCCGTCTGACTGGATCTGGATTGTTCCACCTATGTCGTCCTCTCTGACTCCAGTGTTCCATCAAGAAATGGCTTTGTACTACCTCAAACCTTCGTATGATTACCAGGTGAGACTTAGGTTCAAAATTAACTTCTATCAGAAACTTCCCTTATTTGTGCGATAACACCTATACGTTCCATCATCATCATCATCTTCATCAGTCGAAAGACGTCCACTACCTACTGAACGTAGGTCTCCTCAAGTTACCACATCCACTGGTCCTGTGCTTCTGACAACAGTTTATATTCCATCGTCATTTCATTCGAAAGTCGACTACTGTTACTGCCCTGATAAGCAGTGATAGATAGCCTAGTCGTGTGACCGTCGGACTGCAAACTCGTAGGTCTCGAGTTCGAACCCAAGACACGCTTCTCTGATTTTTTGGATTCATGTGCGTATTGTATAATAATCTCTTGCTTCGGTGAAGGAAAACATCATGAGGAAACCAAACCAACATGCTTGAGATATTGCTCGACGGCACGTGAAGCTAAGTCAGAGGCCCATGGGCGGCATCAAAACTCTGACACCAGGTTATGCACTAACCACACGAAAAAGAAAGAAAGACTGCCTTAAGAGTTGCCATATCGATTAGTCATGTTCTTTTCGTATCCACGATATTTACTAAGATCTACAAGAAGACTAAAAAATCTTCTTAAATATCGTACCAAAGTTGGAGCAACGTCCGCTTCTTTCAAAACGAACATAAGTCATAATCAAGCTAAACCTAGAAGAACAAAGGTGAATAAATCTTCATATATAAAGTGGTACACACTCGAAGCTAGTATCCAGATTGTTGTGTAATCCTGAACCATTACTCATCTTCCTCGCCGTTTCCCAATTATTCGAGGTCGGGGCAGTGGTCGGGATCATTCCTAACGTAACATGACACTAGTCGTAAATTCCTCGATATATACAGAATCAAAATGCCAGAATCACGGGGCATATTTTTGTCTTACTGTCACTATGTCTAAAATATTTGTTGTGTTATCTCTGGAACTAATGATACGATTCTTCTTTCACTGATAGAAAGTGTCGCTTTTACCAAGTGCCTTATGATTGATGTTTTATGCTAGTCGATTTCCAAGTGGAAGGAAGTCGGGCGCAGAAACTGGTTTGTTTAAAGAGAAAATAAGGAAGATGTGCGCTGGTTTCATGCGACATCTAAATTACTTGGTGTGCGTGCTGTTTTAAATTTTTGAGGTTGGGTAATACGGGGTGAATAGTAACGCAGGGGTGAATCGAGACTAAACTTTGAGAGGGATTTTTGAGGTCAAGAGTAAGCCCATTTAGTACAAAAAAAAAAAGATTTTAACATTGAATTAATATGGTATGTTGCCGAAAAGGTCTATAAATAATAAAGTGAGTACAGCAGTCATTGTGCCGATAGTCGTGTCGGCCAATGGCTTAATTAATAGCCAATAACTTCGATCAAAATCGGAGGCTCTCGCTTGGCAGCTGAATCAAAGGCTTGATTCTGAAAGCAGTACTTTTGGACACGGCAGGTATTGTTAGGAGGTTCCTCTCTTAAGAGCCCTGACCACTGGTAGCTCGGATCCTGTCCCCGATGCTGGTGGACTGCTACATTTTATATTTTCAAATATTTTCGTTTTTTTTTTTCTTTCTTTCAAGTGATTTCGTTTCGAAATGACAGAACCGATTTTAATGAAACTTCGTACGCATAAGCAAGATACATAAGTTTAAAAACTTGAAAGAGAACATTTACGAAAAATAGTGTCACAGCTAAATTAGACCTATTTTAGATTTTCCACAGAAACAGAAATGAACAATTATCTTTTTTTTAAAAAGACATTTCGAAAAGTTCTCTGTCAAGTTTTTAGACTTATGTATCCTGCTTATACGAACGATGTTTCATTAAAATCGGTTCAGACATTTCGAATCAAAATAACTTGAAAGTTTGTATGAAATAAATTCCGTAAGACGTTAACGCTCTTAAAAACGAATTAGATAAGAAAAATGATGAATAAATGACAATAGTAAAGTTAAGCAAATGAAATAGATTACTTGTAGGTAACATATTATGTCAATTCAACGTTAAAATCTCTTAGAAAGTTTTGTCTTGTTTCACCCCTGCATTTCAATTCACCCCGTTGTACTCTTCCTTACATATCTACATCAAAAAATTGCACGCAAATGTAGTCCTGAAAAAGTCTAATTTAAACCAGTTTTAAGTGTTTTTTGCTTTGTTAAACTTATACTGTCACTTACGGGATAACTTCCGTGATTGTTCATTATTGTTTTAAGTTTAGTTGTAAACCGTGAAAGTTTAAAACAGTGTTTTGCTTTGTTGTTAATTTCATTTCCAAATATCCGATTTTCTCACATTATTAAAGGAGGTATTGTACGTTTATTTACCAGGAACCTGCATGGAAAACCCACCAATGGACCAAATCCGACGGAGTGAAGACCTTTCACAGAAAGTTCCACTTCAAGCAGATTGCTCGCGCCGTCAAGTTCACCTCCAAACTGTTCGGGCGGGCCCTCTCTAAGCGCATCAAGGCAACCATTCTGTACGCCACCGAAACAGGCAAATCTGAACAGTATGCCAAGGAGTTAGGGACGCTTCTTGGTCACGCTTTCAATGCACAGGTAAGTTTTTATTCCGTTCTTTAAATAAGGATGACTTAAAGTTGTGTAAAGCATTTTGTTACTCTTAAATTGGATGGTTTGTGGTAACTCTGGAAATATTTAATTCTTTTTACGGGCGATTCGTCTTGGTAGTTAACAAGCGTACCTACTTTATAGGCATTTTCACTTAAAATCAAACACTTAGATACTGATACTGCTAGCCTGCGTCATCCCACTGCTGGGTACAGGCCTCTCCCCATGACTTCCAGTTGCTACGATCCAGGGCTAATGTAAACACTTAGAGCTCATCGAAAATGTAAAAGAGAATGGAGTATCTAATTTAATGTTTTGTTAAACGTTTGTACTAATTAAGTAGTTACAAGTAAAATTTTCTTTTTCTCAGGTCCAATGTATGTCGGACTACGATATGTTTTCAATTGAACACGAAACTCTTCTCCTTATTGTAACATCAACTTTCGGAAATGGTGAACCTCCAACAAACGGAGTGGTACGTAGATACAAATATGTATAAATTTAAAATATGTATTAACAAAAAAACGAAAGCACAATTACGCCACTGTTCATGTTTTTCAGGACTTTGGTGGACATCTTCTCGACATGTTTAACGCTGAAAAGGAAAACCAAGAAGATATAGTGGACTTCCATTCTGCGTAAGAAACAATAATTTTAAATAAAATATTTTTGAAATATACAACATTAGTTTTAGTATATGCGAAACCTGAAACACGTGTCTAGTATTTTTATGTAAAGAATCTATATACAAAATTTCAAAACCTATCACGAAAAATCACAAAGTTATAAACTTGTTCTGTTACCTAGTTGTCCGGACAAAAACGTGGTCACCACGAAGGGCGACCGCGCGCGCGCCTCCAGCGTCATCTTGAGCTCACTGATAATAATAATTTGGCAGCAGGTACTTAAATGATTGCGATAGGTACATAATGTCGCTCGGTGTCCAACTTGTAACTTTTTTAAATATTTTTGGGACAAAATATAACATGGTTTAAACATTATTGGAATCGATTTAGTTACTTATTCTGAACAAACTATATTCAGGTTTCGCATATACTAAAAATAATGTTGTATAACCCACCATTTTGTGTCTAAAATTAACATTCTCATTACAGGGGTTTGAAGACGCCAAAGTCTCCTAATAAGTCCTTATTTAGGACTAACAGCGTTCTTGCGACAAACATGGATTACAACCGGCAGTTAACGCGGTTGGAGTCACAAAGAAGTAAGTCCACCAAGTACTTTTCAACAAATTCCTCAGAATATTCAGTAAAAAATTTTTTCAGGCATTTTTAATGATATGAAAAAGCGAAAGAAAGCAGTGTGCCAAAATTCAGGTTTTTTTTTTAATGAAACTGTATCTTGAATTGAAATCGTTCCTAACAGATTAGCCAGAGAAGGCAAGACAAAAAGAAGATTTAAAAGGTATCTAAGAGGCCTTAAAAAAAAACACTGAAAAATCGAGAATGTTTTAAAGAGCACTTATACTCTCACTTGCGTTATATCTTCCGTGATAATCCATTATTGTGAGCTCCCGATATTTCGAAACTGTTGCAAGCGCCATGATGGGATGACTGGAGAATGCGGGTGCAGACAAATCTGTCTACCATCTTTCTTTGATTATCACGGAAAATATCCCGTAAGTGACAGTATAAGTGCAATTTTATTACGTGACAGCTTAAAACAGTGTATGTTTTAAAGAAATCTCTATTATTTGTAATTTGTTTTTTTTTAGGTGTTTTAACAGAATCTTCCATAGAGCACATAGCTCCACTGAGTAACGTGCGATTCGCAGTATTTGCTCTCGGATCCAGTGCCTATCCGAAGTTTTGTAAATTTGGCAAATTCATCGACACCATCCTCGGCAGTCTGGGTGGTGAAAGAATCATGGAATTGTGCTGTGGAGACGAAATGTATGGACTTGAACAACGATTCCGAACTTGGTCGTCTGAAATATTCTTGGTAAATAAAAATTCTTCTTCATTGACTGTCTCGTTGGTCGAGTGGTCGCAATCGCGACTGATGAGCCCGGGTCGGGCAAGGTGTTATTGGGTTTTTCCATCAGGAATTTCTCAGTAGCAGCCTTTATTGTGCCCGGTTCATAGGCATGCCCCCTATTACATGGGACTTAAACATAACTGGCGAAATTGGGGTGGACTATTAGGCACACCTCTATCTAGCCCTTCGGGGATTACAGGCGTGATATTATGTTATTCTTCATTTTAACATTCCAAATAATCTAATTTCGATTTTCAGGAATCATGTAAAACATTTTGCTTAGAAGAGAGCGATATCATAAAAGATGCACAGAATGCATTAGGTATAATACCAGTGACGGAAGAAACTGTGAGGTTTGGCAAACCATCTTCAGAGGTACCTTTGATCAACGCATTAGAAGCTGGTTTTAGAAAGCAGCTGGTTACTTACAAAGTTAGAGAATGCAAACCTTTGGTACAGCATTTAGAGTCTAATGCTGAGACTGTATTTGTTGATCTGGACCCAGAGGTAAGACGATTTTTTTTTTTTAATCTCTATAAAATGTTTTGATATGGTTATGCCTAATAGAATTATGCAAAATTTAATTTTCAAAATTTTATTTACTTCCTTTGACGTACTAAGGAAAATGTTGTGGTTAGCGTACTAATATATAAAATGGTTGTAAAAGTTAAATTATTAATATCACAGGTATTTTGTTAGCCTACAGTGAATTATTATTTAAACTGACCTTTCCTTTAAAATTAAAAAGACACAAAACATCGGCTATAACTGCTATTTTTATTTCTTTTGTCGATTTTAAAGGCATCTTTTATAGAAACTATTCTTGCGTTCAATTTCACTAACCTAACTTTCATTATTTAGAGAGAAATAAACTACGTTCCCGGCGACCACATCGGTGTAATGGCCATTAACAAAAAAGACATCGTAGACGCTGTGTTAGACAAGCTGAAAGGCGTTGTAGAACTGGACAAAGTAGTACAACTCCAAGTGATGAAGGAAACACTAACACCGACAGGTAAAAGAATCAATAACAACACTTTTAATGTCAATGTTGATAAAACTGGTATCATAAAACTATTTTCGAATGACGCAGACGGCAAAGATATGCTTATTTATTCAAAAACTGGTTTCATAACAAACCTGATATCGGAGGAATAAAAAAACCATAAGCGACAAACTTATACTATTAAAACGTGTGCCTAGTAGTTTTGGAACTCCCAAAGAAATTCTCATAAGATTGGGATTTCAGATACCTACCACTATTAAACAAAACACTCAAACACTTGGGTCTTTCACAATAATTTGAAAAACTTGTATGTTTGCTAAGTATGAAACAAAGGTTGGAATACTATAGGAGCATTAGAACATGGCACGTTGACTAAAAATAACTGTTATTATAGGTACCGTCAAAGATTGGGAAAGATACGAAAGATTACCGCCGGCAACCATTCGAAACATCTACACAAGATTTTTGGACATCACAACACCACCCACGACGAAAGTACTACAGTACCTCGCAGAATCATGTACTGATCAGGAGGAAGCTGATCGTATGAATGAACTGGTTACGGTAAGCATTTTAATTTATTATAAGTTAACAATTTTGACGCGATAATTATTATTTTTAAATGGCTTCCTTGATCATTACGTTGAATTACGGTATGTAGTATGACATCTTCTGAATAATTGTTATTTATTACATCCGTAAATTTTGTAGTAACACGTTATTATAAAATTATTGGTTTAGCACACTAAGTGTTTTGTAATAGTTTAGCCTTAAATTAATGTTTTCAGGATTCAAACAAATACCACGACTGGGTTAGCTTTCACTACCCCCATCTGGCAGAAGTTTTCGAACAGTTCCCGTCTTGCAGACCTCAAGCATCGCTGCTGGCTACGCTACTGAGTCCCTTGCAGCCAAGATTTTATTCCATATCTTCGTCTCTCTTGGCTCACCCTCAAAGCGTCCACATCACTGTTGCAGTTGTTGTTTATAGAACTCAGAGTAAGTATCTATTTTGGGAAGTTTTAAGATTTTGTGTTCTAAAATTTAGATGAATTTTAGAACACAAAATATATTTATACACTGTACCTACTCGTATATATATTTTTATTGAAATCATCTTTACTATAATTTCAGACGGCAATGGTCCCTTACATTACGGCGTTTGCTCAACGTATCTTAAAAACCTGAAACCCGGAGACGAAGTCGTGGCATTTATCAGACAGTAAGTTTTATTTTGACTTTCTTCGAATTTCCTACACAAATTCCAACTAGCAATGTCTAACTTGATGTGCTATTTGCAGTAAACCAAGCTTCCACATGCCTAAAAACATCTCAGCACCGCTTATCCTAGTCGGGCCTGGTACTGGCATTGCACCGTTTAGAGGATTCTGGCACCATAGGAGACATCTAATCGAGGAATTGGTGTCTCAAAACCCCGGACCAGTGTGGCTGTTCAGTGGATGCCGTTACGAGGGAATGGAATTGTATAAGGAAGAGAAAGAAGGAGCGATAGCAGATGGTGTGCTTCATGAAGCGCGATTGGCTCTTTCAAGGGAAGAAGGAGCACATAAAGTGAGTATGAATAAAATAAATAAAATGAATCTTGAAGCAACATTAAAATAGCAGCTGCTAAAATGAGTATCGAAACGAAGAAAAAATACTACAAAAGTTCAATTTTGTTTTACAAAATCTATTCATTTAGCATTGCATCCATTTAGGTCCAACCGTCATCATTATATTTATTACTTATCATATTTTTTCTATCGATCAGAAATACGTCCAAGCCCTGTTAGACGACGAAGGAGCAGAGTTGACTCGACTACTAACTGAAGAGCACGGCCACTTCTACGTTTGCGGTGATTGTAAAATGGCCGACGATGTTGAAAAAAAACTTGCAGAAATCATTCAGAAACACCGTGGTATGGCAGAGGAGGAAGCAAGAGAATTTGTCGCTGTTTTACGGGTAGGTTACATTTTACTTACATTTATGTACAGACACCAGCACATCAAGCTACTACAATCTGTCTTTCTTTAATAGATCTTTCTTTATCGCTAAAGCTTTGAATTCAAGGTTGATTGGGAAAGTTCGTCAGTCTCGGGTAGCTTGATGTGCTATCGTCTGTACCACGACTGTAGAGTTATCAAAGAACTGGTTGAGATTACGAGAATGCTTGCTTTTTTACATGGCACTGGTAATTTTCTTGACAATGCAACCAGGGTTACAATTTTTTGCAACATTTAATGTTAAGCAGCAAATCACGAAGTTGAGGATATGGGGAACAACCGTTGATAAGTTAAAACGGAGTCAGTATTATCAGCAGTAAGAGAGCTATTACGAAAATGTTCAGTCGGTGACCTGCATTACCAGAACCTTTTCTTCTTTATGAGAGGGGTCAGGAAATGAGGGCACTCAATATACTTAGCATAAAGTACTGTGAACTCATGCGATTGACTATTTTACCGAGTTTATTATATTCTGTTTCAGCATGAGGACAGATACCACGAAGACATCTTTGGTATCACACTTCGAACTGGTGAAGTTCAGAGTGCATCGAGAGAAACCGCCAAGAAGACCCGCTTAGAATCTCTTAAGTCTCAGAGTTCAACAATCTCCTTAATCTAGTATAAGATTAACATTAAATATTAGTTGGCTGCCTTGTTGGGTGAAGAATGAGGTCTTGGGCTTGATTCCCAAGTCGGGCAGTGTTATTGGGTTTTTCCATCAGCAGCCCGGAG
Organism: Noctua fimbriata; assembly: GCA_905163415.1. Taxonomy (NCBI): domain Eukaryota; kingdom Metazoa; phylum Arthropoda; class Insecta; order Lepidoptera; family Noctuidae; genus Noctua; species Noctua fimbriata. The sequence goes on from LR990930.1 coordinate 4,686,870, forward strand.
TTTAATTTGGTGTCCAATTGATGGTAATAGGCTCGCCCCCTATTATTTGTAAAAATAACTGGCGAAATATGGGTGTCCTATGGGTACACCTGGGCCTAAACCTTTGGGGATTACAGGCGTGATGTTAATATTAAAAAGTGACTGTAAATTAAAGTTTTAAGTGACAAAAATAATTAATTTACGTTATAGTGTTACTAAGTGAGCGTCTGACTGCGAGTGACGAGAAATCAATAGAACAGCAACTTACAAACATTCATTTGAGTTACTTAAAATACAAAATGAGAAGCTTCATAATATTTGAGCAACCTAATATTTGTTTAAGTGTCAACGTTACGTCCTGCATTTTTTTTTTCAATATTTGGCAAAGGGTGGTATTTAAACGAGCGAAAATAAATTCCAATTAAAGGTGTCAAAAATATTTAAAATGGGCTACTGAAATAATAAGTGAGCGACAAACAGTGGGCGAATACTAATGTTTACAACAGCGACTTGAAAATACAAATTTGAGTTATTAGTTGTTCAATACGATAATGAATGACAATTCAAGGACTCTGAAAAAAACCTAAAACAAGGTTATTAACCACTACATTGTAGATAAGGCGTAGTCAATGTAGCACTGATACGCGGGGATCCTATTTCTGTTTGCAGGGTTTAAAGTAACCTAACACGAAGGGGATTCCGGGGTCTTAGTTAGCTCATTTCGCTCGCTCACTAGACCCCGTCATCCCCTTCGAACCTAACCTGTCCGAGTCGGGGTGCCACAAGTCTCTCTCAGCCTTCGCTCGCTCTTGCTTCCTATATTCTCCTTGCCGCAATGACCAGATATATAGTTACTTACTTGGTACCATAGTCGCCCATTCCGTTTATTGGTGGCCAATTAAATATTTATTCGCCCGATTAATAATTTCCCTTTGGATGTATTTAGTCGTCGTTATGTAAAACCTCAATTGAAAAAATCGCCTATGTCTAAATATTGAAGTTGCCCTCTCTGTTTTTATAGTCGCTCACTTAGTAATTTATTCGCACGGCTAGAATTTTAATATCTGAAATAGATTAATCACATCGCACTTTTAGTAAGCTTGTTCTGGATTATATTATTAATCAATGTTCGTCGTTAGTTTAGTTAATTTTTCGCTTACTCAAATTCATACCGCTCAAGTTATGTTAATAATTTGAGCTGTATGAATTAACAGTATCTCATCATCAGTCACTACGTTTTTTTTTCTTTGTTCGTTTTATAATTTCCTTATAAAAATGAGAAGTCAATCGGAAATCATGAGGATTTATTGGAAGTACTTCCCTTGTGGGGAGCTTTATTTGTTGATCGAAATGCTTGTATAGTAATAATTTTAAGGCATGGTGCAGGGGTGTGGTGGTACTCTTCTTCAAAAAGGGCGACAATGCCCGGCTGAAGAACTAGGCCCATCTCACTTCTAAGCCATGTCTACAAGTTGTTTTCACGAAGTAGTCACGAATCGTCTCGCGCGCAGTTTTGACGATTTTCAGCCTCCCGAACAAGCTGGATTCCGAAAAGGCTTTAGCACCGTAGACCACATACATACACTGCGGCAGATTATATAGAAGACCGAAGAGTATAACCTGCCTCTCTGCTTAGCGTTTGTGGACTACGAGAAAGCCTTCGATCGAGACTTGGGCTGTACTGCAGTCTCTCCAACAGTGCCAAATCGACTATCGGTACATCGAGGTGTTGAAGTGTTTGTACAAAAACGCCACCATGTCAGTTCGACTTCAGGACCAGACCTCTGAACCTATCCTTCTGCAGCAAGGTGTGAGACAGGGAGACGTCATATCTCCGAAACTGTTCACCGTTGCAAGTACATCTCTCACCTTCGGTTTGCCGACAATATAGTGGTCATGGCTGAGACCATGGAGGACCTCAGTACAATGCTCGATGACCTTAGTAGAGCTTCCGAAAGAGTGGGTCTTAAAATGAACATGGACGAAACCAAAGTCATGTTGAATGCCCATGTAACACCCACTCCTATCAAGATCGGAGACTCTACACTCGAAGTTGTAGACGATTATGGTTACCTGGGACAAACGGTCCAGTTAGGTAGGTCTAACTTCGAGAAAAAGGTCAATCGTCGAATCCAACTCGGCTGGGCAGCTTTCGGGAAGTTGCGTGGTATCTTCTCGTCCAACTTACCGCAGTCTCTCAAGACGAAAGTCTATGACCAATGTGTGTTGCCAGTGATTACATACGGGACCGAAACGTGGTCGCTCACAATGGGCCTCATCAGAAGGCTTAAAGTCACCCAAAGGGCAATGGAGAGGGTTATGCTCGGAGTTATCTTGCGTGATCAAATCAGAAATGAGGACTTCCGCAAGAGAACCAAGGTTACCGACGTAGCCCGAAGAATAGCCAAACTTAAGTGGCAGTGGGCAGGGCACATTGCTCGCAGGACGGATGGCCGATGGGGCTGAAAAGTTCTGGAGTTGCGACTGCGAACCGGAAGACGCTGCGTTGGAAGGCCTCCCACTAGGTGGACCGATGACCTGGTGAAGGTTGCAGGGATCCGCTATATGCGAGTCGCACGGGACCGGACAATGTGGCGACACTTGGGGGAGGCCTATGTCCAACAGTGGACGTCTTTCGGCTGAAATGATGATGATGATGACTAATTTTAATGTAGTTAAGCTAGTTTTGTATCTCGTTAACGGGTCAGATCATGTTTTCTGAATCGAATAAACGTTAGTTATGTTCTAATGTCTTTTCTGCATTTGCCTACGGTCCAAAAATCTATTGTTGGTAGTAATGATAATTATGTTAATACAATTATTGACATTATGGTATACACAATTTTATTATAATAATAGTATATTTTGTTTTAAGTTAATGTTCAGTGAAACTCGGTGAAAATTTGACATTGACAGAGCCTTTATTTCGTAGCAGCAACGGTGATTTTCGTTTAAAAGTTAAGCGATTTTTTTGCATAATAGCAAGGAGCATGAAGAATTACTAAATTTATTGCTATAGGTTGAGGGAACTTCGTAACTATTGTTTCAAGGAAAAACCTGTTTCTTTATCGTCGTTTATGTATGTTATTTGCATATCTACTTATTTCTTTAAATACAATTTCAAAGGATATTAAAAAAAAAATGGACTATCCATTTTTTTTCGTTGTGTTGATTTTTTACCTCCATTTACGTCGCTTTTTCTATTAATTCAGTAACTAACAAACCTGCCTAGATTAATAAACGTGTTTGATTTTATTGACTTAGTTATTTATTTATTTGAATCAGGCACTCAGTATTATTACGTTAGCTCAAAGTTTTTTTTTTTTACAAAATAATCAAAACTAGCGGCTCGTCCCGGTTTCACACGGGTGGACATTCTTTTGCGATAATAAATATAGCCTATGTTACCCAAGGATAATGTATGCTACATCTAATGGTGAAATAATTTTAGAAATCAGTCCAATAGTTTCCGAGTTTATTCGTAACAAACATACAAATCTTTCCTCTTTATAATATTAGTTTAGAAGTATAGATAAAATAAAGCGACCGGAAGTAATAATAAAATGCAATTTAAAAAATACAAATAAAAGACATGCATTTCAATATTTTGTTTTTATTAATTAAATTCTTCTTAAAATAAATTTTACTATAGGTAATTATAAATAAGTAGGTATAGGCAGGCCTCGCATCTACAAAATGCAAACGAACCCTTCACGAAGCCGTCAACCAAGCATTCTGCACATCAAACTAAGTAACCCAACGCAAAAATTTTATTGCTGGGAAACGACTTCTTTATGGGGTGAAAAATCGCGTTTTACGGACTTTATGTAACGCACTTAACATTGTGCTAATGGATGCATGGAATAGTAGGTACGGGGGTCGTGGAGATAAAGTTATAACACTAAAGTTGGAACTTGGACCCCCAATATCTCTGTAACTGTTCAAGGCCATACCTTGGACAATCAATATTTTCGATTGTTATAATTATAATATTGTCACGGAGTCCAAAACCTTAGTAATTATAGATTTTTAGTTTTTAATTCGCAAAATGGAGTAGATATAATGCTTTAATAATACTGTAAACCAAGATACATAAAACAAGAACATTGAGAATTAATAAAGCAGATTTTAATTTTGGTTCAAATTTCGAAGTTATTATCTAGTATTTAAGTACAAATAAAGAATATTAAATTTAAAATCTTGTTTTTTTTTCATTAGTATGTCTATCACGCGAGCATTCAGAAGTGCGCGAACAATGTGGTTGGGAAAAATTCATTCGAGCAGCGAGCATTCGTTTTCAAACTTATTGTAGTCCGTCCGTCCTCACCAGTTGTTTTTTGAGCAATCGCCTGCATTGTGTAGACTGGATAGTGTGACTTCGGTCAAAAGTTCCATCGGTTATCTTCGGAAACGACGAAATTCGACAAACCGCGACAGTCGACCAAAATAAATTTATACTCCGGCTTCAATTTTTGTTGATGAACTGGTTCCGTCACTTTCTTATAATCAGATCAGTCACATTTTAAGCCAAACAGCTTTTCTTATGGCAATGGAAACTTTGACCGTGATCGTACAGAGTGGATTGCTCAAATGCTTGCATTTAAATGCTCGCTACACACGAATGCTCGCGATAGGGACCTTTAAGGCTGATAATCTGCCTGTATCTTACCACTAGTTGAAGTAACAATAAAAACTGCTCTGTGTAAGCAGTGTTTAGTCGATGCAAGTAATCATTTGATTAAAATTTAGAGAGACTGCAAAGGCAGAAACCCTTGCATCGTTTAAATAAATCTGTAAGGACACGTTACGGATCGGCTGTGGACTCTGACAGATACTTCAGATCATAGGAGTTAATGTTATATATTTATTTCGATTTAGTATAGTTAGTTTAACGATTGTGTGGCTGTTTGAATACTTTATGCGGCCTATCCAAATCTCCTTCCATTGATATTGTTCGTGGTGTCTTTGAGCTCTTTGAGTTATGAGTCGAGCTATACATAACTGCTTGCACTGACTGGACAGGCCCACTCAAATCTGTGTGGTTTTTTCTTCAAAGACCATCTCACACTAATCTCCATGGTCCTCATGTGACTTGACCAATGTTAGGACTTTAAAAGAGACAGTGATCTCTGAGTTTGTTTCTGCTGTTTCTTCTTAGAAGAGTCAGGACCCAAACACTGGCCACATCTAGTTTTAAAACATAACATGATTTGACGTGTAAAAGTGACTTTTTTCAAACCAATTCACACAAGCACCATTTATTTAGCACGGGACCGGTCAATGTGGCTACACTTGGGGAGGCCCATGTCCAGCAGTGGACGTCTTTCTGCTGAAATCATGATGATGAATTTATACAAATTAATATAATTTATTTATGATCAGTATCCGTCAGAGTCTGGTCTCCTGAGCCTGGTCCGCGATACGTCCGTACAGTTATAACCAAAGCTTTAATGGGGACTTTCGTCTATCATAATAAAGTATACACGTCAGCTTCTTCTTCTTACGACATGATCATAGATTTCAATCTGGGTATAATTGGGAGAATAGACCCTTTGCTTCGTGGTGTTCTGTCCGGGGTCTTGTTGGGGGTCCGGGCATATGATCTTGTGGTCGTGACGGTTCTGGAAAAGCAGTCCTCTGTCTGGATCCATAACAGGCTGAAATAGCACAAAATTGATGTTGTCAAAAATAACGTGGATCATATGAAGATAGCTTCATGCTGCGCTGCACTAGAACTAGCTTTTGTCTGTGACTCCGTCCATATGAAGGTCAGAAATTATCCCATGTTAACATACTACCAGAATAAATCCTCTGTCCTAACAAACACATGCACAAAAGTGTCCTCTAAGCTGCAACCGTCGCGTCAACGCCATGTAAATGGCGAGGTTACGAGCCAATAATATTTGTGACATTGTTGTGCCAGTAAAAAGAATAAAAGATGATTAGGAAAATTCTGTTGGGTCCCTAAGTTCAACGTCAATCTCATCACGATCGGATAGATTAATGACCCTGTACTAAGTTAGATAGTTTGGTTAAATTTTAGGTATTATTAGAAACGATAAGGCACGTAGAATCAATAATACTTCTGAAACTTGAAACCTAAGCAGGCATAACGGAGGTTTAGGACTGTACCTTTTCTAGGACAATTGCTGACATGCGGTTTCAAGACGGAGCATGAGGCTGCTCCGCCAAACGGCGCGCCACGATTAATATACCCGAAAAAACCAGGCGCGGTGGCAGCATGCCCGATTTTATATTCAAACACAAATGGCAGCCAAATTCACGTACATAAAAAACATTATTCTGTGTTTTATTACAAGATCAAGTTCACAAAAAAAAAAATTCTCTCTTAGATTTATGCACGATCATTGATAGGAGTCGATTGAATTTGAAGCGAGTATTTCAAGAAATATAATAAGAAATCCACTAAGTTAGTCATAATAAGGTTGTAGCAGCTGGCATCAACGTAACTTCATCGCTATTGGTGGATTAAATAATAGTGGTAGGTTTACCCTTTATGCTTCCATGTATACAGGGTGTAAACAGACCCTTCACGTAACGTAAGTAATTTACGAAAAAAAAAATTTTTTGAAAAATCACGTTTTACGGTAGGACTCGATGGAAAGCACTCAAAGCATTGTGCTGATGCACGAATTGAATAGTACAGGGGTCGTGGAGGTGTGTAAAGTAAAAATCTTACATTTAAAACATGAATTTAAAAAAACTTGTGAAAAAGTTGGAACTTTGACCCCATTATCGCCGTAACTTGAAGGTTCCCAGGTATGGTCTAGAACAAAAAAATGATCGCCAAGACGGGGAGAACAAGTGCCTTTCGGATATGTTAAGTGTCTATTTACACCCTTTATATTTAGTACTTAAGTAGGCTGTCTAAGTTGTAACTTGGTGAAAAAAGCCGAATAATCTTTCAAGCGCCTGCACTATTTAGCTATGAACATATTATGACCGACGACTTATTGCTTTATTTTCCTCTCAAATGCTCTATGTTTTTTTCTCACAAATGCGATCTACGGCTTCGGCTCCTAAATAATTAAAGTTCATAATTAGGAAAGGCAACTTTCGTGGAATTTAACGAAGCCATTAGAGTGTTTAACTTTTTATTACGGGTTTTATTTTTCACACAAAACAAATTAATCAGTTTAAAACTTAAGGCTTTTTATGCCCTTTATCATGGGACTTACAAATATCTCTAACTTTAATCTAGTTCCAGTTGATTTCTGAAAGTGTCATAAAGATAAAACATAACTGGCGAAATATGGGTGTACTATTAGGTAGGTGCACCTCTGTGTAACTCTTCGGGAATTGAATCTCTTAAAATAATATGACTAAACGATGTTGGCTCGTCCTCGAAGGAATTAATGTAGGTCAGTACACAAGAAGTACTAAAACATACGTTTGGACATAATAAGTAAAATCAAAATCAAAGCATTTATTTCAAATAGGCCAGTTACAGGCAATTTTGAATTGTCGAAACAAAGACAACAATGAAAAGTAGCTACAGTTCCAGACACAAGGCATAAAAACTGTGAAAGTACTGTAGTTGCCCATTCACTAACGTAGATCTCTATGGAGAAGAACGGGCAAGAAACTCCATGGACACTCTTTTAAATCAGAATACTTTTACAATAACTTGGTTACATCATTTATGTTGAGATGGTACATTATGTGAGAACGATGTAGCAAGATGTGTACGTTAAAAGTGTCTATAGTAAAAATTATTCAAGAATAAAATAATTCATTCAAATAAGCCGTGGCAACCAAGAGATGACCAGTCACAACTGACAGCGCCCGTTCACGAACATGACGCATGTATCGGCACCATTCAACTCAATCATTTTGAAGCGAACTAAATGATCCGACACACGCGCCACTATCAGGGAGACATTTGAGTGAGCATGTCATTCTCTTAACCGCCAGGGCACATTCAAGTTATGAAAAGACGTAGGTTTCCAGCGAATGACGGCTTTGAATACAGCTGTAAATACTCAGAACACTTTAACTAAACTAACAGTACAATGATTTTTAGCGCCAAAAGTATCACAATTATTTACCGGTTGGGCTCGAGACCTCATCATTTGAACTCCAATAAGCCTAGCAGCAGTGAATGTTTCAATAAATCATCCTTTATTTTCAGCATCGTATAATCGAAAAGAACTGAATCAATACTCCTACACATACTATCTCGTGCTTTAAAGCACAACTTTACGAACTATGCAAATATTCGCGTCAGCCCGACGTTTAGTGGATATCGAAATTGTTCGCCGAATAATCTCACAGTTTCGAGGTAAACTTGACTGGTGACTTTTGTGTGGCGACAACTACATACACTTTCTGCTTGGTTTAGCGAAAATGCTTTAAACAAAATGCAATGCAATGCAAATCGCGAGTTAATAGGCTTATTTTGTGTTAGCTCGTTCCATCGTCGACCTCATCTCTGTCCTCAGGACTAGATTGAGGTCAAGAGTAAGCCCACACAGAATAAAAAAAAAAAAAACGAGCGGTTTTTAAGTTTATTTCAGTCAGTTAGTTTTAGTTTACTCGTCGGTTCGTTTTAGTTATTCTTAAAGTTATCAGTATGTCCTTTTTTGTAAAAATTCAAATGCACGCGGGGTTTCCATACTTGATTTCGAAAGTTGATGATTCGATTTTTATCATATCGAACACGGTTTGTCGATTATTCAGTTGTACGATGTTTTATTCCATGGATGCTTTATTGGTGCGATGTAACGTTTCTGCGAAACATACTGTTGCGGAAAACCCTACAGTGCTTCCTCATTAGATCGGTAATTTATTGGTTCGATATTACGTCGGTTCGAAACGCCTACTGTTGTCCGTGACATTTAATTAATAATCTTATCTTGCATTATAGACGTTAAGGAAATACATTAAATGTCATAAATAGACGTGAAGATATTCTAGTCTATTTTCCTAAAATGAGAAAGACAGGTAACAAATTCACCACGTTTAGCTGTTGCATGGGCCGAAGATAACGTAGACAATATCAGTGACTGGTTGTTAGTCAATCGCCTGATACCCTCAAAAGCCAAAACTGTCATACCTCAATCAAGTAGGGAACCCTGCACGCGTACCTCAGTATGGCATGTCGCCTCTCTGCCTCAACAGGAATTCAGAAATACCCCACTAGAAGCTCAGCTCTTTTTGTAGATCCACTATTCACACATGTTACGTAATCCAGGCATCTTCTGAAAGTCCCTATCCTTCTATACTGTTTCACCACTGAAAGGCCTCCCCAAATCCTTCTGCCTACTATCGTTGTGCATGCAATTCTATTTCAGCTTTCTCGCCTGCTTCCATAAATAATCCGTTACGGAACAGTGTTTGCCCACAAAGTCTTGGTATTTTTGAAGGTATTTTGGAAACTATTTACCCAAAAAAACACCTAATACCTTATAATTCCTGCTAATGTTGCTCCTCACAGTTCCATGTCTCCAATGATAGTACCCTAGATCATTGTCTCTTGGCCACAAAGTCTTGCCGTGCTTGAAGAACGGGCCCCAGTTCTCAGCGATAAGCCGGTGAGCGTAATCTATGTATCCTGATATCTCGAAGCCACCCTTCGTGAAGTGTCTGATGAAAATTATAGACTGTGGAGAAGAAGAGATGTTATTAGTTTTGTTCGATACGATTAAGCACCCCAATTGCTTAATACGATTTGTTCAACAACACAAAAGATTTAGTAGAAAATTGCTAATTCACTGCTTCATAGTTTTGAAAAATTGGTCTGCTAAGCATGGCAACCACTAAGCATACTCAGCTTATAATGTTCCCACTGCTGGGACACAGGCCTCCTCTCTATGAGATGGAATGGGCTATAAGCCACCACGTGGGCCCAATGCGGGTTGGTAGATGTCACATGTCCTCGATTTTTTTGTTCTAGGACATGCCGATTCTCTCACGATGTTTTCCTTCACCGTTTTGAGAGCAGTGGTGATGAAATAAATTACACAAAGTAGTGTGCCTGCCTGGGTTCGAACCCAGGGGTCTGCTGGATGCGAGTCGCACGGGACCGGTCAATGTGGCGACATTTGGGGGAGACCTATGTCCAGCAGCGGACGTCTTGGAGATGAAACGATGATGATGATGAATGGCATTACTAGACCGAATGATACATACTCATTCATAAACAGCTAATGATTCTTATGAAGTAGTCTCAGTATCTCATATGGATTCCGAGTTTCCGATACCAGTTGAAAAAATCACTGCTGGTCAAATAGTTCGCTGAAAACCACCACCGGCCATCAGATAGCCAACTAAAATTTAGCTCACCTGTAGAATCCCAACTCTGTTGGCTCGCTCCCTCACAGCCAGTTCCCTGTTGAAGGAATCTTGCAAGTTTCCCCCCTCACTAACCAGCACATAAGGCTTCACCGTGGGGTAAACAATCTCGTGGATGACAGCTCGACGGGTATAGAACTCTTTTTCTGATAATGTGTCGCCGTATGATCTGGAAATTTGGACTCAGTCATTATCTGTTTCAACCTTTAAACGCTACTGCTACTGTTACTACTGTGTGCTGTTTTAGAATTGTAATATGAACATACGAATAAATCAACCGGTCAAGGGCGTGTCGGGCCACGCTCAGTGTAGGGTTCCGTAGTTGGCCATCAAAATATGCGGATTGGCCTCAGAACGATGATTTTTATTGTAATAATAAAAAACAAACTTACATTTGCAGTTGAAAAACCTGTATTCAAGTACATTTTATAAGTTGGTCGACTATTACTCGTAAACTTGTAAAACCTACTTAGCTGTGATAGTTTTCCTTTTAATTTCGTTATATATACTACCACCGTGAATTTTTTCACACACCCAAACAGAACCGTTTAGCTGGTAAAGGGGGTCACTTGAGTCTAATAAAAATTAGTAATTTAAAGATTAATATGTCACAAACGAAACCCCTAATTGACAAAATATTTGAACAAACTCGCAATATATTTTAAAGAAATATCCAATGAATACCATACCACATTAAGGGTTGCGCAGGAAAAAAAAATCCCGACTACGTATGTACAGGAGATACCCTAAAAAAAGGTTGTAGCCAGGATTATTCATCAGCAACTTGCTCTAAAATACAACCTTGTGGAATCGGAAGTGCCGTACTATAAGTATGTGCCCGACTCGGTCTCGAAAATGGCAGTATCAATTGTACTGGGATCAATCCATCATCCCTGACAGGACTATTGTAGCCAATAAGCCTGATGTAGTGATGGTGGATCGATCAGAGCGGCGTGCAATGATTGTTGACATAACGGTCCCGCATGATGAGAACCTCGTGAAAGCCGAGAAAGATATGAAAATCAAGTATCTTGACTTGGCTCGTGAGGTTGTTGACATGTGGGATGTGGACTTAGCGATCATTGTGCCAATAGTCGTATCAGCCTATGGCTTAATTGCCAAGAGCCTCGACCAATACCTGAGGAGGCTCTCGTTAGGCATCTGGATCAAGGGCTTGATTCAGAAAGCGGTACTTCTGGACACGGCTCGTATTGTTAGGAGGTTCCTTTCTCTGGAGCCCTGACCACCAGTAGCTTGGGCACTGTTCCCGATACCGGTGGGCTACAATTTTTTATATTTTTTAATGTTTTTTATATATTTTTTTAAGGAATATTTAAAAATGTAAATAATTTGTAAAAATATAAATAAAGGAAATAATAATAACATGGCTTAAAAAATATAGGAATCGATTCAATTACTTATTCTGAACAAACTATATTCAGGTTTTGCATATACTCAAAATAATGTTGTATTTTTCCGTTCACAACTGATTTTCACGATTGTGAAGAAACTTTAGCTAGTTTGAATGAAAGAATAATCGTAATTATGAATTTACGATTATTCTTTTATTCAAACTTGCTTGTGTGGCTTGTTGCTGTGTGTATCTATATAGGCTGATTAAGCTATACAATGTGCAATAGCTGTTTTTCTCTTATCACAAGTTTGGCACAAAGAGGTTTATGCCCATCAGTATGAAAAGCCAGGCTTTGGATGGTGATGATGTATGATAATGGAGGTGATGCACCTTTATTGAATGTCAAAAAATCAAACTCTTTTAGTGGGTGTTTAAGTTCAAAATTTCAAGCTCGTGGTTACATAATAACAGCTGCTCGGATCGATCTTGAGGTTAAGCCGTGCTTGCCTAGGTTGGTCTGTGGATGGGTAGCCACCCATTACATACCGAGTTTGCTTCGTGCCTCGGAAAGCACGTTAAGTTGTTGGTCCCGGCTGTCATTTGTAGATCTTTGACAGTCGTTACAGGTAATCAGTGGCCCAAAAAGTAACCTAGTACTAACTGGGTTGTGGAGGTCAGATAGGCAGTCGCTCCATGTAAAATACTGGTATTCAGCTTCGTCCGGTTAGACTGGAAGCGCACCCTAACATAGTTGGGAAAAGGCTAGGCAGATGATGATAAGTTCAAGCTTTGCACGGATATGATCGAAGCCTACGAGACCCTCTGTTTACTTTAAAAGTCAGTTATAAGTAGGTACCTGTATCCAAGAGCAGCAATAGTCCTAGCAGAGAGTATGCTCCTCAAATTCCTGAGATCAGCGATTTCTATGAGCGAATCTAAATAGTCTTCCCAAGTATCGAAGACTAGCAACTTTCTA